>CM041636.1:43705225-43788396 GCA_023333625.1 Bothriochloa decipiens | reverse complement strand
TTTTGTTGGCTTCTCCTCTTCAGTCTTTTGTGGGTGTCTGCTATGCACCATTTTGGGGACAGACTCATAGCTTGTAAAGAACTCTGCTAACACTGTTTCGTTTTTTTTTTTCAGTTCCTTCTTACATCCAGACTACTTCATTTTCATGAAAATCCAATCCAATAAAAAGAATTGGTAAAGCATGAAGAAAGGCGCCTTAGCAGGAAGATTCCGCACTAATATTAATATGTTATCTTCATATTTTTATATTATTATATAATTATTATATATAGGATGTAACCTGTCATAATTATAAACATCACGTGCATTGCCGCTAGTACATACAAAAGAAACATCATATGAATTACTTGCATCGGTTATAAAAACATACAAGCATTTCAAAGAACGAAGCAGGAAGCCAAAAGTAGATTATTTATGCCCCTTATGTAATGCCTAATGCTGGGCAGGCGTCTGTCTACCCAGACGGCGCTTGCCCCACTCTGCTAAGCGCTTCACGGGAAAAAAAGGGTCGCTCGCCTTCTCGATCCCAGGGGCTGGCCGCCGCTTATTTTAGCAGAGATGTTTATACTAATTTAAGGACAAATTTTGAAAACTACAAATACTTGTATCTAGGGATAGGATGGGTTAAAATCTTGTGAAAATGCAATAAGAGGCGGTCTTATTGCATTTTCACAAGTCACATACCCCGCCTTAAGAGAGTACATTTGAGAGTGCATATTCTTCTTGCTGTAATCTAAAAGGCAGAAAGTTTTTTTTTTCGATTAAAAAGCGAGTACGTAAAGGCGTGCTTACCAGTCAACCTCGGTTTGTGTCAGATGCCTTGGTCCAGAGAAATTGAAATCATTCTTCTTATCATCGGAACCGCCCATTGTTCAATGCGAACGAGAGTCGGACGGAGATTCACCGGCGGTGATGATCAGCAAGCAACAACTAATAACGATCCGCAAATGAACAACCTACCTTGGAAGAAGGCAGTAGTGCAGCAGCAGTGGAAGCTAACAAGTGCGCGTAGTATGCGCTTCTCTGCCCGTAGTGCTTGTGTTTGTGCTTTTGTTAATTGCCGTGAGGTAAACTGAACCATGTGCCGTCTATATATACGCGCCGTGCCGTGTCAGGTGCGCCAAATTACAACGCAGAAAAGATTCATTCGGTTGGTCAACGATACATGCATCTGCATGCTCGACTAAGTGCGACGAACTTGTCAGAGTACTTTCCTCATTCAATTTTGCTGACCCCTTCCACTTGCGCAGGATTGGGTTGCAGTCCTAGTTGGCCCTTGTTTAGATGCCCTCGAAGTGATAAGTTTTTTTCACTCTCTCTTCATTACATGAACTTTTAGCCTCTTGTATGGAGCATTAAATATAGGTAAAAAATTAATTCATTACACAGTTTGGTTGTAAATCATGAGATAAATCTTTTAAGGTTAGTTGGTCCATGATTGGACAATAATTACCAAATACTAACGAAAGTGCTACAGTGTCAGAGTTGAAAAAATTTTAAGGCCTTGGGAAGCTGTCCAACTAGAATTGAATGGGGCCTTTTTAGCCACGGTTAACCATCAGATCGAGCCAACAAGAGATATGGTCTGTTTGATCGAGGTCTTCACGGGTCTCCTACCCATTAGGCCACGAAACCGGGGCTGTCGCGGATCCTCGCGAACCCGACCCCGGGCAACTCCTCCACCTCCCTCCTCCTAACGGCCGGCACAGGGGGGCCACCGACCTGTAACACCCCAAAAATTTGCATTTTTAAAAATATAGTAAAAATGATTTATTTATGTATTTTCGTGCTCATGAAAACCAAGGAAAATAAAAGTTTTCATGAAATTAAAATTTATTAGGAGTTAGCAACATGTTGTGCATTCATGCTGCTGCATATTTTATTTTGTAATGTTTGGTTTTGACTAAAGTCCAAAGGGATTTCAAAACCTATTTGAAAAACTATTTGAAAAACTGTTTAAATAAAAGAAAAGGATTTCTTTTCCCTCCCTCACTCCTTTCTTTCTGGCCCAGCAGCCCAGCTCGGCCTGCTCTCTTCCCTCTCCGATCTGGGCCAAGCAGCCGGTCCGGCCTGCTCCTCTCTCTCCCTTCGCTTCGGCACGATGGCCATTTTCTGCACAGAGGCCCACCTCACCTTTTCCCTTTGGGCCGGCCCAACCAAGCAGGCCGCCTCCCTCCTTTGTCCGGCTGACGCCCCGGCCCTGCGCCTTGAGTCGCCGACAGGCGGGTCCCGTCGGAGTCATCCCCTACCTCCAGCTCGTAACCGAGCAGGACTCGTAGCGCGAGTCCGGCTCCACCCCGTCTCACCTAGCGTGCGCCCCACGCGTCCCTGCACCATATGAGCCGCGCGCCGCGCGTCTTCTCGCCCCTCGCCAACCCTCGCACAAAGCAGCTGCAACGCCCGAGCCCGAGCTACAGTAAACCCTTGCCGACGCTGCTCCAATTTTGATTCCGTCGTTTCGAAGCCACATCATCTTCATTGACTCGACGCCGGGCCTCTCCTCGACCTAATGAACTCGTCGAGTCCTCTCTCTCTCATTTTTGTTCTCTGTTTAGATCGCTAAGCCTCCCCGAACTTTGTAGAGAGCTCCTCGCCGCCGTTCTACATCACCAGCCCAATCCAACCCACTCCGGCCTTCATCTACTCGTCACGTGAGGTCTCCTCGAGCTCCTCTGCCGTTTGGTTCAGGTCCTAGGTAAAACCGTGGCCTCTAGGGCCGGTTTCCCATATCGCCGACGAGCTCCATTGCCGCCGGCCATGTCCAGTGCCACGCTGGTCATCTTCTCCAGCCGGCCATCCTCTCTCCCTCTTAATCTTTTAATTTGAGCCGATGAACTCAGATCCAATGGCCATCGGGTGGCCACTTTGCAAAAACCCCTCGGGTTTCTGTATACTCAATTAAGAATCCTTTGCGGCTTCCATTGAGTACGCTTACTTCTCCGGAAAGAGTATTTTACTTTAACAGATTCAAAAATACATTTTCCTCTATTTACAATTTTGCCCTTGATTTTCAAAAGCTTATAACTTCTTCGTTTTTAGTTCAAATCGATCTGTTCAAGTTGCGTTAGGTTCGTAATTTTATAATCTACATGCTAGTATCACTGTTAGATTTACTTTTAATATTTGAAAACCAAGTTTTATTTTAATCTAATACTTTACAATAGGAAATCTTGAAAAATCCAGTGATCTTTACGTCTATGTGATTATAGTGACGCGTAGATTGGTTCTAAAAGATTTTCGATCTGTTTTATCTTGATTGGGGTACTGTCCTAATCTAGTTCTATTATTTGCTTCGTGTTTGATTGCACAGATGATTGTGTGGTATTTTATGTACGTCCCATCGGTGAGCTTTACGTTGATGATCTATAAGAAGTTGAAGATCAGAAGCTGCAGAATGGAAGATAAAATGATGTTTCTCTAAGCACATTGCTTTGGGGGTAAAGCAAGTCTTAAGGCAAGTATAGCTTGGGTTTTTCTTTCTATAACCATGATCTTGTAACTTGATTAATGATTATGCAGCTATTGATAAAAGATGGTTTTCAATAAGATCCAAACTGTAAGTGATCATCCGGGACCTAATGTGCAGCTGTGGGGGCTACATGGTTCTGGCTCTAGTTATCCGTAGGACCTTTTCTAGCAGGTTAGAGGACCGGCGCATGGGTATAGGACCACCTCTTCATTATGTGCACCACCGGGTAGGTCAGGGACACTTTGAACAGGGGATTTCCTATAACAATGACCTTGCCGACCTAACTTGTTAGATGAACCTATGGGTAGTTTTATATGATTTTCGAGTGTTTGGGCCTTGCAAACTTAAGCATTGGGAAATCATGACTCGTAGTGAAAGTGTACACCTCTACGCAGAGTTAAACCGATATATCGTTCGTGCCCTACGGTTAGGGTGGCCAAGGGATTCTTAAGGAATGGATCATTAACTCAAAGTGTGCTACATGTTAATGATGTTTTTATCATATTCTTAATCATATTTACCCGATCATATGGTATGGGATTATATTACCTTATTCTTATACTTGCAGAGTTTGTCATGGACTCACTCTTGCTATTTCCCCACCACCTCAGAAAAAGTTTAGGCTTGTGATCAACCAGTCAATTGGATCCAGTGGAGTGGAGTGGAGTCCTTACCTGAAGATCGGAGTTGTCTTTTCGCTGTTTGCTACCCAAGGGTATATCTCTTTTATACTATGTACATTATGTATTAAGTATTGTTTAATGATACTACCCTTTACTTGAAGCTATATGTGGAAATTGACTCCTAGGACTCTGGTCTGGTTTTGTTCTTAAAACCGGGTATTACACGGCCCTAGTGCGGGCGCGGCCCACCCCTCCAGCCGTCGCGTGGCGCCGCGGTCGCGTCTGTGCTGCGCAACTACAACTGGGCCAGTGCCAGTGGCAAGCAGACCACGGCTGCCTCTCGCTGAGCCGCGTGCGGCCACAGGACACTGCGGGCCCGTCACAGCTCACCGGCTGGCTAGCCTCAGTCTCCATGGTTGTCCTCAGTGGATCGACACCACGGGACCTGGTCACCACTAAGCAGTACGGCTCCAGGCCGACGTTGCTGGTGGCTGCAGGGCGGCAGGACGCCTCCGCCCTCGATGCTCCTGTCCACAGGAGCACATTATCCCAGCCAAGCCCAATGCTGCCCCACGCCGCCGGTGCGGTCACCGATTGGCTGGAATCGAAATTGCCAAGCCGGTTCCCCTACTCTGCTCGTGAGGAAGAAGAGAGGGAAGGAGGAAAAATGATTTGAAAAGTTAGCCTGGGTTCCCAATGCAAAGATCTAGACTCAAACGTATTGCTGCATAGTGCTTATGTGCTGCGGTTTAATTCTTTGAAATTAAGGGCTCCAGCTTCAAAGTCTTTGTCTTTAGTGGTTTTCTCTTTTTAAATTCTTTAAATTGCCTGAAAATTGATAAATACTTAATAATCCATAGAAAATTCCAAAAATGTGAAATCCGGTTTTGTTGAACTCCACATATGTAGATCTATAAATTAAACAAATAATATGATATATTTTAGTACAATTTTTTTGTTGTAGACACTTGGCTATGCTTTTTTGCGTGTATCTTTCTCTAATTACTATAAAAATGTTATGTCAGGCTATTCATTGTGATGCTTGATATGTGGAAAAAAATCAGATCCATGTATGATTAATTTATTGGTATACCTAGGTTTAAGTTTGTTTAATAATTTTACAATTAGTTTAATTATGTAAAAATTAAAAATACACTTCAATATCTTTGTCGGTTCTTCTCTGACAAGTGAAATGAGTGCAGCTGAGTTGCTATACTTCAGTTGCTTGAATTCTAAGATGATTGAATAAGCAAGAGTCTAGTAAAACAAAGTACAATTAGCGACTCACTCACCAGAGACAATCTACATTTTTTTCATAGAGTCAAGCAATGGCAAAATTAACTATTGCCTGTATAATATAAAAAATCAAGCACCTAAATAATAAAATACAGGAGAAGCGTAGAATTAAATGCTCGATGAACTGAGCATGGGTGTGTTTAGTTTCCTGGCATACATTCGGAAGCCAATTTGTTTGGTTGCATGTACAATCTAAGCCTAGCCAGCAATTCTGTGTTTGGTTGACTGGTTTGGCTTGGATAGAGTCACCTCTTCTTTGTGCAGGTAACCTCACCACCTTTAACTCTAAGACATTTCACTGATCACCTGGTGTATGCACTGCAACCCCGAATTTCTCCTTCCTCACATACGCGCAGCAGAGAGGAGCTAAGACCCGAGACGAAGAAGCAAGCAAGCAGATCCCATGGCGGTTCTTGGAGCACCATCTATTAAAGCTGACCCTCCGATGTTGTATTGTGCCAACCAGAAAGAGCCACGTGGCTATACAGGCTACCAATAGAGACATTTGGTGGCAAAAATTCGGCAGAATTTTAGCTGGAAGAAGAGGCTAAAAGGGATGGAGAACAACGATATGCACGAAATGACGAAGTGGAGTAGAAGTGAGTGACAGACGAAAGGTAGCATAGCTTTCAGCAGTTCAACTGACGGGACAAAGCAACTGAACTGACCATGCTCCGACGGCGTGGCTGAAGCCGCGTCAGCTTCTTGTTGTGCGGCCTTTGGCTGCAACGTAGGAGAGGCAGCCCCACAGCGCTGCTGAAGCTGCGGGTGGAGTTTTTCTGATAGTCTGATATCTTGATAGGCACAGCCGGTGTATGGGGAGGCAACGAGTATGGGGAAAAGGGCTGGGGCGGCGGCCGGCGGGACACATAGGCCGCCGGAGGGGTGACCGGTGGGAGCAGGACTGGCCTTTGCTCCGTCCGAGGATGCACTTAGGGCTACAAGGATGGGCATCGCCGGCCCACGCGCACCCGGGGGGGTGGCCGCAGCTCGGCCGGAGGTGGTTCGTGGTCGGCTGGCCACGTCGGTGGTTGCACTGTCCGTGAGCAGCAATGGGTGACAAAGGCCCGTGCGATGCTCCTGCTGATAGCGGCGGACCCGCCCCAACGTACGGCGGTGCGGTAGCCCAGGCCCCCGGCGATGGCAGGGTGGACCCACTTCCCAGTGCGGCGGTGCCATGGCTCTGGTCGTTAGCCATGGGCAGGGTGAGGTGCCCTTTGCCGCCGTCGCGGCGGCGCCGGAGCGGGCAGAGAAGCCGCGCCCGGCAAAGATTCGCGATAGATCTGGTCGATGTTTAAACGGGTACGAGACCCATCGGAAAAACCAGATTACATGAGCGCCGAATCCAACGGCTATCGGTTTAACTGGCGGACGTGGACCTATCCGTTAGCCCCCATTTGGTGCAGGAATCGTATTAAAAAAAGGATTGCCCGGTGTTCTGGACTTCTGGATAAGATTCGCACAATGTGATTGGTGTTCTGTACTGCTGAATGAAGCTCAGAGCGTTGCTAGCGGAGGAGAGCTTCCCCGTGAAAATAACATGCAAGGAAACACACACATCTCGTTCTCATGTGTCTCCATCGTCGTCATATCTTTCTCTCGGTACCTTGTTACCCTCGTCATCACTGGGTCGCATGGTGTTAACATGTGTCACTTTCATTAATTAGTACTGCTACTATCAACGCATGGTTTTTACATAATCAATATGGTGGAGAACCCTTATACGTGATAAGCGATTGTCAACATGCCAACACTTTGGTGTGTTTGGTTGGTTTGGTGGTTCTGTTAATCCCTGGCACAGGGTTACGTGTCGAAATGGTGTCTCTTGGCTTGTGATGTGCAGGTGTGGAGTCCAGATGCGGTGGCAGTGGTCGGGAAAAGGTCAAGTAGGGAGTGCCGTGCTGACAGACCGTGTGCAGTGAAGGGCGGACGGTAGGATTGGACCGAGGGACCAGACGGCGAGTGGCCAGCCGCTGTGGCTGACACTTGAGACATCGACAAGTGCAAGTGTACACGGCGGGGGATGCATATGGGACGATACTCACGGACGGTTTGGTGGTTTGCCCTCAAAACCATCGGCGACAGTTTGGTGGTTTGGCCTCAAAAACATCGGCGGGGGATGCGTGCGTGGTACGATACTCACGGGCGGTTTGGTGGTTTGTCCTCAAAACCATCGGCAACAGATTTCCCGGGTTTGGGCCTCAAAACTCGGGTGGAGTTCCCGATGCGGACGGACGGCACGTGGCGTCATCGGGGAGATCGCTTCGGAGCGAGGCTACCTGTGAGGAGGCGCGGTGGCCGTCAGATCAGGAAATCTTGAGTTGGACCATAATGCCCCTGACTAGGTGGTTCTTTCTTAGAATGTCTAGGGGTAGAAGTGAAATTGTGTAATAAGATTATAAATAAGAGGGATTGCCTCCACTCAGGCTTACCTCTCCCATTCCAGTTTTTTATTCTAGATTTTCTCAGTCTCTAGATTTCTTGAGTGTGTGACGTCCACTGTAACTTTGTAGTATTTGTTCGTGGGAAGAGCACCCCCGTAGTGTGCTCGTGCCCTCTGGGCTTTTAGAATTCATGGCTTGATTGTGTTCATGTTCTTGTTCTTTGTGTTCTTCCCGAGCCCCCTCTTCCCCATCTACTTTCGGACTTGATTTCTCCGTTTCTTGAACGTTTGAGCCCGTTTTTCTTGCGTTGATTCGAGTTATGATGTGAGAGGATCAATCTCACCGAAGGGTTTGAGCTAATTCCTCATGAGTAAGTAGATCGGGACGGTTTTGTGTTCATGGTGATTTCTTGACAGGTTTTCATCACTTTTGCAATTTCTCTTGATTCATGTCGAAATTGAGCCATGACCTTTTAGAGGTAGCTTCCTTATTGCCCTGTGACCTTACGGTTAAAATTTTGTGGCAATCGGAGTTGATTTGACCAAGAAATCGAAGCTTCTTTGTTCCGAACGATTTTCACGCGTTTCTGCCGATACCACCGGTACTACCAGTGCTACTACCGGTAGTGCATTTTTGCAGCAGTACTACCGGTTAGGACCACCGGTACTATCGGTACCTTACCGGTACTATCGGTAGTGCATTTTTGGGCAGTGAAGGGCACGTTGGACTTGGGCTAAAAATAATTTCTTGAGCTTCCGGTCACTACCGGTACTACCGGTTGTAACACTAGTACTACCGGTAGTACACCCAAGACGTTGTTTTCGGTCGTTGCTTGTCCGTTTGGTTTCTGCTTTGCTTCTGGTTTGTTGCATTGGTTTTGTGATGTCCCGCTGTGTTCCTAAGGAACATCCACCCTCTCAATAGGGTCGTGGACATCGTGGTTTGAGTATTGCTTCTTGGGGTTGTTTGTCGAGACGAGGACCTAAAGTTTCGAAAGAAATTTGAGGCTCCCATTCACCCCATGTGGTCGCCATATCCGATCCTTCAGTTACCTATCAAGAAATAAGTATCAAGAAATAAGTGAAAGCATAGCAGCCAGACATGCGTCATCCTCGCCTGTAGAGAACAAAATAATGTCTCCTCATAGTCCGTGAAAGTCTGGCCAGTGGGCAGTGGCCACCTCTGCTGTCACTACCAGGTCGCAGTCGTCGCAGCTGTCGCGCCACCGGTACGCCAGCCAGGCCAATTGACTGACCTGTGCATACTCGTCGTCGTGCGCGGTCGTGGGAGTCACGACGATGCGAGTGGACTGACTTGCATACTCCCATCCCTCTCGTCGTCGTTATTGTCAACACCTCCATTTGACAAGGCCTCGCTCGTCCTCGTCGTGGTCATTGTCGATCGTCTCATAAGTCACGAGCATGCGAGAGGAACCCCCTACTTGGTGACAAATAAAGAGTTTGTGAGTGCGAGAGACGCGACAGTGAGGCCATGTACGGTTTGAACAGACTATGATGAAGACGTACTGTAATGAACACGGACGACCACTCATGGCCGCACATGCGATTGCAGGCACATATTTGCCTCGAGTCAAGTTCGTCGCCGTAGCCGTGGGTTGGGGCCACGACCACTGTTTGAATATCATGTATCGGTGCGGCACAAGGCGGCTATCTGCGATGCACTGAACCAGAACCAGACGCAGCTGCGCGCGGCACGATAAATATTATTGCGTTGACCAACGGTGCTCAGTGAGTTAGTTATTCACAACTAGCCCTTGAAGTTTCCTCTTGTGGCTTCTGTTTGTCTCCTCAGAATAATCTGTGTACACGCAGAATAAACTGCTGCTTCGGCCCAAAGCTCCGACGGGGAAACCAGTGGTCGGTTCACGGCAGAAATATATTTTAGTAGTGGTTGTATGTAGCCTAACTAACTTGTGGTAGACAGGGTGCCATCCCGCGGTTTGCTAGCGAGGAGAGCAAGCTCATCGGCGGTAGTGCGAGAAACAGGCAAGCCGGCAACAATCCAATCGAGAATTTTTCTACCAAGCGTACGCAGAGGGGCACAAGTTTTTCCTGGCCGTTGCGACTGTTCATCAGAAGACCGGAGTCATGCTTTCTTCGACTGCAAACAAAGCAAGGACGTCCGGACCATTTTGGTACTCTACCATCTCTCGGATACCGCCGACACGGACATATGGGCATTGCCTCCAAGGTGCCAACAAGTTCCTGCAGCCTGGACGTCGGTGTTGCTGACTCTTGTCGAGTTTTTTTTTCCCCCACGAACTCTGTTATCAAGGCTGTGGGACGCGAGGAACTGCGCCACCTTCAGGAGCGAAAGACACCTCCCGGCGATGTTATTGCTCACGTGTGCGTGACGATTTAACAATCTGGGAAGGGCGTTTCCACACCGCCTCCATGTTATCCGGTATCCCTCGATGGCGTTCCTATCCTCGATCATGCTTAAGGCTTATGCAATTTTCCGTGAAGGCTATAGGTATCGTCTCGTGTTGTAACTGAATTGATCGTAATACAAGCCAGGCGGGGGAAGCTCTCCCCCTCCGTAATTTCTTGTCAAAAACCAAAAAAAAAAAAGTTTTTCTGGCTGCTGAATCAGCACAAATCTGGATGACAGACCATCAGTGTTCGTGAAGGTAACATGCATAGCTATCTATCACAATATAAATATATATAGTGTAATTATCTCCCGCACGGGTTATAACCTTATGATTAAATGTCTGTATTTTGTAATCTTAAGTGTCATGATGGCTTAAGATGTGAGATTTATTATAAGAAGTAGGCACCTATAGCATATACTAACCTTCTCTTTGATTGTTTTTATCAATGAAATTTTTATGTAGTATTGGTTATATTATAAATCTATTTCTAAATTTCTAGAGGCTCCTAAAGTTGTTTGCCACCTGTACAAATCCCATCTATGCACATCTATCAGTGTTCCTCTTCTCTCTTGGGTCGTCATCTAGTGGATGCCTTTTAGCTAGACTTATGTAGCTTCTCAGACTACAAGAGATCTAGCGATTTTATGATTGTTTTTGAACAATATAAATGTTTTTTTATCACAAACAGGTCAACAATTTTCGGCAAGATGGCATATGTTTATGGTAGAGTCTTGTTTTGTTCAAAAACACCATCTCAAAATCATCACAGCCTACCTCTATGATATATTTGTGATGAGATATTTTTGACATGCTTAACTGTCATAGTTGTTTGCTAGTTTTTTCTAGAAATGAAATTATTGCATAATTCATGCCAGCAAACCTGGCTTATTAATAGCGGTCCATGCAAATATGATATTCCATCACTAAGCAAAATCCAATGTGTTGTGGCGTAATATCTATTGTCATATTATCTGTCATCATTTCATAAAATTTTAGCACATCTCCTAAGATGTAGTTGTAAAGTTCAGTTTCACAATTCAGTTTCATTGGTATATAGTATTTTGAAAATAATCTCAAACGATTTTGAGAAAAGTGTCGGAGTACGGATTTTGGGGCTCGAACTTTTGGAAGTTGGGGTGGATACATAGGAGAAGAATTGAGAAAAAAGTTCTGGTGGCTTTGCTACAGCAGTGTATTTTTCTTCTGCGTTTGGCGTGGTGTTGTTTTTAGTGCTGTCTCACCGTATGGAGTGGTTGTAGCTCTTTCATTCCCTAATCTAAAAATAGAAAAATAAAACAGACAGGCAACTGAAAGATGCTGTCTTGGAGAAGGTTCAAGTCAAACATTGGTAATACTAGGAGAAACAATGGGGACATTACAATGTCCAATGGTTTTGTTGATTTTGTGCAAACCACCAGCACAATTGTTTCTTCAATCCTGCTCTTCCTTTTTGCCTTGCTTGAACCACTTCTTGAGAATCGTCCTTTCAAGCTTTGGCACATACTTTAGGAACCCACACCAAGTTCTTTTCCCTTTAGTTTTTTTTTTTTTGCATTAAGTTTTCTGCAGCTAATTTTCTTCCCACTTTGATAAAATCATATGGGCACCTAACTTTTGTTTTAGTTTTGTACAGAAACAATTAATTTTTGATTTTTTTGATCTGGAACCTTCTTTTGTTTAGATTTGGTATTCAAAATATGAACAAGTAATTTTCTTTTGTCATTGCCAACAATAACCAGATGTTTCAAGATTATATTAGGCTTTTCAATAGTTGAATTCACATAATTATATGCTGATGGCATCTAATAGTTATGCTCATGCCATCTAACAACTATACGGCGAAGAAATGAGTATTGCAGGTCGCGGACAAATGGAAAACGGGGGGGAGCCCTAGGTCCTTTCAGTTTTATAAATATCGCATCGCCAGCCGGTGCAACAACAACGAGCACTCAGTAACCACTAATATCCTCAAATTCTCAATCATTCCAACCATCTCGATTGGTCTCCTTCAATGACACGACTCTTTGTGGGTACCGAGATGAGACTAGAACTGAACGAGGCATCGGTCATGGCGCCGATCGCCCCTGTGCCTACATCGTTCTCCTTGAAATCTGTCTCCAGGTTCCTGAGATCACATGATCTCGAAGCCAAGGTGATTGCCGCATGGGTGCTCTGGATTATCTTACGCCACTTTCAGAGTATCCTGGGCCCAATGCGCCGTCGGTCAGGGCACTGGTTCGTCCAGTACTCTGCCATGGCTGCCTATTATCTACCCACTGTCGTTGTGTTTTACACGGCCAATGCCGTGTATTCCTCGGACTCCGACGTTAAAGTTCTCCTCAGCCTGGGTTGCTCCGTCCTACTGATTGCATGCGCCCGAGGCGCGGTTACTATGAAAGCCTTCAGTGTGGGCGATGGTCCACTCAAACTGGAGAGCTGGCGCCTGCTCCCATGGCTTCTCTACTTTGCTTGGCTGCAGTGGGGTTTGATATATTGGGATCATAAAGTGACACTATCAGATCTTTATTACTTAATTGTTCAATGTCTTGGCCCGGTGCTTTATGTTCTTCTGGTTAAACCAGGATCGCGAGCAGACATACAGGATTACGAGACCAAACTGTTCGCTGACCACATGATCTGTGAACCCAGGAGGTTATCGTCGTCATCCTCGCCTTTCTTCCATTACGATGGCAGGAAATAGCAGCCTGTACGATGGGTGCAAGCATCCCATTATGCCGAAGAAAGGTTGCCAAGAAGACCAGCAACAACGGATGATTACGTTTAGTCAGGTGAAGCAAGAAGGTGGCCTGCTGAAAGAGGCAGGAGATGCAGATATTTGCCTCTCCTACAGCTTCTGTCGGCTTCTGGCAAGGCGCTTCTTTGGGTTCCCTTGCGCTGTGGAGGGAGACGCCCAGGTGCGTGATTTGGTACTCACACGGAGCTGCTGGCAGACGACTGCAGCAGGGCATATAACATTGTTGAAGTGCAGCTGGCTCTCCTTCACGATTACTTCTTCACCAACTATCACTCCAAGATAACCTCGGGCTTGGTGTCTGTTAAACAAGGGGCGGTATTTGTGTTGTGCATGTCGGTGCTCTTTTTATTTTTTTCGCACTTGGGTTTCTAATTGCTGCTGCTGGTGATCTTTCGGCACTAGGATATCTTTGTGGAACAGGAGTGCTTGCGGTTTCAACCAATAAGGCGATTCTGCAGCGGCATTTCCCCGTGTTGCCACCGTACTGGCTTCCGATACGGAATGTCATACTGTATTATGCAAAACCGAGAGAACAAGATACGGGTCCACCTGCTGCTGCTGCTCCGTCATTGTCAGAGCTCACGGCAATCCAATTTTTACTGGCGGGACAAACTTGGTCAGTACTCACTCATGGAAGACTATGATCGACGTTCATCCAGGAAGGCGATTCTGGCCTGGTGCAAGGTACATGTGCTATCCCAAAGATAGTATAAATTCATCAAGCACCACCCCACAGAAGAAGAAGATGTCCGTGTTCCGGACAGCGTGAAGAGGCTGGTAGCTCGGACTATCATGGACATAGATGCTCCACCAACCACTGATCCGGAAGATTTGTTACAGACCTTTAGGCAAGAGACTCTCACACAGACCATCCTCATATGGCACGTTGCGACCTGCTACTGCGATATGATGTCCCAGTCCCACCCGCTGGAAGAGGATGAGGATGATGATGAGGATGCGCCCCATCAGATACTGCAGGAGCCGAGCACCGTACATCGTCAAGTCGCTACGACTCTGTCAAAATACTGTGCCTACTTGGTGGCATTTCTTCCCGAGTTACTACATGAGCACAGTCTGACCGTGAAGGTTGTCCTTCAACAGGTCCTGCAGGAAAGAGAACTACTAGGTGTTAGACAATTAGGCATTTTTCATGTTCATAACCATGATGAACATGTGAGCAAGAAACATGTAAAGCATATATAAATTCTGAATATATAAACATGAAACATGAACTACACAACATGTGAAACAGTTTAACAGAACTACTGAAACATATAAGCGGAGGCATATGAAACAACATGACCGTAAGACAGAAACACATATACAGATCATATATCTAGCAGGGACAGACAGCAGACATCTCCTGAAACGATATGACAGAACTAACAAAACAAACTCAGAGCAGCATATGAAACAACATGTAAAACAGTAGGAAGATGAACAATTCATACCCTCCAATGCGCTCCGATGATCCCGATCCTTGTCCAGTTTCCAGCGTCATGTCCTAGGAGATGAAGAAGACGATCTCTCCTCCTATAGGAAGAAGATGGCGCCAGTGAGTCGATGGAGAAGACGAAGAACGGCAACCAAACCGAGACGAGGAATAAGAATGGTGGCGGTGATTCAGGCAGTCTCGTAGACGCTTCCCAAAAACCTAATGCAAGGGCTTCGGAGGCACCTGCCCTCTCCCTTCTCCGTGCGCACCCGCGCTTATGCCCACGGCCCAGCCCGAGCCCGTGCCCGGCCCGGCCGCCGGCGGCGGCGGCGCGCGCGTGTGGCACACCTTGGTCCTTTTCTTGACTTCTCAAATCAAGTGGAATAATTCCCACCATATAAGTCAAGTCAACAACCTTTGTTATTCCAATTCGGTATAATTAATAATTCCTAAAATTATAAACCATAGAGTTTATTGATTTATTGAATTATATAAAATGAGCCTAGCCCAATAAGTCCAACAATCTCCACTAAACTCTAGGGTTTATAACCGTGAAGTGCCAAAACCACAATCCTTTGATATACTAGTGTGTCGATGGAGACTGTTAAGTTGAACAGCCACCTAGAGCCAGAGTTTCACTTAGCCACAACAGAACAGTGGACTATGCCTTGAATTGATAGTTTTGTGTGAGAAGAGATTCACTAAAGTCCTTTGCTGATACTAGGCTGCAAAAGGTATCCCCGCTGTTTTGAAGCATATAACTCACACTTCTGTGCCTTTCAAGAGTATTTAGGGATTACCCAAGTCCCATAGACTGTGACTAGCAGTCTGACTCATATAGGTGTATTCCTCAAAAGATGTTTTGTAGGACAACATCTCACCTTTATAAGACTCTTGGAATACATTAAGGTAAATACCATCCTGCCGTATAGATAGGAAAGATGTGCATCAGAAATGAGTAAAGAAAGGGATCTTTCCTCTCAATTTACTACTAGCTTGTTTCATTACTCTACTTCACGGGATCTCCAATCACATAGAGCAGGTTACCACCAAAGTAGATTTCACATGGGTCTCATACCCATTTCTCTCGATGCACTTTCTATCACATTGCGTGACAAACCCTTAGTGAATTGATCTGCCAGATTATTCGACGTGTGGACATAATCCACCGTTATAACTCCGGAGGTTTTCAATTTTCTAACAGATTTTAATCTTCTCTTAACATGCCTTGTAGACTTCATGTTATTCCTGGAACTGTTGACGTTAGTAATCACAGTTTGGTTGTCACAGTTCATGGAGATAGCCGGTATCGGTTTTTCAACTACCGAAGCCACTCGGCCTCAGCCCAGCAGTCTCCAATGCTGCAAGTTCTGCTTCCATTGTAGACTTTGTTAAGATAGTCTGCTTGCAAGACTTCCAGGAAACAGCGCCACCTCCAAGCAATAACACATATCCGCTCATGGCATAAAGCTCATCAGCATCAGAGATTCAGTTGGCATTACTATAGCCTTCTAACACTCTAGGGTGTCCATTATAACGAATACCATACGTCATGGTACCTTTAAGATAGTGCGACACTCTCTCTAGAGCACACCAGTGATCATCCCCCGGATTTGAAACAAACCAGCTCAATTTGCTCACAGCATAGGAGATGTCAGGCCTTGTTGCACTTGCAAGATACATCAGCGAGCCAATGATATGGGAGTATGTCAACTGATCCCTTGCTATTCTTCGATTTTTCCTTAATAGCACACTAGGGTCATAAGGTGTGGGAGTAGGATCACAGTCACTAAAAGCAAAACGACTTAATAACTTTTCACATAATGGGATTGTATCAAAGTTACCCCACCATCACCTTCTCTTATAAGGTTAATGTTTAGAATGACATCTGCTTCTCCCAAATCTTTCATTTTGAAATTGCTCGACAAAAGATTCTTGACTTCCTCAATCACATTGAGATTTGATCCAAAGATCAGAATGTCATCAACATAAAGGCATAGCATCATAGCCTCACCCCCACCATATCTATAATACACACACATGTCTACTTCATTCACATCAAAGCCAACTGCAGTGAGAGTATTATCAAACTTTTCATGTCATTGCTTAGGTGCTTGCTTTAGGCCATATAATGACTTTAACAACCTGTACACCTTGTTCTCTTGACCATTCGCAATGAAGCCTTCTGATTGATCCATATAGATCTCCTCATCCAACTCTCCATTCAGGAAAGCTGTCTTTACATCCATCTGATGAATGATAAGACCATATGAGCCTACCACTGCAATCAAGGTGCGAATTGTAGTCAATCGAGCCACTGGTGAATAGGTGTCAAAGAAATCTTCACCCTCTTTCGGGATATATCCTTTGGCCACAAGCCTTGCCTTTACCTCTTAATGGTACCATCAGGCCTAAGCTTTTTCTTGAAGATCCATTTGAAACCTATAGGTTGACACCCATAAGGATGGTCAACGACCTCCCATGTTCCATTAGACATAATAGAATCCATCTCACTCCTTACTGCTTCCTTCCACAAGTCAGCATTAGGAGAGGAATATGCCTCTAAAATGGTGGATGGTGTGTCTTCCACAAGGTACACTATAAAGTCATCACCAAAGGTTTTTTCAACCCTCTATCTCTTGCTCTTTCGAGTGACTATAGTATCATCCTCCTCAAGGATGTGTGCATGAGAATCCTCAGCATGATCTATAGGAATAGACACTTCATGCTCATGGGGAATTATAGTCTCATGACTTGTTTCACTAGGTGTATTCTTCATGGAAAACTCATTCTCAAAGAATGTAGCGTCTCTTGACTCCATGATAGTATCAACATACATATCAGGCACATCAGATTTTATAATTAAGAAACTATACCATGTGCTGTGAAAGGAATAACCAAGAAAAACACAATCAATAGTTTTAGGTCCATGTTTACGCTTCTTGTTGATTGGCACATTCACCTTGGCCAAGCAACCCCAAGTGCGCAAATATGTGAGATTTAATCTTCTCTTTTCCCATTCCTCAAATGGTGTGATCTCTTTGTTCTTTGTTGGAACTCTTTTTAGGACATGACACGCTGTCAACAACGCCTCACCCCACCGTTCCTTGGATAATCCCAAAGTGATTAACATGGCATTCACCAACTCTGTTAATGTGTGTTTTTTCGTTCAGCAATCCCATTGGATTGTGATAAGAAAGGTGGTGTCCTTTCGTGAACAATTCCATGTTCCACGCAAAACTCACCGAACACATGAGAGAAGTATTCTCCACCTTGATCAGACCTTAACTGTTTTATTTTCCTTTCAAGTTGGTTCTCAATTTCAGCTTTATAATTACGCTTCATCTTTAGTATTTAAGAGATACACATAGCAAAAACGTGTAGAGTCATCTATAAAAGTGAGAAAGTAATGTTTGCCGCCTTTGGTTAAAATTCCATTCATCTCGCATAGATCAGAATGAACAAGTTCTAGAGGTGCCAAATTCCTCGCCTCTGCAGCCTTGTGTGGCTTGCGGGGTTGTTTTGATTCAACACACACATGGCACTTAGACTTTTTAATCAAGTTAAATTTAGGAATTAAATTCAGATTTGCTAACCGCATAAGACAGCCAAAACTTGCATGACAAAAGCCTGGATGCCATAAATTTGACTCATCAGAAATATTAATAGAAATCACTATTTTATTACACACATCATGCAACGATAAGCGGAACAAGCCTTCACAATCATATCCTTTACCAACAAAATTACCATGTCTTGACACAACACATTAATTTGACTCAAGAACAACTCTATAGCCATCTCGACATAGCATAGACGCACTAACAAGATTCTTCTTGATAGATGGCACAGCTGCACGTTCTTCAATGGCACCGTCAAGTAAACTTCAGAATGACCATACCAACACCAAGATCATGAGCACGCGACTCATTGTCCATCAACAAGGCGCCAGACCTCCCGACATGGTAGGAAGAAAACAAAAACATAGCAGCACACACATGTATATTTGCACCACTATCCATCCACCACTCAGGTGAATTACAAACTGAAAGAACAAATGGTAAATAATTACCATACCCTGATGTTCCATCTCTAGTTTCAGTAGTCACAACATTTGCTAATTTCTTGTCTTGTATGAACTTGCAATCAGGGCACTCTCTTGCCCAATGTGATCACTACCACAGACAAAGCATCCTCCCTTTCCCTTGTTGTTGTTGTTGCCCTTCTTTTTAAACTATGCTGTTTGAACAGGTTTGTTTGCGTTCGCTTTCTTGTTTTGATTTTTTTTCTTGTTAAACTTACGAAAGTTTCTCATCTGCACCACATTAGCAGTAGAGGTCTCAACACCCTTCCCATTGTCCTTTGCTCTTGCCCTCTCCTCAACATTAAGAGTACCAATGAGCTCTTCCATATTGAACTCCTATCTCTTATGTTTGAGAGAGGTAGCAAATTTCTTCTAAGAAGGTGGCAACTTGGAGATTGTACCTCCGGCCATAAACTTATCAAGAAAAGGAAAAGGGAAAAGTTCTAAGTTCCTTAGCTAGTGCCTGAATCTCATGAGCTTGTTCCACTATAGATCAGTTCTCAACCATCTTGTAGTCATACAGCTGTTCCATGAGGTACAGCTTGCTACTAGCATCAGTAACTCCAAACTTTTTAACGAGTGCATCCAACAGCTCTTTCCCTGTGGGATAAATGATATAGCCTTTCTAAAATTTCTTATCAAGTGCGCTAATCACTGCACCTTGAAAGAGGTTGTCATCAACCTTAAACTTAGCCTCATCAGAAGCAGGCAAGTTCTTAGGCTTGCCCTCAGCGGCATGATAACAAAACATCGCAGTTAGCCACAATTCCATGTTAGCTTTCCACATCAAAAAGTTTTTACCATCAAAAGGATCAGGCTTTAACACGACAGCAAAACCTCTGACAGAAAATAACCTATAATTAGGTTTTTGGATTGTTGGACAATTAGGCATTCTCCAGATCATTTTAATTCCATAAATTAACAATATGATGATGACATAAATAAGATTATTGATAAAGTAAAACATGACATAACACATGTTCACAACCATGATGAACATGTGAGCAAGAAACATGTAAAGCATACATAAATTCTGAATATATAAACATGAAACATGAACTGCACAACATATGAAACAGTTTAACAGAACTACTAAAACATATAAGCAGAGGCATACAAAATAGCATGACTGTAAGACAGAAACACATATGCAGATCATATATCTAGCAGGGACAGACAGCAGGCATCTCATAAAATGATATGATAGAACTAATGAAATAAACTTAGAGCAGCATATGAAATGACATGGGTGAACTGCTGAAACAGGCATGATCTAAAAAACGTAAAACAGTAGGAAGATGAACAATTCATACCCTCCCATGCGCTCCGATGATCCCGATCCTTGTCCAGTTTCCAACGTCATGTCGTAAGAGATGAAGAAGACGATCTCTCCTCCAGGAAGAAGATGGCGCCGGTGAGTCGATGGAGAAGACGAACAACGACAACCAAACCGAGAGGAGGAATAAGAACAGCGACGGTGATTCGGGCAGTCGCGTAGACGTTCCCCAAAAATCTAATTGCCGATCCCTCGTGCAAGGTCTCGAACAGCAAAGGCTTCGGAGGCACCAACCCTCTCCCTTCTCCGTGCGCGTGGATCGTGGAGTTGGGGAAACCTTCGTTGCTGCTAGAGAAGTGGTCTGGTGGTTGTTCGTCTTCGTACCGAAGAGACAATGCCTCCCCTGTATGCCTTCCACGCTAAGGGAAGAGAGGAGGAGAGGAGAGGACTCACAGCGGTTTCAGCGTCAGCCATTAGGAGCCATCAACCCAAAGTTGTAACTCCCGTGATCATGCTGAGTTAGTGCCAAAAATTTAGCATGCCACCTGCCTGCCTCGCCACGCCCATGGCCCACGCCCACGCCCACGGCCCAGCCCATGGCACACTTTGGTCCTTTTCTTGACTTCTCAAATTAAGTGGAATAATTCCAACCATTTAAGTCAAGTCAATGACCTTTGGTATTTCAATTCGGTATAATTAATAATTTCTACAATTATAAATCATAGAGTTTATTGATTTATTGAATTATATAAAATGGGCCTAGCCCAATAAAACAACACGGACGTCTATGGAGGAGAAGACAAGGAAGCTCCGAGCTCGTCCAGAGGTGCGACAAGATGACCAGAATACGTTCGAGAGAGGTGTGCGGCTCAGACAACTTGAGAAGCTGTCAGACGTCCCATGGCGATGGAAGGCCATGGCTGATTTCTGGTCCAGGATAGTCCTGTATATCGCATTGTCTGACTTGTCCTCTGCTTCACACATTGAGCGCCTGGCGCAAGGTGGGAGTTCGTCACTCACCTCTGGGCCTGGCTCTGCAACGCTGGCATCCTGAAGCGGGCAGCAGAGCAGTGGACTGAGGCTTCTGGAAGGGCAGAGCAAGATGCGCCACAAGATGAAGTTGAGGCTATTGTGCTGTTAGATGATATTGACTAGGCGCCGTAGTTGGTTGTGCATGTATCTAGGGTTAGCGGTGATCCACATTCAGATGTGTATGTAACTAGAGCTTCTGGAAATCCGTGTACCTTATAACACTCATCCGATTTGTTGTAAGAGCCAAACAGGGGGTTGTTCCCCTGTCCATATATAAACGTACGGAGAGTCCAAGCAACGGCACTCTCGTTCTTCCCAATTCTATCATGGTACCAGAGCCTCTTTTCCTCATAGATACAAATGGCTTTCGCCACAGCCTGAGGCTGAGGCTATTATGCTCCAACCTGGCGTCATAGGTCATGGCGATGGAGCAGAGATCGGGCACCACATTCTATTCTAGAATCAAATCCGATCCAGCATGGCGGTGCTCATGGTTATATCTGATTCTCACCATGCTTGTACATTCTCTGCTCTGCGGTCTACACGCGTGCTACTGTGTTTTACATATGCATTTGTCATTTGTGCGCTTGTGTTTCTTTCCTTATCTTGTTGATTGGTCATCTATGATTGAGCAGAGCACACTAGTATGTATATACAGGCACAAGACGACGGCAACAGCAACCTTATCTCAATTCACCGAAAATATTCCGCCGAGAAACTAAATGTGCAGTAGCAGATAACAACATATGCTTTTGCAGTTTGGTCTAATACTGGAGCGAAATGAAACGCATGAGTTCAACTCCGGAGGAGCCAAAGGAAAGCAGAATGAAGAAACAATGAAAACAGAGCAACTTATCAAGGAATGGGGAAAATGCACATATTCACACTAAGCAGCATGAAAACAACTTTCCTTGTTCGATCCATGAATCAAGTCTCAGGGAGGTGTAACCATGTAGGATTACAGAAACAGAGGCAAGCAATCAACGTGGTGATGAATTTTTTACCCGAAGCGCAGAGGGGCACACGTTTTTCTGGACGCTGCATGACTGCATCAGGGCCGTCCCGTGGAATTTATGGGCCCTATTCCAAATTCTAATATAGACCCTTAAACACCAAATAATAAACAGTAACAATATTAGTAGTGACATTCTTTTGCTCTAAATGGATATGATACTAGCCTCTCTAGTATTAAAATACATGGCATTTTAATTTGAATAACCACATGATCTAAAAATATAACTTTGACCACCTTTTATTGAGAATATAATGAATATCTAGTCCCTTCAATTTTTGTCTTTGCGCACACCCTAACAACAGGCACACACGTCCTACCGCTTCCTTTTAGCAGCTTTAAAGACACAGTCATATCTCGAAATTTGATAAAATCTCCAAGAATGAATTTTATCATAGAACACACACAGTGGAAGCAATCCATGATCCAACGATTTGTTTTGGAAAACAAGAATCAATGTAGAGGAAAATCAAGACATATATTGGTCTTTTTTTAAATAAACATAAGATGCATGATTTGGATGCAGAAGAAAATTGAAAGAGATTTAAAAAAGGAAGAAAAGTTTTGTGATCACATAGTGAGTTCTCAAAAAAATCACGTGAGATACTTTTAAGTATATATATATATTTAGTTTACTAGTATACTACTGATAATAAGGATCCATGATACTATATTAATAGCCAACAAGCAGTAGGTTCCTAGAAAATTACTGAAATTATGTAAGTATTATTAATACTAAACTAGTATATTTGAGGCCTCTAACTTTTAGAGGCCCTGAGCGAGCGCACAGGTCGCACGTGCCCAGGGACGGGCCTGCTGCATCAGCTCAAATATCTGGATGACAGCCCATCAGTATTCGTGAAGGTAATATAGGTTACGGAAACCAGTATCCTAACCCCTGCTGAAATTATAGAGGGCAAGCAAGATACAATCCAGAATAGAAAACATAAATGTCCTGTATGTTTGCAGTCTGCCATGAGTCCATAAAATCACCAGTTCACCATTCAATAGGATGAAACAATGGACCTAAACTAAAAATGCAGAAATTTCTGGATGAGCCTAACCAGAGTCAACAAACAGTGAAAATAGAGTACAAGCAGTTGGCCGAAGGTACAGATGCAGATAAACGAATGGCTAAAATACATATGTTCACATTAAGCCCTTGACGTTTCCTCTTGTGGTCTATACTCATGAGCAGAGATAACGAACAATCTAACAGCAAATGGCTTGGGTTCACATCCTCCAGATACCTTGGGACTGTCTGCATGACAAAATCCTCCAGATCGGGTCGCTGTAGTGCAGGCATGGCGTGAAATACCTTCATCTTTATGGTTTTAGAAACATTAATTACTTTGATGGATCTTCATGGAACTGTTTGGTTAGCTCAATGTATTCTCAAAACTAGAAGTAGAATCATAAGAGAAAATCTTGTTTGTGTGGTTTCTCTGTACTAGGACAGGAGTGACTTCAATGTGATTCTTAAAACAGAGCAACTGTGGACTCCTAGTATGAAATATATTTGTGTTATCTGCCGTGGGAGGAGCATATATATAGCTATGATGTTTGGTTTAGTTGCTGCAGCCACGTAGTGTCGTAGTATCCATACGCAGCACCCTCGTCTCCTTTGACAGCAGTGCAGGAAGCGATTGTGCTTGACAGCAGTGCAGGCACGCTTGGCGCAACCAGTCCACCAAATGACGATACGCATGGCACGTGCATTCACGTGTTCCCCGAACATGTTACACTAGGTGAAACAGTAAGCAAATTTGATCGCAAGTTTGTGTGGTTGCTCTGTATTAGGACAGGAGTGATACCTGAATTGTCTTAAAACTAGAAGTAGAATCTTAAGCATAAATATGGTTTGTGTGATTCTTCTGTACTAGGAGAGGAGTGACTTCTAAGTGATTCTCTTCGAAACGTTTATCTGTTTGTGTTGTTTGGCAGCGATTCCAATGATTATAGCGAAAGGCTGAAACGAACACACTGTAAAGTTGGATGACATCTAAGTAAAAAAAAAAAATCTAATGATAATTGGATGTTTCATTGAGTTAATCTCCAACATATTTTTAGATTTCATTGGATTATAAATGACAATGGATATGTAAATTGAGATAGATTTCATAATTCATACAAGTTTATCCAAATCAAGTAAACTCCTATTAAATCCACTGCCACATACATCTAGTCTGCGGTGAGATTGATTGTCCATGAAAGCCGCCTGCCAAAGCTACAAACAATATTTATAAGTGGCTTCAGTAGAAGATAGCATCGAAAGAAGGAATATTTCCATTTGCAGGTTCACTTCACAAATGCGAAACAAAGAGCCGAGGCCAAACAGTCAGTGCAGTGAGCGGGAAACTAGAAGAATTCATTGGCACTGCTGTGCACACAAGAATAAGTTCTAGGCGCCGACCGCCGATGTAGTCAGGCTTAGGGAAGGACTTTACACAATGTGCATGAAAGAGAACGGATCCACAAAAAGTAATTGTAAGGAAAGAGGAGTACACAGACGGGTTGACTTGAAACAGAGTACATACATCTTGCTTGTCCTGCATTACCAAAACTGACCAACCGTGAGACTCCTGGTATTAAAATTATTTGTGTTGTCTGCCGTGGGAGGAGCATATCATAGCTATGATGCTTGTTTCAATTGCTGCAGAACTTTAATGTCATAGTATACATACGCAGCACTCTCTTCTCCTTTGATCCACATCCACTGACTCTTGCGGTCCAGGAAGCGATTCCGTCGGCTTCACAGCAGTGTAGGCACGATTGGCGCAACCAGCTGTCAACCAAATGATGGTACGCATGGCACCTGGATTCACATGATCCCCAAACATGTATTACACTAGGTGAAACAGTAAGCAAACTTGCAATCAACATGATGCAGCCAAATTTACCTGAAGCGTACACAGAGGGGGACACGTTTGTCTGCATACGTGCGTCGTCCTGTGGACCACTCGTCCTCAACGGGACATGTTACAGAGTAACGAAGCCACCTGCGGCGGCTGCGTGCTGCAGGAGACCAATTGCATTGAGTGAGAGAAACAAAGAAAACAAAGTATTTGGAAACGAAGGCTCTGTTTAAATACCTTCGGCAATGGCAGAGTGGTTGGTATTTGTCTCGAAGTGGAAAGGATCCCTTGTGTACAACACGTGCCACTTTCTTGCAGTATCTCCATCATTTGCGTAGGCTTTGACTTGCTGTATGTGTTTGAACTTGTCCCACTCAGGACCAGATTTCCCTGGTGCTATGCATGTGAGCAGTGATAAGGAACGTTCTAGAAAGAAATGTCTCGCGTTCACATCCTGCAGATACCTGGGGACTGTTTCCATGTCATGATCTGCCAGAATGAGTGTCTTTAGTGCAGGCATGCCCTCCAATACCTTCACCTTTGGGCATGTGACGATGATGAGCTTCTGCAGTTTCGGTAGATTACTGATTCTCTGCAAGTCAGCGTTTCTAAGCACTTCAAGTTCGACAATAGAAGAAAAATTCTCCAAAGAGCTTAGATGCTTGACATCATATATACTTAACTCCTTCAAAGCCATTGCCTGGAAGGCAAGTCCAGGTGGCACATGACCCAACTTGCACTTTATGAGTGTAAGCACCTCCAAGACAGCATGCCTTTCACTTGTTCCTCCCACAACCATTCCTCCCATTCAACCATCCCCTTAAAGTACAACTTCTGCAATCTAGGAAACCCAATTCCTACCCAATTGTTTGGTTGTAAGAATTCATGCCCAACACACTTGATGGCTGGGGCACGACTAATCTGCAAGTCCTCCAAGCAGGGGAGCTGACTGAAGCCGCTAGGCAGCTCAGTGCAGCACGCCAACTCACACATCTGAAGGGGCGTAACTGTTGTCCGCATCATCCAAGTTGGGAGCCGCTCACCAAAATACCCGTTAATTTCAAGCTGTTCTAAGCCAAGAGGAGGGCAAAGCTCATCAAAGACCTCTTCGATTTGTCTCTTGGCTTTCTTAGAGATCCCGTCTGGTGCAACGCAGTGATAGAAATCTATCTCAGAGATCCATTCTTCATCTTTTATCAACGTGACATCATCTTCTTCATCTTTTATCAACGTCCCATCATCTTCAAGCATACTAGTGCAACGCAGTGATAGAAGTCTTAGGCGATTCTTTTCACCAAGTCTGGCCTTTATAACAGATGAGGGCCAAGATACATTCTCCAACAAATGGATACCAAGGTTTGTCAGCTGGGAGAGAGGCCCTAGTTCCTCCAAACCACAGTGATCATCACAATACATGTGGGCTGGAAATCCATATAATGTCCTCAAACGAGTTAGACCACAAATGTCCCTAGGTATTACGCTTATATCTGTGACAGCAATTCCAAGATGCCTCAAGTCTTACAGCATTCCAATGATACTAGGAAGTTTAGACAACCTCTCACAACCATAAAGGCTAATGTACTGCAAGAATTTCAACTTGCCAATGTCTTCTGGTAATTTAGATGTATCGCTGTTTTCTATTGACAAATACCTCAAATGTTTCAACTGATACAAAGACTTTGCTATGGCATCAATATTTACACTGTCCAAATGTAGTGTTCGAAGACTTGACAGAAAACGAAATGAATCAGCTGGTTGTAGTGATTGTGTTTGTAGAGAACACCACTGAAAATCATGTTGTTCTGATCCTTTGCTTTCCAGAGATAATCGAAAAAACTTTTGTGATTTAAGTTTTTTAATACCAATTTTACTGTTGTGAGCTATGAGTGCTTCATCTTCGTACACGTTCTGAGCAAATGACCTGACAACATCATGCATGTTGCAAAAATGTTTGATCAGCATATCTCTTATCAGGCTCAATAAGGTTCCGCTGTATTAACTCATCATAGTATTCCCTTCCAATTTCTTCTAAGCCATATGAAGTTCCATGAATAAATCCTTCACTAATCCACATGACAATAATGTCACCGACAAAAAACAACCTTTTCCTAGGAAGCAGGGAGTAGTGCAAGAAGCATGGCTTCAAACAAGGGCACAGATCTTCATAGCTAAGATATACTGCATAATTTAACTCTTTAGGCATTTGTGATACTGACCACAGAGAATCATTTAACACATTTTGCCATTCTGTTCGTCCTGTCCTTTTCAGACGCAAGAGACCTCCCATTACTTTCACCCCAAGAGGTAAGCCATCACATTTTTCCACAAGTCTCATTCCAATATCCTTTAGTATTTCAACCTGGGGTGCATCATTTATTTCTCTGACAACCTGCAACAATTATCATGCCAATTAGTAGATAAGATTAATTTCCTTGGCCATGTTGAGATATCCTATAAATGCAGAGCACATCAAGAAACCAAATACGAGACTAAAGCACACAGTGTTTGGTCAACCTCATCTTTTATAGTATAGCATAATTTTTCCTCTCATGCCAGGTGTGACCGAGGCAGCACATGCCCGGTGCGAGCAGGCATGTCTGCTGTCGTGAGTGGAGCGGGCGCGACCCATGTCGAGTGGTTGTGGTGGTGCGACTGAGTGGGACGAGCGTGGCACGGCTGTCCCGAGTGGAGCTGGTGCAGCCTGGGTGGACCGGCTGTGGTGGTACAACCGAACGGGGCGGGCATGGCCGGTGAGTGAGCGCAGCATGGCCGAGCCGTGCAGACACAAGCAGTGGCGGAGCCAAGGGGGGGCTTGGCAGGGGCCGTGGCCCCCCCTCTAAGCACAATGATTTGCTTTATGTGCATATAGAAAATTCTTTTGGATAGCTTAAAAATTGATATCTCACTCTATTTTGATGATAAAAAATGTCAAAATCAATTTAAATAGGCTAAATACATATAGAAAATGTTAACCTTATATGTGTAGAACATATTTAGCATGCTAATGAGGTATCATCATATTTTCAGCCCTCTTGTGCAAAAGTTCTGGCTCCGCCATTGGACACAAGCAGGTGCGGCCGGCAGGCAAGCACATACAAACCACCGGTTTATTCCCAACGGTGATTCCTCGTTTCTCCGTGCCTTAGTGCTAGTGAAGATGTGGTGTCTCTCCAAGGAAACGGTTTCTAGAGTTTTTCTCCCTTTCCCATTAAGTTAGCTAACATATCAACATTTTCCTTACGCGACATCTTTTTAATAGAGAAGATGTGGTTGTACGTCTATTACTTATTTTGAGCCCGCTGTTCATTAAATTTGCATCCCATGCGCAGCTCCCGTTCACACAGCACCCATTAAATTTAGAGGGAAAGCTTGTCATCACGGCTCTACCACCATCCGATTCGACCTTCGCGAATGCGTTCCCGCAGTATTGCCGCGGAAAATTATTCTTACATATACGTTCTCAAATATATTTCCTATCGTACTCAGAAGAATTTGTAAGGTGCACAATAACATTTCTTACAGTAAATTACACAGATGATCTCTTAAATATTATTTAATTCTCAATGAGGTGCGCAAGCTATAAAATTAAAAATGTAGGTCTGAAAACTATTTAAGTCCCTTAATTCAATTGCAAAATAGCACGTCATAGAAAAATAGCCTAGGAGGAATATGATCTCCATCCACAATCCAAAACTACACGGTCTGTCTGTAAATAACTATGTGATTCTGCTCACATCCCAATTTATTGAACAACAAACCTAAGGTCCATAGTATATTTAAGTACTCCATTATTCCTGGTTCAAAACAACTTTGTCTCCACCACTACGGTATGATGATACTTAAATCCTATGCATGTCAGAGGATACTACACATTTTTCTATTCAAGTACTCCATTTTCGACATGTTTTAGATTTCACCTAAGTCAAACATTTGTATTTTGATCATTAGTTTCTTCTAAAAAATACATGCTGATGATATAAGATTTTTATTTGTGGATTAAATGTGTTCAATTCTTCCATAATATAATTTATATATTCTGAACCTAAAACATTTAAAAAAATAGATGGTCAAAAATAGTAATGTTTAACTTTGGATAACCCTAATGTGACATGTAAAAATAATTGAATTAAGTATGTTACTAATCTACATAACTCATCGTCTTAGAGAAATGAGATGCAATAATTACTACATACAACTTTTGAGCGCCGGCAAAGAGTTTTAGATATTACATTTGGCCATGTCTTATACAAAGACTATTTAGGTGTAATTTATTTTGTTGTAACATGTTTCCTAGGAAAGTTCTAGAAAGAATAATTTGTATATTTTTAATGATTGCACTAAATTTTTGAACAAGACGAATTGTCAGAGAACATACTAGAATTCAAAAACAAACATTAAACACCATTGAGGAGCCACTGAACGTGTTATCGATTGTTATTCGTTCAAGTCACTCAACTGCCAAAATAATTTAAGGTAGCGCCCTATTCATGGGGCACCTTATCTTCAAGAGTTCGCAGGGACCTACATGACAAACATACTTGTTTTGTTCACCAAGTTCCACTTCTACATAAATTTATACCATGATATTTTTTCTTTACCTTGGCAGTTTTTCTCAACCACCACACATTTAGGTTCATGGTTAATCATGGCGGTTTTTCTAACGCAACCGCCATGATCAGTGAGGTTACTATTTTTCATTGCTTTAGATTACACCTCATGATAATTGTAATCTAATATACAGAACATAATTTCTTTTTTGATTGAAATGCATCATGGCCCACTAGAATTTTGTCATTCTTATATAGCTCCATTGAATGTTAAAGTTATTATCAGGGTCCTTTCACTTGTCAACTAACAAATTCTAATAAGTTCACTATAGGTCAATATTTGTACACAAAATGAACTTAGGATGAATGTCATGAAAATTTTGAAGGAACTAAATAATTAGTTTGGATGTATATATACCGATATATGGATGGTAGGACCAATTGTACACTCAAATTGTTTTACAACAAACTATGAATTAACTTCGATTTTGAAGTCAGCATGACAGCATGTGATTGACAATAACAATACTAGCAGGGAAGTAGGGCATTCTGTTATTGGTATATTATGAAGGTCACCACTGTACAACGTGGTGTTTGGAAAAAACCAGAAGGTTGCTGCTACAATAGGGAATCTTGTTCTACTATTAAGATATGTAGAACCAAAACTAAAGTGATTCGCCTAGAAAACAAAATGCATAAACAAAGAAAATTAATAAATGTATGGATTAAGTCGTACCTGCTTCTTGAGCAGCAACCAAGCATCTTCATGCCCAAGTTTGTCAATACGAAGGTAGGGCTCCTCTGCCTTCATCTCACGTGCCACTATATCATTCCTTGTGGTGACTAGCACACGGCTACCTTCGGCTAGCATGGCATTGACAACAGGAGTTCTAAGCACGCCTTCCCATATACGGCTGTCCCATACATCATCCATTATTAATAAGATTTTTTGTCCCTTCAAAGGTTCTATCAGAGTGTGTTCGAGTGACACCTTTGAATTTCCACAATCATGGTGGTTTCCACTGGCTTCGATAATAACTCTCCTTAACATTTCACTATCATCAAAGCCTTGGTTGACACTCAACCATATCTTCTTTTTGAACTCTTGTTTGATGACTTCATTGTTGAAGAACCTTTGAGCAAGGGTCGTTTTACCAATCCCACCAACTCCCACAATGGAGAAAACCATTATTTTGTTGGATTCATTGTCATTGGTAGGATACTTCTTTGTTAGCATCTCCACTAGATTTGTTGTGTCCTCTTCAATCTTCTCACCAACCAAACCAGACTCAATAAGGCCCCCTGATGTCTCACGACTACCTGAACTCTATGAGACCACATTTCTTCCACGGTCCTCATAACTACCTAAGTTGATGAAGTAGAACGATGTTGCATGTGCCTTAATGCCATCAAGCTTCTTGTTAAGGTTTTTGATGCGGCTTCCAATGTCGTAGGCATGTAGAGGATCCTGTATACAGAAGAGCAATGAATTGAAGCATCCCGCATCATGCCTTGGGCCTCGCTCCATGGCCTTGAGCTGGCACAGGTCAAGGATGTCTGTGGCATCATACATAGCATTCCTTAGCTCTAACACCCATGTTTGGACACTTTGGTCAGTGATGTTCCTCCTATCAGCATCAGCAAGAAAGTTCTTCAGATCCCGGAGCTTGATGTCCATGTTATCAATCTCAGTGGACACACCAAGCAACATATGCACTTCCTCTGCCGCCATCTTGATGAGCATGTTTTGGATGTAGGAAGCCAAAGCATCTAGTACACCAACCATGATTAAGAACTTCTATTTTTGCTGTAACAAAATCAGAACAAAGTTAATTTTAGCATGGAATTTTAATTTTATACAAGAAAGATTCAATCATCTTCCCTCTATACATGCAGCCATCGTGGCACTACTACTGGCTTCTTTCTTTTTTTTTTAGGAAAACAGGAGGTGGGGGGCTACTGTGTTTTTATTATAAACAGACATTGTTCATTATTGATACTACTACATCACAGTGACAACCTCTTTCGAGGTGCACTGATTAGCGCACTTGATAAAAAGTTCCAGAAAAGCTACATTATATATCCTACAGGGAAAGAGCTGTGGGATGCACTTGTTGGAAAGTTTGGAGTTACTGATGCTGGTAGCGAGCTGTACCTTATGGAGCAGCTGTATGACTACAAGATGGTTGAGAACCGATCTGTAGTGGAACAGGGCCATGAGATTCAGGCACAAGCTAAGGAAGTTGAACTTTTCCCTTGTCTTTTGCCTGATAAGTTTGTGGCTGGAGGTCTAATCTCCAAGCTGCCACCTTCATGGAAGGAGTTTGCTACCTCCCTCAAACGTAAGAGACAGGATTTCAATGTGGAAGAGCTCAATTGTACTCTTGATGTTGAGGAGAGGGCTAGAGCAAAGGACAATGGAAAAGATGTTGAAACCTCTATTGCCAATGTGGTGTAAAATAGAAACTTTCACAAGTTTAACAAGAAGAAAAACCAGAATAAACAAGAGAATGCAAATAAACCTGTTCAAACAGCACAATTTTAAAAAAAGAGCAACAACAACAATAAGGGAAAGGGAGGATGCTTTGTCTGTGGCAGTGATTAGCATTGGGCTAGAGATTGCCCTGATAGTAAGTTCACACAAGACAAGAAATCAGCAAATGTTATAATCACTGAAACTGGAGATGGAACAATAGGGTATGGTAATTTTGTACCATTTGTTCTCTCGGTTTGTAATTCACCTGAGTGGTAGATGGATAGTGGTGCAAACATTCATGTGTGTGCTGATGTTTCCTTGTTTTCTTCCTACCAGGTCGGGAGGTCTAGTGCCTTGTTGATGGGAAATGAGTCACGTGCTCATGTTCTTGGTGTTGGTACGGTCATTCTGAAGTTTACTTTGGGGAAGATGGTGCCATCGAAGAGTGTGCAGCATGTGCCACTTATCAAGAACAATCTTGCTAGTGCTTCTATGCTACGTCGAGATGGCTATAGAGTTGTTCTTGAGTCAAGCAAATGTGTTGTATCAAAACATGGTTCTTTTGTTGGTAAAGGATATGATTATGGAGGCTTGTTGCGCTTATCTTTGCATGATGTGTATAATAAGATGGTGAATTCTATTAATATTTCTGATGAGTCAGATTTATGGCATTCACGTTTTTGTCATGCAAGTTTTGGCTATCTTATGCGGTTAGCAAATCTGAATTTAATTCCTAAATTTAACTTGTTCAATAAGTCTAAGTGCCATGTGTGTTTTGAATCAAAACTACCCGGCAAGCCCCACAAGGCTGCTGAGGCGAGGAATTTGGCACCACTAGAACTTGTTCATTTTGATCTGTGCGAGATGAACGGAATTTTGACCAAAGGAGGTAAAAGATATTTTCTCACTTTTATAGATAACTCTACTCGTTTTTGCTATGTGTATCTCTTAAAAACTGAAGATGAAGCATTTAATTATTTTAAGGCCTATAAAGCTGAAGTTGAGAACCAACTTGAATGGAAAATAAAACGGTTAAGGTCCGATCGAGGTGAAGAATACTTCTCTAATGATTTTGATAATTTCTATGTGGAACATGGTATTGTTCATGAGAGGACACCGTCATTCTCACCACAATCCAATGGGATTGCCAAACGAAAAAATCGCACTCTCACGGACTTGGTAAATGCCATGTTGAGTATAGCGGGATTATCCAAGGAATGGTGGAGTGAGGTGCTATTGACAGCGTGTCATGTCCTGAACAGGGTTCCTATGAAGAACAAAGAAATCACACCATTCGAGGAATGGGAAAAGAGAAGGTTAAATCTCTCATATTTGTGCACTTGGGGTTGCTTGGCTAAAGTACATGTGCCAATCAACAAGAAGCGCAAACTTGGACCTAAAACTGTTGATTGTGTTTTCATTGGTACTCCTTTCACAGCATTGGGTATAGGTTCTTAATTATAAAATCTGACATGCCAGATATGTATGTTGATACTATCATGGAGTCAAGAGACGCTATATTTTTTGAGAATGAGTTTCCCATGAAGAATACACCTAGTGAAACAAGTCATGAGACTATAATTCCTCATGAGCATGAAGTGTCTATTCCTATAGATCATGCTGAGGATTCTCATGTGCACATCCCTGAGGAGGATGACACTATAGTCACTCGTAAGAGCAAGAGGCAGAGGGTTGCAAATTCCTTTGGTGATGACTTTGTAGTGTACCTTGTGGAAGACACACCATCCACCATTAGAGAGGCATATTTCTCTCCTGATGCTGACTTGTGGAAGGAAGTAGTAAGGAGTGAGATGGATTCTATTATGTCTAATGGAACTTGGGAGGTCGTTGACCATCCTTATGGGTGTCAACCTATAGGTTGCAAATGGATCTTTAAGAAAAAGCTTAGGCTTGATGGTACCATTGAGAGGTACATGGCAAGGCTTGTGGCCAAAGGATATATCTAGAAAGAGGGTGAAGATTTCTTTGACACCTACTCACCAGTTGCTCGATTGACTACAATTCGCACATTGATTGCAGTGGCAGCCTCATATGGTCTTACCATTCATCAGATGGATGTAAAGGCAGCTTTCCTAAATGGAGAGTTGGATGAGGAGATTTATATGGATTAGCCAGAAGGGTTCATTGCGAATGGTCAAGAGAACAAGGTGTGCAGGCTGTTAAAATCTCTATATGGCCTAAAACAAGCACCTAAGCAATGGCATGAAAATTTTGATAATACTCTCACTGCTGTTGGATTTGCTGTGAATGAAGCAGACACGTGTGTATATTATTGGTATGGTGGGGGTGAGGCTTTTATGCTGTGCCTTTATGTTGATGACATTTTGATCTTTGGATCAAATCTCAAAGTGATTGAGGAGGTAAAGAAACTTCTGTTGAGCAATTTTGAAATGAAAGATTTGGGAGAAGTTGATGTCATTCTAAATATTAAGCTTATTAGAGAAGGTGATGGTGGGATAACTCTATTACAATCCCATTATGTGGAAAAGGTATTAAGTCGCTTTGGTTTTTGTGAGTGTGATCCTACTCCTACACCTTATGACCCTAGTGTGCTGTTGAGGAAAAATCGAAGAATGGCAGGGATCAATTGACATATTCCCAGATCATTGGCTCGCTTATGTACCTTGCTAGTGCAACAAGGCCTGACATCTCATATGATGTGAGCAAATTGAGCAAGTTTGTTTGAAACCCGAGGGATGATCACTAGTGTGCTCTTGAGAGAGTGTTGCGCTATCTTAAAGGTACTATGACGTATGGTATTCGTTATACTGGACACCCTAGAGTGCTGGAAGGCTACAGTGAGGCCAATTGGATCTTTGATGCTGATGAGCCTTATGCCACGAGCGGATATGTGTTCCTGCTTGGAGGTGGCGCTATTTCCTGGAAGTCTTGCAAGGAGACTATAACGAAGTCTACAATGGAAGCATAACTTGCAGCATTAGACACTGCTCGGGCTGAGGCCGAGTGGTTGCGTGATTTCCTATTGGATTTACCGGTATTTGAAAAACCGATACCAGCTATTTCCATGAACTATGACAATCAGACTGTGATTACAAAGGTCAACAGTTCCAGGAATAACATGAAGTCTACATGTCATGTTAAGAGAAGATTAAAATTTGTTAGAAAGTTGAAAACCTTCGGAGTTATAATGGTGGATTATGTCTACACGTCGAATAATCTGGCAGATCAATTCACTAAGGGTCTGTCACGCAATGTGACAGAAAGTGCATCAAGAGAAATGGATATGAGACCCACATGAAATCTATTATAATGGTAACCTGCTCTATGTAATCGGAGATCTCGTGAAGTAGAGTGGTGAAACAAGTTAGGAGTAGATTGAGAGGAAAGATCCCTTTCCTAACTCATTTCTGATGCACATCTTTCCTATCTGTAAGGCAGGATGGTATTTACCTTAATGTATTCCAAGAGCCTTATAAAGATGAGATGTTGTCCTACAAAACATCTGTCGAGGAATACAACTATATGAGTCAGACTATTGGTCACAGTCTAGGGGATTTGGGTAATCTCTAAATACTCATGAAAGGAACTGAAGTGTGACTTATATGCTTCAAGCAGAGGGGATGCTTGTTGCAGCCTAGTACCAGTAAAGGACTTGAGTGAATCTCACCTCACACAAAACTGTCAATTCAAGGCATATTCCATTGTTCGATAGTGACTGAGTGACACTCTTGTCCTAGATGGATGTTCAACTTAACGGTCTCCATCGAAACACTGGTATATCAAACAACAGAGAATTAGGAGCTTTTCATATATGCCTTAGAATTTGGTGGGGATTGTTAGATTTAATGTGGGTATAACCCATATTTTATTTAATAATTAAATCAAATTAATTCCAAGGCCATATTAAATACTGGGGGTTATAAAATAGTGATCTAAATGTATTTAATGGCTAGACTTGTAACTATCGTCATAATGGTTGCAGCTACAAGTAACTCCCATAACTCCCGTTGATTATGGTTGTAGTTACTAGTAACTCCTATTCTTATGGCAGAGGCTACTAGTGATTCATGACGTCCAGATTCATCTTCTACACTTAGTCTTCCGTGCCTATAAGAAGGATTGCATGCCTTCAGACATGTGCACGAGACAACAAATCACTCCATTGTTCTTCTGTTGAGTTGCTTCCGAGTATTCCCGTCTTGTAACTCTGTGCGCACTGAGGAGCGAGAGGGCAGGTGCCTCCGAAGCCCGACAACAAATCACTCCATTGTTCTTCTGTTGAGTTGCTTCCGAGTATTCCCGTCTTGTAACTCTGTGCGCACTGAGGAGCGAGAGGGCAGGTGCCTCCGAAGCCCTTGCCATTTGAGACCTTGCACGGAGGATCGGTAATTAGGTTTTTGGGGAGTGTCTTCGTGACTGCCCAAATCACTGCCTCGTTCGTCGTCTTCTTCCTTGGATCACTAGCGACATCATCTTCTTTCTGGATGAAGAGAGATCATCTTCATCATCTCCTACGACATGACCCTCGAAACCGGACAAGGATCGGGAGCATCGGAGCGCATGGGAGGATATGAACTGTTCATCTTCTCTCTGTTTTACGTTCTCCAGATCCTATATGTTTCAGTAGTTAGTACATGTTGTTTTGTATGCTGTTATGAGTATGTTGCATATTTTCTGTCATGCTATTTCATAAGTTTTTTGTTGTTTGTTTCTGCTATAAGATATATGCCATGTCTGCATGTTTCTGTAGTTCCGTTACAATGTTTCATATGCTGCTGCTAGTATGTTTTAGTAGTTTTGTCATGTTGTTTCACATGTTATCCAGTTATGGTTCACGTTCCATGTATATATATGTTTATGATATATATATGTTTCACATGCTTCTTGTTAACATGTTTATTATTATTATGAACATGTTTGATGTCATGATCTCTTTTATCAATAACCTTTTATATGTCGTCATCATCATAATGTTAATTTATAGAATTAAAATGACATAGAAATTGTCTTATTTTCTAACATAAGCAGCTGTAGAAACATAATGACTGAGGAAACAAACCTGAAGCCGATGAGCTGAGAAATGTCCGAAAGCGGTGAGGCGGTGGCAGTGCTGCTCGTTCTTGGTCGTGGAACAGGATGGTTAATGCTTACACAAGAATTGGTATGGACCTTGTAAAAAAATAAATCAGTACGGATTGTGTGTTCCCGTTGAGTTCAAAAGGAGGAGCAGCGAGATGTATTTAGGTTGGGAAGTGAGGTTCTTACCTGCAAGAATCATGGTAGCTGCCTGGTTCCTTTGTGTTGGCTGCTTGAGCTAGGATGGAACAATGTCGTTTGGTTCACGGAAGATGACAATGATGATTGTGGTATTCCATCACTACTGGATCCGCCACCTTTGTCGGGCTCTCGGCAAAGCCCGCTCGGCAAAGAATTGGTCGACAAAGGAGGCTTTGCCGAGTGCCAACTGGCAGGCACTCGGCAAAGACCACTCGGTAAAAAAAATTAAAAAAACCCGAAAATAATAGGAAAAAAATTTTCATTGGGGAAGGAACCCACTAGGCAGCCCCCATTCGCACCTAGCCATGGTCTTTTTTCTAGGATTTTTAGACACTTTGCGACGATGGGGATTCGAACTCATGACCTCTCTCTCGTACGGTTTCTGCCTTAACCACTGCACTATACCATCACATGAGTATAAATTCCTTTTTTATGCCCTAAATGAATTCAAATCAAAAAGTTGTCAACCACAAAGTTTCATAACTTTTTAAGATCTACACTTCTCGTTTAGGAAGTTTTTCCATCCGAGGTCGTTTACAAAATTTGAATTTCAAATTTAAGAAATTTAAACGTAGATTTAGCATGGTAAGACGGACTCAAACAAAAAAGTTGTCAACTATAACCTTTCATAACTTTTTGAGATCTACAAAACTTATTTTAGGTGTTTTTTCATCCGTGGTTATTTAAAAATTTATGTTTTAAATTTTTAAAATTCAAACGTAGTTTAACATGGCGAAGGTGAACTCAAATAAAAAAGTTTTCAACTATAGTATTTCATAACTTCTCGAGATTTATAAACTTTATTTTGGGTGATTGGTCGTTTGATCATTCGAAGTGGTGGTTCTAACAATAGTTCACAAATCTTTATCTCCCCTCTTATAGTTTCATAAACTATTAGAGAGACATGTAAGATTTATAAATAAATTTACTTTCACTTTATCAAATGAAAAAATGACCAAAATAAACTTTATTGTCCTTGATGAGTTAAACAACTTCGTAGTTGAAAATTTTTTCATTTGAATTTGTTTAGGGCTTTAAAAATAGATTTGAAATTTTCATTGCCGAGTACCTTTTTTTGACACTCGGCAAAGAACTTCTTTGTGGAGTGCCACGTGGAGGCACTCGGCAAAGACCTTCTTTGCTGAGTGTTTTTTCTTTGCCAGGTGTTTTTTCTGGCACTCGGCAAAGAAGCCTCTTTGCCGAGTGCCAAAAAAATACACTTGGCAAAGAGTAAACATTCGGCAAAGAACGATTTTCTGGTAGTGCATGTTGACGGAGCTATGATGGTGAGAAGGAAAGAACATGAGAGCTTTGGATGCTAAATTAGCTTTGTGCTATCACCTGAAACGCCGGCCAATGCGTTTGCGTGAAGAGTGGCAGGAGATGAGAAGCAGATGCTCACTGATGAGAGGAGGCCTTATAAAGAAAACATTGCAACTTGGTACTGGACATGGCATGGTGGTCTGGAGGCTAATTAACAAAGGCAAATGGGATTTTCGGCTACAATGATGGAGCTGGCAATGGCAATACATTTCCTTGCAATCACAATTGATCGCTATTTGCACGTTCCGAGCTGTCTCGCATCTCTAAATTATTAGTATTATTGGTTTCTAGGCTCACCTGCCATCAAGGTGGCTTGCAGTGGTATTTTGGTGGCAAGATATTTTTCTGGACAATGCACAATTATTGAGGATGGAGAATTAAATTCAAAAAAAAAAACGAGAGAGGGCCACTTGATTCAAATATTTATTTTCAGCCCAGATACGTTGTATCACGCAAATAGGACAAACAGCAAAGCTTTTATAACTTGAGTTATTTTAGTAGTGGTTGTAGCCTAACTAACTTGTGAGAGGGTGCTGTCCCGCAGCTTGCTAGCCGGGAGAGCACGTGGTCATCGGTCTTCAAATCTATCCGGAGCGCTATCACGGGCGCCAACGACATAATGAAAAGACAAAGCAGACATCCTCATTAAGCAACTAGACAAAACAGACATATGACAAGTGGTCCGTCGATTGCTCCATATGACAAGTGGCCAAGCTGTTATAACTTGAGTTAGTCAGATGAGAACGTGGTCGTCGGTCTTGGAATCACAGGCGCCCACGGCCTAACGAACAGACCGTGCATGGGCGACGACGACGGAACGCACAGAGGATCGGAGTCCAGTCACTGACGCGCAGCAAGTAGGCGGACATGCATGAACCTGCCTGGGTACCAACGGGTTCCTGGTTTTCGCTACTGCTCATAGACACGCGAAGCCGGTGCCTCCTGAGATCAAGGCTGTGATGTGCGGCCGCATTTCATGTTCAGGCTGTGAAATGTGAACACTGAAGGCCTGTTCAGTGCGGCATCCGCCCGCGTTTGAACTTGCTTCGACGGTTCAAAAAATGTGCTTTTTCCCGGCTGAGTCCAACTCGGCTAATCTCAGCCATCCTCATCAAGCAACTAGACAAAACAGAAAACTATAGTTTTTAACTCTTTTTATGTTAATTTAACATGCTTTTTGTGATGTCGTGCTTGCATGTTGGACGCGTGGTTGTGCCATAAAATATTGTTAAAATATTTATTTCGGTCTAAGGGCCTATGGACTAATGCCTGCAAAAGAATTAATAGCACCTCTGGTCCCAGGTTCGACTTTTTTGCCTACAAGTTGTTAACTTCTTATTATGGCGTGTTTTTTTTTTAAAAAAAAAAACTGTTTGCCTGCAAAATCGAGGTTCAAACATTTCCTCGGTCAGTATGGTTGAGATCATCTTCCTTAACTATAACGCCTTAGACGAGGTAATACCCACGTGTTGATTTTTTTTTTACTTTTGCACTTGATGTTGTTAATTAATTAGTACCAAATACTGCTTGCTAAACTGCCAAATTGTGCACGTATTTCTGAAACCCAACATTGTCCAATGAGTGAGTCCCGATCAGGAATGGAACTCAAAAAACCCTCCATCCTAAAAAGGATGATGTTATGAAAAATATGCAGGTCAAACTTTCTCAAGTTTGACTAAGTTTATAAAAAATACTTATAACATTTACATCTTCAAATAATTCATTAAAAAACTAGACTTAAAGATCTTTTTGATAATACTAATTACTTAACATAAATATTTAAGTTTGTAAAAAATACTTATAACATTTATATCTTCAAATAATTCATTAACAAACTAGGCTTAAAGATCTTTTTGATAATACTAATTACTTAACATAAATATTTATATATTTTAATATATATTTACTGGCATTTTAAAAATATTAACTTCTCAAAAAACGAGAATGACATCTATTTTAGAACGGAGGGAGTAACAGTTTTCTCTTCCATGTGAATGCGTGCATACATGCATGTGTTCTTAAACCTATGCTACAACTTGTGTGTGCATACACCAATGTGTTCTTCAACTTGTGCTGCAACTTGTCGAATAGCACAAATGTGTTCTGCAAGTTGTTTTTTTTACAGCTACAAGCAGTTGGCAGAGGTACAGATGCAGATAATCGAATGGTCAAAATACATATATTGACACTAAGCCCTTGTTTGACCATATTTATATAAAATTTTCCAATGCTAACTTTCTATTAATTCAAATATACAAAAGTATGGGTTTAAACACTTTATTATATTGATTTAACAAGCTTTTTGTGATGTCGTGCTTCCTTGTTGGACACGTGGTTGTGCCTTAAAATTTTGCTAAAATATTTAGTTCGGCCAAATTCGGAATGTTTGTCGGAAACCCATCATTGTCCAATGAGTGAGTCGATAAGGAATCCGGTACTCAAAAACGCAAAAAGCATACCAGTTGTCTCTTCCATGTGAATGCGTGCATACATGCATGTGTCTTCAACTTGTGCTGCAACTTGTGTGTGCATACATCTATGTGTTCTTCAACTTGTGCTGCAACTTGTCGAAAGGCCAAAATGTGTTCTGCAAGTTGTTTTTTTACAACTACAAGCAGTTGGCAGAAGGTACAGATGCAGATAATCGAACGACAACGTGTTCCCCTCTGCATATATTTCGGAGGCTTCAGTGTGCAGTGTCCTGGCAAGGCTTGACGCAACCAGACGACCAAATCAAGATAGGCGTTGCACCTGCGCGCACATTTGCATGCCCAAATATTATACACTCGATGAAACAGCAAGCTAATTGCATGCAGTACTAGTAATTAAAAGTGACAAGGTGGTTCTCTCAGATTCGTCCAAAGGGATTCACTTGAATCAGCATGATATGCTCTCTACGAGAAGGAAACATCCATTGTGTTGGAGTTGTCACGCCTTGCTCGAGGCATGGTCGGTGGTGGTTCGTCTGATATAATCTTGCGTGCGTATAGGAGTTGTCACGTCTTGTTCGAGGCCGTTGTCAACTATTGAGCGAGTAGGTGTACTCGGCCCATGTCTATGTGTACGTAAACTCATAGGGTCGTACGCTTAAGGGTTGGAAGCCTAATTCGGGTTGGACCCGAATTAGATAAGGCTTAGGTTTTTCTGACGGGCCTCCAGGTTGGGGTTGCATAGGGACGCCTATATAAGCAAGAGGTAGAGCGCGGCCAGACTTGATCCGCTTGATCCCACACCTGTTGGCAGCCGCTGTCGTCACCCACACTCAAGCCTTTGCTCTCCGCGGACCTAGCAGCACTGCTGTACCGACCTTCTGCAACGGGCACTTTCAGTTTTCCGTGGCGGGAAAACGCGTCCGGTGCGAATGGAAGGTCACGGTAAATCATGGCGTCACCGCAGCGGGTGCGTTTGCCCGCTACAGTTAATTGATTTACTACAACGAGCACATTAGAACGCCCGCTGATTTACTACAACGAGCACATTAGAACGCCCGCTGCGGTAAAGAATTTTGAAAAAACAAAAAAAGAGAGACAAAAAGCCCATATGGGCTAGGATCTGGGCCTGGATCCCGCTGTCGCCGTCGCCGAAAACCTAGCGCCGTCGGAGGAGCTGTCACTCGCGCACTGTGAGCTGGATCAGCCACGGACGACAAGAGCCCCGTGCGCCACTGTGGCCTCTCATCCCACCATCCTTGATGTGGACCTGGAGAGAGGAAGAGGGAGGAGTTAGCGATGGATTTGTGATGAGAAGTGAAAGACAGAAGGCATACCAACCTCGATCTATGCGCGCGGACGTCTGTTGGGGCTGCGCCGTCGTTGATCCGCGCCACTGGCAGCAGTTGGGGGCCACCCCGCCCTCGATCCACGTGCGCCGCTGCCAGTTTAGGCCGCCACGACCTCGATCCATGTGCGCCGAGGCCGGTTGGGGCCGCGTCATCCTCGATCCGCGCCACCGGGTGCCTGTTGAGGCCGCACCACCCTCGACCTTGAGCGCCGCTGCCGGTTAAGGCCGCCGCACCAAACTCCACTGTCGACGCGCCAGTCCCTCTGTGCGAGCCTCTCCACCGCGCCGCCTTCAGCCCGCCGCTGTCGGAAGAGATAGAGGAGGGAGAGTGAAGGGGTCAGGGTCGAGGGAGACGGAGAAGGGCTTGTCTCTACGGAGTGAAGGGTCGAGGGAGACGGAGAGTAAAGGGGTGGTGGTCGAGTGGGACTTCTGTCGCTGCGGAGAAATGAAGGTGGCCGAAGTGCGGCTGAGAATGAGCGAGTGAAAGGAAACCCTAGCGCTGGCTTATATAGGAAGAGAGATGTCGGGTCGGTACTGGGCCATTTGGGCCTCGGCTATTTTCCTTGACGGGTCTTTTAAGTTGCCCCCTATGGTAAATTGATTTACCGCAGCGGGCATCCTAAAACGTCCACCTCGGAAAATAAGTATTTGCCGTAACGGGCATTTTAAGTTGCCCACAGCAGAAAATTGATTTACCGTGGCGGGCAAAAATGCCTGTCACGGTAATTAAATAGTGTCCGCTGCGATAAATCGTGGGATTTACCGCAGCGAGCAAAAAAAGAGCGCACCACAGAGGGGTCTGGGCAACTTCAGAGAAGTTCAATTCTGTAGTAGTGCAGTCTGGAGGTGTAACGCTTCTTCCCACATGTATGTGATACCTCGGAGGTGCTGCACCTGCGGCACAAGGAAGGACCTCGTCGATCACGGTGGTCGGCGTTTGGTTGGCGACTAGTCAGCCTGGTTGGGAACCTGCTCGGACGATCCACGAGTGAAGGGCTTACATGACGGACGACCACACAACTGCATGGCACTGCTGCGACGCGTTCAACTACATCAAGTCTTCTGTTGCACCTGCGCGTCGAGTGGTAATCCCGTAACCTATATCACGCAGTTGATACTGGTTTATGAAGTAGAAAAATTTTATTTTCTGGCTAGCATAGCACCCTCATAACCCAACATCCTTGACCTCCCCCTTGACTCTCCATACCTCAACTCTTCATCCAACATGGAATCCAATTCGAATAGCAATCATATGTTCTTAAATTATTTTCTAGGAAATGAGAGGAATTTATAATGGCAAAGTGGCTTCGTGCCCAATCTTTTTGTCTCCTTTTCGGCCTATGAAACAACCCACTCGCTCCCCTCCTCGTTCTTCTTGGGCCAACTCACGCGTGTTAACTCCTTGGGCTGGCCTGGCCGCCAGACCGATCTCCTGTGCGACCCGTTCCTCCACGTCTTGCGCCAATTTCAGCCACATACCCCAGCTGGCGTAGTTGCTCCCCCTCCCTTCTTCCTTCGCTAACAGGAGGGACCTGTATGTCGATCAGCTTCATCTTCCTCAAGGGGATATCGATGTGAATACCACGCCGGCACCACAACTGCCGGATCGAGCATGTGGAACATGCCGGTAGGATATTTCTGACCAACCGCCCTAGTCTGATGCCCTCCGTGTAGCATGTCCGGCTATCCATGGATTCTGCAGACATGGCAAATTGGGGGGTAACTGGCGGACAATGGCGCTACAAGGGTCATTGACCGCTTGAAATCCTGGCGAGGATCGCGCACCGGAACACACTCTGCTGCCCTGCGATCCTGCAAATATAACATAGCCGAGGAAGCATGTTTGGGTTGGACTGCAATATTAGCCAAGATAGCGCAAGGGCCGCGCGGTTGGCTGGGCAGTCCCATCGAGCTGGGTGCCTCTTCCCAACAGGGACATCGACCGGGACATCAATCAAACCTTCTGCGTGACACTGATGTCGGATTAAAACACACAGAAAAATTGATCACACACAGAACAATTCGAGTTTCCAGTAGTGAGAGAAAGGATGGAGATGGCAACCTACCTGGGCACGGCCCGCACGGGTATCGTTGTTCATCCCTGTGTCCACGTGGGTATGTTATTTTGTACACCTCTACAGAGACTTTGAAAGCCTGGGAGACCTTTCGGACGGAACAAATCAGATGTTCTTACTTTCTATACCCATGGTAGCATTATTGATGAATGATGAGCATTAAATGATACCTTGGATAATAACTATTTAACTCTATTTACTTGTTGATTCATGGCATATCACTTACATTTTTATTGCATTTTCTTTTCCGCACTTATAAAATGCCTATTAATTACCCTTTTGCACCACCAAATATTATATGTTGGACCTATGTCCTGCGATTATGAAATGTAATCATGGTGCAGCCGTTACGTTGTTTGCAGGTAAGGTACATGGTTGGCCATGTTACTGCTGCATAGTAGCACTTGGAATAGTGGGTGGTCCCCAAGCGTGCAACAGGTTAACTGGACCTCCTTGATTGAGAGATTATGGGTACTGACTTGCGATGAAAACAGATCGGACTTTTATCTGTCTGTCCGTCCGAGGCACTCGAATGCCAAAACGGACACTTTAACCGGAGATATTCGAATACTTCTCCGTCGGATATCGGGTATCTGACATTTTACTCGGATACATCCGAGTAATAAATCCAAATAATATCCAAATTTAATTTAAAATTTTATATTGAGTTGATTTGAAAATTGAAAACAAATCATTACTTATCCGTCAATGTTTACATAGTCCAGGAGCTAGGCAGCGCCCTGTGTACAGTGTGGCTCACCCCTTCACTTGCGCTGTGTTTAGTGTGATATATAGGAAGCCGGCTCCCCTGTTGTTGGCTGCGGCACCGAGGTGAGACTGAACTACACAACGCTGGTGTGCTTTGTCTTGTGTCTTGCACTCTTTCCTGCTCTCATTCGCATTCGCACAGACCCAATACAAAGTAGCAGGATGTTATAGCCTGAGGCCGAAGCCCATGAAGCACACAACCGTTCCTCGGTCAAGTGGGCCCGCCTAGCTGCTGCCTTTGCACGTTGGCACGCGCTAGTTGTTACTTATGGGTGAATTTGATTATTGGTTAATTTATGCTGCTACATGCTGGTTTTGGAATTTGGACGATTTTTTTATAACTAGAATTTGGGTATGGCATACCCCATTTGTTTTGTATAGATAAATAGATGTTGCTTTTACTAAATATATATCCGGAGAAATATTTGTTGGGGGTGGTACCGGAAGGCTGCCACCCCCTGCCCAGCGGACACAGTTTCGGCTGAGTCTCGGGAACCTAGGTGCAGTGCTCATGTTGGATCATGACAAGCTGTAGAAGTCGAAGCTGCTGTTTTTGGCGGAAGCCAGATCATGACGCCAGATCATGACTAGTTACGCAAGGGATTCCACGGAGGTCCAAGCTGCTGTCTCTGGCGGAAGCCAGGTCATGACGAGTTCCGCAAGGGATGCTGCGGAAGCTGAAGCTGCTGTCTTTGGCGGGAGCTGATGACTAGGATCTCTGCGGAAGCCCGGCCTATGGAAGCGTGGGCGGCGGAAGCTGTAATGGTAATCTTCGGCGGAAGCCATCGAGGAATGGCTTTGCGGAAGACTGGGGTCGATGTCTTCTGGAAGCGCGGTCGGTGGAAGCCGTGGTCGTGACGTGATGCGAAAGCTCCGGGCGCCTATTGCTCGTCATGTGTTTGTCTCGTGTATGCAGGTGATTGTGGTCCGATGGTGAGCCGAGAAGACTGATGGGCCTCCATGGGCCACTCTTTGCTGCCACGGGCTTTCAGGAAGTTGAGACGGGGCGCAAATGACCACCTCTACCCTTTGCCCTAGACGATACCAAGGAGCAAGGCAGTAGGTGATTGGGGGCATTTGTGTCGTGTAAAGAATCACGGACCTGTATAAATACCCCCTGAGGGGCATTGTAAAAGGGGATCGACCTGTTGTATTAATGAAAGAGTTGATTTCGCTCTGTTGATCTCTTTGTAAGCTTTCGCTTTACTTTTACTTTCGTCTTCGTAATTCATTAGGCTTCCGCTGTTCGAAAGTTGGATCGGACATCAACAATATTCGTAACCGACACAATCAGTGTCCGACTCAACCCGTATTTGATATATATTTATTCGTATTCATATCCGAGATGATCCGTATGCGTATTTGTATCCGACAACTATCCAGTCTGAATCCGAATCCAAGGGAAAATGTGAAAACAAATATGATATCAACGGCATCCGTCGTATTCGATCCGTTTTTATCCTACCATAGGGAGGGGGGGAGCGTGGGCTGCGTAACCATGTTCGTGTTTGAACTGAGATGTGAAGACTAATTCATATGCACATGCAACCTCGAACTTCGGTGTTTAGTGCCAACCGGGGACCGACCAGGTACACGCTCTCCTCATCTACTCGTCGAGAAGCACTGGCACAACCAGTTACAGTTTTATCTTCTTCAGAATCTCATATGCGTCTGAGAGTCTCTCCTTCCAGACACAGGAACAGGCTTTTTGTATTCTTTCTTTGTTCTTGTAATAAAGAAGAGCTATCTAAGAACAATACTAATTAGGTTGTGTTCCGGCTCTGTTCTAATTTAGCACCTCTACACGATGCCTAGCTAATATAATCACAATATGAATAAATATAGTGTAATTACCTCAGCCATCCAGCAGTGACTTGGCCGGTGTTTGGTTGTATTATTATTGATAAAAGTTATAATTATCTCGCACATCATCATCAAGCAACTTGACAAAACAACATGTGGAGGTCGGGCTGCTGGCCTGCAGCGCCAACCAGACGTGTGAGGAAGATGACATATGCATTATTGAGCTGACCCTGGCAAGTATCCTCTTTGTAGTTATGGATACTAGTTCACCAACCCGTGCGAGGCATTATTGAGCTGACCCTGGCAAGTATCGTCTTTGTAGTTATGGATACTAGTTCACCAACCCGTGCGAGAACCCGTGCTCTCGCACGGGTTAGAATTTTATGAGATAACAGTAAATAACATTATATACATGACCTTAAAAAATGAATTACTTATATTAAATATATTTTTCTCTTCACTAAAAGTATTCTAAATAATATCTCTATAATTAGCATATATAGTCTATATTCAATTGTGATAAATTATCAAATATTGATTTATATGCTTTCTTTCTCCATATCCATTTTTTCTTATAGCATCTACGTGAATCTCCAATACAAATTTAGTTGAAACTGCTTAAACTGTGGTAGCTGTATTGTTTGTTCTTATGCCATAAACCCAAACTTTTATTCTCTTCCCTGAATTTAAAGCTTACTTATTTCTTAGATACATTAGTAATTATTTACAATGTTGATTATAGACTACCAAATTGATGACAAAATGTTTTAGATTTTTGTACGAATTTTCGGATCTATCTTTTTTATTTATAATATTTTCATGAATAACAATCTGTATGATTAATATTTTTTTACCACCACTCCCGTTGAAACATAAATAAACATAACATTTATAAACTCTTATTTCACTCATTTATGTGATATCAGGAAAATCTACACTTTACCTTGAACTTCATATTTTTCATGTGTATTTGTTTGGCATTCTAATGCTTATTGTATTGTTTATTCAAATGTTTCATGTTTTACTTTATTAAAGGAATATATTAGGTCCTAGGATACTATCTTAGTTTTGACAATATCATAAAAAGTTGTTTCAACATGCACCATGGCACTCAACATTTTTAATTTTTTATTTTGTAATAGCATTGTTTTATTAAACACAGATTCTTAAAATTAATTTAAGTGTTAGATCAAAATGTTTCAACTTTTGTTTTGAAGATAATGACTTACAAAATTTATCAGCATGTGCCAGTATAAATTAGAGTGAGCTGCAAGTGCAACTACTATGTGGTTTGCTAAGGATATATTTCGGTGCATGATAAGCCTATAAAAATAATTATTTATACTAATTTGTGTGTTTTAACTTGTAGAGACGTTGAATTATTGTTCATAAAACAAAATAGTTATATAAGTATTTACATGTGGATTTGAGAGACTTTTGTTAATTTTTTTAATGGTTGAGAGGTGGATAAGTTTGGTACAAATACATTATCTTTCATAATGTCATTTATGCTTAATTTGAATGCAAACTTAGACGTTGAAGCGTTCTCTTTCATAATGATGGAGATGGACAATTTATAAAGTTATTATTAGATTATTTAATTTTATTTTAGACTGTAGAGGTATGTTTTTTCATATAGGTTTTATTACGAACTCCACGGATCATGGTCTCATATTTAACAACAGTAACATATAATTCAAGATAATTAAGTGACATGAATATTAAGTTGCAAACGTCCAGCATAGCCTAGTAGTTGAAGTACCTCAGTAGTATTCCAATGGGATAGGTTTAAATCCTATGAGGACGATGTTCTTGGCTAGTTTTAAAAAAAGTAGCCTATGCTTAAAAATATTATTATTATTAAGTTGGTATAAATATATACCCGATGCTCAATAAGGATTATACTAAAACTCATCTGTGCAAAGAAATCTATGCAGATTAAAAACATAAAAATTATACCTAATGGTCGATAAGTATCATATCATGCATGTACGCCGGCAGTGAATAAATTTAATTGTAATTATTGGATCTAGCAAAAAGGTCATACCTTTAGTCTATAGATGCCGTGGACGATGGATGTCGTGGCATTGGTGCCTACGTGCTCCTACCTTCCATTTCATGACGTACACTTCCTCGTCGTCCCCAATGATGCTGCTACACGCTCGTCCCTCCATCCACTTGATGTGGCTGGATCGAATGTCAATTGTTGGTGCATGGCTGGACGCAGCTTCCTCCATACCTATACTATGCTGCATAGAAATAGTCACCTCGTTTAATAGTTGATAATTTTTCTTGATGCCCAGATTTTAGAGTATTTTTGTTAGTGACTGGGCACATATGTTGTCCACCTTGAGTGTTGTGTGCTTATCGATGTAGGTCAAGTTGGCTTGGCGCAGTTAGAACGTCAGCTTGCCTGCTCACATCATCATCATGTCGGTGCCGACTATTGTATTGTCGTTTCAAATGGAGTTGATGCTACGTAGCCTGTCTCGTCTAAATCCACCGACAACATTCAGTGTAGCGTCGCCTTCCTCATTGGTGTTTGGTGGTAGGTAGTCGATATGTGGCATCACCTTCCTCGTCGGTGCTCGCCAGTAGATAGTTATTATAGCATCGCTTGCCTCGTTGGTATTGGCCGACAGTGTAGCGTCGCCCTCTCTATGCAATTGCATCGTTTGGGTAGGAGCCATTGCAGATGAAGTCCGTACTCACCTCAATGTTACCCGGTGCGGTGGTGTTTGTTGACATAAGTGTGGAGCGGTTGTTGATTTTGTCTTACTCCGTACATCCAGGTAAAACATCAGATTAGTTTCTCACCTAGACACCGACGTGCATGCCGTCACCCTCATTGAGTCTGGAACGCACCATCTTTGATCTCCAGCGGACACCACAGACCATGCGATGATCAATGCGTGATTTGGACGATGATAGATGAAGGAGGTGTTGATCATGAAGAAGCTGCTAAACACATCCTCCGTGTCCATCTGGCTCATGCACGACCTGCCCAAGTTGCAGTTGGTGTTGCTGATAAATCCATCCGCTCCAATCTTCCGCAGCTGACCAGCAACCTCTGTACACCATTGATGGAGACGCAAGGCCTGGTGTTCCCCGCGCAGCAGACTTGTGTGCATCTGTAGGTGATGAAAGATGAGGTGCTTGTTTACTCATGCACCTAGGGTTGATATCTCTTGAGACAAAAAAAAGGTAGGTGACTTATTCCTGCCAATGGGTGAAAAAACATTATTATCATGTTGATAAACAATATATGTGATGCTTAATAAGGATTATATCAAACCTTTAATTTATGCACAGTAGTTCAAGGATCTTATAATTAAAATGATCGAAATTATACTTAATATTCAATAAGTATCATATCATGTATGTTGTAGGAGACAAAAGTGATCAAAATAAATTTCAGAAACATGTAGTCGTCTATGATAGCACCTTTCTAAAAACAATTCATTCACCATGGTGATTGTCACGACCTTACATGCCACAATAAGCACCCTCAAGCATTCATTCATGTTGTGCTACTCTGAACCATTCAGCTCACTCATCACCACAGTACAAATTTCATTCTGCAAGCAAGTTACCTTGAAAGCAGAGACAACGCCTGACATAGAAAATTGTTGGATCGCGCATCGCGGCCAAGTCACCAGGAAGCAATCAACATGGGCACCGCAATGCCTGACACTGGCTAACATGGCCACACCACAAAGACCTCCGCGTCACTAAGAGCAGCAAGCAAAACTGGGAGTGGATGGAGCACGGATCTGGTACCAGTACACGCCGAGGACATCAAGTGCCTCGACGTCGAAGGAGTCGCCGTGTGTGAGCCGGTGTTGATGTACGTGCCTGCATATTGGTTTCCTCCTTGCTTGGCTGGCCTTCGGCGTGTGTGAGCCGGTGTTAATGTACGTGCCAGCATATTGGCTTCCTCCTTGCTTGGCTGGCCGACAGCACAAGTCAGCTGTTGGGTGGCACCGGCGGCCGGTGCCGCATGGAGTCATGGTGAAGCGGCGGTGCCCTCTTTTATATTTGGTCCTCCGTTGGAAATCATGGCAGGGAAAATAGTAGATTTGTTTTGGACTCATGGTGAGGCAGCGGCTTGTTTCCTTCGTAGGAAATCAAGGTATGAAAATAATAGATTTATTTTTTATTCTATTTATCAATAATAATAATAATGACAAAGGTGGGTAATTTTTTAGATAGATCTAATGGCTACCTATTGCCAAGTCTATTGATTTAATGGTTGCATGTTTCTGATTAACGTGAAAATTTATAGTATTTATCTTTTTTTAGCGCGTCTGGTGGGAGTTAACGTAGAGCTTTCGTTGAGGCCTCCAACTAGTAATAGTAAAATCACGAGCATATATTAGTGAAGAACCCCAGCAATCGTGAAAATGTTTCTTTCCATCGGCAATTTATTTGTCGTGATATAAGGAGAAGAAATTTCAATGTTTTTCGAAATCAAGGACAGAAAATAGGAAGATAAGCTTTACGCGTTGTTGAGTTTAGGGTTTAGCCCCATTTGATGACTGGGATGTGAGGACTAATTCATATGCACATGCCAGATACACGCCCTCTGTCTCCATGGTGGGCCAAAGAGTACGTTACAGGCTTATCTGCTTCTGAGTCTTGTCTGCATCTGAGAGTCTGTCCTTCGAATCACATAGGAACCGGCTTCCTCGAATCCAACTAACCACGTGGGAAGCAATCGTGTTCGTGTTCCCCGGGGGCTACCGCCTCCTAGGTCTCTAGTGGCACACTCTCATCGTCAACCATGACTGACCTAAAATTGTGTACCCACGTGTCCACGCCGTTCTATATGTCACTTTTAGATGAGAACGAAATCCCTTTCTATTGGTGCCTATACAAACTGCTTCTATCTATGTATTCCACCTCACCTACTATAAATCTATTCCTAGACTACAGCCAGCTGAAGTCTTCAGCCGCCTATAAAGATAAAATCATCTGGAGGATCCTAAAGTTCCTTGCCACCTCTACAAATTTCTGCTATGCGCATTTATGTATCAGTGTGTTGTTCTTCGCTCTTGTGGCGTCATCTAGTGGATGCATTTCAGCTAAACTTTTGTACCTTCTGAGTACAAGAGATCCTTTTATGATTGTTTTTGAACTATATAGGAACGCAAACAGGTCATGTTAATGACAATTTGGTGGAAGATGGCATCTGTTTATGGTAGAGTCGTCTTCTGTTTACAAATACCAGCGGAAAATCATCGCAGCCTACATCTATGGTATATTTGTGATGAGATATTTTTGACATACTGCTTAACTGTCATAGTTAATTGGTAGTTTTTTCTAGAAAAGAACTTCTTGCACCATTCGTGCCAGCAAACAAGGCTTATAATATAATAGCGCGCGTGTCCCACCCAATATGAAATCCCATGGCTAAGCAAAAACCAATGTGTTGTGGCGTAATATCCGTTGTCATATTATCTTTCATCATTTCAGAAAATTTAAGAACATCTCCTGAGATGTAGTTATCAAGTTCAGTTTCATTGGTATACAGTATTTTGAAAGTAATCTCAAACGAATTTGAGAGAAGTGTCTGGGTACGAATTTTGGTGCTGCAACTATTGGGAAGGTGGAGTGGAAACATAGGAGAAGAATTGAGACAGCAGTGTGTTTTTTCTTTTTTATTTCGTGTGGTGTTGTTTTTAGTGCCCTTTCACGGAATTTGGGTCTCCACGGAGTTGTATGGAGTGGCTGTAACTCATTCGTCAATGGGGTAGTCCGCGTGTTGTTCCCTAATCTAAAATACAAAAGAACGGGTTAATTAGATACACACCACTATAATTTTAATAATTTTGAAAGACACTATTACTGTTAGTCTAACTAGGCTGTTGCCATTACTATTCCTTCTCCACCGCATCCTCTCTCTCTGACCGCATCCTTCTCTATCGTGCATGGCGTGTGACCGGCGGTGGTGTACCAACTAGGTAGCACTCCCGAATGCAAGGCTGACTGAGCAATCCAACCACAGCCCTGACACCGCCCGATGGCACATGTCACGATGGCCGATGGCCCCCACTCGCTCCGCATACGGTACATCACAACAGATGACGAGCACAACACGTACTGCATGAACCCGGCATCGCGGAGCAGCACCGCCATGGTTTCCGGAGGCAGGCACACATTGATGTCCATGTTGCCTCCTCTGGCGCATCCTAGGAACGCCGACATCTTGCTGTTGAAGTTGTTGGTGTGCCCGCAGGGGCCGGCCCCACTCGTATTCGTAACCCTCCTACATCTCGAACCTGTTCGAGCTCTCCCCCATCATGATCACCGCGCCATTTGGGTTGCCTAGCGGGAAGCACCGCAGTGCGGCTTGCCATGCCGCTGTTGCACGCCGGATTGCGCCGTCGGCGTACGAAGCGAGGCTTGCATTCAGCTTGCCCGCGGCCCACCTCATATCGCTGTGAGCCAGCTCCGACACCGTTGCGATTGTCACATTTTTCTGCTAGGCGTTGTCAAACTAGGCATTGAGATGGTCACCTGTATGTGGTACCGGCAGTTCACTGCCATTAGGAACGTTGCCGTCTACAGCCAGCGAGCAAATCGCGTCAGTGTTGAAGTGAAATACGCGCACACGGAGACGCGCGTCCACGTCGAAGGTCACGGAGAAGCAGGTGGGGGCTATCTATTATTCTAGGAGGGAAAAATGGGCCATACGAAAATACAGCATCCACTACGTGAAAAACAATTTATGAGAACGAGGCCCCTGTCACTGTAGGGGCGCCGTCCCTATAGTGAGATACGCGGGCACCGGCAAACGAGCCGTCCCTACAAATAGCACTGTAAGGGCGGCTAGTGTTTTAAGCCGTCTCTATAAATGGGGCTGATTTTTAGGGACGGCTCCATCACCAGCTGTCCCTAAAAATAATTTAGTCAAACTTAGTGAAATGAGATACAAGATGACCTCAAATAAAAAACTTTTGAATACCAAGATTGTTCAACTCATTAAGATCTACATTTACTATATAGTCTGTTTTTGCATTTGAGAAAGTGTTAGTAAACACTGATCGCATGTTTTTAAAATTCAGATTTGACTTGTTCAAACTTGGTGAAATGAGATACTAAATCACCTTAAATAAAAAACTTTTGAATACCAAAATAGAAAAAACATCAAGATCTACATTTTTCATATAGTCCCTCTTCGCATTTGGGAAAGTGTTGGTAAACACTACTCATATTTTGTTAAAATTCAAGGTTTGACTAGGTCAAATTTGGTCAATTGAGACACTAAATGACATCAAATAAAAACATTTTGAATACCATGTTTGTAAAACACATAAAGATCTATATTTGCTACATAAGTCATTTTTGCTTTTGAGAAATTGTTAGTAAAGACTAGTCACATGTTTTAAAAATCAAATTTGACTTGGTCAAACTTGCTCAAATGAGACACTAAAAGTTGACGAAATTGATTGAAATCTCACAAAGACTTTATAAAACTATACGTGAGACTTGTTGATGAGGACATGACACCTATGGATATACCCGTGGGGGCTAAAGATAAGGTGAGCTCATTCTTACATGTGCATAGTGATTTTTGGTACAACTCATTTGGTTCCACATGTATATGGTTTTATTTGAGTGTAGGTACAAATGTGTCTCAAAGTGCAAACTCATCAAAATCCAACAGTCGATTCGTCGGCAGCACGATAGTGCTTCATTGGGAAGGCCATAACTCATCTGTCCGGAGTGCGAATGAGGTCAATGAGCACTTGATGAAAAGCTTATTTGATAGGCTTTCAAATAGGTCTGGTCCCATCTCCATATCATGTTGGCAAGACTGTCAAAAGAACAAGACACTCCGTCGCTGTTTCTATAGAGAGCTACGTCGTTGTGATGGGCTTGTTATCCATCATTGGGACCCTGGCCCAAGTGGAAGCACGCCCCAAAGAGTTGAAGAACACACCAAGGAAGCCCTTGGACGTCCTCCACCCTGGTCACCACCTTTACACCATAGTAGAACTAATACATACACTTTCATGCATAAGGAAAAGAACATTACTTTGCTGCCTTTGTCGCCTACAGATTTTGTTAAACATGCTAAGGAAATTAAAAATAAACCTCCACTAGCCAATGCTAAACATGATGGGATTAAGTTAAAAGGAGGTGCCTTTCTTACTACAACTTCTACTACTGCTGATGCACCATGTTATACTATGCTTTGTAAACCTATTATGTCGGGTGTATTGCCTGCTGTCACTAACCTTTTGCAGGAGTTTGCTCATGATGGGATAGAGTCACGGACGACTCCAATTCTAGAAGGAGGGGATGATGAGGACATCGCCAAGATGAAGTCGAGGACGACTCCAATTCAAGAAGGGGAGGATGATGAGGACATCGCCATGCTGGACACACCGACGCCATGGTCTTCCCCAAGTTGCAATTCGTCTCCAACTCAGCTGCCACGTCGCTCTCGGATTCAGCATACATGTCATCGCTGTTTTGGTCATAATTTCCTCATACGACATCGAAACGGGGCGATCTTGGACTCGTTGGAAAGGGAACGACGACGCCGTCGTTTTGGATCTGGTCCCAGCTCCAGATCTTTCGTGGATCATTCTGTGTGATCACGAAAAGGTGCTGCGTCACCTATTTTGGGCCAACTTGGCCATGTATCGAGTCGGGCCTTGAGCCCAAGTTGTGGGCGCCCAACCCCTGGCCGTCTCCAACCCTAGGACGTCTATCTTATATATTCCACGTAGCCGTCGCTGTTGAGACTGGGGTTTTGCTTTAGATTAATCTGTCTTTGAACAGTCACCGTTATCGGTTTGTGAAACCCCACTTTGTGATCTTAATCATATATCTGCAGATTGTCCCATTAATTGAGCTGCATTCTTTCGAGTTCTTGCTTGTGTTCTTCGTTTCACAGGCAGGGATTAACCTTCGTGGAATCACGTCCCCATCAAGTGACCTCGCCACGAAGGTTATGCCGTCCGTATCATCTCGGGGCCCTTTTATAGATAGCTCCGATTAGGTGTGATGGGCAAGTAGTAGTAGTAGCACCTGATTGAATGCATGGATACATACCATGCTGGGGAGATGAGACTGGTCCACTTGCGTATGAGTATAGTATAAAGGCTACTGAAATATATGCACTTATTCAAGCTAGTTAAGTCAGTCACTTATCACATGCATCGTCGTTCCGAGCTACTAGTATACATACACGCTGGCAAAGTTACAATATTTTGGATGCCACGGATACGATACATAGTAACTTCGGAGACGTGGTTGTGCCTTAAAATATTGTTAAAATGGCCTAAATGTTTTTGTTTTAAAAAAAATCGGTTTGTCTGCAAAAACCGAGGTTCAAATATTTCCTCGGTCAGTATGGTTGACATCTTCTTCCTTAACTATAATGCCCTAAATCCCCAAAACAGCAAAAATTTCTCATTGGGGATAAAAAAGGGAGACTGCAGGAGATGCTCTATGGGAAGGATATACCCACGGCATGGGAGTTTTTTGTACTTGTGCACTTGAGCTTGTTAATTAGTTAGTCCCAATACTGCTTGCTAAACTGCCAAATTCTGCACGTATGTCCGAAACCCGTCATTGTCGTCCAATGTGTGAGTCGATCAGGAATCCGGAACTCGAAAAAGCAAAAAATATACAGTTTTGCCTTCCATGTGAATGCATGCATACATGCATGTGTTCTTCAACTTGATCTGCAACTTTTGGTTGTCCTTTCCCTTTCAATCTTATAAAAAAATGCTTCACTCACGATTGCCAACTACTTATGAAAGGCCTAATAAGGCGGCATGGCAACCGAAATTGCGTTGAGGAATGCGCATAGCTTCACGGTGGCTAATGGTACATTCTTAGGTAGATTCCCTCTCTATGGAAGCAGTTGTGTGATAAGCATGTGGCAGTCATGAGACTACAGTGTCATAATCTATAAAAAATGTTGAATCTTCGCGCCAATGTATTTAAAAGCCTTGCATCAGCAGGGTTCATCCTCGTTGAACAATACCTGCAGCAGAATTAACATAATGTGTCAGTGATCCTACAAATGTCTAGGGACATAAGCTAAACCGATTTACTTGTTTCTATAAAGCATGTCAGGGATTTAGCTACAAGTGCAATAGCCAATTTGATGCCATACAAATTGTTGTCACGTACAAAGACAAAAAGAATCTTGAGTGCCTGCTAAGTCTATAAATATTATTCAAATACTAAATGAAAGTCATTCACCCTATTCTTATTTTCACAATCAGGGAAACATTGACATTGAGCCCAGATAGTAAGAAGGCACATACTGGTTTTATAATAGCATGGTAGTCTCCTCCAGCTTTAGTATAATAGCTCTCCTCAATATATATATCAAGCTCATTAAAATTCTGGTTAACACTAAACCATATTTTCTTTCTAAGCAACATTTGTACAATGTCGTTTTTTAGGATCTTCCAAGCAATGGTGGTTTTTCCAATTCCGCCAACTCCAACGATGGCAAAAACCATAAGTTTGTTGTACAGTCATTGATTTTTGATCATGCTTTGTCAGCAACTCCACTAGATTTTGCATGTCCTCTTCGATCTTCTCACCGACCAAACTGGAATCGTCAAGCCCCCATGACATTTCACGCGTACCAGAAGCATATGGCACCTTCTTTCATTCATGGACCTCATAGGTTCCAAGATTAATGAAGTTGAATGATGCACTGCATGCCATGATGTCATTTAGCTTCTTGTTATGGTCCTTGATGTGCCTTCCGATGTCATGGGCACGAAGGGGATTTCACAAACAGAAGAGCAATGGATTGAAGCATCCTGCATCGTGCCTTGGGTCTCGCTCTATGGCCTTGAGCTGGCACAGGTCAAGGATGTCAGTAGCAATATACATGGCATCCCGTAATAGTCTCATCTACTCGTGGACAGTCAGGTCAGTAATGGTCCTCCTATCGGCATCAGCAAGGAACTTCCATACTGCCCATTATGAGAGATAATGTAAATTAAGCTAAATTTATGAGAGATAATTATCCATGTCTCGCTAGAAAACATAAAGTAAAGTGAAATCTTTAATTTGTATCTAAATTGTGGCCCATTTCAATAAAAAGGAAAACAAAAGTATAAGACAAATGTACATGAAAATAATAATATAATTAAGCTATAACATAATCTACATGTGAACTCATTCCATGCATCACATAGTGCTTGTAGTTACAAATCGACTTCGTAGTGTAGTATATCACTACCCCACCGAACAAATACTGACCACCACCGAGACCAGAAATAATTCAAGCAGTCTATAAAACCGACACGCAAGGTAATAACGGAGCGGTACAGAGGAGACCATGACCGACAGCAAAGGCGCCAAGTCAAAGTCTCAAGTCGCCTGTCGCACAGTCACCTTTTGATCAGAGCAATGGACTAGCATGTAGTACAGGGCAGTCTCAGGCTGACAACAGTAACAAACCCTGATAGTGCATTCGGGTAGTGATAGAGCAAGGAATATCTGCAATTGTACCTAAAGCATGCAATTGTTTATGCGAACAAAAATTCGAGCTTAAACATTTATTTGTTTAAGAACGAGAACTAGAGCGTTCATGGTTGCTTGGCTTTCATACTCAAGTACATCAAGTAGAAGGTGAAGCTCAATATGAGGCATATACCGTACTTTGTGCCGCCATATAATGGTGGAAGGAAGCAACAAGTAGCTGCCAATTAGTTTGTAACATTGTCTGCAAGTGGCTACAAGTAGCTGCCAATTTGCTTACATCTGAGGAGTTGTTGCCGCCACAACATCTACATTTTTTTTTCTATATATTGATCAGCCGCTGTGTGTATGCCGTGTGTTCTTAGATATATATTTTGTAAATTAGTTTGAAACATTGTATGCAATTGGTTACTATAACATTTCATAAATGTCATCAGCACCTAAAGTCTGGATTCCGGCATGCGATTAGCGAATTAATGGACCATTGCATAAAAATTAAACTTACCATTGCATAATAATTAATCTTATTCATACTCATTAGTTAAGTTAAGTTGAGCAATTAGGTTCTATTACTTTTTTACACCTACGTGACATAGAAATATAGGTTCCATGTCAAAACTTGACCACTATAAGGAAAACATGATGTTTATATCTTAAATATTTAGTGAAATTCACAGAAATTTGTTAAAAACGACTTCCTAGCTAGAAGCCTGGAATTTTGTGCAATTTTAAAATTTGAATGTAATTCTCTAATCTTATGGTCTAGCATTCGATCTGCGTTATATGGATAACATCTTTTTAATTTGCACAAAATTGGTTTAATATCTTTTGTGATAACTAGATATGGGGGCTACTTCGTGTGCAGACTAACGCGGGTAGATTTATACATAGGACTCATGCCAAAGGTGAGATCCTAAAATTAAAAATGTGGAGTTCACACCATAAAAGTTGACGAAATTGATTGAAATTAATTGGAGATGGATGTCTCTTTATATAGGTCGGCTAGTTCCTGGAGTTCACACCATAAAATTTTAACAAAATTAACTAAAATTTGTTGCATATATTATCTAAAATAGTAGTCAGTACTTTGTCTAGTTTACTGCAGTAAGATCGCACTAATAAAAGAAAGATTTTCGAAACAAGGGTGCATTGATTAATTTCGATACCGGTGCCGACCTGCTATGACCATATAAGACACAGGCAATCTTATGATAGCTGCCAAGGCACGCTGCACCTTTCGGAAACTATGTGTCATTCGTACGCACTGCTGGAAGTGGTGCGTTCATCGAGCTCTGCTCTAGCTAGGCCAAGTACAAACTCCATCTGAAGCCAAACACACCCAGCAATCAGCAGTTAGCTGGCCTGTGCTTTGAATCTTGACACAGCCACGACGATCTGACTCATTGTTTGTTGGATGAAAAGTGACCCATTTTATTTTAATAAAACCGTAACAACGATTAGCTAACTAATCTAACGTCGACAAGCACTATAAGGTAATAATAAAAGAAGGGTTTAAGAAACAAGCATATAATACTTAGGGTCGGCACATCTAACGGTGGAGCGCGCTAGCAAGTAGCTGCCAGTTTATTGGACGTGCATATATATACGCCAACAAGGAGTCGTTGCGGCCTCACCATCTCTGTGTTGTATACATTGGTCCACTGTGTTCAAGCAGAGGTCCTTGGTCACTGCTAAATTAGTTTGGATGCCCGCGTATATCCACGGTGCTAGCAAACAAAACCATTAAATTAATTGAATTGTCACAGGAGTCGGACTCCCATCCCGCAGCCCCCTGCCGCCGCCCCTCAAGGGCGACTTCGCCTCCGCGCGGCTGCCGTCTACCCCCTTCCTCTCGCCACCGGCCTCCTGCTGGTGGTGAGGAGAAACGGGGTCCATCGTTTTTAGCAGATCTACTATTTTGTAGGTCGTTTTTCATTTGTTTTTCCTTTCCACTACAATAATTAAGGTTTGGTTTTGGTTGGCCACTTCGATGTCTTTGATCCGGTTTCCTGCTTCGTACCAGATAATTAGTGGGCGTCGTCATCTCCGGTGATGGCATGTTTCTGAGATCGAAGGTATGTTGGAATAATTCTTCTCGAGAAGGGATTAGATCTATTTTTCCCCTTCTGCGAGATAGCTGTTCTGGCCGCCGGTGCTACTGGCGGCAGCGATCTGCCCTTCCGGTTGCTAGTGGTGATGCTAGCAATGTCAGCTCTTATGTTCAGTTCAACCTTCAGAAGATATAACCGATGTGCTCTCAGCGCCCTTTGCTCCCTATGTCGTTAAGCATATTGCGTCTCTTATGTCGTCTCCATGTTCGTGGAGTCTTCTGTTGGTTAGGACTGTGGTTCTTGAGACTAGATCTAGTGTACTTCCATGAAGTTTCTTGAATAGTACGGTGCCGGACGCGAGGAAGATGAAGTCTCAAGACCTAGTGGTGTGCTTCAATGTAATTTTATTTTATATTAAGGTCCTAGTTATTAAAGTGACTTTAATTTAATGAAGGTAAGTCCCTTTCTAAAAAAAACATCCACGGTGCTAGCTGGATCACCAGTTTCTCTTTGGCTCTTCCCGGTTGTCAGAATTATTGCTTTGTTATTATGCCTACATAATAGCCACCCTTCCACTCCCATAGTGGTACAGACTTCGGACCTCTGCCCTAGCCTCCATATCCCTATGGCCAGTCTTTTTTCACAATGACAGAGATGAGATCATATTTGATTCAGTAGCTATTATTGCCAAAGGTGATTAGAATCTACTCATATATAGTGACCGCACCATCATAATTTAGATGAGAAGATTTTATCGGTTTTCCTATCGAATCCTGATTAACATGGAGGGTAGTCATCTCGAGTTTTTTTTTTTTACAAGGAACAGCAATATATTAGCAGCATGTCGCTGCGAGTATCCTTACATTGTTCAGGGTTACAGAGGTCAGTGCGTCCATGACAGGGCACTGATGATCTTGATCATTGTATAGACATACAAGTTGTATAGACTGTTGAGGAGCAGGTATAGTAGGGAGAGCTTCTCTAGCTAAAGCATCAGCTGTGGAATTAATAGTCCTGCTAATCCTGTAGATGTTGGCTTGATGATTAGAGGCGAAGTTATGAAAGACCTGAGTGAAGGCTTGTAGTCTCCAATCGGGAATGTTGGCATGACCTTGAAAGTTGAGGAAATCACTAGCTGACTGCAGTCTGACAAGAATGATATGTTGTCGAAGTGAAGGTTCTCAACCAGTTTTACTGCAAGAGCAAGAGCAGCTGCCTGCGCCATGACGACCGATTAAGTCATGGTCATTATGGCTTTGATTTGTATTTTTTGCTCTGGCTGCACCTGGGAATTGAGAAAGATTATTCCAATACCTGCACTCCAACTAGTTTGGGGTTGCTGGTCTGGTGCGGTAGAGGCATCCACAAAGCAACGGATCCCTGGTAGGAGGTCTGTGTCCTTGATCAGGTACCTGTCCATCTGTTGATGAGACATGCCTACAAAAGGAAGATTCATATCTTGGAAATGTTGGTTAGTAGAAGGTCCTAGATCGGTTGGATTCCTCGGTTCAATGTGTGCAGACTGATAGTGAGTGGATCCTTGGCTTCCATATTCGTGGACCTATGAACCTAATGTAGAGTAGTAGTGTGCTGAGGATGAGGGATAGGAGTGGCTGAGCGTTGAGGGCAGCAATATGCGATTGCAAATGAGATTGAGCTGCATGATGCACCTCAGTTGGCTTCCACTGTCTCCTGTTGAAGTGAAAATCATTCGTGGCCTTCCAAAGATACCAAAGAGTGAATAGGATTTTTAAAAACTCAATTTCAGTAGTGGAGTTAGTAATAATATTTGATAAGGTTGTTTGAATCCCATCATCTTCAGGCACCATGACTTGAGTATTTATAGGAGATTGGAAGGTGGACCATACCTGTGTTGGGAGAGAGCATTGGAAGAAGATGTGAAATCGGTTTCCACTCGACCATAGTAGGCACACTTATTGTCAATGTGTGATGCATACCTTGAGGCTCTTTCAGTCGTGGCGAGGGCTCATCGAATAAGTCTCCAAGTGAAGGTTTTGATTAGAGGAGGCAATTTTTTGTTCTTCCATGCCATACAGAGAATATGTTTAACCTGAGGTTGAATGCTTCATGACCCCTGCAATGGAAGCTGAATGACATTGTTAGCAACTAGAGTTTTATAGATTTGCTTGGTAGAGTAATTCCCTTTTGTAGCTGATGACCATCTTAGAATATCTTGAGAATCTGAGGGAACAGGGAAGGTAGAAGTGATTGGCTATAGAGCTTCATTATCAAAAATGTCATTAATCAAGTCAAGGTCCCATTCATGTGTATTGTGTATCCAAAGATCAGAGACTTTCGAAGGTAACGGGTTAACTGTAACCAGGGATTTCATATGACTATGGATAGAGTCCCAGATAGGACACCAAGGCAAAGACCAAACTGATGAGTTACCTACATGAAACTGGAGAATGACATTGCCATGAAGTTGTCGCTTAACCCGCAAAATTGAAGACCAGAACAAAACACAGAACATGGTCTAGAATTTTTAGTTGTCCAAAAAGAAGAGCTAGGGTAATATTTAGCTTTGAGAACAGCTACTAGCATAGGATTTTTATTGGTAGCTACGTTGCTGCATTAATGATAAGAGACTTGTTTACTGTAGCTAGATCTCGGACTCTAAGCCCTCCATTCTCCTTACTTTGGCATATATCATCCCAGGATCTGTATGCAATAGGAGAGGTTGGATTTTCATCTTGCACACCTGTCCACAAGAATCTCTTGATAATAGTGTTAATTTTGTGAATAAAAGTTTTAGAAAAAAGAACAGTGGACATGTAGTATATGGGGATAGAAGCGAGAACAAATTGAATATAAGTGAGTCTACCTGCATGGTTTAATTTGTTAGCTCTCACAGTAGTCAGCTTAGACTAAAATTTGCTAAAGATAAAATTGTAAGCTTTGTTCCTATCACCATGATTGAAAATGATGGGATGTCCTAAATGCTTAGTGTGAGGCAGAAGCTCAGTCACAGGGAAGATGTTCTTTATGGTAGAAATGGTATCATTTCTGACATTTTTGCTAAACAGAATTGCTGATTTTTGGAGGTTTGGGGTCTGACTTGAGACATCACAGAACCTTTGTAGGATTGCTTTGATTGTAGTGGCCTCCTGTAGTGTAGCCTGTCCTCCTAGGATGAGGTCATCTGTAAAAAGAAGAGAGTGGATTGGCGGACAACCTGGACCTAGACTGATACCTGTGAGATGCTGATTTTGCATTTCCTGTTGAAGCGCAATTGAGAGTTCATTCATAGCTACAACAAAAAGATAGGGCGATAAAGGACAATCTTGACGAATGCCACGATTAGGCTTGATGTGGTTAGAAGGTTCGCCATTGACTAAGACTGAGAGAGTAGTAGTAGAAATGCAGGCATAAACAAGTTTAATAAAATGGTGGGATAAACCCAAGCGCCTGAGAGCTGTGACAATGAAGTTTCAATTTAACCTGTCAAAAGCCTTTGCCAGATCAATTTTTAAAATAAAAGCTTGTTGCTTCCAGGACCTGAGTTGAAAAGAGTAATAATCTCCTGCATTATAATGATATTAGATGATATATGTCTTTGCTTAACAAAAGCCGCTTGAGCATGATCAATATAGTCTGGTAAGTAAGGTTTAATTCTTTCAGTAATAGATTTAGCTATAATCTTGTAAGCCACATTGCAAAGACTTATAGGACTAAAATCTTGGGGAATTGTGGGTTGGGATTTTTTGGGAATAAGCACCAGAAAGGTTTGATTAATTTTAGGTATCATAAAGGCTGAGTTATAGAAATCAGTTACCAAATTGTGGATGTCCTTGGAAATCCAGGACATGCTGATTTATAAAAGGCAACATTTAGGCCATCAGGACCTGGAGAGGCATTACTTCTCATTTCCTTGATGATGTTGTGTAATTCTTGAACGGTTGGCGTAGATGATGTGAACGTCCTCCTCTGTCGCTGTTGTAGACTTGTATCTTCCTTATGTTGTTGGTGTTGTGCCTGTTGCTGCATGGAGGTATTAGAAATATTAGTTGCACCTGCAGACTGAAGAAGGTTGGGAGTGTTGTTAGAGTAGGTCTGATCTATTGTAAAAATAGAGTGGTAGCAATCTGATCTTGGGTAGTAGCTTCGGTAGCATTAGGATTAATTAAGTAAGTAATCATATTTTTCTTTATTCTTTTAACAATAGCTTGGTGGAAATAAGAGGTGTTTCTATCACCAAGTCTTGCCCAATTCTTCTTAGCACACTGCAAGTGAAATTGCTCATCCTTAATGACACGATCTTGATGCTGTTGGCTTAGTTGTTGCTGCAGATCGAAGTCTTGTTCACCGGGCGGTTTGTGCTGCTCTTGTAGAATAGTATCCTCAATAGCCTGCAATTGATCATTTAATTTCGGTTTCCTTCTCCATTTTTTGAGATCACCTACAAGAAATTTGGTTTTTTGGTGGAAAGGATGATTTGCTGATCTAAGCCAGCTGGATTTAGCTATAGGTTCATAATCCTGCTCAAAAAGCCACCAATTCTCAAAACAAAATGGTTTGTTAGTCCGTTGTCGAGAAGAATTCAAAAGAGTAAGGCTCGGCCCATGGTCACTACAAATCATAGGCAAATGATAAACAATAGTATTAGGGTAAGCATGACACCACTCAGCATTAGCAAAGGAACGGTCAAGCTGTTCAAAAGTAGGGGTGGAGCCATGTCTTTTGTTGGACCAAGTATAGGCCGGTCCGCTATAGCCTAGATCAACAAACCCACACTGTTTGACATAGTTACAGAAAGCATCCATACGATTATGATCAGGCCTACCAGGACCCAATTTTTCAGAAGCATGCATAAGTTCATTCATGTCACCAGTACATACCATTAGCAAGCCACTATTATATAAACAAAATTCATGATTCGCTCCCATATGAGACGGGTGTTGCGGTGATGAGGATCACCATAGACGTAGATAAGACCAAACTACTTATTATCTAGATGGTTATTACACAAAGCAAAGATATAGTACTTGGAGTGATCTACTAATGATAAGATGATGTTGTCCTTCTAGAGAAGCCGGAGCCCTCCAGATTGACCCACAGCCGGCACTACGAAAGCATCAGAGGCATTAAACCGATTGATTAAAGAAGACCTAGTAGTAGACGAAGAACGGGTCTCAGAAATGAAGCATACCTGGGATTTAGTGGAGTTTAGCAGTCGGGTGAGGTGGTTCATCTTCGAGTTGCTAAGGCTGCCGCCCGAGCCTTGGCAATTCCATGATAAGGTTGTCATGGCTCCCTTGGCGTCTGTAAGATCAGCGCTGAAGTTTTTCGATGGTTGAGTAGTAGCAGCAATCACCAACACCAGAACCAGCACCAGCACCTCAGCTGTCAAGGATGAGCAGCAACACCAACACCATGGGCAGAACACGAGCACCGGAATTAGCAGCAGGATGTCCGCCATCAAGGGCATTCATGACCAGAGCGAGCTCCCATGGAAATTGCGTGCAGGTGCACGGGTTGGGTGGCAGCGCATAGCTGTGAAGATGGGAGAACAGAGAGCAGTCGTGACAGAGGGGAACGATGCAGGGGAACAACGCTAGGATCAAGGCAAGTGAAATCCAGATGAATCGACCAACTAATCATATGGATGAGGAGAGGGAGTGGAAATTGGCGGATTAGGGAGGGGGAAGACGGCAGAGAGACGCCTTGTCCTCTACGGAACAGGGAGAAGGCTTGTGGCGGCGTGGGGAATTTGTGGAGGAGGCGCGAGCAACGGCCGTGACAACCGGCGAAGCAGCTTGGCACAGGTGCGGGGTGCTGCCTTGGGAGGTCGCACCTCAGCCGAGCAGAGCAGGTGGTGATGCGGCAGCGCTTCGTCGGTGGCGGCGGCAGCGGCGGCGAGAGCTCAGGATAAGGGAGCACCGCCCGATTCCACGAAGCAGTCAGAGAAGAAGGCGTGGAGGGACGATTGAAGCAATCAGCAACAAGATTAGGAAGGGGATCGATGCGGATTGAGTCCGAGATTTGGGGATTGGAGGCGAGGGGAAAGGGGATCGGCGATGTCGCCAGGCTTCCACGATACGAGAGAGGAATGTTTGACTTCCTCAGCAAACTTTTTTGTCTCATCTCGAGTTATTAGCTAGCAAATCTTCTAGTAAGTTACATAAACCTAATCTAGTATATACCTAAAAGGTAATGAGAGATGCCCACTAGCTGATTTCACAAGTTTAGTGAAGCCATGTCACTTAGAGCGTGCTCTTCTCGCACGCTTGCAACATATGAGCATTCCGGCCTACAACTGTTCTCCTTCACGCATCACGCAGTCCTTCTGCAAGCACTTGTCGACATGTCTTGTTTTACTACCACAACCTACAGGGTCATAAATGCAACAAACTGAAGAAACTTTTATGTCTTACTACTACACAAACGATTTTGCAAGACACCCCAAAACATACCCTAAGTGAGCACTAATTTTGCCTGCCATGGTTAATTGGTTATAAATCAATGTTTGTTGGATGCAGAAGGAGACCCATATTATTTTAATAAAACAGTGATTATGATTGACAAGATAACCTATCCAATGTCATCAATCACAATAAGGTAATAAAGAAGGGTTTAAGAACCAACATATAATATTTAGGGTCGGCATTAATGGTGGAGCGCGCTACCAAGTGGCTGCCAGTTTATTGGTCATTGCTAGCATATATGCCACGTCGTTGCGGCCTCATCATCTCAAGAAGAGCTCTTTGGTCATTGCTAAATTAGTTTGTATGCACAAATATTCCATTGGTCTGAATTATTGCTTTTTTTATTATGCCTTACATACACACGTAAAGAAGAGCTTTTTTTATTATGCCTTGTCCTTGGCAATTTGGATTTTTCTTCTTCAGCAGCTATCCTAGAATACGGAGGCTAGATCTCTAGCTGCACCGAGGGTACTCCATCGGCCCCATAGTTAGTGGCATCCAGATAGCAGGACTACATGGAATTTGTTGTCATTAGCTTAATTCGGATGATGTATGTATAATGTTTTTTCAAATAGTGAAGCAATAACAACGTGTAATATTGCCATTTTATTTCACATTATTATCCATTGTTCAAGAAGAAGAAAAGTAAAGATTGTGCAAGCAAACCAAATACTACTTGCTGGCCTTGCTGGTTTATTAATCACTGGTGCAGTTATTGTTAATACAACTGCAACAGTGATATATGCAGCTCTCTACAACGTAAAAATGTGCTTCTCGATCAAGTGAAATCCCAGCAGACATCACTCAGCGGCATCTGAAACCTGCCGTTCATCACATTCCTCAACATTGGATACAGTCGGCTTATGCAGCATACCGGAACAGCTTGGTTGCTGTGTTGAAATAACTAGACCTTTCAATATACGAGCTGTCAGGACCCATTCCGATGGCTTGTCTCCAGAGGGGCACGGGACATTTAACTCTTTACTATTATAATGGACGACCAGTCTTTGGATCTCACCTTGCCGCATTCCCATATTGTTTTACCAGCCTTATTTATGAAGCCATACATTTTTACCACTTTCAATGACGTGACATGTCAATTCAGTTGTCAGAGCACCGAACATGACCTCGCTGCCCCTGCCCTGCTTCTCTCTATCCCTCTATGATATGGGTCCAGCAGCTCCTCTCACCGACATGTAGGCCCCACGCGTCAAGTTCGTCTTCCACCTCCAACACAATACATGTATCGGAGCACACGAACAAGCTCCACCATAGGCCTCACGGGCATGAGCGCGGGAAGCTTCGCCACTGCCTCGCAGGCGCGCGCGAACTGCGCACCTCCTCACCGTGCAGCTTCGTGGAGGGCACTCTGCCACGGCTCAGTGCACACTGATAGCCAGCTGCGTGATGTGCCCCTCACGCACTGTATTGCAACACGCTCCGCCGCTGCACCTACCTGGGCATGCCCAACATTGTGTTGACGGGCGCCGATTTGGCGATGGCGGGATCTCACAGGCGCGCGGGCGGCCATGAATGCAGCGCTAGCAGGCGTGGTCGTGGAGGGGCTCACCCGTGCCGAGCCTGTGGTGGAGGTGCACCTCGACGACCGGGACCGCGTCCTCGACGTGCCCCAGATCCATGGCGCCATCTCGATAGTCCAGCCGTGGCCCTGGTCATCCAGGCGAATCTCCTGTTCCGCGTGTATACCGGACAATATGCTCAGGAAGAAGACGATGCGTATTGATTTGGGATTCTAGTTTTGTTTCATTATTCTAATTTTGGACATCATTTTTGCTACCTGGGATTTCGGCCCTTGTTGCCCAACAATGACAGACAATTGACACCCTGCTAGGGAAGGTTGCCCAGGAAACGAATTGCCATCAAAATTCTCCCGAGTGATTTCCTTCCCTGGGTTAGGCTCTAAGTGCTTACAAAGGTGGAAGATGAACCTGACACGTGGGGCTCACATGTCGGTGAGAGGAGCTGTTGGGCCCATATATCAGAGATGGATAGAGAGAAGCAGGGCAGGGGCAGCAAGGCTACTAAAACAATATGAGAATTTGAACGGGGGTGACCGGGAGATGGAAGATGCTGAAGATCATAGCCCTCCAAACCCTCCGAACAATAATGAAAAATCCGACAACTCTCAGGCACCTCTGCAGTACATGCCCCCCCCAGAAGCAAGCATCATTGGTGAATGAGGGGATTGACTTGTCTTGTGAACAGTTGTTCAATGAGATTAGCATCAAAGTCATGCTAGAGGCGGATGATGGGGCAACTACGCAGCATTATTCACCTCTCACAGAAGACGAGCTGGCGGCTTTTAATACTCTTGCGGATTCTCCTAACAGAGTGCAGCCTTCTACATTTTTTGTGTCACCAGTGTTGGAGGCCTTCGCAGGAGTTGTTGTCCCCGACACCGTGGGCAGCACAGGTGGCGACATCGACGTGCTCCTAGCTGGTCGGGGGGGCCCTCACCGCCCATCTACTCCCCCATCGCCCTTGGGTCGGGCCAGCCCCCAGTCCAGGGGGTTGTGGTCACGGCAGAGGGGGCGTCGCTCCTTCTTCCCCTAACGCCGTCCTCACGGTGGAGGGCACGACTGAGGGGGGGCCCCGTGCCAGCTACCCCCCTCCGGGCTCGTGACCGAGCACTACCCCATCGAGGAGTTCCCACCACTGCTAGCTTTGCCTACCGCTGGGGTGACTGTGGCCTCTCCTGCGGCGGTCACCCAAAGCACATCTTCTGCACCTCTACTGCTGGTGGCCGTGGTCGGCTCCCCACAGCCGACCAGGGATGATGCCCCGCCTACACCGACAGCGGCCGACGGGGGGGCGCTACTTTGACACTAGCCCCCCATGCCTCTCTTCCGTTCCACCGGAAGAGTTTGGGGGTGGAGGCTCTATGACGCCTCTTGCCTCCACCACCACTCTCACCGCCCAACCCAAGGAGATGGGGGGCTCTACGACGCCACTTGCCTCCCCCGCTACTCTCACCGCCGCCCCACCTACACCTGTGGAGGTTGGGGGGGAGGACTCTACGTCACCACCGTCTGCCCCGCCACTCTCACCACCATCTCACCTCCACCTGACGAGGGTGGTGGGGGGGCTCTACAACGCCACTCGCCTCCCCTGCCACTCACACCAGCGCCCCAACAGGGGCAGCTCCCGTTGCCGCGGGGTTGCCCGCCCCCACGGCAACTGGGGCTCACATGGGGAGGTTCGACGCTCCGCACACGACCATCAAGGAGCAACGCCATAGCACCAAAAACGCAACAATGGCGGATGTACACAATCTACACAAGGCAGAAAGACTTGCGGCTAAAAAGAACCTTGAATGCCCAAGTAACTCTTTTTCTAGCTTTCCCGATTCGAAAGTTCTTTCAAACCTTGGTAGAATAGGCATCAACCTAGGTTCCTCGGATGTAGCGGTTATTAAAAACATAGAGATTGATAGATTAATCCTATGTGCTAATCAAAAGAAAGGCATCCCATGTCCCAAATGCTCTAACATTGATAGCGATGAAGAACGGGAAGAGCGACTTGAAGCTGTTCTTAGCCACGCTTGTGGAAATCTAAAAGAGAACATGCTAGATAAGGAGAATGATCAAATCATAGATCTCTCTCCTATCCGTCGCAAGAAAAGATATCATAATGCCAAAAATACTACCAGAGGCAGATTTCCCGAAAAGCCAAAAACTCCCTCAAAAATTAAATTAAAATGAAAGGGGTGTTCAGGAATAGCAGAGGTCTTGGAGACTTAGCTTAACACATATTCTTGGCTGAATTAGTTAAGGAAGAGCAAATTAATTTCATAGCTCTCTCCGAAACGGGACTGGATTCTTTCCTGGATCAGGTCCTAAAAAATTTATTTGCTGGACATGACTTCCTTTGCCATACCATGGCACCCCATGATAGATCAGGAGGCATCATGCTTGGAGTAGGTTTGAATGTTTTTTATATTGGAGCCATTGATGAGGGAGATTTTTATGTGAAATTCACCCTATGATGCAAAACTAATGGCTTCAAGTTTGTGCTATACTCGGTATACGGGCCAGCACAACCTCAAAACAAGGATACTTTCCTAGTAGAGCTAGCCAACACTTGCTCTAAACAATCCCTCCCGTATATAATAGATGGGGATTTCAATATAATGAGAGCTCCTGAGGAAAAGAGTTCAGGGGATTTCGACCCTAAATGGCCAAATCTTTTTAACACTGTCATCGAATCACTGGACCTCAAAGAGATTATGATGTTAGGACGCCAATATACTTGGGCGGGGCTAGGGGATAATCCAACTTTGGAAAAGTTAGATAGAATCCTTGTCACCACGGAGTGGGAAGATCAGTTCCCACTGACAACGGTCGAACCTAGAGATAGGAATATTTAGACCATACTCCCCTAGTGCTTAATATAGGCACCTCTACACACCTGACACAAAACCGACCTTTCAAATTCGAGAGGGGCTGGTTAATTCGGGATGGTTTTTATTACATGATTGCTAATATCTGGCAATCTCCCGGCTCTGGAGAGACTCCTCTAGAACGTTGGCAGTTCAAGATCAGAAAACATAGACAACCTAAGGGGTTGGGCTAAAAACAGCGTAGGGTCATACAGAAAAGAGAAGAAGACCCTTTTAGCTCTCTTAGAGACTCTAGACAAGAAAGCAGAGTGTGCCCCCTATCCGATCAAGAGATCAATTATAAGCTCTACCTAAAAGAGCGTTTAGTTTGCCTCTTGAGAGAAGAGGAATTAAAGTGGTATGATAGAGCCAAAGTTAAAACCCTACTAGAGGGAGACACTAACACTCGGTTCTTTCATCTTGTGGCCAATGGGAAACATCGAAAGCAACATATCTATAAACTTCAGGATGATCAAGGTGTTGTGATTGGAGATGAGTCCCTGAAAAGCCATATTACAAATTATTATAAAACCTCTTCAGGCCTCTGGAACATTCTGAGGTCACACTAATGGAAGACAACAACCTAGAAGTTCCACAGGTTTCCCAGGAAGAAAATGATATCCTTATTAGTGCTTTCACTGAATCTGAGGTGAGAGATGCAGTCTTCTAAACGGAGCATAATAAAGCTCCAGGCCTAGACGGATTCCCTACGGAATTCTATCTGGTGTTTTGGGGAGTTATCAAAGACGAACTTCTACAACTCTTTGCGGAGCTCCATAGAGAGACTCTCGATCTCTATAGTTTAAACATTGGAATTATTACTTTAATTCGAAAAATCTAGAATGCCACAAGAATTCAGCAATATAGACCAATTTGCGTCCTCAATGTGAGTTTTAAAATTTTTCACAAAAGTGGCCACTAATAGGTTGAATATGGTAGCCAAAAAGGTAGTAAGCCCAACGCAGACAGCTTTCATGCCGAGCAGGAATATCATGGAAGGAGTAGTAATACTACATGAAACTATCCATGAATTTCATTCCAAAAAATGAGACGGAATCATATTCAAGATTGATTTTGAAAAAGCATACGATAAGGTCAAGTGTTCTTTCCTACAATAGACCTTACATATGAAAGGTTTCTCCCCCAAGCGGTGTAGATGGGTCGAGAGTATGGTTACTGGGGGAAGCGTGGGGATTAAAGTTAATGATGACATTGGCCCCTACTTCCATACTAAACGCAGACTCAGGCAGGGTGATCCTATATCGCCCATCTTATTTATGCTAGCTCTTCTTATCAATAGAGCAAAAGCCAATGGTCAAATAAGAGGAGTCATTCCTCACCTTATTGATGATGGTCTGTCAATATTGCAATATGCAGATGACACCATTATCTTTATGGATCATGACCCAGAACAAGCAAACAATCTTAAACTCATGCTATGTGCCTTCGAACAATTATCTGGGCTCAAGATCAATTTCCACAAGAGTGAAGTCTTTTGCTATGGTGCAGCTAAAGAGATGAAACCTTTTTATACCAGTCTCTTTGGGTGCAATGTAGGAGAATATCCCTTTAGATATCTAGGGATCCCAATGCACCACAGACAGCTTCTGAAATCTGAGTGGAGAAAGGTGGAAGAACGTTTTCAAAAAAACTCTCTTGCTGGAAAGCAAAATACCTATCTTGTGGGGGAAGACTAGTTCTGCTTAATTCTGTCTTAAGCAGCCTACCTATGTTTATGATGTCCTTCTTTGAGATTTCTAAGGGAGTACTTAAAAACCATGATCATTTCATATCAAGATTCTTTTGGCAAGGATCTTCTGACAAACATAAATATCAACTTGCTAGATGGGACATCTTATGTCATCCTAAGGACCAAGGGGGTCTAGGTATCCTAGATTTATAATTACAAAATAAGGGTCTTCTGGCCAAATGGTTGGTTAATTTACTAAATACAGGGGGCATGTGGTCGTCTCTTTTGACGAATAAATGCCTAAAATCAAAAACCCTTACTTAAGTAGTAGCTAAACATAATGACTCTCATTTCTGGAGAGGCCTCATGCGCATCAAATATTAGGTATTAGCTAAAGGTACCTTCCATATTAAAGATGGGACCACAACTAGGTTCTGGGATGATACATGGGTAGGAGATAAGCCTCTAAAAGTTAAATATCCTTTCTTATATAATATAGTTCGTGACCCTCACGCTACTGTATCGAAAGTGATGGCCACGACCCCTCTAAACATCTCTTTTATAAGGGCCCTGGTGGATAATAAACTTTCAGAATGGCTTAATCTAGTAGCACGGATCTTTAACGTTGCATTGGTGGAAGGGGCGGACTATTTTAGATGGAACTTAACCAAATTCGGGTTATTTTTGGTCTGCTCTATGTATCTCCATCTCATTGATACATAACCACCCTTTCTTCGTAAGAAACTCTAGAAGATAAAAAATCCTCTAAAGATCAAAATCTTTCTTTGGTTTCTTCAAAAGGATGTTGTGTGAACCAAAGACAACCTTGCTAGGAAAAACTAGAAAGGTAGCCAGAAATGTATATGCTGTAATAGGAATGAGACTATCTAACACTTATTCCTTAATTGTCCCTTTGCCAAAATGATTTGGAGAATTATCTTTTTTGCTACTAGTCTGAACCAATCGAGGTCTATTAGCCATATGTTTGGTACTTGGCTTATCAATCAGCTTAAGTGGATCAAAGGCTTGATATTGGTTGGGGTGGCTGCGATATGTTGGGCTATCTGGCGTTGCCGAAATGACGTTATTTTTAACAAAATGAAAACTAACTCTATCATGCAGGTTATTTTCAGAGGAGCGTATTGGTTACGCTTCTGGGCCCCGCTGCAGCGTGATGAGCAAGCCAAGGATGCTCTATCATCGATAAGCAAGAAATTAGAGATGATTGCTTTAGAGATTTCAAATAAGGGTTGAAAATATTTATATTGTGTACCATAATGTCCTGGTCTATGTGCAAGGCCTTGGCTTTCTCCTTTTCTGTTGTGCTTTTATACATTATAATAATTTGGCTACGTACATCTTTGGATATAGAGGCCGGATATTATTTTTAAAATATCCTTTATCGAAAAACATAGCTATGCCTATGATGTTTGTTATAGTTGCTGCAGCCACCTAATGTCATAGTATCCATACGCTGTACGTCCGATAGATGTGAAGTTGTTTGGCAACAAAGGAAGACATACTGTACGGGCGATCTGGCGATTGCCGGTCCATGATGACCACCATTTGATGACTGGGATGGGAACACTAATTCTGTGTACATGCTGAATACACTGCTGCTTGGGTCCACTGATGTCGTCGGCTTCACTGCAGTGCAGGCACGCTTCATCGAACCAGCCAACCAAGTGACGATAGGCGTTGCATCTGCACGTACTACGTGTTGCCCAAACACGTTAATTGAAGATAATAGAACAGCATGACAGGTTGGCATCGTGTACTGTATGCAACCTATCAGCACTTGTGTAGATTTGATTCATCTTGCGTACACAGCATGTCAGCACTTACAGAAAGTAGCACCTGTCTAACTGTATGCCATATGTCTACTCAGCTCAAAACTAAGCAGGTGAACTCAACCCACTGGGATCTGGATAAGCACACGTCTCTAGATCAGGTGCATCAGCACATAAATGTGGAAGACAACCCATCAGATATATCACTCTTCGTGCATAAGTCTGCAGAAATTACAGACGGTAAGAAAGTTTCAATCCACAAATGAAAACACAAATGATCAGTAGATCCCACACTCATAACATTACCATCGAGCAACATGAAAGAAAGAAGCTTAACCAATACTGAAGCAACGGCAAACAGATGGAGTGAACAAGAGGAGCATAAAGAAAGGAGAGTGAACAAACAGTGAAAACAGATAAAGTCTTATTTTGAACAACCAGTTGGCAGAAGGTGCACATGCAGATCAGGACACACAGTAAAAACAGAGCAAATCTTTTGTCCGAACAATCAAATCTGTCTACACGCTGAATAAATTGTGGCTTCGTGTCAGGTACATGTGTATGGTGAGGCTGCCAGATGAGGCCAGGATGTCAGGATGTTAGGATGTCAGGCTTGGTTGCAGTAGCAACTAAAAAGAGATTGGTCATCCATAGAAGGCCATCGAAGAATATCAGAACCCAAATTACCTTTACTATTTTTCTTCCCAACTACCTCCTTCCCCTGTACCTGGTTCATCCTCTGCTTGATTTCTCTGCTTCTAGATCTCCCTCTCCCTGAGATCCTGTATCTGGTACTTGATTTGTGCTCTCTGTAGTGAATCCAGTTAGATTTGTTAACAATAGTATCTGAGCCATCGATTCCCGCTGCCTGGCATGGATCCCCTCGCCGCCAAGCTCGTTCTCGACGAATTTCGCAAGTTATCCGCCGAGATCCACAGGAAGATCGATGAGTCCGACGCCCGCATGGAGCGCTGCTTCTCGTGGAACCTGGCTGTGCTGGAGTAGAAGGGCGATGCCATCGAGCTCCGCAACGACTCTGAGCAGGTCAGCGCGACGCAGCTTGTCGTTGCCGACAACTGGAGCGGCCTAATCGACGAGGTCCCCGCCTTCTTCCCCGCACCCAACGCCACCTCCAACGACGAGCCGGGTCCCGGTCTCCGGGCGGCTCGGGCCAACTCCGTTGATGCGGTCGGGATGGTCTTCGTGCCGTCCAAGTCATCCAAGCCGGTGTTCGCCTTACAGATCGAGAGCGGCCTCGACCTGTTCAACCCCGCGCACTCCTACATCACGAGCAAGGAGTCTGCCCGTTTCATGGAGGAGTGTTACTGCGAGACGGCTATCTTTGACTCCGCCTCCCCGCTGCCAAAGGCGGAGCAGCTCGTCGTCGAGGCTGGGGCAACTCAGTACACCTCCATCAACATCGCCACATACCTGGATCCGCCCCTCTGCGACCGTCTCAGCCTCCTCCCTGACGTGCTCCTCCGCAATATCGTCTCTCATCTCCCCGTCAACGATGCTGGGCACGCGGCGGTGCTATTCCGCAGATGGAGGCTTCTCTGGTGCGCCGCCCCGACCATGTCATTGGCGCGGATCGAGGCACAACTCGTCTTCCTCAAGGTGGAGATCGAGTAGGACGCCATGGGGTAGATCTGCAACTGCCTCGAACGGTGGGTGTTAGAGTAGGGCATAGGCTCCATTGACAACACCCGTACAGTCCGGCGCCGCTATCGAGGCTCGTGTCACAGAGGACGGCCTCCGCGGCTCCTGGTTCGTGGCCGCCGTCCTCGGCTTTGAGCATGCGCCCTGCTGCCGCATCCCGGTGCGGTATACCATCGAGTACGAGTACCTCCTCACCGACATCAAGGGCGTGCTCACGGAACCGTTCGCGACACGGAACACCACCCCGCGGACCAGCATCGTCGACGACCTGACCCTGCAAGCGCCGACGCTCGTTTCCTCGCACTCGTACGTCCTCCGCCGCAAGAGCTGGAGAACCAGGAGGTGTACAAGCACTTCATCTGCCGTTGTGCGCTCTGTCCAGTCACCGAAGCCGGCGACGCCTTCCGCCCCCAGCGCCTCACCGACCGCCTGGACTTCATCAACGACGCCCTTTGGCCCAACCTCTCCGACTCCAGCTCCAGTTCTCGCTTCGGCGATGTGCTCGGGTCCGCCGTGCTAGTGCCCATGGCTGTCGTCAACGAGCTGAAAAACACCGCCTTCGATGGTGACGTTGTAGCCACCGACCTCACCATCGCCGTGCATACCAAGTGTTCGACGCCTGGTCCAAACCACGTCGGGCGTGCTCTAGTTTCACTTTGTATGGAGGAATTGGGATTTGATAACATTTGAAGAATTGTAGCTGGAATGCAGTGCCGAATAGGCAATCATGGCCGACACCAGAGCAGTTTGGGATACAGGGCAATGGAGTTCAACTTAGGCCAACACCCTGGCCATTTTTCATCGCTAAAAGACTCGGATGTTGGTTTTCAAGATCCATCGTCCACTACCTGCATGTGTTCATGGGGCTGTAAGTAATATGAACCTTCTCTTCCATGATGGTGCTAGTATACTGCTTGCCCTTGTTACAGAAAGTAGCTGGTTCCAACTGCTTGGAAAGGCATTACATCATTCATGTGCAGCTGATTGTTGGGGGTGTTTGAGTTGAATTTCAGTACAACGTTATCAGGGGGGCTCTTGCTAGATACACATCAGTTGTGTTTCAGTCAATTTTGGCAGCTCACATGGCCATCCTTCCATCCATTCCATGAATTTACTGTACGGTGGTGCTTTGAGTTTGATCGTGGAAAGTACAGAAGAGTCATCTTCAGTGTGATGGCAATGGTGTTGAGAAGTTTTATACACATCATTGGACCCGAACTCTGTTATTTTTACAACGTGGTTCAGTTCAAATCAGCCTGATGAGCATTATTCGCATGTGAATTTGATGGTCTACACAGGGGCGGATCCAGACAATAGTCATCAGGGGGGCAAAATAATCTCTACCACTAAAATTCATCCATGTATACACTAATAATAGTACAATACATACTATTTCCTACTAGTATTTTTGGGTGCCGTCCCGTGCTGTAGCCCCACAGCACGGGGTGTGAATCCGCCCCTGGGCCTACATAACACTGAATCTTCTCAGTTGCTTCTCAAACATGATGATCCCAAAGTTGCAATCTATTAGCTATATGGTGCTCACACAATGCATATCTAGACACAATACTGTTTTGCAGAAACACCAACTGTTCAGTCCTCGCACACTTCTTGGTAGCCACCTGATTAGTTTCGTAGAGATTCTGATTTGGGCTTGCAGGCTTGGAGCAGCTGGATATCTATTCTCACTACACCAGTCATCAGCACTGTGCTACACTTCTCAGAGTTGCAGTTAAGCAGATGCAGTTGGGCATTGAGTGTGTTGACAATGATGTGCTACATACTTCCACCATGTCCGGTGGGTATACAAGTTGCTGGAAATGGACGTGGTGCTTTAGTTTATATTGAAGTCATGTATGCTGATGAAGAGAAGGCGTTTCTGGTCACTCTTGGTTCAGGTTTGGTTGTTGTGCAGTATAGACCTCCATGGCCACCATCTAATCAGTTTGAGATGTGGAGTGATGGTGTTCACCGTAGACCAATACCTTGGCCAGGCTTGAGTGGATCGATTGCATCTCATTCATGTTGTTGTTGTTCTGTGGCCATCCATTTGCCGCGGTGGAGCTGACAGCATTCCCGGCTGTTGCTTCGAGGGTTTGAATCGTGGTCCTCTGTTCCCGAGCTAGTGGCAAAGTTGGAATGTCTGATCATGTGGTTTCCTGTACAATCAAAGACTGACGGACAAATTACTGGCTACAATTTCAGCGGCTTGGGGGAAAGCCGCATTTCGAGGGGAGGGGAATGTCTGTACATGTGTATGGAGAGGCTGCCAAATGGGGCCAGGATGTCAGGCTTAGCTGCAGTAGTAGAGAAAAGGAGATTGGTCATCCACAGAAGGCCATCGAAGAATATGAGAACCCAAATTACCTTTATTGTTCTTCTTCCCCATCTATCTCCTTCCTCTGTACCTGGTTCCTCCTCTGCTTCTAGATCTTTCTCGCCCTGAGATCCTATATCTGGTACTTGATTCGTGCTATATGTAGTGAATCCAGTTAGAGTTGCTAACACTTCGGTACATTGATCTGAATAGGAGGCGGCGTCGGAGGTTTCACTGCAGCACAAGCACGCTTGATCTTTCCTCTCTTGTGTCTTGTGGCTCCAGGCCTCCAGCCTCCTTATGTCAGTGCAAAATAATCCCCATACATGATCGATAACTTGGTGTATCGATCCATTGATCTGATGAGGAGGTCACCTTGAACTGCAGTGCAGGCATGCTTGTCGCAACCAGGGAACCAACTGACGATAGGCGTTGCACCTACACGCAGCACGTTGGATACCTTCACGCAGCACGCTTCGGTCCATTGATCTGATGAGGTGGCGATCTTGGAGGCTTCATTGCAGTGTAGGCACGCTTTTTGCAACCAGGGAATCAAATGACGTATTGCCCAAACATCCGTATGTCACACAGGATGAAACCTTGGCACTTTTTCCATGTCATAATCATCTAACTCGAGTCTCTGTAGTGAAGGCACGCCATCCAATACATGGAGATGACAAGCCTCTGAAGTTTTGGTAGATTACTGATCCTCTCAAAGTCAGTGTTTCTATATACATTGAGTTGGACAACCAAAGGAAAGTTCACCAGAGAGCTTAGATGCTTGACTTGATGTATACCTCTAATTTCTTCAAATCCTTTGCCTCGAAGGCAAGGCCAGGTGGCATACGCCTCAACCTGTACTTTTTGAGCGTAAACTGCTCCAAGATAGGCATGCCTTTCACTCGTTCCTCTCACACCTATTGGTCCAATTCGACCATTCCCTCAAAATGCAGCCTCTGCAATCTGAGAAATGCAAAACCTAACTGATTGTTGGTTGCAGGAATTCAAGATCAACACTCCTAATGGCTGGGGCACAATCAATCTGCAGAAGCTCCAAGCAGGGGAGGAGACTTAAGCCACTAGGAAGCTTTGTGCAGCAGGCCAAGTCGTCCATCATTATAATGCTCAAGGTCCTAAATGGCTTAACTGCTGCTTCTGGCATCATCCATCTTGAGCCTCTCGCCCAAATACCCTTTGATTTTAAGGTGTTCTAAGCCAAGAGGACGGCAGAGGTCTTCAAAGACCTCGAATTGTCTCTTTTCTGTCTCTGAGATCCCTTCTTCCTCTTTTACCAATAGACCATCATCTTCAAGTATACTAGAGCAAACCAGTGAGAGATATCTTAGGTGCTTCTTTCCACCATGAGGAAGAAGCTACATTCTCTAAGAAACTGACAGAAAGTTCTACTAGCTGGTAGAAAGGTCCGAGTTCATCAAACTACAGTGATTACAGAACATGTCCGCTGGAAACCCAAATAATTTCCTCAAAGAAGTTAGACCACAAATATTCCTTGGCAGAATAGTTAAATTTGTCCCTTCAAGTCTAAAAACCCACAAGTCTTGTAGCATGCCAATGCTATTGGGAAGCCTAGCCAAACCCTGACAACAAGAAAGGCTAATGTACTGCAAGAAGATCAACTTGCCTATGTCTTCTGGTAACTTGGATATATTACTGTTTTCTATTGCCAAATACCTCATATGTTTCAGATGACAGAATGACTCAGATATTGCATCGATATATACATTGTCCAAATGTAGTGTTCGGAGACTTGAGAAAGAAAAAATGAATCACCTGTCTTAATCTTTATATTACCAACTAAAATTAGTGTTCTCAGTGTGTTTGTGTTTGTAGAGAACACCACCCCAAATCAAGTTGTTTTGAATGTTTGCTTTCCAGAGATAACCGAATGAACTTCTGTGATTCAAGTTTGTCAATACCAATTTTACTATTGTGAGCTATGAGTGCTTCATCTCTGAACACATTATGAGCAAATGACCGGACAACATTGTGCTTGTTGCAGACTTGTTGATTAACATACTCCAGATCTGGCTCAATAAGGTTCCGCTGTATTAACTCATCATAATATTCCCTTCCTATATCTTCTAGGTCATGTAAAGTTCCATGAACAAATCCTTCACTAATCCACATGCCAACAATGTCATCAACTAAAAACAATGTGCCCCTAGGAAGGAGGGAGTAGTGCAAAGAGCAAGGCTTCAAACAAGGGGGCAGATCTTCATAGCTAAGATATATTGCATAATTTAGCTCTTTAGGCATTTGTGATACTAACCACAGAGAATCATCTAACACCTTCTGTCAGTCTGTTCGTCCTATCCTTTTCTGACGAAGGAGACCTCCCATTACTTTCACCCCTAGTGGACATTTTTCTACTAGTTTCATTCCAATGTCCTTTAGTATGTCAACCTGGGGCTCATCGTTTACGTCTCTGACAACCTATAAGAATTTCGAACGGATTAGATAAGAATTAATTGTTATTTTGCCATGTTGAGATATCCGGTAAAAGCAGAGCACATCAAGAAATTAAGAAATCTAATGCTGGACTCTGGCCCACACATCGTGGGCTAGAGTAAAAAGAATGAAAAGGCATGCATGAAACCAGTATTGACCACAAATGTCCACGACGAATTTGTATAATCTTTCCCGAACTGAAGCAAAATCAGCCCATGCGCAACATGTGTCAACACTAGTTGCCATTGCGTCAATATTCTGAACCATACCTAGCTGTGACGGATCTACAAATTCTGTATAATAAAGCTAAGTGAGCTAGCTTGGCTCAATAGTAGCTCAGCTTGTTATAGTTTGGCTCGTTATATAAACGAATCAGAAGGCTAGCTTAGCTTCAACTCCTTAGCGAGCTGGCGTGCTTTGCAGGCAGGCACAGGCACTGGCGCATTGCATAATCCAGAATCCCAAGTCCAAAGTCCAGAAAGCCCAAAATGGATACGGACTGGTGGGTTGCTCGAAGCATGCATGTGAATTGCAAAGGTCAACTGAATTAGAGACGAAATGTCATATGCAAGGTCTCTCTGATAGTCTGATGTCCAATGTATATATAGCAATTTTAAATTCAAGAGATGCATGTATAGAAAACTTAAATACAAGGATACAATGTCAGTTATTTTCAGTCTAGATGCACTCTGTCGGTGCTTGTGTATACTTGGCCAGATGGGCCAGTGGGCTGGCCCGAGCACAGCATTGAAAAGCACGGCCCGGTGGACTTCGTACCCGTGCCTACAACGGCCCGGCCATAGTGCCGTGCCTGGGCGCGACTACGACAGTGGTGGCATGACGGCGTTTGCGCAAGGCACAGTTGCAGCGGCGACGACGACACAACCGAGGAGTGGTGTTGCAGCGTCGGTGACACAGGTGGCGTGATGGCGTCGCGCACTGCTGCATCGACAACGTGCTGCATAGACTCGGTGGGCTGCCCTACCCATCGGCATGGCACAGCACTGCTAATCCTCCATAGTGTCCTGCCTGGGCCGAGGTGTTGGCACGGCGGCGCTATCAGGCACGGCACGACGAGCTGCCGTGCCACATAGCGCCATGCCCAGCCGTGCTGTGTCATGCCAAACCATGCCCACGCCAGTGTTGTGCTGGGCAGCCCGTTTGGCCAACTATATATTGGTGTGCCATGGTCCTTCTGCAACAAGATGGTGGGCACCACAGTGTCGACAGTCGGCCGACCTGACCTTCGATCACCACGCAAACTAAAGCGGCAGGCGTAGTCGGAGTCGGGCCTAGATTCATGTCGGGTGTGGGCATTGAGGAAGCACTACAACAGGGGCGCGACATGACACATACCTAGCGCCTTGGTGCATTAATGCGACGCCGGTGAGCTTAACGATGTCAAGGGAGCAAGGCGGGGAGGTGTTAGCATTGGCGGGTAGATTCATTTTGGCCACTTGCCTGGTATCGCGGATTCCTAAACGTGGCAAGTATCGTGGTTGTTCATTTAGAAGTGAATGTGTGGGTATCTAATGGCTCGGCAACTCAAAAATAGAAGATGGACATGGCAATCTATCAGGCATATGAGCCCTACATTCATCAGCAGGGGGTTACATTGGAGGACGTTGAGAGTTTTGTTGGGGTCCCCTCGGTGCTATCTTATAGCTCGTTAGTGTTTTCATGTGTGAGTAAGAAACGAGCTAGCCTACACTATCTACAGGGCCGTCTCACAAATTTTATGGGCCATTGGGCCAGTAAGACACTAAGTGCCCGGCAATCTAAATAAGATGATTTTGAAGTATATAGTACTAAAATTGATAAAAGAGCGGCAAAATAAATGGTTGCCTCAAATAAAACTACAAATGCTTCATTGTTTTTTTAAGAAAAGCATCTTGTTCTTGATGCAAAATCTTCGAAAACACTTTCAAGATCAATTGTATCCAAAATGTTCCTGCCCCTGATCTTGACTAACTTCGGCATTTCTTGAAGCTGGAAAACTATGTAAAGTACCCTTTTGCGATTCTCTAAATTGAGCTTCTTATTTCATTTTCTGTTATGTTTCTTTCGCAACATCTAGCATATTTAAAACATATTGAATTAGAAATCAAATTCAAGACGTGCCAGACGTCTATGCCAGTGTAATTGAATTACAAATCAAATCAAAGTACTGATGTACCGTAATTGATAAACCGGTGACTGCAATGAAATCGAACGGTACAGTACTTCAGTACTTA
>CM041636.1:43686187-43699374 GCA_023333625.1 Bothriochloa decipiens | reverse complement strand
TTGTAATACTTATACATGTATGTTGCAAGTGAATTTTCAAATGTTTCTGGTGTTTTAGACGTATGTTGCATGTGTTTTTGTTTGGATGTTTCAAATATTTTCAAATTTTTGAAACACTAATCTTTGTCAAAATATTTTAAGTAAGATTATCTATGTTCCCAAAAGCTAAGAATCAAAAGCTAAGGAAACTGGAAACTAGATTTTCCCTCGAGTTTCTTGATTTTTGTTACTCTACACAAATATTGATATCGAAAACAGTCATTACCAGTGAAACATCCTCGGATTTTCCAGTAAGGGAAAATACATAGAACGAATAATAATGCAAGAACATAAGCTTTCACACAATTATACAACAGTTGATAATCAAATCCATACATTGTAACTAAATGAGGGAGTACCTTTACGGGGCTTAAATCATTCATTACTTCGCCATGTGGCGAATCATCACAGTACATTCATCTAGAACAACTGCGGAAGTAGAAGAGCATTCGCGGAATATCCTCATCAACCATCTTGAGCGTAGGCACGAGACTTTCTAATCTTTACATTTCCAACATCACTGTGAAGCAGGTATATCTGCACACCGCCAGATGTGTGCAGGCCATAGTCAGCACTGATGAGCTTTAGTGGAAAAGTAAACAAGGGATCTGGCGATCATATAGTTTGGCTATGGTTTTCCTATGCATGCAGCAGTAATCATAATTATAATAACAAGTCAAGTTTTAACACATTCCCATCCCATACTCACGCATATCCATCCATCAACCCATCCATCTCAGACCCATCACCATATCACCACCTCAGTCACCATCAAGACTCACTCTCGGGTCGACTAGGCCAACTCCCACTTGGCCGGTCTCAGTGGCCCGCAGCCTTTGACCTTGCTGATGGCCGGAAGTAACACTCAGGGGGAGGTAGAACACTCCACTCACTAGTCCGGTGCATACGAAACTCAGGAAAGGTCCAAAGCCAACGCATCGGCATATGTATCGATCGATCAACCATACACTCTACAGAGGTTTCAATAATCCACTAGATAGCCATCCTCGATGGTGCGCCCCATCTAGGCACATTCCGGGCGCCTACTACCATAGAATGATGCCATCCTACCATCCAGCTCTGGATCGCTGAATCTGTGAAGAGCCCATGTGTCTACTCCCGAATAGGACGCCATGGCATGTACCTGCTCCCGAAGGGGATGCCATGTTCGTCTTAGGAGGGTGTTAGCTCCATCCCATGCATATACCTCCCTAACACTGCACGTCTAGCAGTAATGGCATCGGTCTATCCAGCGGTTCGACCATCTCCCCCCTATGGAGAGCGAGTGAAAAGCAAAGGATTCCTAAGGTTCGGATACCAGCGCAGCAGTTCCTAAGTGTGATGAAACTGCGATATCTCCATCAGGGTTGTTCTTTAACGTGCTACCATGGCACGCCCATCCTGGCTTCCACCAAGATTCTCCACCTCATCCAAACTAGCCTGCTACAGGCTCATCTCATGGGAATGTCCAGATCCATTCCTGGCAAGACTTGCTCCAAGAGCTCGTCGTAAATCCCAGCTCGATCTACTCAACCCTCACCCTACACCCTGCCATAAGTTCCACCCCATAACCCAGATACACCACCATCATCTTACATGCTCTCCCGATCCATCCACACAAACACACCAAACCTGGTATCCCCACCAGACCCTCCCATGGTTCACCACTTCGCATCAAAATGTAAGCGAGTGAAGTATGTATATATATATAACATAGCATATAAGCGACTGGCTAATCATAACAGCGGTAAGCTGGTGAAAGGTTATGACAAGGTAGGGCTATCAAGAAATATTCTATCATGCAACCTAACACAGGCGTAAGCATTGTATGAAAAGTAAAGCACTAGCAATTCTAAATATTAGCCATGTCTATTAGGTTTTCTAAGAGAAGGTGCTGCCATGACACCTGCGCTGTCGAGGTAGTAGTGGTGCAAGTCATCATTCATCAACATTGTCGTCCAGCGGAACCTCCTTCTTGGCGCTTGTAATCTCTTCCTTCAAATTGCTCTTCGATCGGCTCTGAAATCGAGACGTATGAGTCGCGTAAGTGACTCCTATAGAATAGCATAGAGAAACAATAAAATTCAAAAGATCCAAATGCACTCAAACATAAGCTCATGACGTAGAGCTCGATTTATAGAAAATTTGGGCGCTTGTTTTATATTTTTTTGAGTTTGTATGAATTAGTTTTGAATTTTCGAAGATTTAAATATAATCTGAAAAAGATAAAAGGCTGAGTTAATTAGGTGCTGACACGTGGTGGCACCAGAATGAGCCACATGGCACACTATCACTGGCCAGGTCCAACACAGTGAATGACACGTGGGCCCGTGGTGACATCATGCTGACGTGGCGGGAAGCTGACATGGCAGTGGGTCCGACTGACATCATCACTGACATGTGGGGGGTCGTGCTGACGTCACATGCTGACATCGGCATTGACCGGTCAATGGTCGTCTGACAGGTGGGACCAGGATGACATCACTACTGACGTCAGCCTTGACCAGGTCCACGGTCAGGTGGGCCCTTGGTGGGCCATTATTAGGCCTGATGGGCCGGTCGTGGGCTGGGCTCGGCCCGCCACGTGGCAGCCTGTGGTTGTGCCATGTCACCTCCTGGATCTCAAGCGGGCTAGGTCCACAGCCTCCGTAGGTACGCCCGGCCCATGATGGACCAACTTCGTCCCCGCTTGCCTTCTCTATCTCTGGTTCATGAACACCGGGTTTGTGGGTCTCGACATCAGGCGCGTAGGTCCATAGCGCTCGGTCCACGGTGGTCTGGAGGCCTCAAAATCCTTGTTCTGTCTGTGGTTCACGTAGACCAGGCCCATCCTTCTCCCCACGGTGCTCCCCTTCCTTTCCCCAATTCTCTGGTTCACGACGGCGAGCTCGCCGGCGGCGTGCTCTTTCGTATGGGCGCTCCAAGGGTCCTCTGGTCAAATTGGCGGGTGCGTCCGTTTCACGGAGTCGAGGTGAGCAGGCTGAGGGTGGTTGCGGTGCTCCAGGGCTTCTCGGTGAGGCTAGCCGTGGCGATGGAGATGCGGCCTTGCTCTCGACCAAAAGGTGCTGCAGTTACTTAATTGGGGTCATCAGGGGCTGGTTGGTCCACTCAGTGGTGACCATTTCCCCACGGCGTTGTCTGCACGTGTGCGAAGCACTCGGTGGTGCTCCAGGCGGTGCGGTGCTCAAGGTCGTAGGGGCCGACGGCGGAGCTTGAACTACATGAGCTGCGTGGCCAGATGCGATGGATTGAGGAGGAACTTGACGGCGAGTCCTTGTACTTCCAGGCGTCCGAGGATGCTGGGGAGCGGCACGACATGGTGGTGCTCTAGAGCACACACCACGGTGGCAAGGTCCACACTAGCCGATCCCCAAGGCTCATCACCTAGCGCTAAGGTGCGCACAGGGAGCGTGATGGTGAGACGGGCTCAGGTAGGTGGTTGATGATGACCGAGATCTAGTGGTCCCGTTGGGGTTGCTGCTCGCCGTGGCAGTTCTGGCCGCGGCGACGGTCATGGCGGTCATGCCCGTTCTGGTGCCTTCCTGACACTATGGTGGATGGGCATGGCTGGGCAGTGCGCTGTGTGTGCTCGTATGTACCAGAGTCGACCAAGACTCACGCCTACGCGTCTCTTGACATAGGACGCCATGGCGGCTAGCAGGTCTAGCCATGGGGATAAGAGAGGAGCTCGGCGACTTACCATTCGCTTGGGCGTGGCCGGCTTAGTGTGACGGTCCTGCGTGTTGTAGAAGCAACGCCGACGAGGACGCAGTACTAGTGTGGTTCAGTGGTGTAGCCGTATGATTCCAGGGCCCTTGCTCCAGTGAAGTCCGTTGCGTCGCTGTCCAGAGAAGAAGACAACAGCACGCCCACGGTACGGTGCAGAGGTTTGGCGCCATGGTGCCTCTTCGGGGAGGAACCGCGGTCAGGGTTGCTGCTGTTGTGCTGCGGCAAGGCAAGGGCAAGGTGGAAAAAGGAGGTTGTGGTGGTGGCGAGGGAGATGGCGAGGGTTAGGGGAGGCTCGGGGTACTTAAAGGGCCACAGCTATGGCTCACGAGCGGTTTGGGTGTCCGTGCCCGTCTGATGGGACGGCCGGCGACATGGCGCACATCAGGGCACTGGGGGGTAGGTAGCATGCGGCTTGGTGAACTTTGAGAAAGGCGCGAAGGTGAGCTCAACTTTACGCCAAGGGAAAAGGGGGCCAGCGGGGAAAAGGGGGTAGGTTCCTCGGCAGTCTGGCGCGCAGCAGAGGTCACGTGATTTGATAGGTTGGTGGCGTGCGCATGGCCGTTCGATAGGTTGGTGGCGGGAACGAGCGGCTGGGGAGGATGCCGTGGCAGGGCGGCTTGCTCGGCGTGCGCGCGTTCACGCGGGAAAAGCAGGAAGGAAGCAGGTGAGAGCTATGACACCTGGGGTCCATGGTGGGGGCCTAGCGTTAGCGGCTGCGAGAGAGGAGGCAAACGAACATGACGTGCTCCCTTGCGGCTTTGGCGGGCCTGCTGGGCCAGCAGTTGTGCAGGCCGGTCTGGCAGGTGGAGTGGCCTGCGGCCGATAGTGGGCTGGCCGGGGAAAGAGGAGGGAGTGGAAGGCTGGGCCCGCGTGGGTAAAGGAAGGGAAGGATGACGGTTGGGCTACATGGCGGCCTTGGGCCAGATTGCTCTCCGTTTTACTTTTCTTTATTCTTTTCTTCTTTTCTATTTCTTTTTCTTGTGTTCATGAAACATTGCATAAGTGTATATATACATTCATTGGAAAACTTGTAAAATACTTCATGGTGTAGATGGAGGTCATAGGACATGTTGGGTGTTTTCCCATAGGAGATATTTAATTATGAAATAAATAAATATCGTAGGTGGCTTTATTTAGCATACATAAATCCAAATAAAATCCAAAGGAGATCCAAATCACATGGTTGAATGCAACAGGTCATGATAGCATTTGCAACATCGAAAGGTACCCAATTGCAACAGGGACAGGTACATAATTGCAACAATGGAAATTATACACCTGCAACCTTGATATCCAATGTGCGATCATTGTGGCATTTCATATGTAACATGGAAGGATAGTATATGAAACATTGAACGATAACGTGCGATACATAAGAGAATAGCAAGGGGGTACATTGGATGCAAGATTCCTACGAGAAGCTCGGGCTAGGTATGGGATGTTGGTGGAGTAGGTCATGTGATGATGAGAGATAAACTCCCTAGGGCCTCATCCCAGGTATCATAAGCTCAAGAGTGAAGCAGGGTGACTGTCTGTTGCAACGCAAGGATTGATCTGTTGCAACACATAGATACTCTTATTGTAACATAAAGGTATAGCTTTTGATACATCGCGGCATAACATGTGAAACATTGGGAGGTAATATGAGGTGCATGGATCACAAGTGTAACAAGGGTGTTTGCCTGTTGCAACATAAAGATAGAACTGTTGCAACATACAAATACCTGTATTGAAACATAAGAGTATAGCTAATGAAACATAAGGATAAATCCTATGAGACACAGAAGGGAAAGCAAGTGAAACATAAGGGTAGAACTAGTGCCACATTGAGATCCAAGGCAAGGTTATAGAGGAGTGGGTAGAGTGCTTAGAGCGACAGACTAAAAGGAGAAGGTTTCAAGTAAGGCGGGGAAGTCATTAGGGCATGACATGCATTGAGTAGATGATCCCAAGGTAAGCTGGGTATGAACCATGGCACGGCATAATGGAGATTAGATGACGGAGGAGTTCATAAGTCCAACCCTGTGTGACTGGGTATCGTAGGTGCTTAACTTATGAACAGCAGGTGCTGGACAAGGTGCTGATCACATGTGGCTTGAGATAATAAGTCACATGTGCATGTTGTAGGGAAAATTTTTGTTGGTTGCATTTTTCGTGTTGTGATTTTTAGGGTTGTTACAACCAGGCGTCTGGCCGTGCCGAACGAAGCAAGCCCGCATTAGTTAAGAAAGAAAGTGGCCCTGCTTGGGCATGCAATTGCATGATTAAGGAAAACAAGACCAGCCCCATCCACGGCTGCATGCAATGCACGGGAGCACGTGTGGCCAGAGACAAAAGGACATATTGCATGCGTTGATTAGAGAGTTGTGATTAGAGAGAAGGAGTGGCGAAGGAACTTGGGGTTTCCATTCATTTAAAGCTCCCCTCAGATGCTAGTTTGCATGTAGAGAGATGGTGGCCAGGCCACCGACGAGCTCAGCAGAGACAAAATTGAAGCCAGTTTGCATGTAAAAAGATGGTCGCCAGGCCACTGATGAGCTCCGCAGAGACAAAATCACCACTCTATTACAAAGCTCTGTATGTTTCATACGTTTTCATCTAGATGCATTTATTTCCCCCAGATGTTGTATATGTTGTAATAGTTATACACATATATTGCAAGTGTACTTGTCAAATATTTCTGGTGTTTTAGATGTATGTTGCAGTTGTTTTATTAGGATATTCCATATGTTGCAATGGCTATAGATGGCGGGTGTTTTCATTAGTAGACACGAGAAAGGGTGCATGAGAGTGTCTCATCTTGAAGTTGCATATGTTGTAATAGTTATACATGTAAGTTGCAAGTGCATTCCTCAAATGACGGCAGTGCCACCTATATCGCCAGTAGGCAAGGGCTGGCTCGTTGGACTTGTCGATGCCGACTCAGCGCCTTCACTAGGCCGCAACAAGGCTCACCACCATGGTGCAGCCGTCGCCACTAATGTGCACCACCCCAAAAACGGCTGAATCAACAACACTCGAGCCCAAGGCGACGGCTAAAGGATACTCATTGCCATGGATTCAATGGCGCACGGAGAAGGCCTAGGCTTAGTGTAACAACCCGAAAATCCGAGCTGCAAATTTTTTTTTCTCGGAAACCTATGTGTGGTGATGTGGCAAGTCATGCATCAACATCCTCTTTGCATAATAACTTGTTGTTACATCCAACATGATCAATGTTTCACATGTTGCTTATCAATATAAACATATATGTATAAATAAATAACAATATTTATTTATCTTCATAAATAAATATATGGGGAATATATATGTCCACTGGAAAGGTACTTTGCAACAAGTTCATATAAACATATATGTATATATAAAGTATTTATGAAAATAGAAATAGAAATAGGAAAGGAAAAATGGAAAAGCTTGTCGGCCTGCTAGCACAAGCCAGCTCAGCCCGGCCTGCTACCCTTCCTCCTTTCTCCCTTCTCTCTGCGCCAGCTCGCTCTCCTCTCCCCTTCTTTCTCTTCCGTGCCCGCGCAGGCCCAGCAAGGCAGCCCTCCAAGCTCAGCAAGCCGCCGCACTATGTCATGCCCGCACCAGTCGGCCCAACAAATGCGCAGTCCAGCAAGGTGGCCGCCGTGTCGATTCACGCCCGGAGCAAGCCCGCTGTCGCTGATGACCTGGCCCCCATGGTGGAGCCCACCTGTCATAAGCTCCCCTCACAGGATCCCCACCTTTTTCCTCTGCCGGCTGCGCAGAGCAGAGCATCACGCGCCGTGGGATCCCAAGACGGCCTGTGCATCCTCGACGTCCATGCCAGCCACCTACCGCGCCAACGGGTAGATGGACGACATTTGGGCCGACCGGGAGCCGACCACCCTACACGAAACACCCGTGGTGCGAGCACCTTTTGCACTTTCGCGCGCAACCGCCTGGAGCACTCCACCCAATGCTCCCGCGTGTCCCCTCTACCTTAGGCTTGAAGGCAGCCCTCGCACCCACTAATGGTCCAGCCCCACCAAGCCAGGGCAACGTGGAGCCTCCCTGCGCCACGATCTCGCCTAGCCGCGCGAGCGCGCCACCTACCACCACGGCCATCGTATACAACAAGCACCCTAAGCCCCCTAGGGTTCCTAAGCCGCTGCCACTAACCTCAGTGGTTCTCAATTTGCCACCGGTTGCCTTAATTCGGGGAGAGAGGGGGAGAAGGAGGCGGAGAGAAAAGGCCGCCGCCGTCGGAGTTAGAGGCGAAGGCTACGTCGGAGCCAGAAAGGACAGCCTGTACCGCAGGCCAACACCATCTTCTTCCTCCACCTCGACCGTCGTACCCGCTGCTACTTGGACGTTGTACCGTACCTTCTCTCCAGCGCCGGTGAGAACGCCATGCCTCCGTTCCAAACCCCGCCCTTGCTACGGCCATGGCGCTCGCACCGAGCGCGTAGAACAAGGCCACCTCCGGCCACCTCAGGCACGCACACACACGCCACACTGACCGGCCAGACCAAACAAAATTGGGTGCCTTGGGCACCGCCGCAACCCTACCGGCCATGCCATCGCCGCGCCCGTGATCCGCCAGGGCGAGAAGGTGTTCCAGCCCCGTCGCTGAGACCCGCCCTTCTTGGACTTCAGATTCATGCCCGCCATAACCCGACGTGCCCCTTGAGCACGCTAGCCCAATGGGATGACCCCCGGAGACCGCCACCGGCGACACCATGCCGGCTCATTCGTGCTTTAGAGTGGCACTGTGCATGCCAGCGCACCACCATGGCGAGGACGCCATGATGAGTCCCGACCACCATGTGTCACCAGGACAGGCCGACGAGCTTCGTCTCGAGTTGCTGAACTTAGCCCCTGTGTCGATGAAGCCTAGGGCTTTGCCTGTCGTTCCGCCACCGCCGCCCGAAGCGCCGCCGTGTGCCATTAAGCATGTGTGGACTCCGCCGCGCGCCACCGGCACTCTGGTTGGGTGACAGGGGACCTCTATTGCACCCTGGACCCGGCAATTAAACCGTGTGCGCCGTGAAGTCCTACCTATGCCGTGCGCCGACCCCGCCGCACTGCTGCTCGCTGCGTACCACCGTACCCCAAGCCCGTCACTACCTTGAAGCCCGTACCTTTGTTCGTCGTGTCACCATGAAGCCGTCGAGCTAGTTAATGGAGCCTAGGGCCATCAGTACACTATGAATCGGTGGATTTCCGCCGCCGGCCAAGCATCGCTGCGGGCTTGGAACAGAGAGGGGCTGGGGAAAATATGGACCGGAGTCCATGAACCTGGCTCATGTGAACCCTAGACCCTCGGTGTACCCCCACATGAGTTGGTCCATCATGAACCAACTCCGTGAGCCTGACCCACTCGGAGGAAACGACCATGGACTTGGTTCATGTGAAACAAAGACTGAGCCAGACCCCCGGTGCACCGTAGACCAGCTACGTGGACCTGAGCCCATTTCGGATCAAGACACGCGACATGGCAGCACCAGAGCCTGCCACGTGTTGGCAGCACCAATAACGGCCCACCAAGGGCCCATCTGACCTGACTGTTGACCGAGTCAACGCTGACTTTAGCACGACCCCGCCAGCACTGGACGTTGACCGAGTCAACACTGTCGTCAGCAATGACATCATCATGACCCCACCGGACCTAACCGTTGACCGAGTCAACGCTGACGTCAGCGTGACGTCATCCGCCATGTCAGCAGCTGACGTGTCACTGTGGACCCTGCGTGACACGTGGCCCAATCCCGTGCTGCCACGTGTCAGCATTAGAATAATCCAGCCTTTTTCTTTTTTAAAATATGTTTAAATCTTTAAAAATTTATAACTAATTCATACGAGCTCAGAAAATTATGATCCAAGTATCCAAATTTTCTATAAATTGAGCTCTATCTATTTTTACTATGTTTGAGTGTATTTAGATCTTTGTTTTGGCATTCGTTCTTTGTGCTAATCTATAGGGGTCGATTTCACGACCCATAACCTGGATTTCAGGGTCGAGCTAGGACAGGTTTGATGACAGCGACTATCAGGAGAAGTCCGACAGCTATACTAGTGATGGTGCCACATTCTGCCCAACCTCGTAGATCCCATTACTCATGGCAAAGCTAGAGCTGCTAGTGCTTTACATTTCTAAATTATAATCTGCTTGCCTATGATTGGATTGCAGTTTTGGCTGGAGAAAGTGGCATTTCTTGGCCAAGTCCTCTCAGCTGAAGGTGTTGCTATTGATCCCGCCAAGATTGAAGCTGTGAAAGAATGGGAGCAACCATGCAATGTGTCAGATATTAGGAGTTTCTTGGGATTGGCAGGCTATTATCATCGATTCATTGAGAACTTCTTGAAGATAGCTCGATCAATGACCAACCTCTTGAAGAAGACCAATGAGTTTGAATGGACACCCAAGTGCGAACAAAGCTTCCAAAATCTGAAGGAGAAGCTCACCACCACACCCGTCCTAGCTTTACCTGATATCACCAAAGACTTTGTTGTCTATTGTGATGCCTCTCGTGAAAGACTAGGTTGTGTGTTGATGTAGAATGGGAAAGTCATCGCTTATGCTTCTTGACAGTTGAAGGAGCACAAGCAACGATATCCCACCCATGATCTCAAACTAGCTGCTGTTGTGCACGCCTTGAAGATCTGGAGATACTATCTCATTAGCAACAAGTGTGATATCTACACCAATCACAAGAGCTTGAAGTACTTCTTCACTTAGGAGGATCTAAACATGAGGCAGCACAGATGGCTAGAGCTAATCAAGGACTATGACATAGAGATTCACTATCATCTGAGAAAAACAATTGTAGTCGTAAGACATATTGCCATGCCTTGTTCGTGAATTCCCTGCCACCTGAGTTGAAACAAGAAATTGAAGATCTCCAGCTTGGAATAGTACCTCATGGTCTATTGCACAAACTTCGCATCGAGTATAATCTCACCGATCAAATTCATGAAGCTTAGAAAAATTGTGCAGAGATGGAATACATTCATGGGTTGATGAAGTTAGGCTACAGCCCCAAATTCAGCGAAGATGAGCATGGAACCATTTGGTTCAAGGATAGAATTTGTGTACCTAATAATCCTGCTCTACGTAGGGAGATTCTGTCAGAAGCTCATGACTCCAAGTATTGCATCCATCCTGGTGGAGCCAAAATGTATCAAGATGTGAAGAAGCACTTCTGGTGGAAAGGCTTAAAGTCAGATATTGCAAGACATGTGGCCGAATGTGACATCTGCAACCGAGTCAAGGCTGAGCACAAAAGACCCGCTGGATTACTCAAGCCACTTAATGTTCCTGAGTGGAAGTGGGAGGGCATATCCATGGACTTCATTGTGGGTTTGCCTCGATCACCAGCTGGTAATGACTCCATTTGGGTAATTGTCGATTGCCTGACTAAGGTCGCACACTTCGTGCCCGTGAAGACCACTGTTAGTGCTGAGAAACTTGCTGATATCTACATCAAGGAGATACTTAGGCTCCATGGAGCACCCAAGAGCATTGTATCTGATCGTGGACCTCAATACATGTCCCAATTCTAGCAAGCTCTACATGAAACCATCGGACTGATTTCGACTATTGCACCGCTTACCATCCTTAGACAGATGGCCAGACAAAAAGAGTGAATCAGATTCTGGAAGATATGCTTCATGCTAGTGTTCTCAAATATGGCATAAATTGGGAGAAATGTTTAACTTTCAAAGAGTTCTCTTACAACAACAGTTACCAAGCCAGTATCAAGATGTCCCCATTTCTGGCTCTTTATGGCAAGCCATGCAGAACCCCGTTGATGTGGGATCAACCTAGAGAGAGAGCTATCTTTGGCCCTTCCAAGATTAAAGATGTAGAAGAAGGACTTGCTCAAGTAAGAGAGAATCTAAGGATTTCTCAAAGCCGACAGAAGAGCTATGCTGATAAAAGGCGTAGAGACCTTGAGTTTCAAGTTGGAGACTCTGTCTATCTCAAGGTATCTCTACTTCATGCTACCGTTGGATTCCATGTGAAAGGAAATCTTGCCCCCAGATATGTTGGACCTTATCGCATATGTCAGAGGGTTGGGAAGCTTGCATACAAGCTTGAACTACCCCTACAGTTGGCTGGAGTACATCCCGCATTTCACGTGTCACAGTTGCGTAAGTGCTTGAGAGTACCCGAAGAAGAAACAGTCCGCACTGATGTCCTTGATATCCAAAATACTCTAGAGTACAAAGAACACCCCATCAAGATTCTGGGTTATGACACCAAAGGGACCAGAAGCAAGTCCATCCCAATGTGCAAGGTGCAATGGAGCAATCATACAGAATAAGAAGCAACGTGGGAAGATGAGAACCAGCTTCTGCTACAGTATCCTTATCTCTTTGAAGGGTACGTACCATCCTATATCTCAAGGTCGAGATTCCAATGAGGGGGAGGATTGTAACAACCCAAAAATCTAAGCTACAAATTTTTTTCTCAGAAACCTATGTGTGGTGATGTGGCAAGTCATGCATCAACATCCTCTTTGCATAATAACTTGTTGTTACATCCCAACATGATCGATGTTTCACATGTTGCTTATCAATATTTCAATTATAAACCTCCTATGTTTCAATAGTTACCTTTCAATGTTATAATAGTACTCTTTGCAATGTCGCATTAGCTATCATGGCATGTTGCATTTCAACTTTGAGTTGGCTCTTTTGGATTTATGTGATGTTAAATAAAATAAACAACAATATTTATTTATCTTCATAAATAAATATATGGGGATGATACCCTACCTAGCAAGGACCTTGTATGTCCACTGAAAAGGTATTTTGCAACAAGTTCATATAAACATATATGTATATATAAAGTATTTATGAAAACAGAAATAGAAATAGGAAAGGAAAAATGGAAAAGCTTCTCTGCTTGCTAGCACAAGCCAGCCTAGCCTGGCCTGGTACCCTTCCTCCTTTCTCCTATCTCTCTGCACTAGCCCACTCTACTCTCCCCTTCTTTCTCTTCAGTGCCCACGCAAGCCCAGCAAGGCATCCCACGAAGCTCAGCAACTGCAGCACCATGTCGCGCCCACACCAGCAGGCCTAGCAAATGCGCGGCCCAGCAAGGAGGCCACCGCGCCGATTCACGCCCTGAGCAAGCCCGCTGCCACCGACGACCTGGCCCCCACGGCGGAGCCCACCTGTCATAAGCTCCCCTCACCGGATCCCCACCTTTTTCCTTTGCCGGCCGTGCAAAGTAGAGCATCGCGCGCCGAGGGATCCCAAGATGGCCCGTGCATCCTCGACGTCTGCGCCAACCACCTACCGCGCCAACAGGCGGATGGACGACAGCTGGGCTGACCAGGAGCCGACCACCCTGCACGAAACACCCGCTGCACGAGCACCTCTTGCACTTTCACGCGCAAACGCCTGGAGCGCTCCACCCGATGTTCCCCGCCTGTCCCCTCTCCCTT
>CM041636.1:43652605-43675633 GCA_023333625.1 Bothriochloa decipiens | reverse complement strand
AGGCCCAAACTATCACTAATGGTTTTGAGGATAATGTAGCAAACCTCCGATGGTTTTTGAGGCAATATGACTAAACCTCCATCGATGGTTTTGACAGCAAACCACCAAACCTCCTCGCGAGTAGAGTAGTCCATACACGTCTCCTGCCATATACACTTGCGCTTGTCGATATCCAGGTGTCAACCACCACGGCTGGTGAAAGTCCTTGGTTTGGTTTGGGATAATTGATGAAACCTAAGGACTAACCTTGTTTCTAAGTGGATGATTTAGAGAAAGGTAGTCCATGCCAAGTGGAGCTCGATGATGAGTCATGACATCAAGTTATGTAACCTAAGCATGGTGAAGATCAAGATTGGCATGGCTCGATGGACCGGTTGGAAGTGTGAAGGACAAGTTGAGGCTTCAAAGTGAAGGACCGTGTGACGGTGAAGCTTGGGCAAGACTTGGCGCCGATGGACCCCAACGGAGAAGAGCAAGTAATATCGAGATCGATGGACCAAGACGGTTGCATGATGACGTGGAGTGTCACATGTTATGTAAAGGCTTGGCGGTTGGAGGATCGACAAAATGGGTTCAAGGAAAAGGTATAACCTATAGGGCCATTTTGTTTCACACTCAAGATACCATAGAGGGTGTGAGTGGTTTAGGATCGATAGCCGAACTATGAAGAGGGAAGATCTTTGGTAATTCGGTTCATGAGTGCCACTAGGTCCATCATTTCATGTGATTGCATTTAGGATCGAGTGCGTGATGAAAATCCTTTGAAAATGCTTTGAAAAATGCTAACTCACATGCAAATGGAGATGTCACGTGATGTAGTTTAGCACATTTGTAAAGGTGATGGAGTTTGCGGCGTTGAGTCGGGTTTGGTAACCGCTCATGTTAGTTTAGCACATGGATTCGGCCTTTTTTGAGAAAATGAGGCATATTTTCTATTACGCTAGATGCAAAATGTTGACGAAATCATGCTAACTCTCGTGCTCAAGTTGGTATACTTGTTGGGTAGCATGTTGGATGAGTTAACGCGTCGCGGCATGTTGAAAAACGTGGTTTTCTATTGGCTGGACGCGGGGCACCGGAGCACCGGACGCTGTCCTGGCGCATCCAGCGCGTGAAGCTAGAGCGTCGGACGCTGTCCTGGCGCATCCGGTGTGTGGAGACAGAGGCAGACTTGGGCACGCACGGGCGTTGCACGTGCCGGACGCTGGCGCGTTCGGCGGTGCGTCCGGTAGTCTGGCGTGCGCGCGGACGGCTCTGAGTAGCGTCCGGCGCGCGGTGGACGCGTCCGGCGTGGAGGGCATTGCTGGCGCGAGGTGTTCAAGTGCCAGATGCTGAACAGTGAACGCTTAGCTAGCGTCCGGCGTTCGAACGTCTTGGCGCGCGGATGTTGAACGCGCCGGACGCGTCCGGCGGTTCAAATCTGGCAAGTCCGGCGCTTGTTGTTCGAGTAGACAACGACTAGTTTTTGAACGAGCGACTTGGCGCGCGATTGTTGAACGCGCTGGACGCGTCTGGCTGTTCCATCAAGCGTGTCTGGCGCGTGTGTCGTGGACTGCCCAAAGGGGCAATGGCTAGTTTTTGTTGGATAACTATAAATATGTGGTGGGCGGCTCTTGGGGTCTCCCCCTCGCCTATTCTTTCATTCTTGAGCATCTTTTGAGCATAGATATACTAGAATTATCATATATATATTATGTAGCTTGTGTAGAATTGGTTGTATTGTTAGCTCATTAGATTAGAAAGTAGTGACATTGCCTTTGATTGACTTAGAGATCATACATATACTAGAATTGTCGATAGGAGGCTTGCTCACCTTCTAGGCTAGGCAAAACCGCGGTTATCCCCATTTGTTTACTAACAAGTTTTGTCTAGTGAATTTTTATATATTTTAATAGGTTATTCACCCCCTCTAGCCATCTAGGACCTTACAGCTGGCCACCGGGCTCCTATTCCTTCGGTCCAAGCATCACGACCGCCATGGTCTATCGGCATGGCACATCCTACTTGACCTTCACCTCGCCGTTGCCACCGCCTCCGGACCCCACACCTGCACACTACAAGCTAAGAGACCAGTTTCGACACATAACCCTATGCTAGGAATTAGAAGAACCATCGAACCAATCACGAACCAAAGTGTTTGTCATGTTGACAATCGCTCATCACAAAGACGCTACATAATAGTATGAAAAAACCATGTGTACGGAGGCACGACGAGGAGCAACTGTTCGAGGGTAATCTGTTCTTTCAAGTTGTCTATATATACACATGCATCTCTTGAATTTAAAATTGTTATATATACATTGGACATCAACAGACTATCAGAAAGACACACCTTGCATTTGACATTCCGTCAATAATAGTGTTCCTTTCCACATTTCAAAAAAAGAAAATAGTGTTCCCTTCCAAACGCATGAGAAGCAAGCGGCGGTCATCGAGAAGATTAATGTCCGTAACATGCGCAAAGGCGCTACTGCGGTAAAGGGACTTTTGAATTCAGTTGACCTTTGCAATTCACATACTGTACATGTACATGCACTCATGCTTCGTTCCACCCGCAGCCAGTATCCATTTTGGGTATGGACAAGCACCCTTTCTGGACTGTCTTCTGCTCGCTAGTGTCCCTTTCCGGTTCTTGGTGGTCTACTCCTGCAGTCCTAAGCCTAAGCTACCACTGTGTCTGCTAAGCATCAGTAATTCAGGATCAGGGCATGGAGCTCGGCTCTGAAAAGGGCCGGTTTCCGTGCTGGTCATCTAGCTATAGCTGGCTACTGGATCCTAGAGCACGAGTCAACATATTCTACGGGATTTCTAAAAAAAGAAAACATATTCTATGGACGCAGCTAAGTCCTTCATCAAAGTCCTTCATCAAGAAAGGAAAGCAGCTAAGTCGACCGCGATGACACAGACGAATCCGCCGGCGGGGAGTCACAGGGACATCAAGGATGCATGCACCCGGATGGATGGAACTCGCAAAGGGCAGGTTGAAGATGGGCCGGTTGAGGCAACGGTGGAGTTGCACGCCGGCGACCGAAGGATACTGTTCAAGTCGCCGTTGGAGTTTGGAGAGAAAGTGGGGGTGTGAACGGGTTGAGAGTGCTCCAACATGCCACGGCATCGGGGCAATCAAACATGTTATATAATAATATTCGTATACCCAAAATAGTTGATGTATATACAACTTGAATAAAAATACTACAGAAGTATATAAACACAAGTTGATGGTGTGTGCGTACGCAACACCTTTAGCTCACTGAATTTATACCATAATAACGCTCTTTTTCGATGGCCCCTTCAGTGAACACGTTCTTTCTAATAACTACCACCGCTACAAAAATGGTTTCGTGAGGCACTAGGCCTAGATTGACAAAAGCAGACACAATAAGGTGTCTTGACCGCCTGCGAAAAGATCCTATAGTAACCTTTGTTCGGCAAAAATTGTGCCCTAACTTGTGTGACATAGATGCAATGCTTCTTGAACTATGGATTTGCCTTTCTGTTGGCCCTCGTGAGAACAATATCTACTCGTGAGTATAACATATTAGGAAAGATTACGTGGATGTAATCCAAAAATAACAAACAAAATCAATGCTCTCTTTCAGAAAATAAAAGATTGGCTATTGCCATTGCGTACTTACATTCAAGATCGAAATGGAGAATGCACCACGTAGATCATAACTATTCATAACATCGAATTACTATCGTACGATGCCGCGTTTCTTGTACGTGTCCGTGCAGATCATAATTAATGCTAACATCGAATTACCGTTGGAAATGGCATATACTGATGCCAATATTAATTATGCCTCGAAGAATAAAGTTTTTTTAATCTACAGATACTAGACGTGCAAAATATTATTTTTTTAATTCAATCCCTATATGACGCCATACAAAATTATTCATGGTAATCCGGCCTACATGTATCCAAAAGGCAGAAGGAGCTTGTGGGCGGTGACGGTTGGTAGAGCTCACTGATAAGCATCCGCGCCTAGGCGGAGGGTGGGTGTTGGCTGCCGCCATACTTCGCCGAGCCTTTCACATACTCGTCCACAAACAGTTGGTGGAGCACATTAGAAAGAGTTTGTGGTTGAACGGAAAGGGTGTGAGCCACCGACACACCACACTTTAATAGCCGCTTCTTAGGGAGCGCGAATACACGAAGCCAATTGCCCTAATGTCTCGCTTGCCCTATGACGGTGGGAGGCGAGCACTACAAGCTTGTGCATCTTGGAGGTCAAGACCAAAGATCTAGGGCCAGGGGCAGATCCTCCATGTTGGCCTCCCCAAAATGCCAACGACTACAAGGAAGGGAGGGGCATGGATTTGGCAATGCCTGGTCGTAGTGAGCGACGCAAGGGAGAAAGGATTCTAGACACTGGGAGTCCCATTCACAGAGGGGATCTGAGTAGTGGGGGACAAGGGTTCCTATCCTATAGTCACGCCGGGAGAGCTCAGCACCGCCATGATGACATATGAGGACTCTCGATCCGGCGTTGGGGATGGTAGATGTGGTCCAAGGCAGGCCAGATCCAGCTCGCCCCTTTTCAGGGTTGGCGAAGTTGGGGGCTAGAGAGGTAGAGAGTTGGGGGAGGGCTATGTGGAAAGAGGAGGGGTCGGTCATGACACCCCTTTTCAGGGTCTGCCATCGTCACATGCGAACGATGGTGACAACGACCGAGGAGGAGCTGGTGGCTCTAGCAAGTGGCCCCCGACTTGCCCGTCATGTGCTCGGGGAGGGGCGGAGAGGGAGCGACTATCTCACTAACATCACTTTATAATCGTAAATGGCATATGTAGAAGCTAGTTTTAGTTATTACTTTAGTTCAAACTAAAGTATTAATTACTTCTAAGAATACTAAACATGCCCACATATATGAATACTAAACATGCAACAATTTGATTTAAAAATCAGCCTTATATGATGCCATGACATATAATAGTAAAAACATAATGTTACACTAGTATTGTTTGAATTTGAAATTTCAAAGAAGTCCGTAGTTATCCGGAAGGCAGAAGGTTGTGACTTGCGAAACGAAAGTAGAAAAGAGGCTTTATTTACTGCAGCTACAGGCCGCTTACATGTCTGGTCAGTGGTCACCTGCTCGGTCAAGACAAGTCCAAGCTCCCCTCGCTTTTTCTCCCCTCTCCCACTCCGCCTCTTCATCCCACTCCCAAACCCTTCCTTTCTCTCTCCCACTACGCCTCCTCCCTCTCCAATGGCACCACAACCACAAGCAGCGCCGCCGAGCCGCCGCCAGTGCCCATATGGCTACCTCCTTCGCCTTGTACCTCTCTCCGCCTGACCCTCCACGCTTGCTAGACTCTCTGCTACTCGGATAGTCCCATCTCTCTACCACCCACCGTCACGTGTTCTCCCCTTTCTTACCCCTTGTTGCCTCAGAAGCAATCTGTTTCCCCACCTTCCGGCTACAGCCAAGTGCACCAACCTTTCCGGCGACAGAAAAATGGCAGCCACGGCCGTGACATCGCCGGCGTATGCTCCTCGCCCTGCAGAGATCTCCACGGTCTTCAACAACCTCAGCTTCCTGGTGCCTTGGTTCGGTGTGCTTTATCATCTCTTCCCTGCGTGAGTATTCTTCCTTCCCTTGCACCTCTGAGGAAAGAAACACGTAGGTCCGGCTGTGATTCTGAGAATGATGTTCTTGTGTGATGCGGCTGGTATGGTTGCGGCGGTTTCTTTAGTGGATTCCGCTACTAAATGTGAATCTGTATCTGATAGATGCATCTAAAAAATTTGGTAGGAAATTTACCATCATTAGACCAGCTATTCTTGATTTGTCCATGTCATATGTACTGAAAGTTCGATTCTTTCTGTCGCTTCGATGCTCAAAAGATAGCAGCAGTGATATTTCACCATTGTTAATTCATTTTTCCTGTTATTGACTGCGAAGTTATTTCTTCCACTGACATTTAGATAGGTAGATTGGAACAAAGCTGTTCTAAATATTTATTGCAGTGATTCTGTGAACGGTGCTACGTGTATGATTCGGCTGGTTAAGCAATTTTCTTACTTATTTCGCTACTACCAGTAAAGCTGTACCTGAAGATACATGCATCTTAAAATATTGGTAGGAAATGTTCGGTTATGACCACCTATTTTGTTTCCTTCTTGCCATATGTACTGAAAGTTCCATTCTTTTGTAAATTCAAAGCTCAAAAATTGCTACATTGGTATTTCTCCGTAGTCAATTCATTGTTTTGTGTTCTTGAAAGGGAAATTAATTGTTCTGCTGACATTTTTAAAGGTATACTGAAACAACACTGATCTAAATAATTACCCAAGCAAATCTAATATAACATCTCAGCATAGAACCTTACATGAAAGTCAAATTTTGTGAGTGCAATGATTTTAGCTAGTATACATATATTTAATACAACTGCACAAAGAAGAGTTGTATAGGGTCATCTTAAATTAGTTACCTGGTATATGCGCATGCTTGCAAAGTAAAAAATTTTCTCCAGATAAAAAATGTACCTATGCTTTTATGACTGTATATTCTGCTGTTACATGTGAGTCCGTACCTGACAGATGCACCTTAAAAAATTCGTAGGAATTATTCCATCATGACTACCTGTTCATGTTTTGTTCCTGCCATATGTACAGAAAGTTCAATTCTTTGCACAAAAAACAGCTGCATTAATAATTCACAATTGTCAATTCATTGTGTCCTGTTCATGAATGGGAAATTAATTCTTCCATTGTCATGCAGAGTGATGTATTGAAACACAACTGATCTAAATATTCACTCAAGAGTATCTAGTGTAGAACTTTACTTCAATTGAAACTAGCTGTATATGGACATCACCTATATGTCGAGCATGAAAGAAAATCGCAAGTTGTCATTGTGAATGACTTTTTCTAGTGCACATATATTTCCTTGCACCTCTGAGAAAAGAACATGTACTGCAGTGATTCTGATAACAATGTTCTTGTGTGATGCGGCTGGTATGGTTATGGCAGTTTTTAATTGATTTGGCTACTACTTGTGAATCTGCACTTCATAGGTGGACCTTACAAACTTGGTTGGAAATTTTCTGTGATGAGACCACCTATTCTTGTTGTGTCTGTGTCATATGTACTGAAAGTTCAATTCTTTCTGTCACTTCGACGCAATTTGCATTGATATTTCACCATTCTCATTTCATTGTTTCCTGTTATTGACTGCGAAATTAGTTGTTCTACTGACATTTAGAGTGCTACAATGGAACAAAGCTGTTCTAACAATACTTGCCACAGTGATTATGTGAACGGTGCTACATGTATGATTTGGCTGGTTAGTCAATTTGCTAATGCATTTCTCTACTACCTGTGAATCTGTACCTGATGTTACATGCTCCTTACAACATTTGTAAAAAATTTTCCCCAATGACATCATATTTTTGTTTTGTTCCTGCCATATGCACTGAAAGTTCCTTTGTTTTGTAAATTCAAATCTAAAAAAAATAGTTACGATGGTATTTCTCCATTGTCAATTCATTGTTTCATGTTCTTGATTGGAAAATTAATTATTCTACTGACACTATTCAAGGTATGATGAAACAGAACTGATCTAAATAATTACCCAAGGGTATTTAATATAAAACCGCAGTGTAGAACCTTATATGAAAGTCACACATATTGTAAGTGAGAATGATTTTAGCTAGTACACATATATTTAGTAAACTGCACAAAAAAGGGGAGTGTAGGGTCATGAGACCACCTAATTCTTGTTCTGTCCCTGTCATATGTACTGAAATTTCGACTCTTTCTGTCACTTCGATGCTCAAAAGATAGCAGCACTGATATTTCACAATTGTCCATTCATTGTTTCCGGTTATTGACTGCGAATGTAATTGTTCCTGTGACATTTAGAGAGGTATATTGGAGCAAAACTGTTCGAAATATTTACTGCAGTAATTCTGTGAACGGTAGTACATGTATGATTTTGCTACTTCCTGTGAATCTGTACCTGATGATATATGCACCTTAAAATATTTGTAGAAAATATTGGGTCATGGCCACCAAATTTTGTTTTGTTCCTGCCATACGTACTGAAACTTCCATTCTTAATTTCAATTCATTATTTCGTGTTCTTGACTGGGAAATTAATTCATTCTTCTGACATTTAGAAAGGTAAACTGAAACAAAACTGATCTAAATATTTATCTAGGGGTATCTAGTATACCACAACAGTGTAGAACCTTACATGAAAGTCACATTGTATGTGAGAATTATGTTAGCTAGTACACATATATTTAGTACTTAGCAAACATGGGCTGTATAGGGTCCTGTTAATTAGTTACCTGGTATGTAGGAAAACTTGCAAAGTAACAACTTTTCTCCAGAAAAAATTGTACCTATGCTGTTATGCCGTTGCATTTCGTTGCTACTTGTGAATCAGTATCTGGTATCTTGCATCTTACCAAATTCATAGGAAATTTTCCGTCATGACAAACTGTTCTCGTTTTATTCATGCCATATGTACTGAAAGTTCAATTCTTTGTCAAATCTATGGACATCACCTATATGTTGAGAATAAAGAAAATCACAAGTTGTCACAGAGAATGATTTTTGCTAGTAGACATATAGTTAGTACTGCATAAACAATTGTTGTAAGGGGTCATGTTAATTTGTTACCACACATGACTTGCAAAGGAACAAATTTTTCTCTAGAAAAAAAATGTACAGTTCTGCCAGTGCATTTCGCTACTACATGTGAATCTGTACCAGATAGATTCACCTTAAAAGATTGGTAGGAATTTTTTTCGAAATGACCACCAGTTGTTTTGTTCCTGCCATATGTACTGAAAGTTCAATTATTTTTTAATTCGATGCTCAAAATATAGCTGCATTGGTGATTCCCCATTGTGAATTCATTGTGTCCTGTTTTCGAAAGGGAAATTAATTGTCCCACTGTTCTAAATATTCACACTCAGTAGTATCTAATATACCATTATATTGTAGAAATTTACATCAATTGAATCCAGCTGATATATACACATCACCTATATGTTGAGGACAAAAGAAAATCACAAGTTGTGACTGTGAATGATTTCATCTAAGAGACTAATGTTTAGTACTATAGAAACAAGGGCATTCTGGTCATGTTAATTAGTCACCTGACTGCAACATCTTTTCTCCTGAAAACTTAATCGCAGTTGGAGTTCTTATACTTTATTTTGTTGTACTTCCAGTTTAAGTTACTTGGTTACAAAGGACTGGAAGAAAGTCTTCTACGACTGTTTTGGCCCTCAAATTCTTGTTGCGGATACCATTACTACTGTCATAATCTTGTGGTTTCACATCTTCTCTCCGAGGAAAGTTGAAGTCATCAAATCTGTTATACTTCATTCATTCGGACTTGGATTGAATGTCATGTCGATCTGCATGTTTGCAATGTTTCACAGCCTCAGCGGTGGCATAAAAAGGGCAAACTACTGGGTAAGCATGAATTCTACTAAATTTGTTTAGTTCTTTCTCTAACCTAAATGCTGACAACAAACTTCTGTTGCAGTACTACATGGTGTTAGGTTCATTTACACTTGTGATACTGTTAACATTCATGTGGATGGAAATGGATATCATTATTGAGAAGGATAATGACAAGAGGGCTTATTGTGGATTTGTCCTCGCCGCTGTAGTTGAGATATACCAAGTTTTTTGGCCTACTATTGCTCGTGTGGTACGTAAGCTCTTTTTGTTTCCGAATCAAAATCATCAAACATTTTGCAATAAATTGGTACATCCAATTTTTTGGCCTATCATTGTTCATGTGTACGTGTTGAAAGCTTTGAAGCCATATATGTTCATTACTACTGATTCTAACTTTGTTGGTGGTTCTTATTTGGTCATATTTAAATTCTACCTCAAATTACTCATGACTACAACACTTTCTTTCCTTTCCTATCAGTGGAAAAACAACTATGTGGCTTATGAAAAACCAGTCTTTCGGCTTAAAGTTTCTGCCATCATAGTGAGTATTGGGGTGTCTTCATGTGAACTACGGCATATGTTTAAAGAAGACTTCTGGTCCAGCCACGTCGAGAGAAGATTTATGGTAGTCACTTATTACCTTTTATTGGAGTTTCTTGCTGGATGAGTACATCTTTTGGTAGGATAAATCCACTAGTAACTGCATTTTTACATGTTCATGAATTTGACATATCCTCGATTTATCAGGTGCTTAATATGATAAAGATCATCAGTGGTTGTCTGCAGCTTGTGGTCCATTACATTGGTCCAGAACGGTTTGCTGAACATGTACGAAGATGGATAAATCAGTGCTATGAGTGGTCAGCTGAAAAGTTAGCGCAAGCCAAGAGATTATTTTGTGGAGGCGATGGTTGAGCTGTCTTCAAATCAAAACGGTATGCATTGAATTCTGGGGGCAAACTTCTTATACATCTGCAGTTATTTGCGTACACATTCCATTTGTGTTATCATCTGCTTGTAGACCCGATGACACAACGTTGCATTATTTTTTGGTCGTGCAGATAGGCGCCAAGTTTTGGGATCAACATGTTTCTGGGCTGTCATTGGAGTACTGCTTACTGCTAGTCGCTGCATGCAACTTCTTTTTCTAGGCGTATCAGTAGTAGATTTCAGCATTAATAATCAGATAAAATTTTGGCATGTGGACATGGAGTCGTGAGATGTACTTTTATATTACAGTCTGCGTTTGCATTGCCATGACAGTTGGGACAACCTTAGTTATGGAATCATGCTTTCTCAGGGAGACTTCCCTTGTCTGGTTTATGTTGTAAGTAGATGTGTGTTGACATCCAGTGACAGATCGATGCTAAATTCCGATGTGTCATTTCAGAAGATTATCAGAGTAGATAGCTGTTGAATGGATTGATTACAGTTTACCAAATAATCGAGCAAGCTACACATGATTACCTGAATGTTTCAGAAAAGTTTATTAGTGTACCTTTTCCTTGTATGCCATTGAACATGTTTTTAATTCAATACTGCCATAAAATGTTGAGCGGTCACACGTGCCACTAGTCTGACATTTTTTTGGCCTCCATGCTATTCTTCCATTCGGATTTGATGACGGTTAGGTTCCACTGACACGTACGTTTGGCTTGTCAAGATGTCCAAAATGCCAACTCTCCTAACCCTATCCTATCTGCATCCTACATTCCACGCTAGTGCTCCTGCTAAGTGAAATGACCTCGATTTCCGTGAAGGTAAAGTAAAAGCCTGGGGTTGCGGAAGCTATCAACATCGATCCAACTTGAGCGTAGGAACAAAACCCTCAATCGATATTCTCCTCAGACAAGTGCTCACTCCTGGAGTCTGTATGCCAAATTTTCAGTACGATTTGTATTGGTCACTCCCACCCTTTGCAATGCTTTGTGAAAATTAGATGCAAATGGATACCAAAATAAGGATCCAAATACATTCAAACGTAGTAAAAATAGATACATCTCGATTTATAGAAAATTTAGATACTTGGATCGTAATTTTCTGAGCTCGTATTAATTAGTTATGAATTTTCAAAGATTTAAACATATTCTGAAAAAGAAAAAGACAGGATTATTCTGGTGCTGACACGTGGCCGCACGGGTCCACAGTGACATGTTAGCTGCTGACGTGGAGGATGACTTCACGCTGACGTCATGCTGAAGTCAGCGTTGACTTGGTCAACGGTCAGGCCCCGTGGGGTCATGATGATGTCACTGCTGACGTCAGCGTTGATTCGGTCAACGTCCAGTTCTGGCGTGGTCGTGCAACTTACATGTATAACTATTGCAACATATGCAACTTCAAGATGAGACACTCCCATGCACCCTTTCTCTTGTCTGCTAATGAAAACACCCGCCATCTATAGCCATTGCAACATATGGAATATCCTAATAAAACAACTGCAACATACATCTAAAACACAAGAAATATTTGACAAGTACACTTGCAATATATGTGTATAACTATTACAACATATACAACGTCTGGGTGAAATAAATGCATCTCTCTAGTCAACGCATGCAATATGTCCTTTTGTCTCTGGCCACACGTGCTCCCGTGCATTGCATGCATCCGTGGATGGGGCTGGACTTGTTTTCCTTAATCATGCAATTGCGCGCCCAAGCAGGGCCGCTTTCTTTCTTAACTAATGCGGGTTTGCTTCGTTTGGCGTGGCCAGACGCCTGGTAATGACTGTTTTCGATATCAGTATGAGTGTAGAGTAACAAAAATCAAGAAATTCGGGGGAAAATCTAGTTTCTAGTTTCCTTACCTTTAGATTCTTAACTTTTGGGAACATAGATAATCATACTTCAAAATATTTTGACAAAGATTAGTGTTTCATAATCATACTTCAAGGTAGTGACTGGGCTTAGGGTACGGTGGCGCGCGGCGAGCGGCGGTACGGCGGTACGGCGAGTCGATGCATGGCGAAGGTAGGACTCCGCGGCGCACACCGGATTGTCGGGTCTAGGGTGCAATAGAGGTCCCCTGTCACCTAACCAGAGTGCCGTTGGCGACCAAAATGCGCGGCGGAGTCCGCGCATGCTAGATGGCACACGGCGGCGCTTCGGCCGGTGGTGGCTTCATCGACGTAGGGGCCAGATTCAGCAGCACAAGACGAAGCTCGTTGGCCTGTCCTGGTGAAGCAAGGCGGCCGGGACTGATCATGGCGTCCTCGCCATGGCATTGCGCTGGCATGCACAACGGCACTCTAGAGCGCGATTGAGCTAGCATGGTGTCGACAGTGGTGGTCTCCAGGGGTCATCCCATTGGGCTAGCGTGCTCGAGGGGCACGTCGGGTCACGGCGGGCACGAATCTGAAGTCCAAGAAGGGCGGGTCCTAGCGACGGGGCCGGAACACCATCTCGCTGTGGCGGATCACCGGCGCGGCGATGGCATGGCCGGCAGGGTTGCGGCGGTGCCCAAGGCACCCAATTCCATTTGGTCTGGCCGGTCAGTGTGGCGTGCGTGTGCACGTCCGAGGTGGCCGGAGGTGGCCGGAGGTGGCCTTGGCCTACGCGCTCGGTGCGAGTGCCATGGCCATAGCAAGGGCGGGGGTTGGAATGGAGGCATGGCGTTCTCACCAGTGCTAGAGAGGAGAGAAGGTGCGGTACAATGTCCAAGCAGTAGCGAGTACGATGGTCGAGGCAGAGGAAGAAGATAGTGTCGGCTTGCGGTACGGGCTTTCCTTTCTGGCTCCGACGTAGCCTTTTCCTCCAACTCCGGCAGGGGTGGCCTTTTCTCTCTGCCTCTTTCTCCCCCTCTCTCCCCAAATTGAGGTAACCGGTGGCAAATTGAGAACCACCTAGGGGGGTGGCGGTGGCTTAGGAACCCTAGGGGGGCTTAGGGTGCTCGTTACATACGGCGGCCGCGGTGGTAGGTGGTGCGCTCGTGCGGTCGGGCGAGCTCGTGGCGCGAGGAGGCTCCACGTTGCCCCGGCTCGGTGGGGTTGGACCGTCAGTGGGTGCGAGGGCTGCCTTCGAGGCTAAGGGAGAGGGGACAGGCGGGGAACATCGGGTGGAGCGCTCCAGGCGGTTGCGCGCGAAAGTGCAAGAGGTGCTCGTGCAGCGGGTGTTTTGTGCAGGGTGGTCGGCTCCCGGTCGGCCCAGCTGTCGTCCATTCGCCTGTTGGCGTGGTAGGTGGCTGGCACAGACGTCGAGGATGCACAGGCCATCTTGGGATCCCTCGGCAGAATCGCTTTTGTTTTCACTATTGAATCTTTTTACCATTCTCGTTTCCATTTTATCATATACCGTCTCCGTTTTCATTTAGAGAGAAAAGTTAGAGATTTCTCGAAAATGATTTCCAATAATAAAAAATTGTCTTTTTCGTTTTCAGCCCTACCTGGAGTTATACCCATTGGGCATTGCTCATGTGAACCCTCAAGAAGGAGTTGGGGAGAGCCCAAGCACGCCTTTAGCAACTGCTCAGGGCTCCAGCCCCATCAACAAGGCCCCGGGCCGCCGAGTTGTAGTAGAACAAGCCTAGGTCCAACCGAGTGCAACCCCAAGCTAGCGCTTGGACAAATCAACAACGTAAGCCATGGGCAACATATGCTAGGCATTCGAGGGTTGGAAGGTACAAAGATTCCATATCATCGGCCCGTTCAATAGGTGGGAGGCCCTGTCGGCTACTCCTCGATAATGTCACCCAACTAGTATGACATTACAAAAAAAACACTGACGAGCTATAAGATAGCACCGAGGGGTCCCCAACAAAACTCTAGATGTCCTCCAATGTAACCCCCTACTGATGAACGTAGGGCTCATATGTCGGATACAGGATAGATTATTGCCATGTCCATCTTCTGTTTTTGAGTGCCCGAGCCATTAGATACCCACACATTCAATTCCAAATGAACAACCATGATACCTGCCATGGTTAGGAACCCATGATACTAGGCAAGTGGCCAAAGTGAATCTACCCGCCAATGTTAACTCCTCCCCGCCCTGCTCCGTTGACATCGTTAAGCTCACCGGTATCGCGCCTTGACGCACCAAGGTGCTAGGTATGTGCCGCGCTGCGCCCCTCTTGTAGTGCTTCCTCGATGCCCACACCAGATATGACTCTAGGCTCGACTCCGACTACACTTCCCACTCTAGTTCGCGTGAAGGTCACGCGGCCGATTGTGAGACACTATGGTGCCCACCATCTTGTTGCGGAAGGGCCATGGCACTCTAGTTGGCCAAACGGGCTGCCCAACACAGCACTGGTACGAGCATGGTCCAGCAAGTCACGGCACGACACGGCTGGGCATGGCACTATGCGGCACTGCAGCCCATCGTGTCATGCCTGATAGTGCGCCATGCCGACACCTCTGCCCAGGCACGACACTATGGAGGATTAGCCGTGCTGTGTTGAGCCGATGGCAGGGCAACCCACTGGGTGTGTGAGGCCCGTTGTCGATGTAGCAGCGCGCGACGCCATCATGCCATTGTGCATCGCCAATGCCGCCGCACCACTCCTCAGCCTTGCTGTGCGCCTGTGCACTACCGGAAATGCCATCTTTGCCGAGTGCCAAAATCTTTGCCGAGAGCCAAAACACGGGCACTCGGTGAAGAGGCTCTTTGCCGAGTGTCAACAACAGCACTCGGCAAAGACTTCTTTGCCGAGTGTCAAGCACTCGGCAAAGAAAAGCACTCGGCAAAAGGGATCTTTGCCGAGGGCCAGGCTCTCGGCAAAGAGGCGCACTCGGCAAAGTGGGGCCTGGACAAACGGCATCCGGTGCTGTCCCCTTTGTCGAGCGCCCTGCCGTTAGGCACTCGGCAAAGGAGCCACCTTTGCCGAGTGTCAAGGTGGCCAGCACTCGGCAAAGGTTTTTTTAATAAAATCCTTTTTATGTTTTTTAATAAAATCCTTTGCCGAGTGCCACGTCGGCCAGCACTCGGCAAAGGCCTCTTTACCGAGTGCCGCCTAGGCCAGCACTCGGCAAAGGCCTCTTTGCCGAGTGCCGGCTCTGGCTCTCGGCAAAGAATAATTTTTTTTGTTTTTTGTTCCCTTTTTTTTGTGGGGCCTTGATACAGTAAATACATCACAACTTCAAATACTGGGACAACTTTGACTTTTTTTGCTATATTTCTTCAATTACTTTTGTTTCTTTAAATTTTTTTGACAACTCAAAATTTGAACTGCAGGTACACGAAATAATAGAATTTGTTCATTCAAAAGATTGTATTTATAATATTCGGAGTATGTTGAGGTTGTATCCAGGACCTCGCATGAAGTTACGACCATGTTAGTGTGGTAACATGACAAGTTACGTGCGGGAAAAGTATTTTTAAATTATATAAAATCTAAACGAAGTCCAAAAATGACGAAACTTGTCAAGGTGTGCTGTCATTGCATGTGGAGGCTGTGGTAAAAAACTAAGAAAGTTTTAAGCAAGTTGTGACATCGCGTGCCTAAAACCCACGCATCTCCACATGTGATCACAAGGTGATCACATGTGGAGATGTCTAGGTTGTAGACATCCGATGTCTCAACTTGCTTCGAACATTCTCAAATTTTTATCATAGCCTCGACATGCGATGACAACACACCTCGACAAGTTTCGTCATTTTCAGACTTGGTTTGGATTTTATATAATTTATAAACACTTCTACCACACCTGGATGGTCGTTTTTCGTGGACAAGGCGTGTAAAAGTTTGGGTGAGTTTATGGACACGGCCTCAAAATATACTCTCCAACGTGAATTCCATTTTTTGAATAGCTACGTCTCATTATTTTATGCACCAGCAGTTAAAACTTGGATTATCATGAAAAATTCAAGTAAATAAAATAAATGAACAAAATATAGCAAAATATTATAAAAAGGACCCAAATTCGAACATGTGCTTCAATATAATATACTTAGGCTACAGAAAAAGTTTGAATTCAAAATTCAAAAAAAATTAAATCTTTGCCGAGTGCCATAGTTGACGGTCGGCAAAGAGGCTCTTTGCCGAGTGCCGCAAACGTGGCACTCGGTAAAGGTGACACACTTTGCCGAGTGCCTTCTACGTGTCAATTCCTGGAGCAAGCATTTGGCCCAGCTGCGAAAGGGTCAATTCGGATGCCGTGTCCCTGCAGCCAGTGCAAGAACAAGAAAAGGAAAGTAAAGGTTGCGGTGGGGAAAGATCTGTTCAAGAACGGATTCGTTTCAAACTATACCCGTTGGCGCCACCATGGTGAACACCATCCTATTAGGGACGAGGTGGTGGGACCCGTCCTCGAGGAGTATGATGCCAATGCCGGGATGGCAGACATGATGGCAGACTTCCACGAAGCACGGTTCGGCGAAAGAATGGATGTGGAGGAAGATCCGGAGGAAACCGCGAAGGCGTTCTATGACATGATGGTGGCGGCACAGAAGCCCCTTCACGAGAAGACAAGGGTTACGCAACTGGATGCCGTCTCACGCCTAATAGGGTTGAAGTCACAACTGGGCATTAGTCGAGACGGCTTCGATCTCGTGTTGAGCATTGTTGGCACACTGCTTCCGGCAGATCATGTCCTGCCGAAAAACACCTACGCTACACAGAAGCTCCTTCGTGCACTTAAGATGTCGTATGAGGGGATCCAAGCTTGTCCGAAGGGGTGCGTCCTGTTCAGGGGAGACCTCGAGGAAGCAAAAATCTGTCCAAAGTGCAAAGCCTCTAGGTTCTTGTTGGTACAAGGCTCTGATGGCAGCATGAAACAGTCTAAGGTCCCCGAGATGGTCGTACGGCACCTTCCTTTCCTACCGAGGCTTCAACGGCTGTACATGATAGAATGGTCCGTGAAACAAATGACGTGGCACAAGAATGGCAAAAGATACCATCCTGACAAGATGGTACACCCGGCGGATGGTGATGCATGGAAGCACTTCGATAACATGAATCATGTCATGGCTATGGAGGCTCGGAATGTACGCGTAGCGCTGGCAACAGATGGGTTCAACCCGTTTGGAATGATGGCGGCCCCGTACACATGTTGGCCCGTGTTTGTGATCCCCCTCAATCTCCCCCCCAGTGTCATGTTTGAACCTAGGAACGTGATCTTGACCCTGATAATACCTGGACACCCGGGCGAAAATATGGGTGTGATCATGCAGCCGGTGTGGGATGAATTGCAACTTGCTTGGGAAGAGGGGGTACTTACGTACGACCGAGCTACAAAGAGGAACTTTAGAATGCATGTGTGGTACCAGTATTCAATGCATGACTTCCTGGCGTATGGCTTATTCAGCGGGTGGTGTGTTCACGGGAAGTTCCCTTGCCCGACATGCAAGGCAGATGTGATGTTCACCTGGCTGGCCAAGGGTGGGAAGTATTCTTCTTTCGACAAGCATCGCCAATTCCTGCCTGAGAACCATGAATTCAGCCTTGATGTAAAGCACTTCACGAAAGGTGTTCAAGTCACCAGCCCCATTCCGCAGGTTAAGAGCCCTGCCGCCGTCCTTGCCGACATACAGGCTCTCAAAGTTGAGGAAACAGGTGGTTTTAAGGGATATGCTCGGGACCACATGTGGACTCATATATCGGGCTTGACTAGGCTGCCCTACTTCAAGGACCTTCTTCTTCCACACAACATTGATGTAATGCACACAGAAAAGAATGTGGCCGAGGCACTCTGGGCAACACTCATGGATGTTGGTAAAAAGTCGAAGGACAACGTCAAGGCTAGACTGCACTTGGTAAAAGGGGCCTGGCCGATTACATCCATAAAAGGGCCGATAGGAAGGAAGTACTACAGTGGATCAAGACGTTAAAGTTCCCTGATGGGTATGCGGCGAATCTGAGCAGGGGCGTGAACTTGCAGACTGGGAAAGTCTTAGGGATGAAGAGTCATGACTTCCACATATGGATTCAGCAGATCCTTCCTGCGATTACCCGGGGATACCTCCCAGAGCCAGTGTGGCGCATCCTGGCAGAGTTGAGCTTTTTCTTCCACCAGCTTTATGCCAAGGAGTTGTCTCGGAATTTATTAGTCAATACTGCATCGGCAATAGGGCTCCTACCGAACAAGAAGAAGACAATCTTCTTAGACACGGTGTGCCCGATTTCATCTCCTGGTTCTGTACAAAGGTACCAACCAACTAACCTCTTTCCGACTTTGTGATTCCACTTTGCTCCCCGGAGCGAGTAATGTAATGATCTACCTGTCCTCACCCTTGCAGGCCCAAACGGATATAGAAATGAGTGATGAATTGAAACAGGTGGGCCGTGGCTTCTCCCGTAGGGTGAAGTCATTCACCGTTTATGATGTGAATGGCTATCGCTTTCGCACGAGAAGGCACGAGGAGAGTCGACCCAACCTAAAAACCATGTGCAGCGGAGTTCGTATGGCCGGCATGGATAATAAGGACTACTACGGCATAGTCAAAGAGATATATGAGCTCAACTTTAAGGGTGCTGAGAGTTTCAAGCCGGTGGTATTCAAATGCCATTGGTTCGATCCCGATGTCATGAGGCAAGACCTTACGATAGGGCAAGTCGAGATTCGACAGGACTCCAGCTATAAAGGAGACGATGTCTACATTGTGGCCAACCGAGATGCCACGCAAGTTTATTACCTCACATGGGCGTGCCAAAAAGATGAGAAGCTTGCGGGTTGGAGCCTTGTGCATTTGGTGTCGCCGCGCGGCAAACCGCCTCTCCCAAACGATGATGATTACGACTTTGACCCAAACCAAGATGAGTTCTATCAACCTGAGGGGCTAGAAGGTACTTTGGAGATAGACATTGGTTCGCTCATGGGCATGGAAGTAGACAACGAAATCGATGAGGACGAGGGTGAGGAGGTGCAGGATGCCAAGGACTTAAGAATGCTTGAGCGATGGCAGATGCAGCGCGATGGAGTTGTCCAGGAGGATGAACATGATGATGACTATGGAGGTGATGAGGATGATGATGACAGTGATGACTTAAGAGAGCTCGACAATATTGATAGCGATGACGACGATAGTGATAGTGATGACGACTCCACGCCCGCCATATTGCCGTTCGTGGAGATAATTACAAGGCCATGTAATACTATATTGTTATTATTATGTTCCTTTACAAGTACTTGTCATTTATTTATGCTAACTCTTTTGTTCTTTGTCATTGCAGGCACTCGGTAAAATGCCAGGCAGACGGCGGCAGCGGCCGCATCGAGCCGTACGCTCGGCGTACCAGGTCCCCCCGCAGGAGACCGCCAACGAGGAGGAGGAGGAGGAAGAGGTGTTGGCAGGCGGGTCGTCCAGTAGGGGGTCGCAACCCTGCAGCGGACGTCGCCAGGCGACGTGGAGGCTGCCGTTCTCGTCCTCGCACGAGGGGACGACGACGGGTGATGAGGACGACGACGACGATGCCGACGACGACGCCATGCCTATACCAGGCCAGACGGCTTCGACTTCATCAGGCGTGGCCAAGGTGTACTCGCGTGGGCCCACGCAGCTTCCTAGGGTGCGGCCGCAATTCAACAGACGCCCGGTGATTACACCCGTGGGCCAGACGTAAGTAACCATTATTGATTTCACTACTTGTTCATATGACATGTTGAAAATTGAACTGCAGACTAACAATTATTCTTAATGACTCGTGCAGTACCTGGGCGTTTGTGAGCGGAGAAGGTGAATCATGCCATATCAATGGCATCCAGGGCCTCCTGATTAAGGAGTACTACCCTGGCCTTGTCAACATGGACGGCGAGTTGAAGGTGCCCACGAGGTGGGCTCACTTCTACCTCGTCAACGTGGGTGGCGAGACCCTCACGGCAAAGATAAAGAGGGAGTTTTAGGTGAGTCTTTCATCGCACCGCATTGCTAAATAGTACGCATTCGTCGGACTTCTTAAAACAATGCAATGCTACATGATGTGTCTGTGTGCAGGACTTCTTCACGTGCGAGGAGGGTAAAGCGGACCAGGCGGCGCGAGTGCAGGAGGCGGTCTGCAAAGATTGTCTCAAGGACCTGTACCATGAGGCGCGCATACAGGCCATCCGTGACTACTACGCCGACGTGCATGCAGAGTCCATCAAGAAGCCCGAAATCTGCCAGATCATGAACTCGAGGGAGACCGACCTCACCTTCGCTCAATACGTGCATGTAATTAAGTACGAAAACATTCATTCAGACTCCTTCAGTGAAACATTATACTAATCTTCTCGCATGTCAAATACTTGATGTCATGCAGTTCTGTCCGGGGTGGTGCGACAACCACAGGGACTGCTGGGAGGAGATTGTGCGCATGTGGCAAACGGACGAGGCGTACGCGAGGCGCAATGATCGTTGGGGCCGCCGCCTGCAGATGCGAGGGGTGCCACACCACCAAGGGAGCCAGCCCCTCCCAACGTACATGAGAAGATGGGTATGCATCCGTTCATGTCTTTTTTGTAGCCCTCAATTGTCATTACTTGTAACCATGTTTCTGTTTTCAATGCAGACGCAGGCGCACGGTGGGCAGGAAATCAACCAGTTCACCGGGTACCTCCTCTCCCACAAGGGCAAGGCGACAGCGCCGGACAACGTCTACAACCCGAAGGACAGGCCCGAGGCGTACAGCAACCCCACCGCCTACGAGAAGGCGACCGAGTACACCGCCGTAGCTCGCCAGCGCTACGGGGAGACGTTCGACCCCAACGCCGAGCCCCTTGACACAGACCTCCTACAGAGGTTGGGACCAGGGAAGCAGCACGGCCGGTACTACATGGCCCATAGCGCCATCGACCGACATCCTCATAGCGTCTCGGCAGCCGAGCATGTCGCAGTTCCAGGTAAGTGTGGTTTCATTCGTCGTTCACTCGTTTCACACCTATACTTACAATCAACACTGCGGATGTAATAGTGCAGGCCCAGGTGCAGGAGCAGATGGCGCAGATGCAGGCGCAGATGCAGGCGCAACAGATGGCTTACCAGCAGCATCTGACAGCCATGCAGCAGCACTACAATAGTCAAATGTAGGGCTTTGCCGGCTACTTCCAATCCCTGCAGATCCCCGGGCCGCCTCCACCGCCTGAATTATTTGCTCCACCGCCTCCTCCATCGTCTTTTTCTGTGCCTGCTCCTGTCACTCCTGCTGGGACCCCGGTGAGTACATTGACTCTTGCTTTAGCTTGTGCGTCCATCCTACAGATACTAATGACATCACTTGGCCTTTAACTTGTGCAGGTACAGTCGGCGGGTTCGAACCCATCTCCTGGAGGTGCCGGCCCTCAGATGATGTCGTATCCACCTCCGGGTGGCCCTTCTCCACCGTATCCACCTCCGCGTGGCCCTCCTACACCTTACTTGTGGCCGGTGGGCAGAGGGCGGCCGTACTGGTCGGCGCCGCATGATCCAGGGTGGGTTCTGTGGGAAAACCCTAGGGGCTCTGGGGACGGACAACCTGACGGCTCCGAGGACGGCGCGACGAGCTAGGTACTTGTCGCTTGTCTTATGCTCCTGGATTTGAGTATCATCGAAGTCTCTGTCATGTATTTCTTCTCTTTGTGATGGACCTAGACTTGTTGTGTTGAACTTCATGTGATGGACCTCGACTTGTGGTGTTCGACTCGTTGCGTTGAGCTTCATGGTTGTAATGGACTTGTGGTGGTGATAAGAGATGCTATTGTGAGATATATGTGTTATTGTGATATATATGATGACGGTGATGATAAATGTGATGAAATTGTGATATAAATGGTGCTACTTGTGGTCCTGGTGAAATTGTGATATAAATTATGATTTTGCAATGTTTGAATGCAAGAAAACAGGAAAAAAAAGGAAAAAAATTTTCCAGCTTTGCCGAGTGCTGACACTCGGCAAAGCTGGGGAATCTGGCCACAATCTCCCCAGCTTTGCCGAGTGCCAGCGTGGCACTCGGCAAAGGGGTCATGCCTTTGCCGAGTGTCAGCACTCGGCAAAGCCAGTCGTCAGGCTGACGGCGCCACGTGGCTTTGCCGAGTGCTGACGTGGCACTCGACAAAGCCTTTGCCGACTGCATGCCACGTGGCACTCGGCAAAGCCGCCTTCGCCGACGTTTTCTTTGCCGACAGCTATTCTGCCTTTGCCGACTGCCACGTGGAATTGCAGTCGGCAAAGCCTTTGCTGACTGCTATTCTGCCTTTGCCGACTGCCACGTGGAATTGCAGTCGGCAAAGCCTTTGCTGACTGCTATTCTGCCTTTGCCGAGTGCGCATTGCAGTCGGCAAAGAGAGCGAACCCTGTAGTGGTGTCATCGTCGCCGCTGCAACTATGCCTCACGCCACCACCGTCGTAGGCGCACCCAGGCATGGCACTATGGGCGGGCTGTGCCTGGCATGGGTACGAAGTCGACTGAGCCGTGTCGTGCCAGGGCTGTGCTTTTCGGTGTAGTGCTCGGGCTAGCCCAGCGGGCCTGGCCCATCTGGCCAAGTATTCTAGAATGAAAATAACTGACATTGTATCCGTCTGTGGTAGCATATGCATCCAGACTGCAAGGGAACGACGAGGAGCAGCTGCTGGAGTAACATGTTCTTCTGAAATGTCTTGTATTTAAGTTTTCTATACATGCATCTCTTGAATTTAAAATTGCTATATATACATTGGACAGACTATCAGAGAGACCTTGCATATGACATTTCGTCTCTAATAGTGTTC
>CM041636.1:43525463-43650844 GCA_023333625.1 Bothriochloa decipiens | reverse complement strand
GTTAGCGTTGGCGGGTAGATTCACTTTGGCCACTTGCCTGGTATCATGGGTTCCTAACCATGGCAGGTATCATGGTTGTTCATTTGGAATTGAATGTGTGGGTATCTAATGGCTCGGGCACTCAAAAACAGAAGATGGACATGGCAATAATCTATCCTGTATCCGGCATATGAGCCCTACGTTCATCAGTAGGGGGTTACATTGGAGGACATCTAGAGTTTTTTTGGGGACCCCTCGGTGCTATCTTATAGCTCGTCAGTGTTTTTCATGTGTGAGTAAGAAACGAGCGAGCCTACACTATATCAGGTTCTTTGGTCCACTTTGGAGTTTGTCCGAAATTCCTCCCCCTTTCTATATATAGGACCCAACCCTCCCCTTAAGTCGGTTTGGATTCTATTCTATGGTCTATGTATGAGTACGATGCCACGACATGGATGGACCTTGCCTTTTTGGCATAGGGAGGAATAGAGCTGCAACCACCTCCTCCACTTGACCTTTAGGGGTTGTCTGCTGCAGTGCAGCCTCTCCTAGATCAACCTTCTCGAAGCTTCCTTGGTTGTGACTGTGAAGGAACCTCTTCTAGATGGGCCAACCAATGGGTCATGGCGCCTCCCTAGAGTTTTGTGAAGTTTTTGTTCCTGTAATGTCATACTAGTTGGGTGACATTATCGAGGAGTAGCCGACAGGGCCTCCCACCTATTGAACGGGCCGATGATATGGAATCTTTGTACCTTTCAACCCTCGAATGCCTAGCATATGTTGCCCATGGCTTACGTTGTTGATTTGTCCAAGCGCTAGCTTGGGTTGCACTCGGTTGGACCTAGGCTTGTTCTACTATAACTCGGCGGCCCGGGGCCTTGTTGATGGGGCTGGAGCCCTGAGCAGTTGCTAAAGGCGTGCTTGGGCTCTCCCCAACTCCTTCTTGAGGGTTCACATGAGCAATGCCCAATGGGTATAACTCCAGGTAGGGCTGAAAACGAAAAAGATAATTTTTTATTATTGGAAATCATTTTCGAGAAATCTCTAACTTTTCTCTCTAAACGAAAACAGAGACGGTATATGATAAAATGGAAATGAGAATGGTAAAAAGATTCGATAATGAAAACGAAAGCGATTCTGCAGTCTTCTGATTGTTTCCGAAAAATACCGTATAAATCTATCGTCAGTAGTTACTGATCTCATGCAGAATAGACCGGCAGAAGCCTGGGATGCCCAATCCCGCTAAGCGTCGTTGCCTTTATGAGGCACCTGCAGGCCGCCGCACCACCAGCATCCATTATGTGCCCTATCCTTTGTTAAGTTGAACTGTTGAAGTGTCAAATTAAGACCTTGGTTTAGTATTCTAGTCACTAGTATACTGCAGTGGCGGAGCTAGAGGGATGTAAATCCGGCATGGGAGCAGGTGTATATATTAAAAAAGAGAAAAAAACACTCATTTGCTGCATACATTAGTGTGCGAGCGTTTGCGAGAAAGCATGTTTTGAGGCTCAAGCGAGCATCGGCCCACGCGGGCAAGCAGCCCATGCAGCTAGCGACGGAGATGGATAACCCACTGCTCAATACAAATTATGGATCGAGGTCGAGGAATCAGGACAATGCCACTGTATACTTCGAGTCTTCGGCGTTGGACGGTTTGACTGTTTTGCTTCACCAAAGTCATCACGATTCGCTAGTAGCTTGCGCTGCTGGTGGCTTCGCAAATTGTGTGTGTCGTCCGCCTGTCGAGCAAAGCTCATTGCTAGTGGCGCTAGTTGGCAGGTGATGCTCACACATGCTGCTGCTAGATGCTAGCGATGCTCGTGGCCTCGCGTGCTGTTGCTCGTCACTGGCTCCCTCCCTGATGGCCGAAATCAAGACATAGGCACTCTCTATGTCCTATGTTGCAAACTCTTTCGAAAGGTTTAGATATACATTACAGTTGTTTTATATGGATGTTGCAATAGTATATCGGATGGATGTTGCACATCTTGCATCTGTTTCGGAGGCTTATTGTAGAATCTTGATCAAAATGTTTTATCCGTTTTAGTCGTTTGTTGTTAGTCGTATGTTGCATGTGTTTTGATTTGGATGTTGCCTTTATTTTGCACAAGTGTTGCATCAGCATGTTCCAAATGTCTTATGTGTTCTAGTCTTTTGTTACATGATATTTTCATGTTACAAGTTGTGAGCATTCTATCTAGATGTTGTAAATATTTTCACTCATATGTTGCGACAGTATGTTCTTGATGCTTATCTGTTTTACTCTTATGTTGCATTCAAGTGTTTACATGTTGCACGCTTTTCATGCTGTTCGGAGATTCGGACGACGCGCTAGGGCCTAACGGTCGGGGGCATAATGGGGTGGGGGCCACCTGGCGGGTAGCGAGTTGGTGCTCCGGGGGGTTGCGCCCTGGGGCAGTGGTGTCGTGCCATGCCGCACGACCGTCGGAGGGCCGCACTCCAACAAGGCCTGCGATGCTGTGGTGCTGCAACACACAGTGGATCAGTGGAGTGCGCTAGCGAGTTGGCATCCGAGCGCGTCCCGCATGAGCCGTGTGCTCCAAATCATGTATGATTTTTTTAGAGGCATACCCTGACCTGACCTAAAATTCTAGATTCGCCATCTATATACTGGTATGTCTGAGTTTGTGAGATTGCGAATATGCTTGTGTTATTTGTGTGCTTGTGAAACCTAAGTATTGTTTTTGTAAGTCCACGACGTACTGGAGCATGTAGAAACTATTTCAAGAAATTGATTGTTATTTTTCCATGAAACTGTCCAAACAACAGGAGGTGGGGAAAGGAATGTGCTCCAGAATTCCCCAACATTATGTTCAAAAGAAAAGAATTCCCCAACATTCCCACCAGCCACCGGCCACCGCCGCCGCTTCCCCAAACCCTACCTCACTGCGCCGCCGCCTCACGCGCGACCAACAATCGGCAAGCACAAGGCGTGCTGGAGATGGGTAACGCGAAGGTCCTCCCCGACGTCGGAATCAGCGCCCAGAAAAGCGACGCCGAGGCAGAGAAAGCCGGCGGCGGCGGCCAGGGCCCGCACAACGCCTCCGCTCCTGCCGCCTCCACCAAGCCCGTGGTCCAGTCCGTGCCCGGCGTTCTGAAGAAAGGCGCCAACGCTGTGCGTGCCGCCTTCGCAGTCCTTGCTGCATCGCCGGTGCTGCTGGCCGTCGCCACGGTCTTCAGCATGTTCACCCTCACGCGCGTCGCCTTCTTGGTGTCGACGCTGATGGCGCTGTGGTGGTAAGCAGGTGAGCCGTGCAGTGCTGTGTGGACCTTCAGCGTCATCTCCATCTCCTACCTCGCCCTGTGGACAGTTTTCCTCACCACGGCCTTGCATCTAGTTACGATTGTGGTGTCTAATGCTGCTCGCCATCTCTGTCACACACCTGAGCTCCGAGGTGGGTGTCTTCCTCATGCTGCTTGACATGGCATATGCGGCTGGATTGTTCGGATATGTCGTCTCTGAGTACAGCCAGCGGAAGGGAATCGAGCGATCTGCCGAGGCGTTGCAGACCCGCGTGAAGCAGGAGGAGCTCTAAGAACGACAAGGCCGTCATTACTATGGTTTCCTTGTACGCGACTCTTGCCTCTCTTTTTTCTGCAACAGGTGCAGCATATGGGTCATGTTGTACACCACCGACATGTATTGGGTGGTTGTGATGCTTTCGCTTCTTATTGATATGAGCCTATTCTGTTGGGTCGGCCGTGTGGGGATGCACCTACTTCACGGCATTTTGTTTGCAGATGACCATATTGCATTCATCTTCTGGAGCACTGTGTTACTTGTAGTACCAGACTTCCTTCTTTCCTATCTATTTGATGAGACTATTGGCATCTTAGTGTGGTGTCTGGGCGTCACTAGGTTCTTGGTTACAGTCTGAACATGTATGTATGCTACAAGCATATCAGCTCAAAATAAGACAGTTTATGTGGAGAATTAAGTAAACGGATTCCGTGTTGTTTATGTAATGTTGTCCAAACTTGTCCATAAGTGGTCCAACTTTTTCATTGAACTCTATGTCATTAACTATCAGTTTGTTATATGTTACACGAACTTGTGGTTCTTATAATAATTGGTAAGAGGTTGTAGTATATATGTAAAGATTAGCTTGTTTTACCTCTATGTCAAAAACTAGCGGTTGCATGTCAAAAACTACATGCATTGCACGGGAGCACGTGTGACCAGAGACACAAGGACCTGCTATACATGCGTTGTCACTAGAGAGCTGATCAGAGAGAAGGAGCGGCAGAAGAACTTTGAGGTCTGCATTCATTTAAAGCTCCCCTAGATGCCAGTTTGCGTGTAAAGAGATGTTATCCATGCCATTGATGAGCTCCGCATAGACAAATTCTGCACCACTCCATTACAAAGCTCCGTATGTTTCATACGTTTTCATCTAGATGCATCTATATCATCCAAATGTTGTATATATTGTAATGGTTATACATGTATGTTGCAAGTGTATTTTCAAATGTTTCTAGTGTTTTAGACTTATGTTGTAAGTGCTTATTAGGATGTTCCATATGTTGCGATGGCAATAGATGGCAAGTGTTTTCATTAGCAGGCACAAGAAACGGGTGCATGGTAGTGTGTCATCTAGATGTTGCATATGTTTTAATAGTTATACACGTATGTTGCAAGTGAATTTTCAAATGTTTCAAGTGTTTTAGACATATGTTGTATGTGTTTTTTGTTTGGATGTTGCATATATTGCAATGGCTATAGATGTGTGTTGTTGCAAGTGCTTTCATTAGCAGGCCCGAGAAGCACCAATTTAGTTGCCATCTGAATATATGTTATATATGAGTTTTTTCTGTCTGACATATGGCCTTTCGCTATTTTGGTGTCTAGTCCTTTTTCGCTTACTAAAACTCTACCTGCTATTTTGTGTTTAAAGGAAGCAACAAAACGAAGGCATATGAGTGATTTCTATGCCACTTACTAGTCATGTTGGTTGGTTGTGCCATTTTCACAGTACATGTCAATCTCATTTGGCTCTGCACTCTAATTTAAGTTTGTTGCCTTGTTTGTTACAACAAAGTTTAAAGACTCAGTTGCAGATAGTGTTTTCATGCAGATTAGTGAATGGAACTCTTGCCTATTGTGCTTTCTTGCAACCCTGTTGCACCTCAGAGCAATGGTTGCTTCTGTGCTACCAAACTGACATGCTAAAGAACGGATTTGAAAACGAACCAGACGGCCTAAGAATGAGAATGACAACAGTAATTGTGCTTTCATTGTTTGAACATGACGTGCGAATGTTTTCGTAGTGTGAATAGGTCCCCTAGTATGAAATGAGTCCCTTGTGTGAATAGGTCCCCTTGTGTGAATCTCTCATCCTCTGTAATTATGTATGTTTATCAACTAGCAGCACAATTCCTAGGGAAAAAAGTTTGTCTAAAGTTTTTTATGGAAAACAATTGCATGGAATATAAAAAAGATAAAACACTAATCTTTGTCAAAATATTTTAAGTACGATTATTCATGTTCCCAAAAGCTAAGAATCAAAAGCTAAGGAAAACATAAACTAGATTTTCCCTGAATTTATTGATGTTTGTTACTCTACACTCATACTAATATCGAGAACCGTCATTACCAGACGTTCGGCCGTGCCGAACGAACCAAACCCGCATTAAGTAAGAAAGAAAGTGGCCCCGCTTGGGGCGTGCAGTTGCATGATTAAGGAAAAAATAGAGGAGCCCCATCCACGGCTGTATGCAGTGCACGGGAGCACGTGAGACAAAAAGACATGTCGCACGCGTTGACTAGAGAACTGTGATCAGAGAGAAGGAGCGGCGGAGAAACTTGGGGTTTGCATTCATTTAAAGCTCCCCCAATATGCCAGTTAATTCGCATCTAGAGAGATAGTGGCCATGCCACTAATGAGCTCCGTAGAGACAAACTCTGCACCACTCTTTTTTATTTTAAATGAAAAAAGATCGGGAGATGTAATGATGATGTCAGGGACAGAGAGGAAGCGATTGTGAGAGGTCTGCGAGGACAGAGGAGCGGATTGGTGATCCGACGGGTCCCGCCGACCACCGCCTGTTGCCGGTCGGCCAGTGATCGCCATCCCGGATCCAGTGTGCGGCCACTAGATGAAACCATCCGTGTGAAGGGCTGCCGCTGCCACATCGGATCCACAAGGGCGGGGCGCCGGCGTTCACCTAGGTCGAGGCGAGTACGGTTCGCGGGCGATCTTCCTTGGTGTGAACACCGGCGATTGGACCTGCATCTACCTCGATCCTGGCGGCTGCTCCCGTTTCTCCGGCACAGCAAATATCAGCTTTCTCATCTCCGTTTCTTCGTCAATCTTGGTTCTTTTTTTCGATGTTTTCCCTCTGTCTGCAGATCGCGATGTCCTTCATGTTCGTGTGATGAAGCTGAGGGCACGTCGCCTCACGTTGGCACCTGGGGTGCTGGATGCAAGGCTTCGCGTTGAACAGGAAGATCAGGTGGATGTCGAGCATCGCCGAGCTGCAGGACGGGCCGCTCTGTCAAGAGTGGTGGAGGCTGCAGTGGAGGCATCACAGCGGCCAAAACCAGTACATGTTGTTCAAGATCAACTGAGTCTGATTATGTCCAAATTCTGGTTGCAATCCAATGACCCGGATTCGGACGTTTCGGATGAAGAAGATTTGTCGACACCTGATTTCATTAGCAAGGCAACAGCTGCAGGTTTCTCCTTGGATCAGTTGTACAAAGCTGAAAAGGCTTTAGATTCTGGTAACAAAAATCCGCTGTCTACGGATATTCAACTTGCAAAATCAATTGTGTCCAAACTCGTTCAGAAGAAATTTGATGGTGCGCCATGGAAAGGCCCATTGCCACCTTGTAGAGTTCCTCCACCAAGAATTCTCGGTGATGCCATTGCCAAGGCCGCATACCACTCAAGTTCTTCGAAACATAGATCGGACTCGGTATACTCTCCGATAGTTCTTTTGTCAGGGGTGCCAGATCTGGGGACGAAGGAATTAGTAAATTCAAAAAAGTTTGAAAATTTGAACACAGAAGGGAACGAGTCACTCCTATACTTTCCTCCGCTATCTCCTGCATGGTCTTCGAGCCTAATCGTGTGCAGCAAAGGAGAAGGGATGGGCGAGTTAGCACGGAAGAACATTATTACCCTTGGGCCTGGTAAATTCTTCCGGCCCACCAAAGGCTTGTGTGCGTTATTTGCTAGGACTGGTACCCAATCAAGATACCTAACACAGCCGCCACCCAAACCGAGTACCGTATGATCTCTTCCACGATCGTTCGCGGAGGTGGTGCGAGTAGGACGACAAATGGCGGTGCGCGGCAATGGTGGCTTCGAATGAGAGGGTGTAGGCCGTGAAGAAGGCTACAACCCTGGCTTCCAACCGGGTTTCAATCCGGGATGAGGGGAGCGTCGGGGTGGCCGGGGCTTTTTACCCTCCTCGCGGTCGTGATCGATTCAACAACTACAACAACTTCGGTGCTAGGAACAGCGGTGCACACTTCTATAGAGCAAGATCATATGATCGTGGTCATGGCGCTCATCGGGGCCAGGGTGGCTGGCACAATGCCAATTACCCTAACCCTAACTTTCTGGTACATCACTATGGGGTGGAGGCAGGACATCACCAGGCGGCTCATGGAGGTCAGTAGTTCATTGCGGGCGGCCAACACCATCAGCTGGCCGTGCCGGGACTTGGGGGCGGCTTCCAACCGGCGGCTCACCCACCCCATGCGCTGCTACAGGGTGGGGGCTTCCAGGCCAATCCTGCCCACCACCTGCAACAGGAGGTTGCGCCATCGGCTTAGATGGTGGGCGGGGCTCCACAGCCGGCCAACTCTTCGGTGTCAGCGACTCTGTAGCATGGGGAGGGTGGCGTCAGCCACTAGGTTCCTCCTACTGCCCATCAACTACAACTCGAGGGCACTACAGGGCTGGGTGGAACACCTGCCAGTGAATCGGCCACAACTATGGTGGTGGACGCAGGAAACAGGAAGACCGCGGAGGTTCCACAAGAGGTTGTTCCACCGGCTGCAATGCCGAAAGGTATAATTTTAGATATCCCAGAGTCATCTGCGTATGGGGAAAAAGCTAAGGGTAAACCCTATTGTTATCGCTGTTATACCAAGGGACATACAATTCATGAATGCACTGTGGTTCTTTGCTATGAGTTGTGCTATGGAGATCATACTATAAAATCATGCCCAAACAGCAAAAAGACAAATGCTAATGCTGTCCCTTGTGGTTATGCTGTGGAAGGACTTGGCTTCTATTTTATTCTATTGTCCAAAACCCAAAAGTTAATGCTCAGGAGAGGAGAGCGGTGGTTCGTGTCTTAGAAGGTTCTTTTACTGTCAATCAATTGGCAGTGGAACTGGAAAGACTACGTCCCGAGAAAAATCATAATTTGTATATTTAGACAACTGGCACTGGGGCTTTTCTTATTAATTTCCCTTCAGCTGACCTACTTGACACAGTGGTCAACTGGGGCCCCATGGATGCTAAGGTTGTTAAAGGAAAAATATGCTTTGAGAAAGGTAAAGACAATGAGGTTCATAGAACGGAGATTGATAAAGTGTGGGTTCAGTTTAGGGGACTACCCAGAGAGTTCAAGGAGTTTCCAATCATTTGGGCAATTGGAACTATCTTGGGTGTTCCTAGAGCTGTTGACACTATTTTCACTAAGTCCACAGGCAGAGCCAGACTGAAAGTAGCAGTGTTAGACCCAAAACTTATTCCAGATTTTGTGGATGTTGTCATTGGGGACTATATTTATGAGCTACAGTTTGGTGTGAAAGATGAAACCATATCTGGTGAGCCACAGATGCTTGATCTAGACTCTATCAGAGATGAGGAGCCTAAGAAGGAGGATCCCAAGGGGGGCGGCCCAAGTATCACTGAACAAGAAAGGGCTCCCTAGACACAAGTCTAAAAAAAACTATGTAAATCAAGATGAAAGAAATTTTCTGGAATTATAATGGGTTTGCAGATGGTAACAAATATTGATTTTTGTCAGACTTAACAAAGGAAAAGAATCTAGATTTTATTGCTTTATCGGAAACAGGTAGAGCTAGCTTCTCACAAAATACCCTTAATACCATATGTGCTGGTAGAGATTTTATTTGGCACTATATGGCTCCTCGTGGTAGATCTAATGGCTTGATTTTAGGTGTCCATTTGTTGACCTTTGACATTGAAGAAATTGAAGAGGGGATTTTTTATTCATTTTAAATTAAGACATAAGGAAGATAATTTTAAGTTTAATCTTATATCAGTATATGGCCCGGCTCAGGCAGAGCTTAAATCTAATTTCTAGTCAGAATTGGTTCGAGTATGTTCAAAAGACACTATACCTATGATTATAGGTGGTGACTTTAATATTAATCATAGACCAGACGAGAAAAATAATGACAACTATAGTGACAGATGGCCATTTTTATTTAACGCTGTAATTGATGCTTTAAATCTTAGAGAGATTGATCTAACAGGAAGGAAGTTTACCTGGGCTAATAATCTGCCTAACCAGACCTTTGAGAAATTAGACAGAATTCCTGTATGTACAGACTTTGAGTCCAAATATGCTTTGACTACTTTCCACACTCTTAATAGAGAAATCTCTGATCATTCACCACTTCTTTTCTCTACAAATAACTCACCGGCAATTTACCAGCCACAGTTCAAATTTGAACTAGGCTGGTTGTTAAGATACGGGTTTTGTGAGATGGTGTCACAGGTTTGGCAGAATACTATAGCTTTAGGTTCAGCTATGGATTGATGGCAAATGAAAATTAGAAGGCTTCGCTAGCATCTTAGAGGATGGGTGAAACATGTTAGTGGGGTGTATAAAAAAACAACACTTCTGAACAAGCTCGATGAACTAGACAAAAAAGCAGAACATACCATGTTGAGTGATGCTGAAAGAGATTTAAAACATGTCTTAAATAAAAGGTTGGCAAAGATTTTAAGAGAGGAGGAACTAAAATGGTACCAAAGGGCTAAAGTGAAACACCTTCTCGAAGGAGATGCAAACACTAAATATACCACTTGTTCGCCAATGGTAGACATAGAAAGACTCATATTTTTCAGTTGGAGGATGGTGAGAGTATTATAATTGGTGATGCTCAACTTAAGGAGCATATTACCGGTTATTACAAACACATGTATGGTCCCTCTGAAGTCTCTAATTTCATTAGATGAATCTCGGAGGGATGACATTCCTCAAGTATCTAACCTGAAGAATGAGGCTTTGACAACACCTTTCACTCAAGAGGAAGTGCGGGCGGCTATTTTCCAGATGGAACATAACAAGGCGCCTGGCCCGGATGGTTTTCCATCGGAGTTTTATCAAGTATTCTGGGATCTAATTAAAGACGATTTGATGGCATTGTTCACAGATTTTCATCAGGGTACATTACCTCTTAATCGTCTTAATTTTGGAAATATTATTTTGTTGCCCAAAAAGAATGATGCAAGAGTTATTTAACAATACAGGCCTGTCTGTTTGCTGAATGTCTCTTTCAAAATCTTCACAAAGGTGGCAACAAATAGATTAACATCTATTGCCCAGAAACTTATAAGACCGACTCAGACAACATTCTTACCAGGAAGAAATATGATGGAGGGTGCTGTTATTTTGCATGAAACACTGCATGAACTTCACACGAAAAAGCAAGATGGTGTGATTTTTCAAATAGATTTTAAAAAAGCCTATGATAAAGTGAATTGGAATTTCTTACAACAAACTTTAAGAATGAAGAACTTCTCACAGAAGTGGTGTGGATGGATACAACACTTCACACAAGGAGGCAATATCAACATTAAAGTCAATGACCAACTAGGACCATATTTTCAAACGAAAAAGGGATTGAGGCAAGGTGACCCCATATCACCAATACTATTTAATATAGTGGTGGATATGTTGGTCATATTAATTGTCAGAGCTAAGGAAGATGGACAGGTAGAAGGGGTTATTCCCCATCTTATTCAAGATGGGCTTTCCATCCTTCAGTATGCGTATGACACAGTGATTTTTATGAGCCATGATGTTGAAAAGGCTGTCAATATAGAACTATTGCTCAACACTTTTGAAAAGCTATCTAGCTTAAAAATTAATTTTCACAAGAGTGAAATCTTTTGTTTTGGTAAAGCAAAAGATCACGAAGAGTTCTATTCGCAACTGTTTGGGTGTGTCATTGGTAAATTTCCCTTTTGCTATTTAGGTTTGCCTATGCACTTTAGGAAACTTTTCAACAACGATTGGAAGAATATAGAAGAGAGAATTGAGAAAAGACTTAGTGGATGGAAAGGTAAAATGTTAACAGTTGGTGGTCGACTGGTCCTTATAAACTCGGTGTTGTCCAGTCTACCGATGTTTATGATATCCTTTTTTGAATTACCAAAAGGAGTTCTGAAAAAAATAGATTTGTTTCAGATCACGTTTCTATTGGCAAAATGACCAACAGAAAAGAAAATATAGATTGGCGCAATGGGAAGTCATGTGTCAGCCTAAGGACCAGGGTGGTCTTGGATTCAAAACTTAGATGTTGAAAATAAAAGTTTACTTAGCAAGTGGTTGTTTAAGTTATTAAATGAGGATGGGCTGTGGCAGGAACTACTACGAAATAAGTATATTAAAAATAAGACTTTAGAAAGCTGTGATAAGAAACCAATGGACTCACACTTCTGGAAAAGCCTCATAAATGTTAAAGATACATTCCTGGAGTTAGGACATTTCAATGTAAAGGATGGGTCATAGACCAGATTTTGGGTAGATACTTGGCTGGGTAATAAACCTCTTAAATATAAATTTCCTACGTTGTTTAAGATTGTAAGAAGAAAGCAAGATTCGATTGCAACAGTGTTGAGTTCCCCCATACTAAATATTTCTTTCCGAAGAAATTTAGTGGGGGCGAATTTAACTATCTAGAATCGAATCGTGGCTTCTTTACAATATTAGAACTTATCACAGGAAAGGGATGTATTTGTTTGGGGCTTAAAGGCATCCAGGATTTTTATAGTCAAGTCATTGTATGCTGTATTAATTAACAATGGGGTGAGAGTGTCATAAGATATTTGGCAAACAAAAACTTCCAATAAAAATAAAAGTTTTCATGTGGTATTTAAAAAGATGGGTGATTCTAACCAAGGATAACTTGGCAAGAAGGAACTGACATGGAGACAAAACGTGTTGTGTCTGCCATTCCTTAGAGACAATCCAACATTTCTTTTTTGACTGCTCGTATGCAAAATTTTTATGGCGCTCTATACATATACTCTTTGGTATTTCATCTCCCCTGAATATAGATGATTTATTTATTCATTAGTCAAAGCGGGGGCACAAAAAGTATAATATATTATTATTAACTGCAGTTGCAGCACTTTTGTGGGTAATATGGCTAACAAGGAATGAGATAGTTTTTTATAAATACAAACCAAAATCTTTTTTGCAGGTACTATTCCAGGGCATACATTGGCTACGTCAATAGGCAAACTTGCTGCGATATGATGATCTGAAGGATCAAATGATCTCTGCAGCACAATACCCAGAGATGTCGGCCTTAGAGTTCTTTGGGTCAAACGGCTGGCTCTCACAAAGATATGTTGGTTTTGCTTAGTCAAGAACTTTTTGCTTATTTTTTTAGTCGTGTAATGGTTGTAAGTTTATACAACCGAAACCTGTTTTGTCATATTTGGATTCTCTAATAATTGGACCGATTCTACCTTGAATAGATAAAGCCGGATATTTAATTATCCTTTATTAAAAAAATCCCTATTGCAACTCTCTTTATTTTTTTTTGTTTTCTTGAGAAACCCCCTGTTGCAACTCACGAGCAGAGCAGCCACGGTGGTTGCTTTGATCCTGGACGTGGACGTGCAGCGCGCGAACACACGGGCCGCTTCCATCGAGGAAGATTGCCAAAATCGGCCAGTTGACCCGCTGCCATGGAATGGAGGCGCAAGAGGAGCTGGGCCATCTTCCAACTAAATGGGCCAGTTGCAGGTTATTGTGGGGTCGGGAGAAGAAACCAAGAAGCTGGGATAAATAATAAGATTAAGCTCAGATCAAGTAATGATTTAGAAAACAGATTAAGCTCAGGAACAAGATTTAGGGATTCACTATTTTTTTACCGTTTCTGTAAATTCATTTGTTTGGTGCACAAGTGTTTTATGCATAAAAATTATATGATAAAGAAACCTCAAGAATTATTTATGTAAGAATATACCACTATTTAGAAGTTTTTAATTCATAAATTGTCTAGGTCGATAACGCCGAGATAATTCTTTACGATGCTTTCTAATGGAACCCATAATGCAATGATATTTTTTTTCGCGACCGGGACTTCACCCGTTTTTCATAATTCAATGACATATATATTACATGTTTCTTTAGAGGAAGACATTTATATTACTTCAGAGAATTAGATATATAATTATACAGACATCACGAAACATCATATTTGTAGATAATACCATCAATTTGAACAATTGTCAGCCAGTTTTATGTACGACATGGGGGTTACATCCCCCGTTCCACTAGTCTATTTTCAGGTGATCACAGAATATAAAATTTGCTTCATATATCTATTTTCAGGTTGAATCTCGATGCAACCCGACGTCGACTTAGCGTTCAAAGCACGTTGTTTGCAGCATCCAACGGAACAAAAGAGACAACTTGACGGACACCAGTTTTATTGATGTTTGAACACGTTTTCTGATGACCAGAAGTGCAGAACACTACATTTTTTTCAATAAGAGGCGTCACCCCATATCCATTTAAGTTAAACGAAAATACAAACGTTTGTACCCAGAAACCAAGAGAGGGGAGCAGAGAGAACTAGACAGACGACAAGAGGCAGGGACTCTGATTCAGAATCCGCAGAACCAGCTTAACAGAGCCTACTACAGCAAAGTTAATTATAAATTGTCATGAGGTAAGCCTCCTCTTAACAGAAATTGCTTGTTAAGAGGGGGTCAGTACCCTTCACCAATTCAAAAGAGAGCAGAGTAGCAGGTTCTTCAAGGTGATAGAATGCTTTTGCTTTTGTTTCTGAGGTCCTGTGTTTGTAGACCGGTCCCGCCTTCAATCATGTTCATCTTCGCAAGCATCATCATGCCTGAGCCTCTTGAGATGGTTATCTGGTTGTTGTGGAGGTAGAAGCAGATCAGCCGCCACCTTCAGCATAGTCTCCACTCCATTCAGCATCATGTTGTCTTGACCTCCTCATAAAGACCTGTATAGTATTTCATTAGAGCCCCAACATGGAAGATGATTATAATTGGGTTTTTAATGATCACTCCATCAAAACTTGCTGTGTTGCGAGCTTTTCAGATAGCCCAGCATATTGCTGAGATACCCCATAGGTGGAATTCCCTGCTATTACTCAACCATTTTTCACACCAATCCTAGGTTTGGTCCAAATTGGTAGGAATATTATCAGCCCCAAGCATGATTCCTATGACCCCCCATATCACTTTGGCCACTGGGAGGGTAAAGAATAGATGGTTAATGTCTTCATCCAGAGGGCAGAATTGACACCTGATATCACCTTTCCATTGACTCTTTCTCATATTATTTTTAGTTAAACTAACATCATTAACCACATGAAAATCTTAATCTTGGGTGGTACTTTACCCTTCCATATTTTTTTATGCTCAGATGCGCCTTCATGTCTAGTTAAACTGTTGTATAAAGATTTGACAGAAAATATCTTGTTTTTGCCCATGATCCAAATCACTTGATCCTCGGTCTCATTGAGCTGAAAGTTAAAGGTATCCTCTAGAATTTTATCCCAGGAAGCCTGTAACACTACATGAGAACACGATTAGCATTAGTTAACAAACAATCCAATACCATCTGATCTGTTTGGACCGAACCAGTTTCCAGGTTTGCCTCAAAAAAAAAAAAAAGAACCGGTTTCCAGGTCTTGTTGTGGACAAGCAGACAACCTCATACTACTGTATGTTAAAATGTTGTACAGTCACCATCTTATACATACTTATTGGCTACATAGAGCTATACAGACATGCAACACTTGCTAGGGATCAGTACTACACATGTATTTACTAGTACATCGACTTGGATGTAGCTGGAGGTACCATCTCCAAGAGAATATAAGATTTGCACTCCATTTCTTCTCCCAAAGTGCCTATTTGTTCTTAACTTCTTGTCTAGCTGCTTCGTGGAAGGAGCTAAAATGCTTATGGAGGCAAGCATCTGATCCGAGCTCAGCACACGAAGACAAACTGATGTTTTGATATTGATTTAGTTAGATCTTGGAAGCTGGCACAACTCACTAGTTTTGTTGCTAGTCTTATATGAACTTATTCTCTTGCAGTCACCGTCAGCATGTTATGCTGTTCAGAGACCGTTTTGAATGATTCTTGTGGTTTGTTCTATACTGTTATAAAAGCCTTAATAATACTGATATCATGAACATGTTTGTCAGAGATCTTCAGAGAAAACTAGCATAGAGTTTCAGCCAGAATTTGCACCATTACCCCGAAAACAAGAGAACTGGATTAAAGGAGCAACAGTAACAGTGAAACTAAACAAAATTAACTAACAAGTTAAACTAGTGGTTACAACTTAATAGCCACTGTAAATGACTACAAAGCAGGGCAGTATAGGATTGAACACAAACAGTTCATCTAACTCTGAGTAGACCCCTTCCGTGCTGGGGCTGACAGAGTCAAAGTCACAGTCGTCGTCCTCTGAAGACTTCTCGTCACTGGCCCTCTTGACCCTCCCTGCAACGACTCTGCACACCAGCATCGCCCTCTTGTCGCCGTCCGACAGCACCTGAGCCGTGTCGTGGGCTCTCCCGCTCGTCGCCATTGTTGCAATCTTCCCATCACCATCCACCCTGAACATTACATACATTACTGTCAAATGGCCATTCCATAATCCATACAACAATTTTGTCTGAAGAACTTGTCAGATTCAGAGATGTCTGAATGATTGCTCGTGTCAGTACCTGAAACCGTCCCTGATAATGCTGCAGAGCTTGCGCGGCGGCGACCGGCACAGCGCGGCGGTGCCGCCGACGCCGAGGGAGCAGGTGAAGGTGGTGCAGTGGAACCGGAGGAGCTCGGTGCCGTCGGCGACGCACCGCGGGTTCTTCTTAATCTGGTCGCTGCTCGCCCTCTCCCTGATGCTCTCCTTGTAGAGCTCGAACCTCTTCACCGTCCTCTCGCTGCTCTGCACCTTGAGGATCCGCTCGATCTTGCACACCGGCATTTGTTTCCGTAGGCAGCTCGACTGGAAGATGATCTCCACAATGTTCCTGCTCGTGTCTTCGGGCCCCAGCTCCGAAACTACCATAGCAGATTTTCAAATTAAAGTTTGAACAAATTTATTTGTTTGTAATTTTTCATATGAATAAATGTAAAGGGGTGTGAAAAGCTTGATCATTTCAAATTAAAGGGGCCATTTGCTTTTTCATTTCGATCCAGAATAAGATACATACCTGCGTGCCTGGTTGCTTTGTGGAGCTCGAGCGACTCTGCCTTGCTGAACACCTCGTCGCAGTCGGCGCATGGGAACGCAGCGGCGGCGAAGCTCCTGGGATCGAAGACGGAGTGGCACTCGTAGCAGCCGGAGAGCTTCCTGATCTGCTGCACACCGCGGACGGAGCTCCCAATGGAGGAGAGCGGCGACGAGAGCGCGGACGAGAGCGGCGAGGACGACGTCGTCGTCGTGACGACGCTAGTCGCCGCCGTCGTGGTGTCGAAGTTGAACGAGGACGTCGCGGAGACTGCCGCGGAGGCGTACACGGCGTCGGCGATGATGTCGAGGTCGGGCGGGGGCCTCAGCGACCTGCTGGAGGCGCTGCGGCCGGCGCCGCGGTCGTGGTCTCGGCTCATGACGGAGTTCTCCTTGGTGCTGCAGATGGAGGAGCCCGCGCACGTCATGCTCCGGCCCATGCTGATGGTCCTCTTCTTCTTGCTGCTGCTAATGCCGGCGCCGTTGCTCTGCTTTTCGCCGTTGCTGTTCTTGCCTTCTGTTACTGGTGTTGGTGCTGGTTGGGCTCTGTTCTTGCGACTGGAGGTGGAAGACGGGTGGTAGAACCCCATGGACCTAGCAACCCAGGAGGACGAAGACCGAGACGGCTTCTTGCTCTCTGCTCCTGTGCTCATCTTCTTCGCACTGGCGGCGACTGAAATTGTGGCATCCATTGGAGGACAAGGCATGATCTATGTATCTAGCTAGCTACTCTCCCGGCCCTCTTCTTCCAAATTCTAACCCTTTCTCAAGTAGAACTTTGTTGCGAAGCAAAAGGGACTTGCTGGAAGCCTGGAGCAAAGGCACTTAGGTGGTGACTTTAGGCTACGACGACCCTGCTACTGCGATGCTCCGTGCTTAGTATACTATTAGCACCCTTAATGGCGCCCTTTATTTCGTAATGGATGCTGGTGGACGTGAATGAAAAGACAAGCCGCCCACACGCCGCAGCGCCACAACTGCCAAGAAGGAAAGCCTGGAACAGAGCTTTGCTCTGTCCTCTGTGTGTGAGTGTTTTTCATGGATGGCATGGCGGGGTATGGGCATGGGCAGCCTGTAATCATGGCCCCAATCCTGAGTTATTCCTGACCCCCCGGGATGGGCCATGTGATGCGAGCCAGCTCCTGTTTATTTCTTTTAGAATCTCGAGTGGCAAAAGCCCTGGTCACAATTTAAAATTAAAGAAGTAGGAGTTCATAAAAGGGTTTAAGAAACAAAAGAAGGAAACCAAAAGCGCGCTGCTATTTCAGTAGACACAAATGACAGAGAATAAATCCATGCACCGAATTGATCAGAGTCCTGTTTTGTCTTGAATATTCAGCTGAATTTGAAGATCACCAATCCATATGGTCCAACACATTACGATGACTGGGTGGTGTTTTGCATCCTACATGGTACATACTCTGCTTTTTCCAGAGAATCGTGGTGGTACAAGTGTAAGTTGTTTTAGCTAGCCTGTACTGGTTTGTACCAGGGGTGTACCAACGGACGGCCTATGCTAGGATTTGCGGCGAATGCGGATGGAGCAGGGTGCATGGCTTGTTGTTGCTTAAGAGTGAAAACAACCTTGAGCAAAGCCACATAGCACACAGATTCACGTGGGAAAATAAACCCAGGAACACAACTTGCCATACATCTGAGTGAACCTAAACCCTAAATGCAGGCCGGCCGGCGTCGTTGGCTGTGCGATGCAGCAGAACGATAGATGGGTCAAACGGTGCTGATGAAAGCCTTCCATGCAGGCAAATGGCCTCAAAAGACCTGCAAGTACACTAGCCTCATCATTAGCAGAAGACCAAAACGGCTAGCGCCCTATCCAATCCTCATGTCTTCAATTTCTGTTACGATCGAGAAAGAGCTCGAGAAGAATGGGCGTGCATGAGGTTGAGAGAGAGCTTTGCGGTTGATCCGATCTGGATTGGCAAAATCATTACCGTTGCGTCGTCTGAGCCGTGGCTGACAGTCCATGATTGGCCCCAGGCGGCCTGGCCTGTTTGCTCGATTCCATTTTCGGAACTCATGGCCTCAAGCGTGGCACGTTGCTCTGTTATCACTAGGCATCAAAGTCATCATCTATCTTCTACAACTAAGAACCTCAGAATTTCCTTAATTTTTAATTCTCATTTTAGCGAACATATATATTGCAACATATATTTGAGAAACTAAATGGATTTAAATTCAAACATTTTAGCTTAATTCTCCATCTGTACTCATTTGATCTTAAACCGTAACGTTGAGCCCCAAATATTTTCGAAATATAAATTGTTGACCACGAAGATGCATCTCTCTTTGAGTGCCATAACTTCAATCTAATGTACTTTTTTAAAAATAAAAAAATGATTTTCAAAATCTAAATGGCTAGAACATGATTTCCAGGCACTAGTTTATTTCAACAAGAAAAGGTCGTAGGTGACTACAAAGGTCAATCTAATGTACTTTTTCAGAGGGCCTGTTCCCCTAAAATAATCCCATATGACGTTGCAACACGCAATGCCGTTGGCACCTACAACTTTAACACCGTGCATTATACATTGCAAATTACAAGGCATTTTTATATAAATTTTGCTATGTACATAGGTATATAACACTTATAGATACAATGATACATCCCTAACGTATTTAGAAAATGCAAAAAAAATTATAATTTGCGATACATAAAGTATATTCGTACATGGTTCCTGGTGCACTCCATGATTATTGGTCTTCTTGCTTCTTAATTATGAGACATCAAAATCATAAGAACATGCGTGGTCTCATCATGTAGCACGCTCGGTCGCTCACTACACTGCTCCATTGGCTAGGTAAGTAGGTACCTACAGCTCAAGCATATGCACGCGTGCACAAGTTTAAAGTACTAGAGATACATTTTGCATGATTGCTCTATCCATTTTTTATCGTATCTCACTCTATCGTTTCTTTTGATACGAGAGGTTGCACCCGAGGCCTGCGGCAGCGGCATTAGTTTGTTTTCCATGTTGATTTAATTTGGAGCTCAACTTTTTGTTTCTTCTGAAAGTTACGACATATAAAGATTCCGTGTATGAACGTGTTATTAATCGCCTAAAATGGCCAGGTAAGTGAGTGAGTGCCTGAATTAAATGGTAAAATAATCAAGTCATCAAAATATTAACCCGCAAGCAGAGGACCGACTAGCTTTGGGCCCAGTAATTGGCTCTCAAATAGCAGCATCAAGGATTGGGCTGGCCTAGTTTGGAGCACAATGCCCATGGGCCACGGGTGAACGCACGGATCAAAGGCATGGAGGCCCACTAAGTAAGAGGGTGCAATGTAATAGGCCTGTTTTTTCAGCTCGTGGTCGGAACGCAGTCTGGATTGTCTTGCTCAAATTGGCGACACAATGACTGACAGTGGGCCAAAATTCATCTCGAAAAAAAAAAAGACAATGGGCTAAAACTTTTGTATTGTAATAGAAAGAGTAAATGGGGGAACTGGCCACATTTTCATCCTGCTGATGAGAATGGTGCGTTGCATTGCATCTTATCGCAGGGCAACGAATAGACTCAAATGCATCTTGTTTAAAAGGAGCCGTAGTAGATTCTAGCATCCTCTTTCTATAGATTTATTGTATTATCGACAGTTAAAAAAAATCGGAATTGATTGACGATGCCTTAGTAGGGTAACTCGCAGAGCATCAATCTCCTTATTCATATCAAAAGTTGGATGCCTACACATATATGTATTGCCAGATGAAACCGAATATATAGCAGTACTGCTCACTGCTAAGATGAACTGCATTTAGCTGAACAATCGCTATCATCAGTGCTAGCCCTTTCCAGAATCAGTGATACGATGGTGCATGCGTGCAAGCAATTACAGACCCATTAAAATTCATTTCCAATGCACGAAGGGATCCTTGCTCCCAGTATAGATCCATGGTGTGCCTCTCGTACCTCCCCTTTCGGCAAGCAGGCCTTCATATCTGTGTGCCAAGCATGAGCAGTGCCCACTGCGCACAAGATCTGTGTGCCAAGCATATGGATCTATGGTGTGCGTGATACCTCCCTCGAAGGTGCAGTAGCCCCTTTCGGCAAGCAGGCCCGTGCGGCGTGCCAATCGCCAGCCTTGCTTGCCAACGCCCAAAGTCACCACACGCGGCACCGGAGATCGATCGAGCAAGCATCACTGCATCATGCTTAGGCATGTGGTAATCATGACAGAATCGAAAGGAAGCTCTCTTTGCTTATTTACAGTCTCTTTTACTCCCTTCGTTCTAAATTGTAGTTCGTTTTGACTTTTTTGGTGTATGTATTTTGCTATGTACCTAGATAAATAATATGTCTAGATACGTAACAAAATACATACACCGAAAAAGTCAAATTGAACTACAATTTAGAACGGAAGGAGTACATCATATCAATGATATCATCACAGTTGATCCTTGTACATCAATCTAATCCCATGGGCCGGGATTGATTACATGGACTGCTGGCAGATGGTCGATCGGCAAGATATCATCTGGAACCTGTAGTCGTCCTGGACTGCATGCAGCTAGAATATAATGTGAGCGAATGGGGGCAGGCCGGCTGCAGGGTCCCGGTTCAGCGAAAAAGACTGGAATTTTTGCATTTTGGTCTTTTTCATAAATATTTTTTACAAATACCCTCGGCAAAATATTGTTCAAAAATGCACCGTTTTTAGATGTATTAGGACAGGAAGCCGAGGTATGAGGCTCGGCGTCAACTGACACGACCTGAGGTCCTTGCCACGTGAGCAGCGACCGCGGTCGTCGGGCTCGGCTGGCCCACAGCTCGACGTCGGATGACCCAACGCCTAGCCTTATACCTCGGCGTGGGGCTATCGCACGCCAAGCCCTTGACCAGCCGTACACGGCCCACTTAAGCGCTGCGGCCCACGAAGCTTGGTGTGCGGCCACTTAACGCCAAGCTTCAGAGCTCGGCGTGCCCCGACTCAACGCCGAGCTCCGGCACATACAGGCCGCGCCGCGGCCCCCTTTCTTCCTTCTCCCTCCATTCTGTTCGAGCGCGGAGGCCTTCTTCTCTCTCCCATCCGCCCCCCACTCAAACCCTAGGCCCTTAAGGCTTCTCCAGGTGGCCCGAGCTCACATCCTAACGGTTGCCCGAGGTAAAACTCTATCCCCTCCTCCAATCTGTCCGGATCGATTTAACTGCATTGTCTCGATTTTGCCTCCTCCATTGGTATATGGTGATGTGGTGTATGTGTATTTATTTTTGTCAAATGCTAGCATTAGTGTCATTGTTTGTTCTTAATGATGTATGTAGATGCAAACAGTGGCCCTTGTGTATCTTAGATATCCAACTTTTTTTAGAATAATAAATTATAATGACGGTTAGGGTTTGGCTAATATTATTTATTATGTAGTCATGGTTGCCTAGGTATTGAGTATTTTCGTTTTTCTTAGATGCAAAACTTGTGGCGGACGGAGTTTTGGAAAAAATGAGGTCGTCCTAGAGAATTGTAACCCGACGTGTCTAGCAAGGATGCCCCTGTTCCTCCTACACTCCCTGTCCCAAATTGCGACTATAGAGAACCGGCTGATATTGGTCAATCTCGCCACGAAGACACGGCTGCCCGTTGCTACGACACATGCGGTAGATTCAATGTAAGTAATTGCACCTCTAGCATTGTGTCTTTATTCAATGTAAGTAATTGCACCTCTTGCATCGCTAACAATGTCGTTAGCAATCGTGTTTTATAGGACCATGAGCGGTGCTTTTTATTTTAGTGGATTGACGGTCCAGACAAGTTCGACCCAAGGTATCTCCAGTTTGACGAATGGTGGAAAGGCAAGCATAATCCACCCGATCAATTCGAGCGGTGGGTGGCACCTCCCCCTGACCCCCCGCCAATGACAGACGAGGAGAAGAAAATAGCCCAATTGAGAAGGCTTGAATCTCCGCCTCGGTGCAAATACGGAGATTATTCTGTAATAAGTTCAGATAGGCCTAACGAGTTTGAATGTCCTAACCCTACCGGAGTAAGTGCAAATTGTATGTTCATGTCTTTCTTAGTATTTATGCACGTACTAATATTTCACTTTGTAGGGTGGATACATCTTGTTACGGAAGTGTAACTTCAGGGAGTGGTTGTGGGGTCCAAAGAACAAATGATTGGAGCCGAAGGTGGATAGGAAGAGAAAAGTGGTTACCTCACTCCTCCTGTGATGTGCAAATGTGGTGTTGAAGCGCAGTATGGCCTACTACCATCGGAGCTTGGAATAGGCTATTGGTACGGCCATATGGTTGATTACGATGAGGTTCGTTCGTTCCACTTCTTGCTTACTTGATATCCAAACTTTGTTGTATTCGCTGACCTGTGTTAAATTGTTTCGTTCGATCACCGAGCCTTAGAAAATGCAAGTGGGAGGTTTTTGCGCATGATAAAGATCGCAGGGAATACATGGGTACACTCAAGCAAAAGCAACTCATGGACTAGAAGTTCAGGTCTGGTACTCAGCTTGTGGACAACTACATTAAGATGCGGAAGCGAGCGCATCTTGACTATGCCAGATGATTGCGCGTCCAAACCCCAAGTGCTGCTCGGTGGCAGAAAGACTATGATGCAATGAAAAAGAAGAGAGAAGAGAAGGCATCCGTGCATGCGAAAATTGAGAGGGAAAGAAGAGAGTATGAGGACATCAAAGGCCTTGAAGCTCGCCTGTGTCTCAGTGAGTGTCTCTCAAAGCTTATAAACATGGTTGTTGTTTATTTTATTAACTTTTTATTTCATTTACTACAGAGATTGGATGCACCGGGAACTGGGATGTTGAACTTTTTATAAACATGGTTGTTCAGCTTATCTGTAGCAGACGGCGGTGGAGGCCGAGAAGAGGGCTAATGACAGGAAGAAGATGGAGGAGGCCGAAAAGAGGAGTGCTGAGGCAGAGATGGAGAACGACGATGAAATTTCCAGATTGGACGAGCTCATCGCCCTAGCGGAGGCCGATTTGAAGGCGGAGGCTTCTGTGAAGCAGAAGTTGGCGGAGATAGAGGACGACGACGAGGATGAGGAGTATGATGAAGCGTTCACCCAAGCCCTAGATGACTTGGAGGTCGCTTACTACAAGCAAAAGGAAGAAGAGGCCAACACAACTGAGCGTAGCCGTGCCAACGAGTTTGTGGGAGGGGAAAGTGGTTTTGAAGACGAAGACTTGATTCTCGGTTATGTTTCGGATTATTAGGGATGATTTGGTAAATGAATTTGGATTATTAGGTCATCGCCCTAGCGGACCTATAATTTTGTTGTCCATGACCTTTAACTGTATTGTAATGTTGTAATGGACTATTATTATGGATGTTGTGTTCCACCTTTAACTGAATCGGTCAGAGGCTCAGCGTTCAGTGACTTCACGCCGCCTAACCAGAGTACCAATTCCATGCGCACAAGCTATATTTGAGGGTTCCTCTTTTATCACTAGGTATAGATGGGGAGGTTAATTTGATATTATTGGAGTTATTTCGAGGGTTCCCTTCTCATAGGGTCTTAGTGGGAGAGTAGATCTACGAGGTGGTCATAAGGTTGAGTGGTGTGAGGCCATGGAGAATTGCTGGCAATGGAACATGGTGGATCATTGATGGACCGCTGCTAGGATAGGGGAGCTTGAGATGAAGTGGTTAGCAGCATGGACAACGATGGTGGACTTGGCAAATATGTATGCAGTCAAGGTTAAATGTATACTACAATTGTACTCGTCGTTTATGAATAGCACAATGACCATATCATTCTCAACATAAAAGTTTGTTGAATCTCGATTGCGAAGATGCTCATAGTGAGAGAGTGTGGAATTATGCATATACATGCTCATAGAGGTGAGTGTGAGCACATCTAAATACACTACTTTGTGTTTTCAAAAAAGAAAAAAAGAATACTAAGAAACTGTTGGATGAAAAATCAATATGGTTCAAACCACCGACCATAGTGACATCCATAGAAAAAAGAGTACTTTTGAGACGATCAATTATAATATGTGTGGCTCGACCAACAGGATTCCAAGGTTGAGGGGTCGGCGTGAAGTCACCGAACGCTAAGGTTACGCATGTCGGCGGCTCGACCAGCTGGTTTCCAGTAAGGTTGGGGGGGTCGGCGTGCGGTGACTTCACGCCGAGCCTTGCACCTCGGCGTGAAGTCAACTAACGCCAAGGTTACGCATGTCGGCGGCTCGGCCAACTAGATTCCAGTAAGTTCAAGGTTCGGTGTGAAGTTACCAAACACCTAGCTTGCACCTCGGCATGAAGTCACTGAACGCCGAGGTTACGCAGGTTGGCGGCTCGGCCAACTGGATTCCAGTAAGTTCAGGGGTCGGTGTGAAGTCACCAAACGCTGAGGTGCAATACCTCAATGTGAATTAACTGCACGCCTAGCCTGGCACCTCGGCGTGGCTTGACTTCATGCGTAGCCTAGCCAACTGCTATGTTTCACTCAAATTGATAGAATTTGATAGAAACTCATTTCAGCAATTTGATAACATAAGCTCCACAACTAAATGAGCACATAACAATTTAATTACACAAGCCCATATACGTAGTCCATAGTTCAGCCCATGTCCATAGCTCATTAACATACTCATTACAGAAACATAGTCCATAGTTGACACACCTACCCATAGTCCGTTCTTTGTGGCTGCGACAAAGTCCATACAAATGACACAAAGGCCATGGTCACAACACCATTTGTTACACATTCCACACATTTCATCTACCACCCTCCATTCATCTACCACCAATACGAACATCGTCCATACACAAAAGAGAGTACAAGTTCATCATTTCCACCCTCCATTCATCTACCACCTGTCAAAGAATTTAAGGCATTTGTTAACAAAAAAGTAATACAAGGATTTTAGTCTCCATATTGTAGGCTTCTAAATAAAAAGTGTAGCCTCCTATGTTACATTGATTCTGTTTAGCCTAACTACAGCTTTATGGTGTTAAGAATGCTAGTGAAGTGGACGTACCTTAATGTGAACGGTGAATGGCACGCTTTCGTAATGCGTAGGTACCTGGAGTGTACCTTTCCACTGGTCGGATTTCCCTCTGCGGTCATCCTGATCCTGAGGCTTGACTTCCCATGGGTGCATCATCAAGCTGGGACATGCCAAGCACATCATACTCATCTCCTTGTTGTTCCCATTGGCCTCATTGTCCACCTCCTTCTTGCTGTTCCCATTGGGACCATTGTCCACCTCCTTCTTGTTGTTCCCATTGGTCCCATTGTCCACCTCCTTGTCCTTGATGTCATTGTCCCCCCCATTGGTCCCATTATCCACCTCCTTCTTGCTGTTCTTCTTCGGTTTCACCTCCTACCACTTGTGAAGTTGAAGGGCCTGCAGCTTATGAAGTTGAAGGGCAAATAGCTTGTTGAGAAGTTGAAGGGCAGGGATGCATCTGTGGGAGTACGACATCAGGAGTGCGTCTGCATCCAAGGCGGGCTACAACTCTACGAAGACGATACATTGCACGCTGCTATTTGATATCGTTAAAAATTAACTCACATGATTGTTAATGTTATTGAAGTAATTGTTTGTATGAAAGTGGTAATGAGTATCTGAATGTGTTGGTGCAACAAGCTGCCCTCATTTGGATATCCTACAGGAACCATTAATGCCACCCCTTGCATCACAACAGTCCTCATTATTTCGGTGCTCTATGCAACAAATCAACTTATTTAGTAACCATCAACTGCCACAGCGTGAAGTCAGAGCACGCCGATCTCAATCATTACAAATGCTTTAGAAACTTACCACTCTAGCTAACACTCGGGCTATCTCAACTTGGCAGCCTTGTCGAATGCCTACGTCATATGGGTTCGTGCCTTCATCATCGCTTGTAATTTCTACAATGTCCTCCTCCGTCCAAGCTGGTTTCAACTGCAGCCGTGTCCGTTGACCAAGCCGAACGAGGTACTCATCGAAAGCGTTCTGACGATGCCTAGCGAATATGCACATGTCATTCTGCTCCATCAAGTTCCACTCATCGATGTACCGCTGGTGCTCGAGCTGCCAGTTGGTGATCTTCTTCTTCTTCTGCCGACTGAACCTGCACCATTCACAATATTGCACCATATGACGTTCTTTTGTCGACTGAACTTGAAAATTACTTGAGGTCAAAGGAACCCGAAGAGGAGAAATATAAGTGCATGTTACGTACTTGTGCAGTGCCCAGGAGGTGGAGAAATCTTTAGGAGGACAAGGCTGCAACCTACCAAACTGTCGTGCTACATGGTGAAGTAGATGGTACTCCACTGCATAGAAACAAATGAGAGGGCACCGCATTTTCCATAAGGCCTTGTCTTCCGTGCATAAGGTGCTCACATTGAGAGCTCTAATTGTAGCCCTGTCATATGGTTCCCATTCAACCTGTGGAAATAGTGCTCATAATTTTGTGCTGAATGTATTACGGACTACGATGATGTCAAGCAAGTTTGAGAAGCTGATCTAACTTACATGTTGCGCCCGCAGGGTGTCTAGCTTTTTTGTGTAGCTAATATACGTGTACCGCGACACGTGATAAGTTCCATGGGCTCTCTCATAGAGGTGCGATGGTGGGGGCAATGACAACGTCACCTACTGGAAACCAAGGGTTTGCTGCATCAAGGGCATGCGATCTCCCAACTGGAAGCCTCTCCCACATCCAAATCTACAACGAAAAAGTGAAGGTGGTTGTTAATTTCATTTACATAAAAATAAAATGGTTGTTGTAGACAGTTGCACGATATTGATTTGTTACCTGCAGCAGTGTGATGCATCCTGACATTGTTGCGTGCTGACCTCCAGTACGGCGGCAAGCCTCACAAAGTTGATGGTACAGGAAAGCTAATATAATAGAGCCCCAACTCCTATTCCTAGCATCATCCCAGTTCCAAAGGCACAGGATGTACATCCAAGAAGCAGCGTCTGCAGTGTCGTCAGGAAAAAGAACCGTACCAAACATGTGTAGCATGTAAGCCCGGCAGTAGAAGGTCACAGTGGCCTCGTCTGCATCGACCGGACAATGTCTTAACTCTTGAGGTAGCCACCTCAAGGATACTCCACTACTGCGTCGTTTCCTTCCTGGCACAAGTGTAGGTAGGGGCCGTCCCAAGAACCCTCCCACATGGTCCACCCATCCTGCAGACACCATGTCTTTGGTCACTGGGAATCCTCGGATTTTGACTCCAAGGATCATGGCTACATCCTGAAGAGTGATCGTCATCTCCCCACACGGAAGGTGGAAGGTGTGTGTCTCTGGACGCCACCTATCTACCAACGCTGTCAACGCCGCTGGGTTGAACGGTGGCGTGCCTCGACGACAGACACGAGCAACGGTGGCAAGGTTCACCTGCATCAGGAGAGGCATGTATTGGTCATTGTAGGCCATGGTCATAGCGGCGTCATGTGTCATTGGCCTTAGAACATTCAACACATGCACAAAAAAAACAAGACAACCAAGCAAATTATTGTGTCAATGAGAATGCGATGAAGGGAGCAACAAACAAAAATTCTGCTTTACCACCATGTATGAAAATGCAAGGGTTATACCTCTCCATTCTCTATCCTCCGGGCCCGGTGGTGCTCATTGAACCTTGGATCAAGAAGTGGGTACCGATCCATTCTGCAAGTGCAGTAATCAAAAAGCAATTAGTATGTAAGCAAGAAAAAACATCGATACAACTAAGAAGTAATACGAAGGAAATAACAACATAAGGAACCCAACAATTGTAAGTAAAACAAGGAACCAAACATTTATACGTAACAAGCACAAAACATGGATGATACCTCCTGTCTAAGTAGTTGAGGACATTTCCTTCTATTGTGGCCCGGTTTATGGCACCTTGAGCAATGAATTTTTTGGGTGTCCTTTACAAAATGTGTCCCAACGTTACGAGCAATTGATCTAGGGGTCGCTCGGTCCATGTCCATCCTGAACCTCTTGCGTCGCCTAGATCCTCTACTCTTCCATAGTAAACCAAGATCAGCCACGTACTTGGGGCCATCATAGGTAGGCCACTGGCTCTCATCTAGGAATGGCTCGAACTGAGGATTCCATGTGCTCATTATATTCCTCAGAGAGAACTCCACAGCCATACGGGGAGGGACCTCAGCGTCAACACGTCTAAGGCGACAAGCTGTAATCATGTGGGAGCAAGGCCTATGGTATATGGTGGGTTTTCCACAAGAACATTTGTTCTCATTGATTATTACATTATGTTTTCGAGCACCCCGATCTTCACCACCGATGTTAGTTCCACCTCCCTCTAGAATCTCATAACCATGGTTGATCGGATCAAAACAAACTCCTTTCTATTTTTTAGACTTTTTCTTTGAAAAAGCTAGTTCCCGAGAAGCTAAAAGTGGCCAAGCTCTGTTGTCGGTCCATAATTTTCTCGCATGCTTCTTCCTCGAAACAAACCAAGCATTAGACTTGTAGAAGGTGAATGATGCAATAGCAGTCATAGGTAGACCACGACAACCTCTCAGAATACTATTGGACATCTCTGCCATGTTACTAGTCATGAAGCTCCATCTCCAACCTCCGGTGTCATATGCAAGTGCCCATTTCTCCTTAGACGCCATCAGGTCATTCAAGAACTGCCTGCCATCATCATTTGTGCCCAACTTTAAGGCATCTAGATTCTCTTGGAGTAACTCTACCTCTTGCTGCCTGCAAACCTCCTCAAACAACTTGAAATTGTCCTTTGTGTGGTCACGCCTTATAAGATTCTGAGCAAGGTGTCTTGTGCGCCACCGGTGATGTATTTGCCCGTAACCTGGCATCTCTTCTTCTACAGCATTAAGAATGCCAGCATGCCTATCAGATATGATACAAACATCACGTTCAGGGCTGATCACCACTTGTCTTACAAGTCTCAGGAACCAACACCAACTGTCCATGTCCTCCTTCCAAAGCAAAGGCCAATGGGACAAGCTGATCTTCTACATCCGTCCCAATACAAATAAGCATTGTGCCTTCAAATTTCCCTATAAGAAATGTCCCATCAATTGAGACAATAGGCCGACAATGCTTGAATGCTTCAATGCTCTGCCCAAAAGCCCAAAAGGCCCTACCAAAAACTTGCCTACCATTTCTAGTTTCACCCTCCTTAGGTAAATACTCGAAGTGCATCTCGGGATTTATAGCTCTCATTGCATTCAACATTACAGGGAGACGCTCATATGCTTCTTCCTAGTTTCCAAAGATTATTTCTAACGCACGCTGCTTTGCCCTCCATGTTTTACCATACTTAACATAGTAATCATAGCGTTGGAAGATGATCTCAACCAACGCAGAAACGGTGATAGTTGGCATATGCTTCACCATAGGGCATAATTGCCTTGTAATGAACCTAGAATTCAGCTGCAAGTGGCTCTCTTCTGGATCAGCAGTGGCACAAAGATGTGGTTGGCGGACCGAGGTAATCTTCCATTTGCCTGCCCTGTTCTGTCTAGCACATACTCTCCAACTACACTGTTCTTGTTCGCAAGCCACGGTGTACCTATTGTTCTTCCATGAAGTGACGACCCTAAAGGGACGGTTATGGATAATAGAGTACTCTTGCAACCATGATTTTAGTTGATCCATGGTACCGAACAATATGCCTTTGCGTATGATGAAGCAACCGCTAACATCAGGGACTGCTGTATCACTTGGCCCTCCATCAGCTACTACCCTGTGAGCATGACTAAGGTCCTCGAAATCACCAACTTCTGGATCCCTCCAAGGCAAGACCCTAGACAATATTTCTAACTCCCTTGCATTGAGATGATGAACAGGGCGATCATCATCAGAGTCCTCAGCAACGTCCTCTTAAAAATTTTCATCATCTCCAGCGACTTCAATGTCAACCCGGTTGGTAGCCCTAGCATCACCAAAGTCTTCTTCACAGCTAAGATCATCTTCGTCGCTAAGGTCATCCTCAATAACATCATCTCCGCTATCATCGTCTGAACCATCCTCTTCGCCATCCAATACATAATCATCATCCTCCTCATCACTATCATCATTGGCCTCAACTTCACCAACCACATTCTCGTGATCATATCCATCGCCCTCAAAAAAACCCTTCATCATGATCCAGCGATGCATACTAGTCGCCACCAACGTAGCTTGGTTCTGTCAGATCAACCTCTTGTTGAAACATTGCACCATCACTTGTATGAGCTGGTGAGCATGGCCATGTTTGGATGATATCATTTGCTAAGCTAGACTCCCTGGTTACCACTAAATCCAAAGAACGAACTTCTGAGTCCAATACAACTGCCTTGTAATCAATCCAATCAGACTCAGTACAAATTTTGAACATCCTCTTTATCCGTGGACCTTTAGATGACCCAACATCTATCACACCTTCAAATTTAAGATTCACGTTGACTTCATTCCAACCTAAATTTTTATTCACTCGGTCCACTATTTGGTTCAAAGAGGGGGTTTCAGGAAAAATAAACAACTCTTCGGACATGTCCACCAATTTGAAACTATCATCTCTTGTCATAACAACACGACCTCCATGATGCAACCTCACTAATCTGTCCATCTACATCCAACGCGTGACAAGAGTTGTCATTTATCATGGGAATGAAAATTTGCAGACACAAATCGGTAAATCCATTAACCAGTTCAGTAATATGGCTTATATTTTTGGACTAAGTGAAAACCATATCCATTAAATAGGGAGCAGCATAAAGATAAGCAAATTTGAAGTTTGAGAGTGGCGTCAGCTTGTTTATATTGTACATTGCGGCTGTCAGAAGGTATTCAAACATTTAAACTTAGGCCAAGTTAAAAAATAAAATACAGGAATACTATACTAGAACTATCCAAGTGAAGTGAAAACCAAACAGGATATAATGCCATGGTCTTACATCAGCAAGATGGTAAACGATGTTGGAATGAAGGTTCAGATTACTGTGGAATTCCTCATAACTGAAGAGGAAGGAACCACATCTAGTGAAATTCTTTTAGTGAGAAGTGACTACTATGTTTCAAACGCTCAAATAGATGGAAAATCATCATCCTCCAGTGATAATCGTATGTTCCAAACCACCTCAGCATAGTCTTAATAGCATGATAACATGGGTGTGACCGTGTGAGCATGCTCTAAAGTGCTATCACTTAATAGTTTATATGCCAAGACTTCCCACAAAACACAATACCTAAACGATATAAGTGCACTTTAGGGGGAAAACAACAATATATGTACTACATATTTAATTCAATTCAGCTCTATAGTACTGCAGTGTTGATATAAAAAAGATGGCACATGTTTATGCTTCTAGTTCCACATTTAAAGGATAGTTTTGAACACTAATAGATAGATTCATCATTAAATATATTTTTTATTATGTATACATGTATTTGACAAAAGATAATTAGTTAGAATGAATTGGAGAGTACACCAAATGGAATCATGCATTGCCACAATGAGTACATAATAATTAATTGTTTATAAATTAAACCATTTGACATCCAAGTGAAACCCTAATCATCCTAACCAAAGGGCACCATGGGTATCATATTCTAACAAGATGATGACATCCAAGAGAAACCCTAATCATCCTCCACTGCAAACAATCAACCTAATGCTAGCATTTCGCAAATGAAGCTACACATACACCACATCACCATATACCAATGGAGGAGGCAAAATCGAGACAATGCAGTTAAATCGATCCGGATAGAATGGAAGAGGGGAGGGAGTTTTACCTCGGGGAACCGTCAGGATGCGAGATCCGACCACCTAGAGGAGGATTTAGGGGCTAGGGTTTGAGTGGGGGCGGATGGGAGAGAGAAGAAAGCCTCTGCGCTCAAACAGAATGGAGGGAGGAGGAAGAAGGGGGCCGCGGTGCTTCCTGTATGTGCCGAAGCTTGGCGTTGAGTCGGGGCACGCCGAGCTCTGAAGCTTGGCGTTAAGTGGCCGCATGCCGAGCTTCGTGGGCCGCAATGCTTAAGTGGGCCGTGTACGGCTGGTCAAGGGCTTGGCGTGCGATAGCCCCATGCCGAGGTATGAGGCTAGGCGTTGGGTCATCCGACGCCGAGATGTGGGCCAGCCGAGCCCGACGACTGCGGTCGCTGCTCACGTGGCAAGGACCTCGGCGTCGTGTCAGTTGACGCCGAGCCTCATACCTCGGCGTCATGTCCTAATACGCCTAAAAATGGTGTATTTTAGAAAAATGTTTTGTCGAGGAGGTATTTATAAAAAATATTTACAAAAAGGACCAAAATGCAAAAATTCGAGCAAAAAAGGAGCAGAAAGATGCAGCCATGGTCCCTGCGAATGGCGGATGCGAAAAAGAGAGGCCATCGCGCGGCCATGATGGGAGAGAAGAACAAAGGGGACGGGTGGTACGCCTTCATTTGTTTATTTAGTCATCACTGGTCACAGATTCAGACAGCTAAGTTTGCTAGAATGTCCAAGTTAAAGGTTATCATGAGAAGTAGTAGAGTCCACCGACTGTGCAAACATTTCTCTAGAAAAGGAGGAGCATGAGCATCGATATGATAGACGACGATTTATTTCATTTACTTTTATATACATTTTTTTGCTTCATGTTGAGAAACAATATTCCAGTTGAGAGTTCCATCATTTAATATTTTAATCTTATAAGGCTCAGAAATTAGTTAACAATAATGTGGACTTATGAAAGCGAAAATTTGAGATTCCAAATATTATTCAAATGCATGCTCTTTTTGATGGATAGTGTACATATATATATATAAAGGTAAAAGATTGCATGGGCCTTCTACTCACAGATTCCTTGTAGAGACTACCTAAATCATATCTTCTGAACACGCACCTTTTCACTAGTGTACTTTTCTGTCACACACATCACCTTTTTTTAACTTTTCCTAACACGGTATACTATATATAATCTTCATCCTGCTTTGATTGTTCCTTCGATCTGTCTCGTGCCCCCCTCTAATTCTTATATATAAATCTTGGAAACTATCTGGCCCATGGTCTAGAAGATATATATATATAGGCTAGTGAATCAGATGATATATATATATATATATATATATATATGGAGCTATCCCATTAATAGTGATCAATATATATGCATGCCAAATTGATGGCGGTCTGTATGGACATAATATTTGTTGCCAAGTTGACGATGATTATCACTTTTTTCCCATAAATCTATATGCCTCTTATATAGATAAACCCCACTAGCCTATTTTTTTCAACATGTAAGCTGTCCACCTCATCAGTTGACTCACAATTCCAATTAAAGTTTTCGCTAGCCTATTTCTTTCAACATGCAAGCTGTCCACCTCATCTGCCCACTCAAATTTCCTATTAAAGTTCACTAGCATAAGGAACTATGATATTCAAAACATTATCCACTAACGTACTATTAGCTATCCACATCAGCGCATCTGATTCACTAACATTAGTTTATAATAAAATTAGTTTGTAATAGTTAATTTCTTCATAAAAATTATATGAATAATTTAATATCATTCTAAATCAGTGGTTTCCACAGCAAATCGCGGGATATTCCCCTAGTGACTAATATAAAGTACAATCAATTACCTTGTCTCAAACACTGAATACATAGCCCATCTAGTAAACCACTACATGCGATCCTAGTGTTATCGTTTCAGATGATGCATAATTCCACTGAAATTTTGTTCTTTTGAATCATATCAAATTTTGTATACACCTGTCCCACCGGGATCTCAGGCGAATAAATATTGAGTGAGATTTTTTTAGGCTGTCATGTTCCCTTTCTCAATTGATTTCCCGGCCTTTTTCCATTAAGTTCATCAAAATGGATGATTGCTCCAGGGGGGCAATGGTGCCACACATTATTATGCTACACGTTGGACAACCAGTTAGTTGCGCAATTGGCTTCTGACGTGAAGCTCGTACGGCAATGATGTGAAGATAGATTAAAAAAATAGATGAACAAAATCTCCTTAATAAAGAGGACAATAATGTATATTATAGGAAATTTTTTCCTGTCTAAAAGAATAGAGTTCAGGTGTAAACAAATGCTGGTCACTGGATGGCTCCTTTAGTTGTTTAATATTTCAGAATATACGTGATACTATTATTTTGGAACAACGAACTCCTATTAACTCCCGTTTCAAACATCGTATAGCTTTAAAGGAGCGCTTTTATATTAACAAGTTTTTCATCACATCATTTTACCTGTAGTTTGTTCATTTTTATATGTTACAAGAAACATTTTCTTAACTATATATACTATGTTTCCCATTTCATTGATTGGACACAAAATATATACTGTTATAGTCAAAAAATCAATACATTAGGAGATCAACTCTTTCCACTTAAAAAAATTGAAATTAATTTTATACATTACTGGACATACTCCTTTGATCAAATACATTATGAGACCACCATCCTTGAAATATAATTAATTTTATTTAATACTACATCTGTCCAATATATGCAATTGTAGGTTTGGTCATATAGTCAAACTAACATTAGTTTATGGCAAAACAAGTATTAACACTTAAGACACTAAATATATATATTAAAGTAAAATGTACCGTGCGTACCTAAATTATTGGCGTTCTCCCATCTGGGTACTCAAATTTTTAAAATGACTATCCAGGTACCTTATCTTTTGCCGCGGCACACGGCCGGTCCAGAGGCAGCCATGTTAGCCCAAAAGTTTGTCTAAACCCCCTCGCTCATTCTTTTCCTCATTCTCCAGTCCATCCATCCTGTTCCTATGCCTCCTCCCGAACCTGCGCACGATCAGCACAGAAGCTCGTGGCGCTCCAGTCCGCCGTGCTCCCTTCCCGGTAGTTCATCGTCGTCGGTCTTGCTCGAGCAGTTCTGCTCACTCCCCACCGCTCTACAGCTTGCCATAGTGCTCGACGTCGCCCAATGGCACCTCCTGTGGGAGCATGTGCATCGCACCCCTCACCATCATGCTCTGCTACGTCGCTCCAGCACGGGCCATCCTGAGTGCGCATGAGCACGCCTGCCTAATCGCTCGCGCGCATGACCACGCCCTTCCCCGCTGCCTGCACGGCCGCGGCCAGGCGAGCCGGTGGCGCTCCGATTTCGGCCATTGGAGGGTCAAATTGTCGGCGAGGACGGCGCGGCCGCGGCCAGGCGGTCCGCTTGAGCTTGATTCCGGCCAATGGAGGGGCGAATCATCAGCAAGGAGTGCTAGTGGCCGTCAAGTCCGGGCGGCGACACAAGGGGTGTTGGGAATATGCCCTAGAGCTAATCATGTAGATGATGATATTCCGATTGTATCCATGATTAATAAATGTTTATTAAATATCCATTAAAGACAACTTGTATTGGTTAGCAATTATAAGAATTGTTTGTAGAACTCTTTACTTGCATGGTTATTCTAAATGTTGTCCCCAGTCGGAGTTCATGTGAGGACACACTTGAATATTAGACCAGCACATATATTAGTTAATGGCTATGTTTCATAAGTCATAGACATGAAGATGTTAAACTAATAATGTGAGCACATGTATGACATGTAGGCTGGACTGACCCAACGTGAGATGTTCTTATTATCTCTTTACACATTATGTATGTTATGTCCTTAGACCTCAGATTGTAGTATGTACTCAAGATATGAAACGCCATACTTAGGGACTGTCAAACACTACTTCATAATAGGATAGTTATAAAGGTGGTCTTTGGGTTTGTCAGGAAACATGTTGTGAGGCATATACAATCAAGATGGAACTTGCCCCTCTCTACGTTAGAGAGATATCACTGGATCACTCAAGTGATTGGATCAACAAATGCATGGTCATGCTTGGGTTAAGTGTTAACCCATGAGTTAAACCAAATATTGTGTGGCAAGGGAATAACTTGTATATGGTTGTGGTGGTTCGTCTGATATGATCTTTTGCATGCACATAGGAGTTGTCATGCCTTGCTAGAGGCCGCTGTCAACTTTTGGGTGAGTAGGAGTACTCGGCCCATGTCAATGTGTGCGTGAACCCATAGGGTCGCATGCTTAAGGGGCTGGAAGTCTAATTCGGGTTGGACACGAATTAGACAAGGCTTAGGGTTACTAATGGGCCTCCAACTCGTGAGCTTATTGGGGATGCCTATATAAGCAAGGGGTAGGGGTGCGACCAGTTTGAGACAAGCCTTGGCAGCCGCCGTCGCCCTCCCCACGCTCGCGCCTTCTATTTCTTGCGGACCTAGAAGTCCGGAGGCGCATCGCTTCTTCCCTACACGTGTGGGATTCCTCGAAGGTGCTGCATCTGGAGCACTGAGACGAACCGCGTGAGGAGATTGATGTGATGGACGACCACGCAACTGCACCGCCTGTTGCGACGCGTACGACTACATCAAAACGTCTTCCGCTGCACCTGCGCGTCTAGTGGTAATCCTGTAACCTGTAACTAGCAGTAGATCCTAGTTTATGAGGTCGAAAAGTTTTATTTTATGGTTAGCGTAGGACCCTCATAACCCATCAAGGGGAGGGGTAGGGGCATTGGTGCGAGCAGCCGCGTGGGGGCGCTGCTCGGTAAGCTGGTGCGAGCGGGCGCATGCGCAGCCACACGACGACGCTCTCTACCACGGGTGCGATGACGCGCATGCGAGATTTGCCCGCATCTTCGTCGGACATCGTGTCATGGGCGGCGGTGGGTTGTGTCACTAGTGGACCTAGAGCGACGAGGCCATGGCGGCCGTGTTCCAGGGCATGGAGCTTCGGCGCCGTCCAGGCTCGGGTTTGGCTCACCTTCCCTAGCATCGGGAGGCGTACGCAGGTCCGGCAATGTTGTAACGTGGCCCTAGCAGAGGTGCATGTCGCAAGGACACGAGCTCCGCGACGGAGGAGGAGGGGGTAGGCGGGCGCGTGGAGGAGCGGCCAAGCCTCGGCGGCCCCGTGCTCTCTCTTCACGCTCACCCACAGCTGCACAGAGGCTGGAGATGTCTGTGGCAAGGGAGCGTAGCGACGCCAGCAGCGGCGCCGACGCGATGGCCTCACCGGCGGCTAGACTCCGCTTACCGGCAAAATCCACCACCGTCTGTCTGTCTTCGTCCAATTACTTTGCATAGACGCCTGCGGCTCGTTCTTGCGCTCTGTTTGGACCCAGTCCCAGCATCCCTCTCTGTCGGAATCGGCGGCGCGTGCCATTTCCAGCGCCGCTGTCCCTTTCTCTGCCGTAAAGCCACTCGTGTGGCCAGCTTACTCGGGTGCTTTCCTCTCCGTATTCTTTCTTGATACAGCTTTGCCTTAGTGCCGTGAACCAAGGACGAGGAGCGTACTCTGTTTTGCAGTGGTGGAAGAGGATGGATGGACTGCAGAATATGGAAAAGAATGAGCGAGGGGGTATATGAAAAATTTAGGCTGACGTGGCTGTCTTTGGACCGGCCATGCGCTGCGAGACAAGATGAGGTACCTGGATAGTCGTTTTAAAAGTTTGAGTACCCAGATAGGAGAACGCTAATAGTTTAGGTACCTATGGTGCATTTTACTCTATATATTATCAGGTTTTGATTTTCCACAGCCAAATAAACATTGTATCTTAATTTTAAAGCGGGGGAGTAGTTATTTCACGTTTACAAAGAGTGAGCTGATCTCATCAACCAATGATAATATATATGATTTGTCTAAGGGCATGCATGTCGTCATACGCATGGGCCAACTTTGCATGAGCTACTAACCTCCAACAACGTCCGGTTACAAAAGCAAAGATCACAATCAAAGTCTAGCTAGAAATTTGGATTGCACATATTGTTTGATGCATTTGCTCATATCTCCATCTCATCATCCTACCATGTAGCCACCTAGCTTCTTTTCTTGGGCACAAATAATAAATAAGTATGCGCCCGTACGTGCACGGCAACTAAAGGTTGTACTACATGTACAACCGTGAACTATCACTGTCTATATGTGCCTCTCTTCTGTCTATTATATGTATATATGTATCGATATATATACTATATACATATAATAAATTGAGAGGAAAAATATTGAAAAAGAAAGATGAGAAGCTCCTTGTCAGCAGCCGCATGGGCCAGGGCCGCTCGTGCGCTGCCCCGTCGTCCATGCAATGCAATGCAAGCATCCATCACCTCACAACACAGTGACACATGCATCATTTTTTTTTGCAGTCTCTATGATTCTCCAGCTAGCTCCAGCCTAGCTAGCTATATAGTATTGTCGTCGGGGCAGTACCATCAGGTCGATCATTGCAGCAACAAGTGAGAGGAGGCGCAGCTAGCAGAGAGCTAGCAGGATGGCGTCCGAGAAGGTGGAGACGATCGTGGCGGGGAACTACATGGAGATGGAGCGCGACGTCGGCGTCGGAGGCGGAGACCATATCGAGCAACCTGGCGAGGCGGCGGCGGCATCCGGCAGCAAGAAGATGGCGCTGTCGAGCCTGTTCTGGCACGGCGGGTCGGTGTACGACGCGTGGTTCAGCTGCGCGTCGAACCAGGTGGCGCAGGTGCTGCTGACGCTGCCCTACTCCTTCTCGCAGCTGGGCATGGCGTCTGGGGTGGTGTTCCAGCTCTTCTACGGCCTCATGGGCAGCTGGACCGCCTACCTCATCAGTGTTCTTTACGTCGAGTACCGCACCAGGAAGGAGCGTGAGAAGGTCGACTTCAGGAACCATGTCATCCAGGTACATTTACCAGGATGTATATATGACTATTTTCTACTCGTACTTTCTTTGTTCCAAATTTTGATGTCAATCAAAACCATCAAAAGGTTCTGAAATTCTACACCAATTGTATAATTGATGCATTTTTATATATATACTGTCTCGAGAGCAGTGTTTTGAGGTTCTTGATGGGCTACTAGGGAAGCACTGGAGGAACATCGGTCTCTTCTTCAACTGCACTTTCCTCCTCTTCGGCTCCGTCATCCAGCTCATCGCATGTGCAAGGTAATCATCCATCCATGTGGTTCATCACAACGATCAGATAAAGTCACTATCCAAAGTTGTATAGTAAATTTCCTCGTTGCAATAATGTTAGATGTACATTGCTATGCATGTTGATCATGTAATCTTCTAATTACTCGCCACTGCTGGATCCATGGATGATTGAGCAGCAACATCTACTACATCAACGACAAGTACGACAAGCGGACATGGACGTACATCTTCGGCGCTTGCTGCGCCACCACCGTCTTCATCCCCTCCTTCCACAACTACCGGATCTGGTCCTTCCTCGGCCTACTCATGACCACCTACACCGCCTGGTACCTCACCATTGCCGCCATCACACACGATCAGGTATATACGTTGAGCGTGTGATGCGACCAATTAGTTACCAGTCTGCTCATCTTTTGCCAACAGCCTAACAAGTTCCAGTATATACGACTAACACGTATATATATCATTGCTTCTTTGTGTATCATTGAGCGACATATGCATTATATGCAGGTGGAAGGTGTGACGCACTCGGGCCCAAGCAAGATGGTGCTCTACTTCACGGGGGCCACCAACATTCTTTACACATTTGGAGGCCATGCTGTCACTGTGTAAGCCAGCTGCCAGCCTTGCTACCTAGCTTGATCCAAACAGATAGAATGATTAGCTCCTGATGCTTCATAAATGACACACACGAATCTGTGTTCAGATCAGAATTAAGTTAACATGTCACTTCAGAGTTCAGACTGATCAGAAGGTGGCCTTGCGCTATTTTTTTGTTGGTGGTGCAGGGAGATCATGCACGCGATGTAGAAACCTCAGAAGTTCAAGCTCATCTACCTGGTGGCCACGCTCTACGTGCTGACGCTGACCCTGCCGTCCGCCTGCGCCGTCTACTGGGCCTTCGGCGACATGCTCCTCGACCACTCCAACGCCTTCTCCCTCCTCCCGCGCTCCGGCTTCCGTGACGCCGCCGTCATCCTCGTGCTCATCCACCAGGTAATTTTCAGAACACACGAGAGAGTAGAAACTTGAAAGATGAACTGCCCATGATCTGATCGTTTGTAAAACAACGAAATGCATTATTGTTGCAGTTCATCACGTTCGGGTTCGCGTGCACGCCGCTCTACTTCGTGTGGGAGAAGCTGATCGGCGTGCACGAGTCCGGAAGCATGGCGCTGCGCGCCGCTGCGCGGCTCCCCATCGTGATTCCCATCTGGTTCCTGGCAATCATCTTCCCCTTCTTCGGCCCCATCAACTCCACCGTGGGCTCGCTGCTGGTGAGCTTCACCGTCTACATCATCCCCGCGCTGGCGCACATGGCCACCTTCGCGCCGCCGGCCGCCAGGGAGAACGCCGTGGAACGGCCGCCGCGTGGCCTAGGCGGCTGGGCCGGGATGTACGCCGCCAACTGCTTCGTGGTGGTGTGGGTGCTCGTCGTTGGGTTTGGGTTCGGCGGCTGGGCTAGCACTGTCAACTTTGTACGCCAGGTTGATACCTTTGGTCTCTTCACCAGGTGCCACCAGTGCCCGCCGAAGCACTGACACCTACGACAGGCGAGATATATTAACTGCTTTCATGCGTGTGTACGAGCTTGGTTCGCATTCTTGAGGAAACATGTATGCATAGACATAGAGAGACATATCATGCAAGATTAAGCAGAGCGTGTTTTAATTCCATGTCGAGGTACGACATGATGTCTTGTGGGTACGTGTGCACAGTATGTATATGTATGTGTGTGTATATTGATCCGATTAATTGTCACTATATACTTCTGAGCTGTTTTGTAGCCACGTTAATTCAGGTTGTTTTCAAAATCCAGGTTGTACTGCTACAATCCTGTATGATGTTCCAATGTAAAGGGGTAAAAAAAAGTGAAAGAGACTACATTCAGATGCTTGAGCTGCTTTCATTGCTGATTTTGAAAAAAAAAAAAAAACTCCATAGTGTCTTTGATCCATGTCCATTGTTTACATGCAGAGATGCATGCTATGGTATGATCATGCATGGGTGCTTTTCATGATGATAACCATACGTAGGGTAACTATAAAATCACATGGTACATGTAAAGTCGTCACAGTGCAGCTTATCTGGCTAGGCATTATATGGACTTTACAAGCGAGGAGGAAGAACCTGCATGATATGCATACATGGTGTGTCCACCATTCTGTCCTACAAAAAAGGCGGCTACTGTGGGAAGATCAACTGGAACTGACCGTGTGTGCCTGCATGTTTCGGAAAGGTGACTGAGCTACCTGCAAGTGTCATTTGTGGTCCTGGTCCATGCCTGGCTTTGCTGTGAAGAAAGCACTAGCTTGGCCTTGGAGGAGGTCATATTTTTTTTAACAGCTGGTCCTGAGAGGTTATGTATGAATATGATTGCAGCCAGTGCAGTACTAGAAGGAAGGTTCAAGACTAAACAAGTGGTAGCTCTCATGTGGCTGCATGATTGACTTCGAGGGTCGGGGACCATGTTGAGTCAGTCTAGCATGTCACTGTCTGATACTCCTACAGCATTGGAATTCCTTGAGAATTACTGCAAAGTGTTTAATAAGACCTATCTTATTGGAATATATGTCCATAGTTATGTTTATGGAGTACCTGGTTTTTCTTTTTTTTTTTTGCATATTGTCCATAGACTTTTCTGGCGTGTTTGCATTTATTAATGCTGCGGGATGGACACCCATTTTCATAGTCACACATATTAGTTTTCCTACAAAAAATTTAATTTTCATTTAGAAGGGTAATGAAAATAGAAAGGAATAATTCAGAATACATATTTTTCACTGGTTCGTATATTATGTAGCACATGAATATTTTTTTTGCACACAATAAAGATGCACATTGAGATGTATATGATTATTACCCTTTACCATTGATGTCAACCTACTAGTAGACATAGACATAGACATAGACATAGACATAGATATGGATACGGATATGGATACAGATACGGATACAGATACGGTTACGGTTACAGATATGGATATAGATATAGACGTAGATAATTTCTAAGACGACGCTTATCACATTTAATTTGATGATAAGACTCCACACACTGGCAGTCTGAGCCAGCAAAAGGTCAATGACCTCCCATCCGTGCATATATAAGAGAGAAGAAGCATTGGAGGAGTGCGGAGGCTTCCTACTAGTGAAGTAGAAAAAGCAAGTAGTCGGTCATCGTCGGATTGGAATGTTGGCGTCAAGCAGGAAGATGGCTGTGGTGACCGTGGCTGCCATGTTGCTGCTACTGCTGCCGCTAATGGCCAACGTGGAGTCAGCATCAGCCACGGGACTGTCCAGCTGTAATACTTATGGGGGCTACTCCTACTCGCCATCCAGCAGTCTGGGGGCAAGAAAGCTACTTTCGTGCATTCTAAGTGGATTCGCTTGTACTCTTGATTCGAAGTGTTGCTCGCAGCATTGTTTACACGGGTCGTGCACGTGAGATCGAGCTGGGAGGTGCTCCTGCTGCCATTTGCGAGAGGCAGCGCTTGCTTAGTTTGCTTTGATTTGATCTCAATGGGTGTCTGTGTCCTGCTATTGTACGTGTTTGTTCTTGTATTCTTTTTATATGGTTCAATATATTGAAGCAGTGCATGGAATACATGTTTGCTTTTTTTTTTTGCATAATTTCTAACCCAATAGGCAACTCCAACACTACCAAAAAGGAATTGATGACGAGGAAAAAGATATGGCGAGTAGAATGTACAACAGTTTCATATCTTAAATTTGGAGATTATCACTTGATCATTACTAAGAACCAGCAACCTACTTTGTACCCGCAAAGGCTCGAACCAGCAACCTCAAGTCACACGTGTATTTATATCTGATTTTGAAATGAACATATGGTACCCTAAACAAAGTCAAATAAAAAATGATCAACTACAGAGTTATATTACTTTTTGAGATCTATATTTTTGTTTTGGTTGTTTCTTTATTTGAATTTCAATTGTGATAAATCCAAATGTAACTTTACTTGATTGCATAGATGGTTTGAAATGAGAATATTGTCAACTCGTTTTGGTTGTTTTAATTGTGATAAATCCATAACTTTTTGAGGTCTAACACTTTCATTTTGGTTGTTTTATCCACCTGAGGTAGTTTGAAGAATCAAATTTACTTTTTTTTCTTATACACCTTTTATTTTTAGAGGCAACTCTATTTCCAGCCACCTCTCAAGGTCAATTTCTAGAGGAGGGTAGAAATATAGTCGCCTCTAAAAATAGGGTTCGTATTTGTAAAGGCAACTACAAATAGAGTCATCTCTACAAATACATTTCTAAAGGTGGCTTTATTTATTTGGATGTCACTATAAAGCTGGTTAGAAATTGTGCTATCATTATAATAAAAAAAAAGCTCATATAGCTTGAGAAGGAGGAGCACGTTGGGGCAGGACGTGGCTCAAGGAGAGGTAGTCTCACCTTGAAGAAAGCTACTCAGCTCAACGAAGAAAGGACTAGATTGGAGGAGAGCATATTATTTTAACATCTGGTCCTCAAAGGTTATGTATGAAATGATTGCAGCCAGTGAATGCAGACTAGAAGGAAGGTTCAGGTAAACAGGTGGTAGCTCTCATGTGGTTGCATGATTGACTTTGGGGGTTGGGGTCCATGTTGAGTCAGTGTAGCATATCACTGTCTGATACTCTCACAGCACTCGAATTCCTTGTGAATTATGGATATATGAGCATTGAAATGCACAACCTGCAGTGCAGGCAAATTACTATCCTGGCTAAAAAATGATGCTAAAAATAAATGTTTAAACTTTTAAGTCACAATGAATGTGAACTAGTTGTAAAAGATAAGAAGTTCACCACTCTCCTGTAAATGGAAGCAAATGCTACTTGGAATCGAAAGATTCAGTCAGAGCAAAAACAGTTCGTTCCTGCAGTCTACACAACCCATCCGGAACACTCTCTACATAAACGTCAACAACTAGAAGCCAAATAAAAGATTATGAAACGATCGAGTAAGATCACAGCAAGCAGCACGCCTCCATGGAGTCATGGACAGCATGCAGCTTTGGAGTCGATCTGAAGCAAACAAGGAACCAACGGGCAGCTGCCAAAACCAGTCTCGGCAAGCTGCCTTCCTAGCAGTACGTGCAGAGGAGCTTGTCTGTCGCCATGCGCGCAGTAGAATCCAATCATAAATTCATAATGCATTATAATATACTCCAGAGGACGGCAGCTCCGGTCACCATGGAGTCATTGGACTTTGCCTCGGTGTCCGTAGCCTGCATCGTCGTCTTCGTTGCGTCCACTCGGCCGGGGACAGGTTCATTTCAGCAAGAGGTTTCCAACCATGAAAAGATGCATCCAATTCAACACACACCCTTCACCACCTTTTTCTTGATATCTCACTACACAAATAGCTACAACTACCCTTACAGAAGTTGCTACCGCTGTCACCTATGTCGGCTGCTTCACAATCGCAAGTATTAGCATAGCATCGCTGCGTGTAATTGTTAACATACTCTCATCATTGTACGTATTAAGGAGAGAAAGAAGATCGATCGGCCCCTTACAAACACCACCACCTCACTTGGTGCTGAGCTGTGAGGGGTAAGAGGAGAAACAAACTGTAAATCGTAAACTTGAGACAGCAATATAATTCAGACCGAGCAAACATGCACACATGGATCCATTCAGATTCAGGACCATGAATCATTCAGGTCCTGGCATGCCTACGAATCCACGGACAGCCAGTGCAGTACCACAGCAATCAGGCAGGGAAGGACACAGAGGGAAAACATGGATTAGTCCATTGCTTGTTCAGTTGTTCGTCATCTGCTAAGCAATGTCAAGCTAAGCTGATGCATCTTCAGTTGTACTACTACCTAGTGGCGTTTAGCAGCTGACACTGCATAGATGCATGGTAATGAAGCAACACAGATAGGTCCCCTCGTTTCAAATACTCCTACCAGATCTGCCGGAAAGCCCTTGAGCATCATTGCAACAATATAAGGGCAGCTCAGTTCTCTCCTTTTTATAGCAACAGCACACGTGTTACGACCATCTGTGCGGCTTACGGTTGGTTTGGCAATAGTTCGCGTGTCAAGTCTATTCAAACATTTGCATGATGCGTTGGTGAGAATTGACACTTCGACAGAAGATGTGACATCACAAATGATCAGATTCTTTAACTGTCCATGAACATATATATATATATACATATATATAGAGTGTATATCTATATTCACCTGGGTGCATTCACTGTATTAAATGCACCCATCCGTACATACACCCGTCATGCACACCACATGGTCCGGTGTAGCGTGACCTCTAGCAGACCGACTTGACTAGCCCCGCACCCAGCCAGTCGATCGGAAACAAAAAAAAATTCTCTGCATGCATGCAGATGGATGGGTGAGTGACAGGCTGATACGTACGTGTATTCGTGTTGCAACTGAACACAACAACATATTGTAACCACGGCACACACGATGTTGCAATTTGGTGTGCGTGCTCTGCTGGCGGCGAGCTATTGAAGAACATGCAGAGAATACACATATTTGGTATATAAAATGCACGTGTTCATTAGCTAGGCTTGCAACTAGGTTGTAACTAGTTGCATATAGGAGAAAATTTGTTAAAAACTACGTTTTAAGTGATTGCAACAAACGCTAACTATGTTATAGTCAAGTTGCAATTGTATTATAACCATGATGGCAACTCATAGTACATTGAAATTGCAATTACGTACTTTAAAAAAAATTCATCCAATATAGTCTTTGTTGGATCTTATTTTGTTAAGCACTTTTTTTTCAACAATCTGGTGCAAACGGATCTGAAATAGGGGCTACGGTTTAGGAGATATTGTATTTTTTTATTCCGAAACAAAAAATATTCTCTGCATGCATGCATGCATGCATGCGAGATAGATGGGTGGGTGAGAGGCTGAAAGAACGTGCATCCGTGTTGCAACTGAGCAGAACAACGTGTTGCAGCCACGGCACACATAATGTTGCAATTAGCGCGCGGCGGGCGGATGGCTGCATGCACGGGTGATGCGTACGTACGCGGTGGCTATATAGGGTCTGTGCATTTGCTATAGCAAATACACCTGGGTGCATTTTAGCAGCGCCATGTATATATATATATATATATATATAATAAGGTGTATAGTTTAGCATGATTTTAATAATGCTACGGTGCTGTATTGGCATCATTGTTCGTTTTGCAACATTTGAAGCACGTTTGGATGTTGGATCAGGAGCCGAATATGGATGATGAATGTGAAACTGCGGCAGTTAGTATGAGCCTTGTTGTAGCAGTATATATGGAATTAAGCAAACAAATATATTTTAGTAAAGAATATAAAACCGGAGATGATCCCAAACCGCATTTTAATGCTTGTTCCCTTGTGAAAGACAACAAGCTTCTCCTTTTTTTCATCCAATTAATTACATTTTCTGTCAGAAATGTCAGTCATATATACTTAGCATAACTGATGAAATGGAGCAAACCTACCCTTGCCCCTTGTACTGTGCTTTAGATGATTTGATAACCAAAATCAGAAGACCCGTGATAAAAATCTAATGAACCAATCAAGATATTCTAATGACTTTTGAATATAGAGATTTTTAGGGCTTTTAATACATTATAAATCTCTGCATACGTTCGGCATTTTTGGCTTCCAAATTCTGATGTGGTGACCCAACTGCATGGGCCGATGATGACCAAGATTTGGGCTGGGCCGCACGGGGAAGGATACAGAAACCGGGATGACCAGTGGCGTGTTCGACTCATGGGCCCTGTCAGCATGAGAAAGAGGGCATGGGCCTTTTTCATCGAGCGTTGTTTTTTAAATATAGGGGAAAAATTCATTATATTGTTCTACATTGCTGACGATTGGAATATGCCAAATCTAGATGGAATATTTAGAGCTCATTGAAATTTCTAAAGATGCTTAAAAAATAGTTTGGGCAAGCAGAGCTCAGTTTAGGAGTGCAAGCAGAGCGGCAGCACGCTGGACACAGTATGTTTTTATATCATGTGATCATAAACTCCTCTTATGAGACATATTTATGGGGCAAGCATGATTCTATTATGTGGTCACAACCATGTCAGTCCACTCACCGAGCTCGATGTGGGAGCGTAATTCATAAAGGAGCTCTTCCATGCATATCAATAAATTGGATGTCCTTCCAACACAACACATTTCATTAAAGATTAAAAAAATGAGCTCCACTCTCACTGGCACAATATACACAACCTCTTATATGTCGTGTTTCCAATTGTACAAATTCTCCACTAAATACAAGCTAGGACCGCAGCATAGGGTGGTAAGGAAGGCTGATGGCGGATGGGAGTGTGATGTTCAAAGGTGTTTAGAAGAAGATGCTATTATGTATTAGGAATAGGAGGCAAAAGGAACAAGGGGTGGTGATGGCTATAGAGATGGGCTGCAACAATTGCTCTTGAGGTAGATGCTAATAGATTGGCGCCTATGCAGAAGCGGCGGCCACACATGCGGAAAGGCCGTCGACCTAATCAATTTTCATATTGTGTCGAACGACATTATAATTAGATCTTATGTATGTATGGAGCCATTGGAGTACAGGCTCAATATCGTGGAAAGGGCCGACTACGCCCTTAACAAATGTGGGGAGGAGCTTGCATCATGTGAGGAAAGTTAGTGCCACGTCAGCATGGTCTTGAATTTCTCCATGCTGTTGCGGATGGAATAAGCTACTGCAGATCAAGTTTTTATGGATTCAAGTTCTAAATTATAGGAAACCTGCTAGCGTACTAACCAGTAGCACTGAAAGTACTGATGTGCTTGAGCTTTTACTTGTTGAGTGCCCTCCCAAAAGGTTTGAGGGCATGCCCGTGTTTAATAATCCAAATAAAACTGTAAGTTTCACAACATCATGATCAATCACAACAAAGGATGCAGAACAATGGAATTATTTTCCTATTGGTTAAAGGTAATGTGATGCAAGAGGATATGAAGAGGCATGCAAGAGATCATCTCCACATGAAGATCTTGTTCTTATGACAATCGCCTCCCATTGTTCAGTCTCTAGTAAGAGGTGTTAGCTAAATTGATTGCACGCATCTGTAATCTTTAATTCAGTTAAGATCATGCATTATTGAGTTAGGGGGGTGGGCGTGATCGGTGGAGTGCTAGATCACGACCCAGCCTGACTTGGTCAGGTTGTTAGCGTCACGGTGTGTATCGTGCATGCGGCATGTGTCGTATGGAAATGGCACGTGCACGGTGCACAAATAGCATAAGAAAGGACCTGAAAAGTTTTAATGATGCAGAGACTTTATAGTTATTAAAGAGGAGAAATATACATATTCCCCAAAATTCTGTATTATACAATGCTCGTTTGATAATGATGAACCTAAGAGGACAATATGGGAAGCAAGAGATAGCCTCCGAATAGATGGCATCATTTGAGCTTCTGCAGTTGGGTGTAGACAGCAAGGAAGTGGTTTCGTGGCAAGAATTGCAGGGGTTTGGATGGTATATCATAAATAAATAGATAAGCAATGCATGCATGTACATTCATGAACATGTTGTGGACCTTCGAAGATGATCTGTAACCTGGTCTAGAATGGCCAGCAAGCCACATGAACCATGGGTAATATCATAGAACCAAAGCTATAAGTAGAGAAAAATAAAGAAAACATTATTACCCTAATAAAGAGCAAACAATATGCACGACTCAATTATTACCAATTTATATTTATCTTACCACATCATGAGTGCTCTGACTCGTATGAATTTCGCTTATTCCTGGAACAATGAAACCACCGTAATGCAAAGCTAGCTCCTTGTAGAATGAGAAATCAAGTACATTATTATAGCCAACTTGTCGAAGTGAGTCTAAACAGAGTGCGACAGCACTGCGCTGGGCCGCCCTCACGGATGCGCTCTCTGCCCCCATCCGGTGGATAATGTGCCTAGGAGCATCTAGGAGTTGGCTCCTCGAGGGATGGTAAACCGAAGGTCACATTGCTGGTGCCGAGTATTGGGACAGGTCCCCATCCTCACATCGAAGACTCGGCATTGGACATGCTAAGTGTTGAGTGTAGCCATCTTATTGGGGTTATGAACTGCGACATACAAATGTAATGCAACAATGTTACTGAACTAATTATATGCTTGTTTGTCATACAATGGCTCACATATAAAAACAAAAAAAAAGTTTGACAGTATTTCATACAATAGCTGGGGCAAAGAACCGCCGCGGCACGTGGGCATTAGGAGTAAATGGCTCATCGCCTTGGTGAAAACCTGGTTGCTGTGGAGGGGGAGAGGGAGGAGGAGGGGGAGGTACGTTGTCCATGGAACCTGATAAAAAAATCAACCATAAATATATATAGGCACAAAAATACCTCAAAACTAATTAGGAAAGTGAACCTAAATAATTTCATGTATATAATTATATTTAGAATATTAGTGAAGTATGAATACCAATGAAATATTTTGGAGCCATTGTTTGAAGATAAGTGAACTAGTTTTCTCACGACTTCACCAATTTCACTGCGTGACTTCACATTCATGTAGAAATATATATACAACAAATAAAAATAAATTCACCATCTTGACTTAAACATGGAATGATCTAATTATTTATCATTGAAAGATTAGAAAATATATGAATAAGTTGCTAACCTTTTGAAAATGATGATGTACAGTGAAAAGCTTGCTCCCCAAACAAGAACACCTAGCCATTTGAATGATTTTGGGATGTCTCGAGTGGGGGAACAACAAGAAGGATTAGGATATATATATATATATATATATATATATAGTGAAACATTGTCCCGGATAGTTATATCAATCGGGACTATTGGCCGTGATCCAGTCCCGGTTAAAATAATCAAACAGGACAAAAACCACCGTCTGTCTCCGGCTTGCTCCGCGCCTGCAAAAGCTGCGTTTGGAGGCGTTGGACACGGGCTTTAGTCCCATTTAAAGAGACTAACCGGGACAAAATCAACTTCTAATCCCGGGCCAAAATATTGGCGAGCTTAAAGCCTAGATTCAAAAGTTGATTCTCTACTAGTGCATATATCCTTCATTCGGCGCTACTCTCTTCACATGGCACACATATCTGTATCAAGCTTTGATGTACTGGGCTTTGTTTATTTTTTGTTTATTTATTCTATTTACAATGGCGGCTTTCTTGAACCGCCACGGTTAATGCCATGATTAACCATCACCTCAACCACCATGGTAAATCGAAAAAACCCGCCACGGTAAAAAATTGTGTGGTAGTGTAAGGCTACCACCGAATGTGCTTCATTCTCAGTCAATTACCCCTCGTTCATACAAGATGCTGATGAGTGTTATATTGAAATAATGCTTATTTCGAACACTAAATGCTTGGCGAGTAAACAAAATGTACTTCACCTACCAATTATCAACAGCAGTACTGACTGTAACAACGAAAAACAAGTACCTCTGTATAGTGCATTCTATACCAATTATAAGTCGTTAGATGTAAGCACAATGCCCCAGCACAGGGCACTGGCTAATAGGCTATTTATATAGTGTATCTGAGGAGGTAGTATGTAGGATGTTTAAATGTGGATAAGAATTAAGCTTCCATGATTTATTAGGAATGTGAGGCAAAAGGGAAACACATATTGCATCAAAGTCCACGAAGCTACATGTTGCGGGGACAGAATGATCTGAAAGGTGAGGGATGGCACTCACCATACGTTGTAATGGCTGCACACACCAGTTGGTCGTCTACCTAATAGGCTATAATTCAACCATGACGCATACTCCATCTTCCAGTTAGAGCTCCTGTGAGAGCAAGAGCCAAAGGTGTGGGATCTAGCATTGTGAGATGATCTTTGTCCACACGGGATCTAGCTCCTGTGAGAATGATCTTTGTCCAGTTGGCGCTGAACAAATTCCCCATTTCTATCGTTTGATTGACAACTTCTTTCTATATGCATGGAAGGAGGGCTGTGCTTGCAGTATGGACATGTGACTGATTCCCCATGCTTACTGTATGGACATGTGAAATGTAGCTGACGTTGGCTTACTCCTTAATGTTAGTTAATTTTTGACTCTCGTTGTCGGCCTTTGTTGTTTATGTCAATGTGATTCTATCTATTGAAAAATTGGAATGGAATCCCGTAGCATAGAGATAGCACATCGATGGTTATGGAAAAGTGTATAGACCGGCGAGGTCTAAGTTTTATTTTATCTGGCATACTATCATGCCAAAATCGACTTCTCAACCCGCAACGGGCTTTGCGAATGATATGGTTACCACAAAGAAGGAAACTGACCTACATTTGCGAATGAAAATTTAAAAAGTTAACCTTGTTCAAAACAAATTAGATTTATAATGAGATAGATGATACTGAGAATATCACAGGCCCTCAATTATATATAAAATTTAATGTTATCATTTAACACAACAAAATTGTTTTTGCAGCAACCGGAGATCTTTTGAGTTGAGGCGACTCAATTTACTGCCGTGCTTCTAGATAGATACAGTGTCCAAACCGTGATGCCTCCAGAAATGCATTTGTAGAAGCGGTTATATTTGTAGCCGCCTCTTTCAATCAATTTCTAGTGGCAGTTGGATTCCAAGGCACCCTCTACAAGTTTCCCTATTATGGAGGCTGCAAGGTGCCATAGACGACCTAGGTCATGTCTGGCCATGTCCAATGGCATTGGTCGGTCTCCGTGTTCCTCGACAAGGTCAGGCCAGCATGGTGTTAGGCTACAGTCCTCAGTGGCATTGGTCGGTCTCCATGTTCATCTTGGATGTCACTAGCAACAAGTTTAGGAACTAGAGCACAGTTTTTGACAGATCGGTGTAAATAACAACGTTGATAAAAAAGGTTACTGTTCCATCCGTAGTTTTTTTAGATGGAACTAGTAAATATGACAACATCGAAAACGAATTGGAGAGGTGACGGGAAACAAGGAAACAATCTAACATTTTTTTATGAGTGTCATATAGCGTATTTTGTTTAGAGGATATTTTTTTCAGGTAGCATTTGGCTTATCAACAACTACAATGAATAAGACCAATTTTTTTTCCATATATGTGGTTACAACAAACTGAATAAAGTTGTGATCTCGATATGTCTAAAACACTTTGTGCCCCTTTTCATTGTCTGTGTTGATCTTCCAACTAGTACAGTAACATTATATTCCACATTTTCAGTTCTTTGAGGGGATGCAAAGCTGCACATACATCATGCACTATGTATTTTATATCCTGTGATAGTAATCTTCCCTGAAGCAACAAATATATAGGGCCAGCTGGTTTGATCCTAGTATGTGGTCCTACCCATGTACGGTCACAGAGCTCGATGGGAGTCTAGTACCTAGAAGTGCTCTTCTACTCAATATGTGGTTGGTTTGCAGAGTGAATGCATAGCACCAAATGAAAGCCCTTCCAGCACTAGACTTGCTAGTATTGATTAAGAAATAAGTTCCGCTATCTCTGGCACAACGTACATAAACACCTATATATAGTGCTCCCATCGGCTATACAAACCCTGTGATATGGTTCTAGCTTGTATTCTGTTGAGTGTTCGCTGAGCAGGGAGCACTATGTTCAAAAGAGTTTCCATGATTATATATTATTACTTTATTAGGAGTAGGAGGCAAAAGGGACAAGGAGTGGTGATAACCAGGAGGCTGACCTGGCACGATGGTTCCTTGGGGAAGACAAAACTTAACTGGTGGCATCTAGTCCTGATGAGACAACCACGTGCATTAGGTGCCACCAGTTAAGTTCTTGATTAGCAGTGTAGCATTGAAGTGCTTCAGCTCTTCAACGTCTAGTGCCCTTCTAAAAATGTTGAAATCCTGACCGGTCTGTAATGATCGATTCATGAACTGTATGTTTCACAGCGTCATGATGGAGCATAAGAAATGTTATTTCTGAAAGTATTCTACCTTTTATTTAATGTCTAAAACTAATGTGTTTCGTAAGAGAAACGAAATTATTGGTCGAGATGTGACTGCTAGCCACCAAACATGGAGAGGCATGCAAGATACCATCTCCACATGAAGAGCAAGTTCTTATCTCCCTAGCTAGACAGAGGTGGGCCATGGTTGGTGGTTAAATTAAAGATATATTTTTACCCATTGAAGGGGCACCTAAATGATAAGTCGGAGGGCCATCCCCTGACGAGCCTTAATACAGAGTTTCGCGCCATCCAAATGTTTCTCGAACGCCAACTAAATTTTTGGATGCCATTTTTTTAAAACTTGCTCACAACATTCTTATCTTATTTTATCTTATCTTACTAGTACAAAATTAATTTTTAGCAATCCCGGCCTTTTTCAATTGGTGGTGCGCAATCTACGCTACTATAAAAAATCGATTTTGACTCTCTAAAAACTGTTTATTAAGAGTTCCAAAGGAAAATAACACCTATCTAATAGATAGTATCTTGTAAGTCTAGCATAATGCGATGACCAGACCTGCTCAAATGCCATGTGTAAATGTTCCATCTTCTTCTTGCCTAATTTTCCATTCCCTCCTATTCCTGCAACATTTTGGACGACGGTTCCGTTGCACCTGTTTGACTTCCTTCTCTTTCTTCCCCAATTTTGGATTCGCTTCGCTATTTTATATTTTTCTAAAGAGAAACCATTATATGGGAATGGGAGGCCAGCAGGTAGTGGAGTTAACATGGTAGGTTATTTGTTATGCATTCACTTCTCTAGATGATCCTATCTTGCACCGCATATGCCATGAGCAGCGCTATAAATCCAAACTTTTGATTAAGGTTGCTGCAGAGGGAAATCATAGGTTCACCTAATCGCTAGTAATGCTATTTGTAGTGTTTCTTTTTTTCTTTTTTTGCAAAACATATGTAGTGTTTCTTACTAGATATTGTTCACTAAACAATAGAGCTGTATGGAAAAGGGAAAAGGAGGCAAAAGGTTACTAAGGCCAGCAAGATCGCAGGTATATCCATGTACAGTTAGAAAGGGTTTCCTTCTGTTTGATAGGCTTGTGAGGCATGGCGGAAGAAGCTACTAGAGACAACAAGGGGTCTCGATGTCCAGAGATAGCGCGGGCAATGCCGACCAGGGTGGGTTGCATTAGGGAATCGAGTGACCGTTTGAGCATGCTGTGCACTTGGCCGCATGCAATGCCTATGCCAATAACGTCGAGAGGTCTTGGTGAGCACCAGCCGCAGAGGTCAGCCCCTTGATCTGACTTACCTGACATGGAGCTACATGATCGAGCAATATCACCATGTCAGCCATGAAGCTCTATCAAAGCCAGCCATGGATGCTCGTCGGGTTTGTGCTTCAAAAATAATGTATATATCCTGGAATTTCAATAATGCAACTAAAATATTATGTAGACCATATTTATATTATAAGCGTCGGGGAAAACCAAGTCACTTTGTGCACGCATTTTGTTTCATTTTCCTTTCATGTTTTGAAATTTGAATTTAAACAATCTGCTTTAATTTCAGAAGAATCCAGCTGCCCAATCACAAGCTTGGATGGCTGGTTTCGTAGTGTGAATGCACTTAGCCACTTCTTCACCAATTTTTTTTGTTTTGTTTTGTTTTGTTTTGCAAACACACTCTTGATCACCAATTAATATCCCTCTGTGCCGTAATGTATCACAGGGCGTCTCTTCCGCCTATATTATTCTTGCTGCTTGCTTGATCAAAACAACCGAATGTGAATTCACGTGGAGTGACAGAACAGACTTCAATGGAAATGCTGTGGCGCATGTTCTATTCTCTCAGGCTGCCCGACACAAGAGTCTGACCAATCAGTTGCCGAAGTGATGGATGATGAATGGCTTGACGTCCTACAAGCGCACAATATCAAAACATCAGAATGTGAATTTGTAAGAAATGCATACACCAATCAAATATTCATTCATTTGAGTACTGATATGCCATTTATTATCTGATATGAATGCCTTATCTCATAGTCACACAAAAATCTCCAACAAGATGCAAATAGCATGTTTGACAAAACAAGGGAATGTAAAGAGAAAGAGACTTATGGTGAATAGGAGAAAAAAGGGATATGAAAAGAGGTAGCTAAGAAGCATCAAAAACATCGCTGTCCTACACTCCTGTCCTACGCTCTTAGTCCCTCCAATTAGTATGAGCAGTGCTAACGGCAGCTATGTTGGCGCTGTGCAAATTTTATTGACATATATACATGGAAAAAAGGCCCAACATGCAAGCAGGGTTACCTTGTCCTAGAAGACATGCAGGTCATCACAATCATGTTAGTATGTCTTTGAACACAATATGTTTGGATTAAGAAATAAGCCTCTGATGAGTTTTCCATGTACAGAAATGAAACCACATTCCATCTAACATCCAGCCTTTTGTCTTTTTTTGCACCTTTTTTCTCCCTACTACTATCCCTATACATGCACATGAAGCTTAGGTTGCAATGTGGACAATTTTTCCAAAGCTTAGGACTCTAGACAACAGGAACTGTTTCTCTATCACGATTATCCCAGAAGAAGTGTGGCTATAACACATACAGTACTGGAGTCCCCTATGCATGTTGCCCTTTCTAATCCACCACCACCCCCCCCCCTTCCTAGAGTAAGCCTGGTCCCGCACCCTCCCCCGACTCTCAGACTACATGGATCCAAATTAAAGAATGGCCTTGCCTGCTATGCTAATGCTTTGTTGCATCCTGGCCATCCATATGTCCCTCTTGCCTAGGCAAATTTGATGTCCTCAGATTCTTCCCTTGTGCCTCCACTTCCCATCGAATAGAGTGACAACATCACTATAACACATCACATCAGCTCTTTGTTGACCTTTCTCATAGTTGTTAACCATTCAGCCTCAGTTTGGTAGTGGTTGGCCCGCCTTGGGGCTTTCATTTATATACAGGGTGCCAGTGATATGATGTAATTTTGGTAGCTGCATACCATAAATCTCCGTGCATTTTCCGAACTATATATCCTTCTTATATCAGCAGATCGTGTATTGCTTATCAATTTTAGGCATAGGGAGAGTTTAACTCTTTTGCCTTCATGTAAGAGTTTTTTTACAGAAACATATAATTTCATTTGCTATAACACCGTTGTGTGAAAATCGGGTTTGGAAATGTACACCGTGTATCCAGATAATATCTTTTTTTTTGTAAATTATTGTCAGCAACGCATTTTTGTTATGTACATCACAAATGAAGGGTTATCAAGGACGTGTTTTCTGAATGCACATCAATGATAGATTATATCAGTGACGCATTTTCTGAAGAAGGGTCGCTGATAGATTACATCAGTGATGTGTTTTCTCAGTATGCGTCGCTGATACATTATCTCAGTGACACGTGTTCTTAATTCGCCACTACTACCGAAATCCTTTTCCACAGCGGTCAAACACCTCCGCTGTGGGTGCCATGCCACAGTAAATCATGGCACCACCGTAGCGGGCGCTAGTGCCCGCCGCTGTTAATCCGCAAAAAAATAAAACCCACCGGCATGCGCAGTTCCCGAGCTCACCGGCGAGTGCAATCGCAGCACTAAACCCTAGAGCCCCCAGTATCTTCGTATCCTCGCCGTTGTACCACCGGTGAAGGGAGCCACTGAGCAACCTCGATATGGTCAGTACGGGCGCGGATGTGGCTACCAGCAACGGATCCAGCCGCCGCGGGCGCGGATCTGGCCACCATAGACGCACTGTACGGTTACAGATCATGGCATCATATCCTCATAGACGCACGTTTCTGTGTAAAAAACACAAAATCATGTAGGTAAGATGTTGTAGGGACAGATCTTCCTAGTAACACATGCATAAGAAAAATCGATTCCTTGACAACTACATCCACACAGTATTACTTTGGGCTCAAGAAAAACTTTTTAGCGTAGGTTCAATTTTCAGTGGTGATTCTAAAATCATCCCTGAAAATGGCTCATTTTTATAATCTAAGGCATAGTAGCAGTATCAAAACCGCACATAAAAATTGATTTTGACTCTATTAAAATCTTCTATATGGTACACTGATTATTAAGCAGAGTGTCAAAGGAAAATAACATCTATATAGTACTTCAGGCCTGCTCACGCCGTGTGTAAATGTTCCATCTTCTTCTTGACTAATTTTTCTGCTCCCTCCTATTCCTGCAATATTTTGGCAGACGATTCCTTTGCACCTGTTTGACTCGCCTCTGTTTCTTCCCCTGATTTCCATACGCTTTGCTATTTATATTTTGCTAAAGAGAAACCATTATATGGGAGGCCAGCAGGTAGTAGAGTTAATCTGGTAGGTGATTTGCTATGCATTCACTTCTCTAGATGATCCTGTCTTGAACAGCATATGCCATGTGCAGCGCTGTAAATTCATTTATAGTGACGGGGCAGGCCTAGCCCACACTTGTGATTAAGGTTGCTGCAGAGCGGTATCATAGTTTCATCTAATGGCTAGTAATGCTATATATAGTGTTCCTTACTAGCAATTGTTCGCCAGACAATAGATGTGTGGAAAAGGGAAAAGGAGGCAAAAGGTTATTAAGGCCGGCAAGATCGCAGGTATATCCATTTATAATTAGATATGTTTTACTCCTGTTTGATAGGCTTGTGAGGCATGGGGGAAGAAGCTATTAGATATAACAAGAGGTCTCGATGTGCAGAGATAGCACGGGCAATGCCGACCAGGAAATCGAGTGTCCATCCATGCATTCTATGCACTTCGCCGCATGCAACATGGAGGAGAAATTTTGATATATGACCCGTTATTCTCACGTCACGCACAATATGACCCGCAATTCATCGACCTTTTGAAATATGACTCAGGTCATGTGAATTATTTTGAAATTTGACCTTTTCGGGATTTTCTCTATTTCTTTGAAGCAGCACCTAAATGAGGACTAGAATGCCAATCTCAAGAGGAAATTTGATGATCACATATAAAGTTTTGAACTGCACGGAATATTTGGAAAACTGATTGGAAATATATGCCAGTTTTTTTGTCTTGCTAAATTTTTTTTTCTGAATAGCCAATAACTCGTATTAAAATCATTAATCATTCAGACGATGAAGGCCATGACATTTTCAGCTCTTGGAGCATTAACCAATTGGAAGAACTATATATTTACCAGTATATCTATATATATATATATATATCCTTTATTCAATGCTAGTCTCTTCACATGATACACGTATCTGTAGCGAGCTTGATGCAGTTCATTCTCACTACTCCTCATTCATAACTGTCGCTGATGAGCAAATATTTCACGAAATTGCTTATTTCAAGCATTATATGCTTGGTGAGTAAACAATATGTACTTCACCTTACATTTGGCAAGTGCAGTATTGATTGTAACAAATAAAAACAAGTACAGCTGTTGGCTATAACAACAATATAACTGCCTATATAGTGCATTCTATACCTAGTATAAGTCATCGGATGTGTAAACGCAGTGCCCACGCATAGGACAATGGGCTAGTAGGCTACATATTGTGTATCTGAGCAGCAGAGTTTTGTAGGATGTTCAAATGAGGGTGAGAATTAAGCTGCCATGGCTTTTGGGAACAGGAGGCAAAAGGGAAAGGCATATTGCATCAAATACAACAAGGATACATGCAGAAGGGACAGAACGATCTGAATGGCGAGGGATGCCACTCACCATACCTTGCAATTGCTGCACACATCACTTCGTCGTCATCAATAGTAGGATACAATCCCACTAGCAGGTCTGTGGCTTCTGGTTAGAGTTTTGTGACAACGTGCGCCAGAGCAGAAGCATCTATGATAGTGAGATGATCTCTGTCCTTGTGCGCAGGGTGGGCTGAACAAATTCCCCATTTGTATCGTTTAACTGTATGCATCTTTCTATGCATGGGTGCACGCTGTATATATGGACATGTAAATACTAGCTGACGTTGGCTTGATCCAATATCTTAGGCTCTGTTTGTTTCAGCTTCACCCGCTGCTGATTCTACTGATTATTCACTATTCCTCTCACTATTTATCACCTGATTCATCTGATTCTGAAGCTGAAACAAACGCACCCTTAGTTAATTTTTTACTATTGTTGCCTTCCTTTTTATTTTAATCGATGAACCTGCCTGGAATGGAATCCCGTAGCATACGTCAATGGCAATGTAAAAGTGTATGCAGCTTGCTGGTCTTGATTTTATTTTCTCAACCGCAATGGGGTTTGCTAGCGTGAGGGGTGAAGGCTCAGAGAGTAAATCTGTTGCACAAGGCACATCAACGAACAATATGGTCGCCACAGAGAAGGAACCTGACCTAAATTGCAAATGAAAATTGAACTATGATCACAGGGAATTCGATTATTAAATTTAACATTATTATTTAACACTGCTACAAAATTGTTTTTCAGCAATGGGAGTTTTTCGTATTAAAGCGTCTCAGCGTATTGCTGCCTCTATAGTGGCGTCCTAACCAAGATGCACTTGCAGGCAGTTCTATTTAATTTCCAGTGAACTCTATAAATCAATTTCTAGAGGCGACTGTATTCCTAACTGCCTCTGCAAGTGCTCCTATTTTCGAGGCTCCTAGGCTCCAGGGCGGTGATAGGTCGTCTCGGGCCAAGCAGTCCCATGGCTGGGGCCGGTCTCCTCCATGTTCCTTGTCAAACTTAAGCCAGCACGTGGTTGGCCACGGTACGGGAGGCCGCCATGCTAACTTGTATCTTGGATAGCACCAGCAACAAGTGTTGGCACAGTTTTGACAGGTCCGTTTGCTAGAAAAGGACGTTGATAAAAGATTAACGTTCCATCATCTAAAGTTTTTTAGATGGAGCTAGAAAACATGAGAATATCCTAAAACGAATTGGAGGGATGACGTGAAGTGTTGACAAGGAAACCGCCGAACTTTTTTTTTTTTGCAGTGTATAGGACGTTTTTCTGTTAGAGGATAGTTCAGGTAGGATTTGGCTTATCAAGCCCAATGTATAAGACTAATTTTTTCCATACGTGATTTCACAACAAACTGAATAAAAATTGTCATTCAATATGTGTAAAACACTACATGCCCCTTTTTTCATTCTCAGTGTTGATGTTCCAACTAACATATGCCACATTTTAAGTTCTTGGATCGGGTGCAGAGCTGCAGCACGCATCGCACTCTATGTATTTTATATGCTCTTATACTAATTTTATATTCTACAAATATATAGGACCAGCCCTACATATTATAGTAGAGCTCGACGCATGCACAGCAACAAAATGAAAGCCCTTCCACTATCTCCTGCACAATGTACATAATTAAGAAGAGTGTCAAGGCATAATAACATCTAATACATCATAACTTATAAGCCTAGCACTTGAATATGCAATGAGATCAGGCCAACTCAGATGATGTGTTTCAATGTTGCATCTTCTTCTTGACTAGTTTCCCAATCCCTCCTATTCCTGCTGCATTTTGGCTGACAGTTCGTTTGCACCGGTTTCCCCTGTCTTTCTTCCCCAGTTTTTGATTCGCTTTGCTATTCCGTATTTTTCTAAAGAGGAACCACTATATGGGAGGCCAGCAGGCAGTGGAGCTAATCTGGTAGGTCTAATTTTCTATGCATTCACTTTTCTAGGTGATCCAATCATGCACCACATATCTCATCAGCAGCGCCGCAGTTTGCAATCATAAGTTCACCGGATCGCGGAGGAGTGTGTTACAAGGGCTTTGCCCACAAGCTATGAACCACAGACATTATGGTAAATATTTAAAATACCTTAGGGGATATACAGGCACAGAGGAACAACTAAATGACCTGGCAATGGGGATCATAGATAATGACATTAGGGAGATCTCATCTGACACCAGGGAGGTGCTGATGGATGCTCCAGGGGGGGGATGCTAGTATGAAAAATCCTACTGTTATCAATGAGGATACTATTCTAGAATGTTAGGGGCCTGGGTACTAGTCATAGAAGAAAGTACATTAGAAATCATATTCTACAGGATAACTTAGATGGGGTGGTCATACAAGAAACCATTAAACAATCCTTTGAACCTACAGAGTTAAGGGAGATGGAAGGCAATAAAGGAATTTTGTTGGGTATGGTCTCCATCTAGAGGACATTCAGGGGGCTTGTTGATGGGGTTTGATACTGACATTCTGGAAATGGCGAGTTCTTCTTTCTTTTATCACTTAGGAGCCGTGCGAGATGAAAGTCTCATGCACGGTTTTGCATGAGAGAAAGAAGCGAGGAATCCTCTTTTCGACTCTGACTCCCCCACTCCAGTCGTTGCTTTTCTTTCTGTTACTTCGAAAGTAGCTGCTTCAGCTTTAGCCACGCGAATTCTCGATATTCCTTTTTATTTCTCATCAAACGAATGGCATCTTCTTCTGGAGGATTCTAATCTTGGTATGTACAGTCTTAGTATTCTTGTCAGAGTCAGAAACTCAAATTTTGGATTTTGGATTAGTAATGTCTATAGACCGGCTAATCATGAATTCTCTAATGATTTAATTAAGGTGTTATCTGAATTCAGCACCAATCAATCTTTACCAATCTTGATGGGGGTGATTTTAATTTGATTAGAAGCAATGATGATAGGAACAGGGGTCAGGGAGACCCTAAGCTTATGAACTTATTCAATACTTTTATTGGTAATTTTCTACTTAGGGAGATTTTTCTTAGTGGTATGAAGTACACATGGTCTAACAAGCAAAAAATTCCTAATATGGTGAAGTTAGATAGACTTTTGACAACTACAGAGTGGGAATGTCATTACCCCAAGTGTTTTGCTTGGATCAAGGATAGACTGGGCTCTCATCATTGTCCCATCATTTTGGACTTTGGGGAGCATGGGACTGTCAGGGCAAATTATTTCTTCTTCCAAGAACAAAGGTTAAAACAAGAAAACTTTGATATAATGGTGAGCGATAGATGGAATTTGGACGGAACTAGACATGGGCTAAATCCTTATTCTTTAAATAGGTGGCAAAGGTGCTTACAATCTCTTAGACAATTCCTAAGGGATGGAATATGAATTTAATGGGGGAACAAAGGAAAATTAAACAAAATTTTATAGGTAGAATTGAAGAAATAGACTGTGAGGCCGAGAAAAGGTTGCTAGACGTTCCATCATCTAAAGTTTTTTAGATGGAGCTAGAAAACATGACAATATCCTAAAACGAATTGGAGGTTGACGTGAAGTGTTGACAAGGAAACCGCCGAACTTTTTTTTTTTGAGTGTATTGGACATTTTTCTTTGGAGGATAGTTCAGGTAGGATCTGGCTTATCAAGCCCATTGTATAAGACTAAGTTTTTCCCATACGGGATTTCACAATAACCTGAAATAAAATTGTCATTCAATATGTGTAAAACACTACGTGCCCCTTTTTCATTCTCAGTGTTGATGTTCCAACTAACATATGCCACATTTTCAGTTCTTGGATCGGATGCAGAGCTGCAGCAGGCATCGCACTCTTTGTATTTTATATCCTCTTATACTAATCTTCCCTCATGCTACAAATATATAGGACCAGCCCTATATATTCTAGGAGCACAGCTGTTGACTATAACAACAAAATGGGACCATCATGCTCAAAAGATTTTGGGAGAAGATGCTATTATATATGTATATTAGGAATAGGAGGCAAAACGGACAAGGAGTGATGATCACCAGAATGATGAAGTGGCACGATGGTTCCCTGGCGAAGAAAAACTTTACTGTAGGCAACTTGTGCGTGCTGATGAGACTAACATGTGCACACGTAGGACTCCTAGTAAGTCAACTTGCCGATGTCGGCAAACCAAGCTAGATCTAAGATTATTGAGCAAGCCATGAACATGTGAAGCTGATCTGGCAGCATGGAAGCGGACTACGTGCCCTCCATTCACCTGTGTAGGCCAGGAGGTTCAGTGATGTTTGCATGGAGTGAAGCCAAAGATGTACAGAACAACAAGATTAAAAAGCTTATTGTGAACTCTTTTTTGTTAAAGATTATTTATAAACTAGTTTATTCATTATAAGATTTTCGAGGTGCCACATCCTATATCTTGGCGGCAAGACATTGTTTCCTATGTTAGTAGGGGGCATGTGTAAGGTTGATCATGGCTTCAAATCTTGCTAGACACACTTGCGTCCTGTGCAAGTTGGGGGCATATTGTAGGTACAAATCCTCATAGGCACTTTCATAACAAAAATTGATTCATTGAGAACTGCATCTGTACAGTGATTTGGGCACAAGAAAACATTTGTCTTTTTAATCTTTATATTTCAGTTTCATAAAAACTCTGAAAACTCAGTTTCATAATGATTTTTAAGAATCAAAAACTTATCTTTAGGGGAGGTTCTATTTTCAATGGTGGTTCTAAAATTTTCCTTGAAAACGGCAATCTATGGCATAGTAGGAGTTTCAAAACCACACATAAAAATCGATTTTGACGATGTATAAAATGTTCTGTGTGCTATCCTGATTAAGAAGAGTGCCAAGGCATAATAACATCTAATAGCACTTGATTATGCAATGAGATGAGGCCAGCTCAGATGATGTGTTTTAATGTTCCATCTTCTCTAGATCATCGAATCATGCACCACAAATCTCGTAAGCAGCAATGATGTTGGGGATGGTATAAGATCCCGCATATCATGTTTTTATGGATTCAACTTCTAAATCATAGGAAACCTGGTAGAGATGCTAACCAGTATCACTGAAAGTACTGAAGTGCTTTCCAATAAAAACTGTATGTTTCGCACAATCATTATCATGCACAAGAAACGTTGCAGAACAATGGAACTACAGTCAATTATTTCTCAAATGTTCTACCATTTTTCTATTGGTTAAAGCTAATGCGATGCTAAAGAAAAAATAAATTACTGGATGAGATGTCAGTGGTAGCTGGAATAGAACATGGAGCGCCATGCAAGAGACCATCTCCACTTGATGATCTTGTTCTTATGACAATCGTGTCCCATTGTTCGGTCTCTAGTAAGAAGATGGTGATGTGTATACTCAGAATGCCTTACTAGTTCCAGACACGTCCTTAATGGGATAAATGCGTGAAGTCTGGAACAAGTTCAAAGTTCACATCAATGTGTGACATCGGTTTAGCAAGGAGACTTGAAGAAGCTTGCGATCAAGTTCAATGCGTTACTACATAGTTAAACGGGAGCCAAGCTCTGGCCAACGAAGCTGGCCACATCGCTTGTAAATTTTGGGCTATCGGATCTCGATCGGACGGCTCTAATTAATGTAAAAATCACATTCGTGTGCACCATTTTTTATATACTATTCATCTAGTGTTCATGTAAGAATTGCTACGCCTATACGAGAAATATACCCAGAAGATCAAAGTTACCCTTTTCGTTTGTAAAAAAAATAAATAATTCATAAATAAACTTGAACTAATATAGAACGTAGCTAAAAATTTTCCGCCTCTTTTTCGTCATCTCAAAAAAAATCAAAAATAGTTTATAAATTCTTTTCCTTCATGTTTTGCCGATAAATTTAGAAAGTTTATATCTTATCCATCCTACGTCCGAATCCGATAATTCTACCACCCTTGAACGTGGCTAAATATTTTCCGCCTCTTCTTTGTCATCCTAAAAATTTCGAAAACACTTTATAAATTCTTTTCCTTTACGTTTGGCCGATAAATTTAGAAAGTTTATATCTTATCCATCCTACCTCTCCGAATCCAATAATTCTACAACCAAAAAAATCTAAAACAAAACCCTAAATATTAAAATCTTTTTTTGTAATTTTCAGTCATTTTCACAAACACAAAAAATAGACCTTTTTCTTTTGTAGAAAATTACCAGAGAATTTGTAAATAAACTAAAAACCAATCTAGAACGTAACTAAATATTTTTCCTCTCTTCTTGGTTATAAAAAACAAATATGAAAACTCCATGACACCTACTGCCTATTCTATAACGCCTATATATAATCGCTAAAATCTTCGGTAGCCAAATCTTCAAATTATACATCATTGTTTCAAAAAAATAGGCCCGTAGCAACATAAACGCATAACCAAATTGGCTCAAAATGCTAGACACCCTGCTTGCTAAAAGATTAATTAACAATTGATCTAAGCTCCTACACAACTGGTTCCATCCCATGAAGCCGCGCGGCAACGCTGCGCGTTGTTTCTAGTCATAAATTATAGTCTGTGGAGGATGGTTTTGGGATGGTCAGAAGCTTGTGGGTCAGTTTTAATGATGCTGATACTTTATACTTATAAAGAAGCGAGGAGAAAATGTAAAATCATGTAACTTGGGGATTACATACTCACAAAAATTATGTATTATACTCGGCTGGTTTGATAATCACACCATGCATCCACAGCGTGGTGTTGGAGCCACAGAATCGAACCTGCCACTTAATCACATGACTGAAGCGCCCCAACCAAATGTAACGGTGCCATAAGCATTCCTCATATTTCTATAAATAGAAGACCAAATGCCACTGAGCATCTTCAATAATTATAAAATATAAGGTAGTGGGAACACAAAAACGGATCTACTCCAAATATTCCCATGATTTGGTAAAGAAAACAAAACCTGTGGAATGCCGTTTTTTGTGTCAACATACATGCAAACAAATGCTCTACTCCAAATATTCCCATGATTTTTTTATTTGAAGCAGCGCCTAAATGAGGACTAGGAGGCCAATCTCTAGAGGAAATTAGATGAGCAGATCCAAAGTTTTGAACTGCGCGTAATATTTTGAACACTGATTGGAAATTGTTTGATATATGCTGGCTTTCTAATCTTACCATAAAACTTTTTTCTGAATAGCGGTTAGCTCTTTTTAAAACCATTGACCATTCAGACAATGGAGGACAAAACATTTAGTTCTTGGAACAGCCACTAAATGGCAGAACTATATATTTACTAGTATATTTCTATATATATTTTTTTCAATGCTACTTTCTTCACGTGGTACACATATTTGTAGCGAACGACTTGATGGACTCTAATATATGGCTACCATCGAATGCACTTCATTCTCAGTTAACTACCCCTCGTTCATACAGCATGCTGATGAGCAAATCTTCCATCGAAATGCTTATTTCGAACAGTAAAAAATGTACTTCACCTACCAATTTCCAACTGCAGTAAAGGTTTAAGTTAACCCCGAAAAGCAAGTACCTCTGTCACTATCACAATATATCCCCGCCTATAAAGTGCATCCCCTACCATGTATAAGTCGACAGATGCAAGCACAGTTCCCCAGCACAAGGCATGGGCTAGTAGGCTAGTGTATCAGAGGGAGTTCGTTTGTAGGATCTGATGGTAAGACTGAAGCTGTGGTTTTCTGGGAACCGGAGGCAAAAGGGAAAGACTTGATGCATCAAAGACCACAAGGATAAATGTGGTAGGGACAGAATGAGCTGAAAGGTGAGGGATGGTGTAACACCCTAACTTTTTACAAGTTTTCAAATAGTCAAAATAATTTAATAATGCATTTTTGTGAGCATATAAACATAAGCAAAATAATTATTTTTATGAAAATAAAATCAACCTAGGTCAACAATCATATATGTGCATACATGCTGGTGCATTTATTTTTCTGTGATGTATGGTTTTGTTTGCTTTTGGTTTGGATTCAAAATCCATTTGAAATTTGCTTTTGAAAAAGGTTCAAATAATGAAAAGCATTTTTCTTTCCCTCCTCCTGTCTCCTTGTTTCGGCCCGCTCAGCGCCAACAGTCCAGCAGCGCGCTAGCCAAGCCGCTGCCGCATCCTTCTTGGGCCGAAGCCGCACGGCGGCCCAACACCGCGCCCGCAGCAGTCCTACAGCGCGCGCGATCCGTGCCCATGATGGGCCGAGAAACCGGCCCGCCAACGCCGTTACCTTCATGGGCCGAGGCCGCGCCCCAACCGGAGCCGCGCACTGTTTCTCTTCCCTTCTTCGATCGGACGCCGATGGCGTCGAACTCGACCCCGACTCGAGTCCCGCGACCGCTCCGTGCACGCCTTCGGGCTATAAAGCGTCGCGCAGCGCCGCTTTGCTCCTTTTCCGAATCATAGCGCGAGCCGTCGCCCTGTGCCCTAGTGCCGTCCCACCGGAACCCTAGTTTTCCGCCGAATCGTCGCCACCAAAATTCGCCATCACCTTCGCCTATTCGACTCGGTAAGCTGGGGAAAAAGCTTCGCCTCAACTCCCCGCGCACTCCAGTGCCGTCAATTTGAACAAACCCCGGCCTAATCGTGCCGTGACCGTCCACAGGACCCCGTCGTCCGCCACATCGCGTCGACCGCTGTCCTCGCTCCGTCTTGGTCGACATTGACTCCGTAGGGGAGCGCGGCTCGAGGTCCTCTCTCGTTTGGGGCCGGTTCCATGTCAAATGATGGCCGGGTTCGTCCAGACGAGTCACTCCGGCGACCTACGGCAATGGCGCCGCCGTGCTGGCTCTCTTTCCCGGCGAAGCGCCGCCGACCCCCGCTGCATCTAATCCTGACCGTCCATCTCAGAACGGGCGGCCGTAAACAACCCGTAACTCTTCGTATTGGTACTTTTGCAGAAAGCCCCTCAATTAACTCCTTAATTGATTAATAGGCCTTGGCGTATTCATTGTAGTACATTTTCTCCACTTGAAAAAGTAATTTTCTTCCTTTAGATCCAAAATACGCCTGACCCGGTAGAAGGCATATTTTCCCTATAGCGGTAAGGGAATACGTTTTTTCCGCGGGAAGACTTATTTCCCGTTTTCAGTTTAAAATACTTTTCTAGTTATTTACAGTTTTGCCACTGGATTCAAATGCTTATAAAATGCTCATTTTAACTCTGATTTGATCCGTTCAACTTGCGTTAGTTTTATAATTTCATAATATACACAGTGGGGTTATTGTTAGTATATTTTGTAGATTTTAGTTTTTGAATTATATTTAAGTCATTTATTTATCTATAGGAAATCTTCAAAAATCCATATCTTCGCCGTTTTAACTCCGTTTTTAGCAAACTTATACTTTTTGGAATCATCTCGACGAGTAGAACACTTCTATGCTATTGTTTAATATTTTTATTATGTTTGGTATACTGCTCTAATTATAGCTTTTTGTTTGCTTCGTGTATGTTTTCCCGATTGGATTGCTTGGTGTGGATCGTAAATGTTAATCGAGTTCAGACGGTGAGAGATTCATGGAGGACCAAGGATACTTTAGGGATCAGCAGGGCCAGCAGGAGTATTTTGAGAATCAAGGCAAGTATAGTTTTGGGTTTTATTTATGTGACTATGATCTTGTGACTTAATTTATGTTTAAGCAATAAACGATAAAAATGACTTTTTAGCATCTCGAGGACTTATCTATAAGAGAACCTTCGGGATTTAAAGTACAACTGTGAGGGCTATATGACTCTGGTTTTAGCTTAGTATGAGGACCTTTTCTAGCTTGTTAGAGGTTTCCTTTATGGCGCAAGAGGGGTGTATTGGGGTCGGGTGTAGTTCGACCCCTGTCTACATGTGTATAGGCTGCGGTTGTGTGCCATCTAGAAGGAGAATTACTACATTCGTAGGGTGCAGAAACCTTAGCGGCCCTAACATGTTAGACGAACCTCTGAAAGGCTTCATAGTGAACCCTGCCTGTCTTCCTGGGTAGTGGACTAAGAGGCTGATCACCTCGGACGAAAGGGTAAATCACGGCTCACAGTGAGAGTGTACACCTTTGAGCAGAGTTTAATAAACTGGTATACTAGCCTTGCTCAAGGACACGAGCGGCTTTGGAATCCTTACATTAAAATAATGACTTCTGATTGCTAACATGTTCATGGTTACGTTTATGCTTTTATATTATTTATGTTACAATGATCATGAGTTGATGGGTACTGCCTTATGGCTATACTTGCGGAGTTCGACATGGACTCATTCTTGCTATTTACCCTCACACACCAGATCAAGGATGAGTAACGGATCAAGGCTGGATTGAGGACTACCGTTGTGAGTATTAGGCTTGATGTTCACCAATCGACTTCGTCCCTATGGTTGAAGCTTCCGCGAGTGTGTTAGTCACTATATATATGTTAGGCTTTTATATTTGAGATTATGTAATGGATAATTATTCGTTATGTAATAAACATTAAGATGGTATTTGTTTATCGATTTGTCGACTTATGTGTGTGACTTTTGGGGATACACATAAGGTTATTTATATCCTATTTTATTCTTAAAATTAAGGTGTGACAGATGGCACTCACCATGCCTTGCACTGGCTGCACAAACCACTTGGTCATCAACTTACAATTCACGCACCACCAGTTCTGCATCTTCCCGTTAGAGCTTTATGAGAGCGTGCGTCGTAGGAGAAGCATCTACACTACTGAGAAGATCTTTGTCCTTGTCGGCAGCGTTGGCAGAACAACTTTCCCATTCTGCTGCATCTTTCTCTGCATGGAAGGAGAGCTGTGCATCGGTGCATGCTCTATGCACATGAGAAGAATAGCTGATGTTGGCTCCCTCCTTAAAGTTAGTTAATCTATGATTGTGTGCTGTGTACCTTTTTTATTTCAATCAACTTATATTGTTCTGTCTATTGAAAATATTGAATGGAATCATAGGATAGAGATTGCAGATTGATGGTTAAAACTGTATAGACCTCGATGGTTAAAACTATGTTGTCAAAATCGACTTCTCAGTCTGCAATGGGCGGTAGTGAGGGGGCAATGGCTACAGGGTATATCTGCTATGCAGAGCACGTCAGCTTGCAATATGGTCACCACATAGAAGGAACCTGACATACATTTGCGAATAAAAATTGAACTTTAATCTTGTTTCAAACAAATTAGATTTCTAATCACATAAGTGGTACTAAGACTGTCACAGGACCTCTGTTGTTAACTGTAATGTTATCATTTAACAGTACTGTAAAATTCTTTTTTCAGTAACACGAGCTTTTTTGGTGACACAGCTCAATTTACAGCCATCTCTGCAGTTGTGTCCTATCTGAGATGCCTATAGAAATGCATTTGCAGAAACCTCTAGAAATGGATATCTACATTCCAGCCGTCTCTACAAATGCCCTGAATTTAGTGGTTGTAGATCAGGCCATCTTCAACCGCCACTGGCTTGGGAAGGCTGCTAAGTGCTATGGATGAAGGTTATCTCCGGCCAAGTCCCATGGCTGGGGTCAGTCTCTGAGGAAAGACAACATTGTCAGAAGAAACCATATCGCCGTAATCATGGGGATGCACATCCATGACAACTTTCGTTCAGTGCAGCTTACTTGCAAATGGCTCCACTCTCATCAACATCCCTGCATTTTGCTCAAGGTTGACATTGCAAAACCATCTGACTCCGTTGCCTGGATGTTCCTAAACGAGGTGACAGAGCACATCAGCTTGCCGGTCAGGTTGCATGACTGGATGGCCACAATGTTATTATCCTCTACTTGCACCCAAGTCCTCGTTAACAGAGGCCATGGTCAGCGCATCTGCCAATCCATCCATATTAAGGATGATGAATCATTCAGGTCCTTGTGGTGCCAATGCACGGACAGCCAGTGCCTACCATATCAATCAGGCAGTAAGGAGAGTGGAAAACATGGATCAACCATCTTATTATTATTCTGTTTTGAGTGTCATATAACACATTTTATTTGGAGAATTACCGTTTGGTTGTATTTGGCTTATCAGCGTGAACTAATTAGACTAATTTTTTCCATATGTGGTTACAACAAACTCAATAGAAATTGCTATCTCAATAGTCTCATTATGTCTGAAACCATTTGTGCCCCATTTTCATTCTCTGAGTTGATATTCCATCTAGTCTAGTAGTAACATTTGTAGTTTTTGGAGTGGATGCAGAGCTGCAGCACACTTCATGTGAACTTATTTTATATGATGCGATACTAATCTTCCCCTCATGCTACTAATATATATGGTTATTAGCTGGCTGGCTTCTAGAATGTTGTCCTCCTGTGTCTGTCCACTTGCAGAGCATGACGGGAGTCAATTGCGCAGAAGTGCTGTTCCATTTAATTAACATATGGTTGGTTTGAAGAGTGAATGCACAGCAGCAAAATGGAACACCTTCCAGCACTAGACTTGCTATTACTGCATAAAAAACGAGCTCCACTATCTGTGGCATAACGTACATAGCCGCCAATATATAGTGTTTCCTGCTCAGCAACACTCGAAATAATTCAAAGCTTGGACCACAGCATAGTGCTCGTGGCCGATGGAAACATGATGCTCAAAAGAGTTTGGAAGAAGATGCTATTATGGTTTACATTAGGAATAGGAGGCAAAAGGGACAAGGAGTGGTGATAGTTAGGCCAATGAAGTGGCACAATCGTTTCGTGGGGCAGACGAAGCATTCGTGGAGGCGCCTAGTGCTGATGACATAGCCACGTGCACAGGAAGGACTCGTACCAAATCAATTTGCCAATCACGGCAAGGCACGCTATCTCTAAGGTAATGGAGCTAGCCATGGAGAAGTGAAGCTGATATGATGAATCTTTTTTTATTTTTAACCGTTTTTAAAAATATTTTAAAAAACCGTGTAAGACTAACCGTTTTGGTAGCACCATCAGCCATGACGCCATAGGAGAATGACGTGGCATAAGGGTCCATGCCCTGACCCCTCTTGTGGTGCCATCATTCATTGCACCACAACATCACGCTGTGGCGCCATGAATGATGGCGCCACAAGAGTGCCACGTCATCACCCTGTGGCACAACCAAAACGGTTAGTCTTAAAAATAAAAAAATTCCATGGTTTTTTTGGAAATACTTTAAAAAATGGTTACAAATAAAAAAAAGATTTGATACAACAGAGTGAAAGGAAGGGGACGTGCACTTCACATGTGTCGGAGAGGAGGACTCAACGCGACTGCGAAATGAATCTTAGGGTTTCGTGATTTGGTAACATGCAGATCGCACCCGTAATTCACGGAGAGGCGACTGAGACGATTCCCGGAGCGAGATCGTTCCCGACCCGATCTAGGTCCCCGCCGCCGGCAACCTCGATCTGCTAACGCCGCCAGCCATATACTGGTCACGGCGCCCACGCCCCGAATTGACCATCGCAGTGTGGAGTCGGCCACCACAAAATACATCGGTTAGCCATGTTCCGGTGCCGTCATCGTACAAATTACCACTAGGGTTTGCCGCTTAGGAACTCTAAGTCTGGACGATCTGTGGCTGTGTTCGTTGAGTACGCGGGCCACCCTGTTGTGCCTTCCTACTTTGCCTCATATGGCGACGACCAGGAGTGGCGGCTCCGGAGGGGGAGGAGAAACCCTAATGTGTCTGATCTCCTCCAGAAACTCAAACTCACGGAGGATGAAGGTGTTGTCCTGGGTTTCAGTGACGATGAGGATGAGGAAGCACCAATGCCGTTGAAGTGCGCCTTGTTCGGGAAAGTTCTGTCTCCGGCGGTGGTGCATGCGAGCACTGTGGTTCGGCCATGAAGCCGGCATGGGGGAACCCGGTTGGCCTCCAGGTCAGGGCAATCGGTAAAAAAGAAAACAACCTGTTCGTGGTGGAGTTTCACAGTAGTCATGACATGGAAAGAGTACTGGCCGGCTCCCCATGGATGGTGGGTTAGTACTCGGTTTTGCTACAAGAGTACGATGAAAAGCTCACAGTGGATGATGTAAAATTCGATCAAGTGGAGCTTTGGGTCCGCATAGTCAACCTCCCTCTCAGCTGGATGAATCGATCAAGGGGATCAAGGGAGATGGATCTGGTTGGGAGGGTTATTCAGATTGATGTGTATGCTGATGGAAAGGCTAGTGGCAGGTTCCTTCGCGCCAGAGTGGCTATTCCGATTGATAAACCAGTAAGAATGGGGATTCTTCTCCGTATCAACAGAAATGAGGTTCCACACTAGTTTTAGATTCAGTATGAAAGACTTCCATACATATGTTTCCACTGTGGCCTGATGGGACACTCCGATGTGGAATGCCAGACGCCGGCTGCTCGAGGAGACGATGGCAAGCTACCGTATGACATCAATCTTCGTGCTCTGGAACAAAAGAAGCAGCAACCGCAATCTTTCACTGTCGCCGCTGCAGCCTCTCTTGGGAGTGGATCATCGTCAGGCTTTTGACAGCACAGTTCGATGAACAGGTCTGGAGGACGTGGATCACGTTTAGCTGATGTCTCGCGCCAATCCGAGAGTCAAGTAGGGGACTCAGAAGACCTTGAAATTCAGTCTCCACTGAAGGAGACTGCAAAAAATGTTAATCAAGAGGTGACAAACGATGCTCCAAGTGCAAGCAGGCAGTTGGCCTTTCAGGGGATGGATGAGGATAAAATGCTGGAACCTCACAAGAGGAAATCAAAGATACCTAAGGCAGTGCAAACCCTTGACCTCAACATCCCTCTTGGGGGAACTGGAGCACTAGTCCTTGTGGGCCTGGTGACCTCTCGGGTTTCACCACTAGATGGGTCAGGAGATAGTAGTGGATGCAGTATGCTTGAAGTCTTGAAGAAACAAAAGAGGGGCGACACACAAATTGCAGGATCGGCGGTGGCTGCGAGCAGCAGCCCCCGCCAGGCACAATGAAAATCATATGTATGAACTGCCGCGGTTTGGGACGAACCGAGGCGGTTCAAGAGCTTCATAGCTTGGTACAACTACATCATCCTTGGTTGGTTTTTCTTTCAGAGACTCACATTTTCTTTGATCTTGTGGGTGGACTCAAGCAATCACTCGGCTTTCCTAATGTTATGGGAGTGGGAAGCTATGGTAGAGGTGGGAGTATTGCGCTCTTGTGGACAAGGGACTTGGCTGTGTAGCTCAAGAGTTGTGACAAGTTATATATCGATGTTGAGATCCTTGATCTTAGAACACAAACCCCTATGTGGAGATTTACAGGTTTTTATGGTGAACCGTATCGTGACATGAGGTTTTGGAGCTGGGAGTGCCTCAAATTCCTTGATGCTCAGAGCTCACTCCCCTGGCTTTGTGCAGGAGACTTCAATGAGGTTTTGCATGCACAGGAGCAGTTTGGCGGGAAGCCTAGGCCGGAACGCCAAATGGATGGATTTCCTGACGCGGTCCAGGTCTATGGATTCATGGATTTGGGTTTCATTGGTCTGCCTTATACGTGGGATAATAGGTAGCAAAGGGACGATAATGTCAAAGTGCAGCTCGATCGTGGTCTGGCAATAGCTACGCTTCTAAACCTTTTCAGTAATGTTCAGATTCATCATGTGCAAACGACTGAATCAGACCACTGTTGTCTAGTTATTGATTGTGTTCAAAGTCGTTCAAGGAGGAGAAGAACACGTTGACAATTCTGGCATGAGAACATGTGGCGCCGAGATCCTTCGTATGTGCGGGCGATTGAGGAAGCGTGGCACGATCCAGGTGACCATGCCTCACTTAGCCAACTCACTGACCATCTCGGGTCACTGAGCCGATGTCTGTCAGAATGGGATAGATCCACCTTTGGATCGGTCCGGAAATCGCTGACACAGCTTCGGGCAAGTTTGGAGCGTGTCAGGGGAGCATCGCTAGGCTCCGGGCCCTCAAGTGAAGAAAAAAGATTAATGAAACAGATCTATGAACTCTTGTCCAGATAAGAGGTCATGGAGAAACAAAGAATTGAGTGGCTTTGGGAGGGCGATCGCAACACAACTTTCTTCCAAGCCATGTCAAAGGAGTGGGCGAGGGGAAACTGTCACACCCTGATTTCAGAGGAATGAAACCAGGGCCCAAAATTCATGTGCGCCAGGAACAATTTACACACATGAACGATAAATTACATGGTTCAAAAGCATAGTGTTTGAATAAAACATAGTATAACGATTACATCGTACCATTATTACATAATTGTCATCAGAGTAAAGCGAAATATAAATCACATCGTCCGAAGCGAATAACAACTAAACGACGTAGACGTAGCGACTCCATCTCGCCACAGGAAGGTCGACGGCAGCATCACGACACCTAGCATCCCGGATAGTTCTCAGGAAAGTCACCATCCGAGTCATCACTCGAGCATCCTTTGGTTGGGAAATAGCAAGGGTGAGTTCCATGTCAAAACTCAGCAAGTACAGACGAAAAATAATGACATGCAAAGCTAGTACAAGGTAAAGCTGAAAGGTAGACTGCAGTAGCATTTTAATGTAGCAATTAAGACTTTTACTTAACAACCTATTCACTAATCGACTTGGTTGAAACACCCAACCCTTTATTAAGGTTCAAGTAGTATTTAATGAATCATTTATCATCACATATATAAGCATATATCATTAATGTCATTAACCTTGAGATCGCCATCTCAAGCAACATAGGATAGCCATCCCGTTCAAAAACAGAGGTAACCACCTCCTCAACCGCATCACCATGATTTAACGATTTATTCCATTTGGCTAATCATGCGAGGATCTGGGCCGCTCGTGACCGTGAGCACGGACGATATATCGATTTTAACTCTGCGCAGAGGTGTACACTTTCACTCCAGATTGTGATTACTCTTGGTGCCCGAGGTGATCAGCCTCTTAGCCCATTGCCGAGATAGGCTGGCAGAGGTCACAACAAGGTCCTTCACAGGGTCATAGGCAGTAACAACCCGCCAGCCTTGAGTCCAAGCGTATGGGAGACTTCCCCGTGAGGCCACCCCCATCACGGATCCACAGCCCCTCCCATACTAAATACTTGTAAACAAGCCCCAGCAGCCATAGCCATGGCCACCCGTCGGTAAGCTGTCTCCTGCCCGTGATGATCCCACTAATAAACCAAGCCAGAGCCCATTAGCCTGGAGCTGTACGGAAGTCCCAGGTTGCCGCTCCATGAAAGGTCCATTAGGGGGAGGAGATACGGATGACCCTGTCGCTACGAGCCCTCTGACATCCATTCCCCCTTCTTTCACCGCCAACCAACGATGCGGACATGCATCACTTCTCCAACGGCCGAAGCCAAGAGCCCACGGCTCCAACATATTTAAAGAAGCAAGTTTTATCATCATTAGGCAGGTGAAAGGTGAGATAGAGCACTAGCAACCTAAAACCTAACAACTAATACCCCCATAGGATAACTTTGGGTAAAGAGGCTAGTAAGTCCTATGGTTTGCCGATTTATGACACATGCAATACATTAATTAAAAGTGAATAGGCACAAAATGATCAAAGGATGCCTGCACTTGCCTTGGTTGATGTCCTGCTGCACGTAGTCCTCCGGGTTCTGCTGATCCTCGTTCACCCACGTCTCGTTCTCTATACGTCACAAACATCACACCGAGCAATACATGCAAGCAAACATACTTTAATTAGGGCAGTACACCAAAACATCTCAACAGAAGCAAACAATAACATAAAACTGTCCTACTCGTCGAGACGATTCCAAAAAGTATAAGTTTGCTAAAATCGGAGTCAAAACATGAAAGTTATGGCCTATACAAGGTTAGGGGCTAATCTGCAGAAAACAGGACTATAATCTAATTATTTTTGAACTGCGCAGGACTAGATTGTAAATATAGAAAACAACAGGGGCTTTTCTGCAAAATTGCCAAGACTGTCGGCGGCCTGACCGCGTTGACGTGGTCAGTGTACACGTGGCGCTGACGTGGCGCCTGCGTGGCAGCCACGTGGCTGACACCTCAGCAGGTGACGTGGCCGGGTTGACCCCCGGTCCACGGCGGGTCGGCGGCCGATCTGAGCCGCTCGGCTCAGATCCGACGGCTGGCAATCACCCGGCGGCGCGGGGTCGCCGGAGCGGCGCCGAGACGGTGGCGCGCTCGTCGGCGTTGGCCGAAAACGCGCTGCGGTGCTCGGCTGGCTGCGCAGGTTGGCCAGGGAAGAACGGCTTGGCCTCGCGGATACATTTCCGGGGCCAAAGACGATGGCCGACGGCCGGAGCCGGTGGCCCGGCCGGGCGGCGCCATGGCCGGCGGTGGATCTCGCGGCAGGCGAGCGCTGCGGGGCACGGGAAGGGGTGCCGAGTGCACCAGCGGGCGTCTCACCTCAAGGCGAAGCCAGTGAGGTGGTTCTTGATGTCGAGAACGGGCCGGTGACGGAGATCGACGGCGGCGGACGAAGCTCCGAGCGACGGCGGCGACCTAGGGTTAGGGGAAAGCGGCGGAACAGAAGGCACGGTGGCGGCTAGGGTTTGGAGAGGCGGCGCGAAGAGGCGGTCGACTGGCTTTATACGGCCCGGTGGTCCTCGGGTCGCACGCTCACGCGGCGCGCGGGCGGCTCGGGCTGCGCCCGACACCGAGCCGGTGTCTGTCTCCGTGGGGGAGACGACACTGTGCGGGTGGGCCCCGCCCATGTGGGCCCCACCTGTCAGCGGCCGTGGGTGCGGTGACGCGAGCGCTGGCGCAAGCTGCTGGCGTCGGGCTGACGTCAGCGACGCGGGCGGCGTGCGCGCGGCGCGGCGGTGCCGCGGCTTGTTGGGCCGCTCGGCCCATCAAGGCGGCGCGGCGCGCTGCGGCTGGTGGCTGGGCCGGCCTACGTGGGCGCGCGGCCTGGCTCGCAGGCCGGGCTGGCCGTGGCCGGCCGTGGCCGCTGCTGGCCGGCTGTGGCCAGTGCTGCAGCTGCTAGGCTTGGCCATAGCTGGCCATGGCTGGCCAAACTTGGCCAGGAGAGGCTAGGGTCGGCCAGGACCCTCTAGGGACTGGCCTGGGCTAGTTAGATTAGGTCTTGCTAGTATAGGGTTAGTGGGGACAAGTTAGAGCATAATGCAAAACCCTAAAACACAATAGGGATGACACGAAGAGCTCAGACAAGTCAACCGAAAACTTATGTAGCAGCATGAATGCAACAATGCAGGGTTTTCTAACGTGCTATTCATCTTAAAGTAATTCATAAAACTTTGATAATTGTCCTATGAATTTAAAACATCTATGCCAAAATAAAAAAATCAAATTCATTTAAATTTTAAAGTTCAAAAATCAGGGTGTTATAGAAACCATATCAACTCTCTCTATACTGAAGAGGGCTTGCTAGTAACAGAACAGACTGAGCTTGACACGGTGGCTAGAAACTTTTATGCCTCACTTTTTTTGGCCCAAGATCAACTGAACCCGGGTGCCATTCTGGATCATGTACCAGTAAAGGTCACGGACCAGATGAATGAAGAGCTGTCAAGGCCTTTTTTAGTAGAGGAGGTGCACCGGGCGCTCTTCATGAAGGGCGTAAATAAAGCTCCTGGCCCGAATGGGCTCACAACGGGCTTTTTTCAACACCATTGGTAGGTCCTGGGCTCTAGCATCATCGGAGCAATCCTAGGATTTCTAAATGGAGGGGACATGCCTGTAGATGTTAATAGCACAACATTGGTACTCATTCCTGAAGATGAAGAATTTCAAACCGATATCCCTTTGCAATGTTATATACAAAATATGCTCAAAGGTTATTGCTAATAGGCTGAGGGGCTATCTGGATGAGATCATTGCAGAGGAGCAAAGTGCTTTCGTTCCAGGAAGATTAATAATGGATAATGTGCTAATAGCATATGAATGCACCCATTACCTGAAGAGGAAGAAGGGCAAAACAGGTGCGTGTGCAGTTAAACTAGACATGGCAAAGGCTTATGATAGAGTGGAATGGGAATACTTGAGAAACATCATGTTGCCCTTGGGTTTTTGTGAAACCTTTGTGTCAGTTATAATGAAATGTGTTACTTTAGTTACTCTGTCAGTAAGGGTTAATGGTGTCCTAACTAAAAGCTTCAGACCAACAAGAGGAATCCGTCAGGGGGATCCCATCTCTCCCTACCTCTTCTTGCTATGTGCTGAAGGTTTGTCATGCCTGCTGAAATCAATAGGGCCGGTGTACCTATCCAGAGGTGTGCGCGTGGAAATCCATGCCACCTGGATCTCGCACTTACTCTTCACGGATGATTGCATAGTCTTCATAGAAGCATCGCGGAGGGGGCTCTGAGGTTACAACAGTTACCTGAAGTTTACAGCAATGGTTCTGGCCAGATGGTAAACCGTCATAAGTCTGCAGTTTTCTTTAGCAAAAACTGCTCAGATGAAGTGAAAACGGAGGTCAGGGAAACTCTGTACATTGACCAAGAAGCTCTAGCAGAGAAGTACTTCGGGCTACCAACGGCGGTGGGACGCTCGACCACAGAAGCCTTTGAGTATATCCCGACAATGATCAGGAAAGCAATGGGGAATTGGAGTGGTACGGAAGCCAGCTGGGCAGGGCGAGAGATTCTTTTGAAATCGGTTGCACAGGCCATCCCAACCTATTCTATGAGTTGTTTCCTGCTGTCCAAGACAACATGCAAAAAGATACGATCCTCGATCGCCAACTATTGGTGGGGGAATTCGGCCAACAGCAAGAGGATGCATTGTATGCAGTGGGATTGACTCACGTATCCAATGTCCAAAGGAGGAATGGGCTTCCACGACATGCGTAATTTCAATCTGGCAATGCTTGGAAAGCATGGGTGGAGACTCCTTACCAACCCAGACAGTCTCTGTGCACGGGTTCTGAAAGGCAGATACTACCCGGATGGACATTTTCTGACAAGCAACAGGAAACGTAATGCATGTCAAACTTGGCGATCCATTCTTGCTGGGCGTGATGTACTGAAGCAAGGGATTATCAAAAGGATTGGGGACGGGTCTTCGACAAATATTTGGCAAGACCGATGGCTCCAAGATCATTTCGGTGGACGTCCTCTCACACCACAGGAGGGACAACTCATCTCCACGGTCTTTGAGCTATTGTCGAAAAACGGTAAGTGGAATGCAGATTTTGTCAAGGCCAATTTGTTCCCATTAGATGCTGCCGCTATCCTTTGTACCCTGATTACACCTCATCGAGAGGATATCTGGGCTTGGGAACCGGAAAGGCATGGCTTCTACTCAGTCAAGTCGGCATACCGCTTACTAGATGAAATACGAATCTGAAACGATGTGGGTTCTGAAGCTTCAAGCTCTGGCAATGCAGTTTGGCAGAAGATCTGGAAACTCAAGGTGCCGCCTAAGATAAAGGTTTTCTGGTGGAGGGTAATACATGAATTCCTCCCAGCCCGTCAGATCCTACATCGGAGACACATGGAACCAATCCCCAACTGTGAAGTGTGTGGTGCTGAATCTGAATCCATTAGGCATACTCTGATGGATTGCACGATAGCGAAAGCCTTCTGGAAGGTTACCAGAGCTAACACCAGTGTGAAGCTCCCGGCCCTGCACCATGAGACATGGGCACACAATCTTGCAGATAGCGGACTGGTGCCGGAATATGATCAACGGATTATCGTTATTGGAATGTATGCACTTTGGATGCAAAGAAATAGGAGAAAACATGGGGAAACAGTGCCTCCAATTGAGATGGCGGTGAGATGGGCAGCAGACATGGCCTTTGATCTTGGTCAGCTGATCCAACACAACTCTCCACAAGCATGAAACGGGAACCAAGTTGGGTCTGTCCACCTAAGGGCTGGTTTAAGTGCAACTTGGATGGGGCTTTCTACGAGCATTCAGGTAATGGTGCCACTGGAGCAGTTTTATGTGATAGCAATGGTTGTTTCATCAGAGGAGGGGGGGTGGGGGGGGGGCAAATGGTACGACCATTGCCTTGACACCATCACTGTAGAAGCTCTCGCCTGCAGAGATGACCTGGCTTTGGCGATCCAAGCGGGGCTCTGGAGGATCTGGCTAGAAACTGACTGCCGACAGTTGATTCATCTTTGGCATGCTGGTTCTTTTCAGAGGTCAAACATTGGGGCGATTCTTCAGGAGATTAAAGAGCAAAGCTTAGCCTTTCTTGATTTTAGCTTCTCCTTTATTCTAAGAAATTGTAATAAGATTGCACATGTTTTAGCTAAGAGATTCACAACCGACACTAGAATATGGAGGTGGACTCGTGCACCAGTTTATGTGTCAGATTTGACGACATCTGATTGTAATCCTGCTCCCTGATAATGAATCAAATCTCTTGTCTCAAAAAAAAAATGTGTTGGTGAGGAGGTTCAGCCATGGGTGCAGGGGAAGGAACCACCGTATAATCTAGCCACGTGGATAATACTTTGGTGGAATGGAATGCCCTTCACCTCATCGTGTTTTTTGTGGGTTCAACTTGTCAATCATATAAAAACCCAATTACAGATGTTTGAAGTATCACTATAACACTAAAGTGCTTGAGCTCATCCACGTTGAGTGCCCTTAACGTAGGTTGAAAGCCTGACCCATGTGTAATGTCAAATAAAAAAAAATGAAAGTTTCGTCAGAGTCATGATCAAGCACCAGAATTTTTTTTTGAGCAAAAACCGTGGGGCAAAGCCCCCCGGCAAAAGCAAAATATATTAAGCAAAACAAGGTTTACAGAGCTACAGAGAAAGATAAAAAACTAGGATCCAACCAGAGGTTAGAGGAGCTACTTTAAAACTAAGGAGAGAGGGGGGGTAGGTTTAAGGGAAAGATTACACGGCATCAAGCCAAGACAAAATAGACTGGTGTAGGCTCGGCTTGATTCTGATGAGATGGTCTTTTACTTCATTCTTAAAAGATCTCTTCCAAACAACCAGGATAGGGATCTTATTGTTAAAAATGAGATCATTTCTTTCATTCCAGAGGCACCATGCTCCAATCAGGAAAATCTCCATGAAGAAAGGTTGTAGAAAAGTCTGTTTGGCAATGTAAATCTTTTGGTGAATGCTGGCATTTTCTTCCCAGGTGATGCCAAGGGAGAACCATTGGCTCACTGCCGAGGTGCAGTCAAAAAATAGATATTCAGCAGTTTCTTCCACATCAATTTGATAGAGAACACAGTTATATCCAGTTTCCAGGAACTTTTTCCTTCTTCTCAGGATATTCCTTGTGTTTAACCTATCATTCAAGAGCAGCCAGGCAAACACTTTTATTTTTGGTACACAATTTGTCTTCTAGATCCAGAGAACAGTTCTATGGGGCTGGATAATTTTTGAAGCTGTACTGATAATAGCTGCTGGAGGCATATATACACTGACCCCATATGAATATGCATCTATCATTGTCATCTTGCCTGACAGGAGCCATAAGGTCAAGTTGAGTTTGAAGCTGAAGTAACTCATTATATGCTGCTCTTGATATGGGGATTTTGAAACAGTAACTCATTATATGCTGCTCTTGATATGGGGATTTTGAAACAATCAAGCAAGTTTTTAGTATTTCTTCTAAGCTTCTAAAGGGAGATGTGAGTTTCCTTGGCATATGACATGAGATTGGGATATACAGTTGAGTGGATTACTCCATCTATGATATCATTTCAGAAACCAACTGTATCACCCTTATTTGGAACACAAATGGCCACAGTTCTGTACTGGATGTTTAACCTCAGAATATCTTTCCACCAAAAAGACCCTTTTTCTCTGGTTAGGTGTGGGACAGAATCTTGATAATATTTATTCCATATCAGTTTAACCCACTGGATGTCTTCCCTTCTATAAAATTTGTCAAGCTGCTTTAGTGAGAGGGCCTCATTTTGCAGGCTTAAATTGGTCACACCAAGGCCACAGAATTGTGGCACAACTATGGGACTGCTGTCAGTTATTTCTCAAATCTTGTACCTTTTTACATATTGTCTAAAACTAATGTGATTCGTAACACAAACAAAATTATTGGATGAGATCTGAGTGCTAGCCACTAAACATTGAGAGGCATGCAGGAGACTATCTCCACGTACAAGAATGGCAAGTTCTTATCTCCCTAGCCAGGCACAGGCAGGCCATGGCTGGTCGTCAAAGAAATGACCTATTTTTTTTCGCATCGAAGAGGCACCTAAGTAATGATTGGAAGGCCAATACGCTGAGGAAATTCAACTTGCCAATACATAGTTTTGTTCCGCATTGATGGTTCTCGAACACAACCAAGAAATTATTCGATGCTATTTTTTTAATCTATCTACAAACATTCTTACCTTATCTTACTACTAAAAAAATTTGTTTCTAGTAATGGGAGCCTTTCTGCAAGGGCGCTCAATATACAGTCACTACTATACTAGCGCCCGAACCGAGGCTGTTGGGGCAGGAACCCTAGCCAGGGACCCCAATCTGCCCCGTGGTCCTCTCATGGCTAGATGCAATCATGGTTGCGGCAACCAAGTCTCAACGCGCTCAGGAACCCTCGTCGGCCGCGTTCAACCTCCGCCGGGTCAGCGGGCGAATGAGCTTCTCTGAACGTGTAAACCGTGCTTGCGGGGCAACCCCCGACCGAATAAGTCAATCCTCGATTCCCCTGTGATGTCAGCACAGGCATCGAGAATGGCCCACGGTAGACCAGATCCTCGCCAGGATGGCGGCGCCTGAAGCCCAAGCCCTCGACGCATCCACCAGACTATGACATCAGCCCTACCTTTGGCAGTGGTGGGCGGCGCAATGCTTGGGGGGTAGGTAATGTTTCAGTGTCTGGGCCCACTGTCATTGTATGATTGGGTAAAACTCTAAAATAAATGACCACTGACCTTGGTATGCCCTATAAGTACTAAGGAGTGGCACACTGAGGGAAGAGGTTGTTGTCTAATTTTAATGCCATTTATTGCAATTTTATTATAGAAAACCCCCGCCTCCCCTCTCTCTCGGCATTAAAATTGAAATAAATGACATTTGTAGAGGCGGTTGCTATTTTCTAAATGTACGTTGTACTTGGTGACTTCTTTAATTTGGTTGTTTAGAGACTCAGCTATTTATTAAATTTCTAAAATTCTTGATTCTAAGATTCTCAACCATTTCGATCATGATGAGATAACTCACGGTGAATTTTATTTTATTAATACTATTTATAAAAAATAATATTCATTGTAAGATTTATCAAGTACTGTGTCCTATATTTGGTTGCAAATTATTGTGGTGTGTTAGTAGTGCATGTAAGATTAGAAATCTTGGTTCAAATCCTCATATACGCACTGCTATGCGAACGCCTGAGGTAAGATGTTATATGTTATAGGTTCAAATCCTCCTAGATGCATGGTAAGTGAATAAGCAGAGTAGGCATAACAACTTCTACTACATTATATCCGTACAAGCACAATCTAGCATTTGATTATGCGGTGAGTTCAGGCCAGCTCGGACACAGTGTATGTGTCAATGTTCCATCTTGTTGACTACTTTCCCATCTCCTATTCCTGCTTGGGTAACGGTTCCTTTGCACCCCTGTTTGACTCCCCTCTCTTTTTTCTCTTGTTTTCGATTTGTTTGCTATTCTGTATTTTGTTACAGAAACCATTATATGGGAGGCCAGCATGTAGTGGAGTTAATCTGGTTGGTGTATTACATTCATATGTACAAAGAAAGACTGATCGTTTAGATGTTATAACTTGAAACAAAGTTGACGATGAGCTATTATAGGGCTTGCCCACAGGCTATGAACCGCAGCCATTTTTTTTTTTATACATGCACGTAGAGCACTGTTGGAGTGAAGAGAATGAAATGGATGAGAGGACTGCGGTCGATGCTATATTAATGTAAACCAGCAAACAAAACTGTGACCCACCCAAAATTTTCAGCAACCCATATAAGTATACACAATCAGGGATGGTCGTATGAAAATCACTCTTCAAATGTTCAAACACGGATCGGTAACCAGGCAGCGAACATGAAAATGCAGAACAAAATCATTAACGGGGCTATTACATTTCTACTCTTATTTTGAAGACCAGTTTTGATTTTACCCTCGTTTTTCTCCATGTCGTATTTTTACCCTTGCTTTATAAAGACAAATGCTTAGTCTACCCCTCTCTTAACTCTGTTAGCTGTTTTGATAAAAAATAGAAAAAAAGGAGAAAAGGCAAAGGTAAAATGTCATCTCACTGCTCTCTCTCTCGCATGTTTCCTCCGGCCTCCTCATCTCGTTGTGTGGACGTCGCCCGCAGGGGTGGTGGCACATTGCTCATGGTCCGAAGGATCTCACACGGGCGCTCGCCTAGATGTTGGGGCTTGCGCACGTCGCACTCCAGCTGCGGGCACACCATGGGCGTCGCATCCAGGCGCCACACTGGCCAACCCTAGGCGTCAGCCATGCTTCAGCGGCAAAAGAAGGACGGTGGCCAGCGGTAAGCAGGCAAGCAGAGGGCTCAACAACGAGCACCGAAACATCTTTTCCCTATTTTCGAATTTTCCAAATTACTTTCAAATTCACATAAAAACTTGAAAAACTCCCAACATGAAAGTTTCTCAAAATTTTAAGGTCTATATGTTTGCTTTTGGGCTCATCTCCAAATTCTTCCTATTTTTGAAATTAGGTTTTTGACTTCAAATTTAATTTTTGGATTAATAAAAATAATTAATTATTAACTTTTGGTAATTTAATTGGTATTTAATTATTGATCAAAACATCAATACAATCTTAGATATTAATTCAAAATTAAATTCAAACTTGAATGACAATGAATGACATTGTTATATGTTGTTATTTAAAAAACAGGATAAAATCACAATGAATTCAGAAAAACGGGGGTATTTTTGCAAGGGCAAACTTTTCTTTGTTAACCCCATTTAACACCGTGAGCTGCTGTTAACGGGGTAGGGGTAGATTGAGTGTTCGTTTTTACAAAGCGAGGATAAAAATGCAATATGGTAAAAAGCGAGGGTAAAATCAAAACTAATCTTTAAAATAAGGATAGAAACATGATAGTCTCGTTTCTCGTGCTTATTATGGTATATCCATAATGCAGACATCCAAATCACTGCTGGTTCCAGAGCCCAGCTAGCCTGCCCACACCGGCTGTCCAGCGAGCTGCCAAGGCCTGCAAGGCTGCAAGTGCAGCCAGGTCCGGCCGATGACTGGGCAGATCAAAGATCAATTTGTTTCCTTTCAAAGAGGTACCAAAGTGAGGTCTAGGATGCCAGTCCCCAATAGAAATTTGATGAGCCGATATATTGTTTTCCTCCATGACGATGGTTTCGGAATGCCAATTGGAAGGTTTTGGTTGCAGGTTTTCTAACCTCACAGAAAACCATGTCCAGAATGGTGGTTAGCTCTTATTGCATAACTAAATCATTGATCGTTCACAGAGCAAATGCGAAGTGACAGAATTTCTGCAGCTAGCTAGCTTGAGGGACTCTATGATCAAATATAATTCTCCGTCCATTTTTCGAATCAAGTACTCACCATCCATTCACGATGCTGATGAGCAAATCTTCCAGCCCCACTTGTTGCAGGGGGAGGTCAACAAAGTCCAAAACACACGAGACAAGCAACAGTCAATATTTTTTCATCGTCATCCACATAGGGAGCAACAGTTATGGTGCAGTAAAACCAGTTTGGCAAGGTAATCTGTGGATGGGTTAGAGATGACCAGCTTCGCGATTGATCATGAGAAATGTAGCACAACTATATTCATCTACCAGTGGTGAGCTATTCATCAAAAGATATATGAAAAGAACAGTCAATATGTTAGAAATATTTCGTGTGCCCCTTTTGCATTCCGTGCTGATGATCCACCAAGTAATAACATCTCAAATTTTCAGTTCTAGGAATGGAAGCAGAGCTACAGCACGCTGCACACACTATGTATTTATATCGTGTCAGTCTCCTCTGACGATTCGTATATGATTCTAGCATGTGGTCATATCCGTGTCAGTCCTCTCACTAAGCTCGCTGGGAGTGTAGTTCATAAAGGAGCTCTTCCATGCAAGATACGATTGGTTTGAAGAGTGAATGAATGGGAATAAATTATGTCTTTCCAACACTACACATGCCATTAACAATTTAGAAATGAGCTCCACTTGCAGTGGCACAACATACAGAACCTCCTATATATATTGTGTTTCCAGTAGTGCAAATACTCAATAGAATACAAGCTCGGACCGTAGCATTGGGTAGTAGGCCAGGCTCAAGACAGATGAAAGCAAAGGAGTTTCGCAGAAGATCCTATTATGTATTAGGAATTGGAGGCAAAATGGACAGGGGGTGGTGATTGCTATGGGGAACGGGCGCAGTTATACTACCTCTTGGCAGACAGAAGTTAACAGATTGGCGACCATGCAGAAGGCCATCTAACTAATCAATTTGCATATTGTGGCGACTGGCATTAGATCTAATTTTATGGAGCAATGGAGAAGTCAAGCTCAAGGGTATAGATGCAGCTGACTATGCCCTTAACCGTACCTCTGCGGGGTAGGAGCCTGCGGATCAGTTTTTCTGATGCAGAGAATTTTAGTTATATGCAAAGCAGGAGAAAATGTAAAATTTTACAAATTGGAATCAGTAATCATAAAAATTCTGTATTACACTCTGGTAGCTAGATAATCACACCATGCGGCCAACCAGCATGGTATTGGAAACACAGAGAGGAACCTGCTGCTAATACAGGTGATCGACACGCCGCTTCGCAATTATATGCAGCTATAAGCTGGTTTTTTAATATCTCTAAACAACATTTTTTTAATGGCAGTTAGCCTGATTAAAATCACTAACCATTCAGAAGCCGCAGGCTATCACAAACATATGGCACAATTTCAGTCTTCGAAGCAGGTGTGAAACAGCAGAACTATATATTTACTAGTATATCTATATATATTCTTTATTCAATGCTACTTTCTTAACATGATACACATATCTGTAGCGAGTTTGATGGTCTCTAATATATGGCTACGATTGAATGCAATTCATTCTCAGTCAACGCCCCTTATTCGTACACGATGGTAATGAGCAAATCTTCCATTCAAATGCTTATTTGGAGCTGTAAATGCTAGGCGATTAAACAAAATGTACTTCACTTACCAATTTCCACTATACCAAGTATAACTCATTAGATGTAAGCACAGTACCCCAGCAGAGGGCACATACTAGTGGGCTATTTATATAGTGTATTAGAGGAGTTAGTATGTAGTAGGATGTGAAATGACTAGAAGAATTAAGCTTACGTGTTTTTTTTTTGGGAATGGGAGGCAGAACGAAAAGACTTATTGCATCAAGGATAACAAGGATACAACTGGCAGGGACAGAATGATCTGAATGGTGACTAATGGAACTCAGAATATCTTGCAATGGCTGCCAGGGGCGAAGCCAGACAATATTGTGGCCGATGTCAGTGGTATAGAGTCCAAAGAAAAAACTAATACCTATACTTCCATGGATTACATAAAAATAAACGACGACATATTGACATATATTGTGAGGTTGCAAGGTTTTACAATAGTGATTACCTTCTACTATTACAATTTCTCTCTACGATTGTGGCCATCCATACTGTGAAAGCGAACAATAACATCATTTGGAATGGTAGCTAGAAATCCCTGCTCCACAAAGCATATGATACAATCATTCATAAATTCATCGCCGATTCGATTATGTAGTACTTTCTTCACAATTTTCATTGCCAAAAAGCACCTCTCCACTGATGCAGTAGTGATGGGAAGAACTAGTACAAGCTTCAATAGACGATAGACCAAAGGAAAATGAAGATGTTTATTTGTTGCCACCATCAGCCTACCAAGCTCAGAAATAGTATTCAACTTGGCAAATTTTTCATCAGCTCTCACATTATCAATGTAAATAGGAAGCTCATGATAGAGATGTTTAAGTTGGATTGAATCAAAATCTTCTCGGTATGACATAGCCAACTCCATCAAGCTATCCAATTTGAAAGCATCAAAAGAATTCTTAGGATTAAAACAAGCAATCTGGGTAAGTAGTTTAGAGTTCACCTCATCAACACGATCATTGAACTCTGCAAGTTGCAAGTCAATAATGGGGTTCAGACAATCATATCTGTAGTGATGATAGTTTTTGCGGTTAGTCTTTTTCCTTGGCTTATGTCGATCTATATATTCTTCCTCCATATCCAACTTAGGAATCCCATACTCTTCGCAAAAAGAGTATACATTCTCCAATAAAGATTCCCAACCATCATCTCTAATTTGTTGAAATTTCTGCTTGATTAGCTTCACCTCTACCATAGCCTCCAAGATATCTTTATCTTTCCTTTGCAATGATGATGACAGAGCATTTGCATGTCCTAAAATAAGCAACATCAAGTGCAAGTGGAACACAAAGTCAAAATCCTTAATATAGTCCATGAGACCATGAGCTTGGCGTCTCTTTGCATCACTTGGACCTTCTTTTTCAACATACTGGAGCACATCAATAACTTCAGGGAACAAATTGCTTATGCTCTTGAGGTTTTATAATGAGAACCCCAACGTGTGTCGCCGGCTCTTTGAAGGGACTGCTCTTGATTTAATCTAGTTCCACTACTCATTTGTCCACAACCAATAGCCTTTCTAATTCTCTCCTGCTGCCTTTCTCAAATCATATCTTTACGTTTGCAAGAAGCCCCCACAACAGAAAGTAATAGGGATATCATGTCAAAGAAATCACTAGCATCATCATTCTTTTTAGCTACTGCTACAATGACTAATTGGAGCTGATGAGCAAAGCAATGGATGTAGAATGCTGAGCTATTCTCTCTCAAGATTAAAGCTCTTAAACCATTAAACTCACCTCTCATGTTACTGGCTCCATCGTAACCTTGTCCTCTGACTTGTTTCAAGCTCAACCCATACTTAGCAAACAGATTATCAATGCTAGATTTGAGGCATGAAGCTGACGTCTCTTTCACATGAACAATGCCAATAAGTCTCTCCTTTATGACCCCAAGCTTGTCAACATACCGCAGTACCACTGCCATTTGTTCCTTGCCAGAAACATCAGCCGATTCATCGACCAATAGACAGAACACATCCCCACCAATTTCTTCAACGATAGATTTCACTATAATTTGAAAAAAAAAAACAACATTGTGAGTTCATATTTAAGTGAACAATGAGAGATAACATTAATAAGAAAAGGAAGCCCACTTGACTTACCTCAGCAAAACAATTGGCAATGTCCTTTTGAATTTCTGAAGCTACCATCTTACAGTTACTAGGAGCATATTGAATAGCCTTCTTGACCTTTTCATTTTCTTCCACCAAAAGTTGCAGCAACTCTCAAAAATTTCCCTTATTTGTAGACTGTGCTGATTCATCATGGCCACGGAAAGCTAAACCTTGATGCAGCAAGTATCGAACAGATTTAATAGATGTAGTCAATCGAATGAGATAGTTCTCTTTTTTGGTATTGCTTGGCTTGTTGAATGCAACACGAATTGATTGGTCAGGCTTCAACAAATTGTCACACCTTTTTACAGCTGTATTATGAAAGCTATCACATTTGCTGCCTACATGATCTTGAAGCCTATTAGTGTTGTTATATCCTTTCCAACCATCTATTGCAAATGCATCATTCCCACCTTGACCCTCACTGCTATCTCTGAATAAGTAGCAATATAAACAAAAACACTTATCCACCTTCTCACTGTACTCTAGCCAGTCATATGTAGTGAACCATTCATGTTGACACCGATATGGTGCACCTGCTATGATTGTTTGTGGAAAATTAAAACCAGGTGGTGGTTTACAAGGACCCCTGCTCAAATACTTTCGCCTTACTTCATCTTGTAGATTTTGTCCTATATAATCAGATATTCTCATTCTTTCTCAGGATCATAAGGTAACTCATCCCAGTTTACCTCCTTCCATGAAATGCGTGAATGATGATGAGAAATAGGATTTGTGTTAGCTGCAATGCCTTCTGTTCTAGGAGTTGCTTCATCATGATCCTGGCCATCATCAGCTGGAGTTTTTCTTTTCAAGAATCGTTCCAGTGTGCTTTGATTACCTATTAAATTAGTGAGCATAATTAACACAAGAGAATAGAGCATGCAGAATATTTATTACTCCCTTACCTGGCAAGAGAATAGAGCATGCGTGAACCATTATAATGAGTTAGCAAAATAATTACTCCCTTACCTGGCATTTCCTTTTCCTAAAGCAAGAATAGATCGAAGAAACAAGCAAGGCTCTTCTGGTTTCTAGTTATTTCTGACTTCAGAATACCAGTAGCTAACAGATTGAAACAACGAAGTTTCAGACTTCAGGAAATTGAATTGGGGACCCTAATCAATTTTACACGTCAAGTAAACAAATCACACTAGAGAACTGGGGCTTTGATTGGGACAATTTGTACCTGAATCGAGAGTCAGAGACCTCACGCAAGGGAGGAGGAGAGTCAGAGACCTCTGCGCGACAACGATACAGGGAGGAGATGCCGATGTGAGATTGGAACCGAAACGTCGTCGTTGCGTCCGTGCGTCGGATTGGCTTTGTGTGTGTGGGCTGTGGCAAATTAGATTAGATAATAATGGGCTGGACGCTTTGGTTGCTGGGTTGCCGCCTGCCGGTGTCATGGTATTTTTTACCGGTGTCATACACCTAACGAGCACATGGGTATAAGGGGTTGCGCCAAAATCATCGATGTCAGCTGACATCGACGGTTCAACGTACCTCCGCCACTGATGGCTGCTCACACCACATGATCATCAACCAAGTAGGCTACAATTTACGCACCGCCAGTTCTGCATCTTCCAGTTTAAGCTTTGTTAGAGCATGCGCCGAAGCAGAAGCATCTGCGATGCTTAGTAGACCTTTGTCCTTGTGGTCAGTGTGGGATGAACAAATTCCCTATTTGTATCGTTCAAATGCCAACTTCTCTCTATGCATGGAAGGAGGGCTATGCATTGGTGCATGCTGTATGGACATGCGAAGACTAGCTGATGTTGGCTTGCTCCTCAATCTTAGCTAATTTGTAACTGTCATTGTAGGCCTTTTTTTTATTCGATGTGTGTAGATGTTTTTGACAGTTGAATGCGTGGCTAATTTCATGTAATTTTAATAAGATATTAGAAGTGTGTTTAAAAATGTATCTAAATATCTCTTAACGCTGCAAGCATGTTAAATAAAGTGACACTTGGATACGTTCTTGAAATTGTGTCAAATACGATTTCTCCTCATGTTACACTCAAAAAAATTTGTGCTTACTTTTTTCTAGACAGTTTATGGAGGTGTGGAAAGTGCAGACACCCGTGCACGTGATGTGATGAGCATGCCCTCTCGCATCTTGCTTCCTCTCAGCTCAACCCTTCTGGCTCATGGCGAGCAAGACAGTGCCGTTGGGGTGGCATCCAACACTATGCCGCAAGCATCTACTCCTTTCTGCCGTGCCTACAAATCTTCCATTTTTAGAAACACCACCGTAGGGGCGGCAAGCTGAGCCGCTCCTACCAATGCTACCTGGCATAATGATGCATTCTGTTTCATTTTCCTTTCAAGTTTCGAAATTCGAATTTAAATAATCTTATTTAATAATAAAGCTATGTATTTTGCAAATAAGAGCTTGGACAAACAGTTGAACATTTCTTCACGTCCTTAAACTTTGATACAACTTAATAAAATGCTAATTGTCGCCACATCGAGAATAAACAGAGAAGCAAAACCTTCTGTTGGTGTAAGCCTGAGAACACCAAGTCACTGAAGCTTAATTCAGAAGTTGAGCAAGGCGTGGAGGAGGGAAGCAGCAAGTTTGAATGAGTGGCCAACCGTTCAAGGTGCAGCAAGTTTCTGAAGAATGCGTTTTCAGGGACATGTATCGCATGTGTTTTGCAGTTTTCTTTGCTTAGTCTTGTGAGTTAAGCTCTAGTACATAGAGCTGGATGTGTGAGGTGTTTGTTAACACATTTGTAAGCCTGTTAGGCACATTGTATCTCAGACAATCAAAAGCAAAAACGGTCACTGTGTTCCAAACATCTGTGTTCATCTGTTCTTTGTTTTCTTCGCTAGATCCAGCCACATACAGCGTGTCTTTGATTGATCCTGTCCAACACCTTCTTCCTGGAAAAAAGCTTGAATGACCAACGGCCATGTTGAGCAGGAATGCAGGATGGACAATAACTGCGATTTTATGATGGACATCACCCACCACCATGTCTTTTAGTTCCTGGGCCTGGTTCCAATCTAACGCTTGAAACGCTGGTTCTGTGATGTCAAGCCACTTCATCACCAAATTAATGTCTTGTTCTGCCTAAGTATACGACATGGAGTGACACAAACAGACTTCTATGGGTAACTCTTGAGGTGCATGTTCTTAGTCTCTCGTGCTGATGCCCGACACAAGAGATTTGGCAACCCCAATTGCCTAAGTAATGGATGGCTTGACGTCATACATGTGCATCAATATTATGCTAGATTAATAGACTACAGAAATTGAATTTGTAAGAAATGCATGCATCAACTAGAATTCATATGGCTATTTTCACTAGATAGATAACTGCACCCACTAGAATTCATACGGTTGATTTCACAGTACAAAGAATCATACAATATTGAAAATAGATGAGCATGCAGCAACCGAAGCACGTGCAATGAGCTGATAACACCATAAATTAAGATTATTGCTGACATTGAATGCATAACACCATAAATTACCTTTATATCCTTCCAAAGTGGAACCTTAATAGTTTCAAAATCAACAAGTGTAATACCGGTTTCAAAAACTAAACCAGATATATACTATATGTGAGTCTCTGAAGACAAATCTCATAAATAGCTATAATTAAAGGGTAGTATTAGTAAACAATGCTTGTATTATATAACGTACATAGCAAAAGAGAGACATATAAACCCTTACGTAGCTATCAACAAAAAGACACACTGATCTTCAGATGTAGACTCCACTCCACTAGATTCCATTGACTGGTTGACAACAAGCCTAAACTTCCTCCTGAGGTGTGGTGAAATAACAAGAGTGAGTCCATGTCGAACTCAACAAATATAACATGTGTAGTGCAATCCAATGCCACATGACCAAGTGCAATTGAATAATGAATTGCACATAAACAAATTAAATGAACATCAATAGTTTCACTCAGTTTTTCAGGCCGCCCGTGTCCGTGGGCACGGCTAGTATACCGGTTTATTAAACTCTGATCAGAGGTGTACACTTTCACCATGAGCCGTGATTTACCCTTTTGCCCGAGGTTGTAAGTCTCTTAGCCCATTACCAAGATAGGATGGCAGAGTTCACTATGAAGCCTTTCAAAGGTTCGTCTAACTAATTAGGACTGCTAGAACATCAGATGTAGGAACCCCCTTCCAATATTGCACATTGCATCCCGGCTATACTCATAAGGACAGAGGTTGTCCTATACCCAACTCGGCAACCCTAACTAGCTAGAAAAGGTCCTCATACTGAGCTAAGACCAGAGCCATGTAGCCCTCACGGTTGTACTGTAAATCTCAGCTTTTGTCAAAGGATAACATTCATTATAAATTTATTTATACCACATTCCATTTAACAAGCTCATGATCATGGTCATAGAAAGTAAAACTCAAGCTATACTTGCCTTAAGACTTGCTTTACCCCCAAAGCAATATGCTTAGAGAAACATCATCTTTATCTTTCATTCTGCAACTTCTGATCTTCAACTTCTAGATTGCCAATGCAAAGCTCACCGATTGGACATGTTCATATAACACCACACAAGCATCTATACAATCATATATGAGGCAAACAATAAAACTATATAAGATCATTACACCAAACATAGAAAAATAGATTGAAAAAACTTTTAAAACCAATCTACATATTGCTACGATCACACAGACGTAAAGATCACTGAAAACGGAGCTATAACGAAGAAGTTATGGATTTTATAAGATTTTCTATTGTAAAATAATTAACTCAAAATAAAATTATTTTTCAAAAGTTAAAAATAAATCTAATAATGATAGTAATAGATAGATTATGAAATTACGAACCTAACGTAACTTGAAGAGATCAAATCAGAGCTAAACGGAGAAGTTATAAGCTTTTGAAAATAATGGTAAAACCATAAATAGATGAAAACGTATTTTAAAACTAAAAAGGAAAAATACGTATTCCAATGAAGAAAACATAAACTGGCTCTGTTAAAAAGAAAATACGTTTTCCAATTGAAGATAACCGACTCCAGCTCTGCTAAGGGAAAACTACGTTTTTCAAAGGACAAAACGTACTCTGCTTAAGGCCCTAAGGTCTCTTTATGAAATAAGAAAGAATGCAGGAGGTTTTTTGTAAAACAGACACCCGAAGGGGTATCGGCAGCTACTGGCCGTTGGATCTGAAGCTGACGGCTCAGATTAGAAGATGGGGCTAAGCAGATGGCGCACGCTGGAGAAAAAAGTCGACGCGGCGGCGGCCATTGCCGGCGTCTCGCCGGCGTTGACGGAACCTGAGCTACAGACCACAATTCGGCACGAGACCTATACCAAACTGACGAGAAGCTCAAGGCAAGCTCATCTGGCTAGAAGATGATGATGCGTGCGAGCTAGAGGGAACTGGTGACCGACGGTGGCGAAAAAACTTCGCCGGCGTGCATACACCGAGCGCTACAGGCCATCAAACTTCTCAAGAACGGTCTCAATAGATGCACGAAGGCACGGTGGTCTTACCCAAGCAGACAGAGGAGCTCGAGACGGCCGGTGCCAGGCTAATGGTGGTTGATGGCAGACAGCTATGATCTACGCACGCAAAATTGACACGGGGTGAATCCAAATGGCCAAAACTGATAGCGGCAACTTACTCACGAGATCAAGCTTGAGCTAAAGCTCAGTTTTCGGCAGAAAGTAACTGGTGATGGTGACCAATTCGGGCTCTGATGGCGGCGGCAACTTAGGGTTGTGGCGGTGGCTGAACTCGGGCGAGGGTAGGTGGCGCTTAGGGTTTGCAAAGTTGCTGCGAACGGCCACGCAAGACTTATATAGCCCGAGACGAGGACGTGCGACCGAGCGTGGACCAAATGACTCGGTCGGTGTCCAACACGGGGTCGGGTTCGAGCTCCGGGATGGAGTCCGGCTCGAGGAAGGGGAAAGCATTGCAGGCCCCAGCTGTCGGTCAAAGCGGAGAGGAAGGAGCAGCTGGTGCCTTAGCAGGCTTTTGGCGCAGCCCAGGAAGGAGACTGAGGAGCGCGCGGCCAACAGCAAAATTGGAAGGGAAAAGCCAGGTCGACTTGCTGGGCCGGTGACGAAGCGGGCCGAGTGGGTGAGGGGAGACGGCCATCGGCCCAAGAAGGAAAACGGCACACGGGCTCTGGCCTTCGGCCTGGATTGAGCCATGACGCTGAAGGTGGCCTGCGGGCCAAGGGAAGCAGGCCGCGGCTTGGTGAGCGGGCTGAATAGAGAGTAAAGAAAGAGAGAGAAAAGAATTGCTTTTCTTTTGTTTGAAACCTTTTCAAATGCAAATTCAATTGAATTTTGAAATCCAATTCACTTGCAACAAAACCACACATTACAGAAAAATAAATGCACCAGCATGAATGCACATACATGTGTCTTGACCTAGGTTGATTTTAATACCATAAAAATAATTATTTTACCTAGATTTAATGCTCACAAAAAGTACATAATTAAATCAATTTCGCTATTTTCAAAAATCCAAATTTTAGGGTGTTACAACAAGCCTCTAATCAGAATGTTGAACCCATATCTTTCTGGCTAAACAACCAATAACACTAGCAAGCGCCCTAGAAGTTGAACGTACAGGCTGACCACGGTCATTAAGAATTACTTTGACTTTTGGCATATCCGGTGTCCTTGCAAATACTTCTTTCATTTTGGTGATACCCCTCCCTCTCCTTTTCTTGTGTGGATACAAGAAACTTTAAATATGAGAAACAACTAGAATGGCAAGATATGATTATGCTGGAAGATATAACAAAAGACTAGGTATAATACCATCGTTGGCACATAAAAAATCCCCAACTGGTTCGCAATCCAGATTGTCTTCATCAATCTCCTCATGTGCACTCTCAATAGGATCTCTCGGTGGCCTTGGGCGCAAATTACGAGCTTCCATTTCAGCAACAACTCTTTCAGTTCTCTGCAAAATAACATGGTGGCATAATTAAGTACTTATCATGAAATATGCAATCACTAACAACAAAGCTCTTACTGAACCTTTTTTCTTCTCTTAGGTTGCTGATTTAGCTCTTCTACCGATCTAAGGATTTCAAGTTCCTGTATCTTTGCACCAATAATTGCAACTCTTGCATTCCTCTGCTGTAAATATGGGTTGGGAGTGGCACAAGTATCGTTTCTTCTACCACTTGCCAGTTTTCCTCCTGAAAGATGACAAACAAATCAGCAATCATTGGGAAAGAAATAAATCATCCATTTTTGCAAGAAAGCATTAGAAAAGTTATAGCAGCAACATTATCTAAACAATACTTACTTTCTAGACCAATTTTTTGGTTTTTTTATCAACAAATATACCATCTAAGTCAGTTCTAATATCCACGGTCACAGTGCCACTTAGATCAGTCACACAAGGCATAACTTGTCCATTATCATTATCAGTATGTTCAATCTCGAAATTATCCAAGTTATATGAACCACTAAGTATTGATTGAACAGCAGCAGCCCACTCAGTATCAATCTGAGGGACGTAATATACTTGAAGTGCTTGTGAAGCTAGAATGAAAGGTTCATCTGATATCCTTTCACCTGTATTGAATAAATGCCTAAAGTTGACACTTGTTGTCCCAAATTGATCTGTTTTTACCCATTTCTCCTGCACATGGTTGTCAACCCGATCACACATGAAAAGCACCACATTTCCTTTGTGTTGATAGTTCAGTTAAAGAATTTCCTTTATAACACCATAATAGATATTCTTTCCAACTATAATCTGATCATTATTGCCCCTCTCAAAGCTTGTTGACTCTGCAACTACAGCAACCCCACTATTTTGAACAACTCTACCCTCATCATAGGATTTTGTGTGGAAATTCAATCCATTTATGGTATAGCTACTATATTTATGTGCAATCATCAGTGGCCCCTTCGCCAATATCTTAATCTCCTTTGTTGACTCCTCACTCCTCTCTTCCACCTATGTTTATGACAAACTTCTATTAATCTAAATATGAAGTACATTTGAAGTCACATTTGCTGAGTTTTCTTCTTACTTACATGCAACCTAAACCACTCATGAAATGATTCATGATGCATACGGTTGATGTCTCGTTGATTTTGAATACAATTGAGGATAGGTAGTGAGCATGCTTGTTGTACATATCATTTTATCAAATTAGAATGTATTAAGTAATTGATGATCATGTGAAATGTACAATAATTTTAGATGCCTTACTCCAAGTATGATCCTATATCACCATAGTTGAATAAAACATATCTATGAGCTTGCAAACATGCCTTGTGGTCTATACTCATTGTGCACCTTCCAGCCAATCCTCGACTAATGGTACGAAAGAAAGGAGTTGTGCTACAATCTTCATGGGTTCGAACTTAATATCCAACTTGAGTCCCACCATGCAGATAGCGAGCACAAAGTGTAAGGCACTCAGTAAACATAGACCACTCCATAATTGATCCCTCGGGGTGACTTCTTTTATGAACAGAACCCTTTAATCTCATTAGATATCTATATATGCAAATAAAAGGAAAACTGATATTGTTATAAAACACCTAAAAATTATGTTAACTATATTACAATATTTATATGACTAAGAAAAGTACCTCTCTACTGGCCACATGCTACGAAAATGGACAGGACCAGCTATTCTTGCTTGGGCAGGAAGATGTATCATCAGGTGTACCATCATATCAAAAAATTATGGAGGGTATATAGCCTCAAGAAGGCTCAAGGTTTCAGCTATATCAGCCTGTAGACTATCCATATCACTTTTTCGAATGACAGGGGAGCAAATTTTCTTGAAAAAATTACTTATTTGAATCACTGCAACACTGACCATTTCAGGCAATATTTTTCTCGCAGCAATGGGCAACAAGTGTTGAAGAATAATGTGGCACTCGTGACTATTTAGCCCAAATATTTTTTCTCATTAACATGGATGTTACGTCATATATCAGATGCATAGCCATCAGGAAACTTGACCCTTTTTAGTATTTGAAGGGATAATTTCTTCTCATCGGCACTCATTGTGTATGGTGCAGGTGGTAAATAAAATTGGTCATCAACTTCAACAGGGTGAAGATCACTTCTGATACCTAGAGCTTGACGGTCTAGACAAGAATTCAAATTGTCCTTGGACTTTTTAGTGGCTCCCAGGAGTGTGTTAATTAAGCTTTCTCTCACATTTTTTCCTATATGCATAACATCAAGATTATGCCGCAGCATCAAATCTTTCCAATATGAAAGTTTGAACCAAATAGATCTCCTTTTGAAAATGACTAAGGGCTCCCCTTCCTCCTGTCTTTTTCTTGAAGGTTTCTTCCCAGATGGATCCTTGCCAAAACTTGTACTAAGATCCTTAGTGCAGTCCAAAATTTGGTCCCCAGTAAGTGGTGTAGGTGCTGGCCTAAACATAGTTTTACCACCAAATTTATCAGCATCAAACCTAAATGGATGGTCATCATGGAAGAATCTACGATGATCCATATAACAAGTCTTGTTACCATTACCAAGTTTAAGTGAACATGTAAATTGGTGGCACTCAAGACATCCTGCTTCACCAGATGTGGTAGACCCAGACACATAGCCTAAACCTGGGAAATCTGAAATAGTCCACAAAACCACTGCCCTCAAGTCGAAGAACTCACCCGTTGAAGCATCATAGGTTCTAACTCCATTTTCAAACATATCTAACAAATCGTAAATAATTGGTTGTAGAAAAACATCCATATCACTACCCGGGGCATGTTTACCAGGAATGACGGTGGAAATGATGAAATTTGACTGCTTCATGCACATGGAAGGTGGGAAATTGAGTGGAATACAAATACCAGGCCAAACATTATAGTTAACATTGTTCATTCTAAATGGATTAAACCCATCCATGGCAAATGCTAGACGGATATTTCGACTATCTGCTGAAAATTTTGGATGCCTCACATCAAAGTCCTGCCATAGAGCGAATCTGCAGGATGCCTTAGCAAACCCTCCTTTTTTCGGTTTTCATCATGCCATCTTGTTAGAGTTGCTGTTTTAGAAGACAAAATAACCTCTGGAGTGATTTCTTTATAGGAAAGTAGCGGAGAACCTTCTTAGGAACCTTATACACATGTCTCCCATCAAGGCTCTTCCTATTTGATTTCCATCTAGAAACCTCACATTTCGGACATGAATCTAAATCCACATTCTCTTTCCAGTAGAGAATACAATCATTTTCACAAGCATTAATACTTTTGTAACCAACTCCAATGGTTTTGACTAATTTTTTAGCTTCATGAAATTTTCTAGGTAGATTTGGACCCCCAGGGAATGCATTGTTAAGTAGATCTAGTAGTAGGTCCATAGATCTATCAGTCCATCCTCCTAGAAGTTTGATGTGGAGCAACCTAATTAGGAACCTTAGCTGCGTATATTTCTTGCAATTTGGGAAAAGCTCTTTGCTATTTTCTGCTACCAACTTTTGAAGGGAACTAGCTCAGGACAAGTGTCCAAAGTTGAATTATTGTCTTCAAAATCTCCTCTATCATCTAGATCGAAAGCTAAGTCTCTAAGCAAATAAGATATATCATCCTCCTCACTAGAATCCTAATCCTCTATGACCTCATCAGCAGCAGCATGATTCATAGAAGAGCTAGCTTCTCCATGTAAGTTCCATGTTCTATACCCTTCTAGAAATCCATCACATATCAAGTGCTCACGAACTTCACTTGCTTCTTTCCAAAATGAGTTTACACACTTTCTACATGGGCATAATACCTTGCTGCCCACTGCAGAATCACTAAAAGCAAAAGCTAAGAAACTATTCACTCCTTGCAAATATGTCTTGGTGTACCTATGTGAAATATTTAGGTTAAATACCCTTTGACATGTATATAGAACTTTCAATATTTGCCAAGTTATTCGTTTTTACCTAGCATTATCATCAATCCATGATTTATCCATGTTCAGCCGTCACACAAGACAGCGAAAAGATTTCAATATGAAATAAAAAGACATATCATAAGCACGGAAATAGTCGCATACTTCCTCAACATGAAAATAAAAGAGCTCAACACAGCTAGGGAAATAGACACCTACCGATACAAACAAGTAGAGCTCCTGCCAAGAGCACGTTCAAATGTCTTCCCAAGGTGTCCAACTAAGCGTGGAGTAGCTGCAATTACAATATGGTGAGGTCAGGATGCTGCATATATTACTAATCAGACATTTCTCCTAATTATCCACATATGCATATTTCGATCCATGCAGTAAACTATCCTAAAAATTTTATCTTGAATTGTTTACATGTACTTCGTTCCAAGTTCCAAGTGAAAGGAACCAGGAAGTAATATGACACATAGGAGCAAGCAATTTACAAGCAATTTCAGAGAGACACGGCCGCAGAGAATAGACCAGCAAGACTGAGATAAGCACGAATTGCTGGTTGCCTGTTACTGCTCTTCAGAGCATTTCCAGAGTATTACCAAAAACAATCAAATGAAAACCTAAATATCAAGGATTCAGATCATGGAATCAAATCATCATGAGAAAACATAATCAACTGGATCCATTCAAAACATAGGCACTTCCCTACAGATTTCAGATAAACAAAGAACCCTACAAAATGGAAAAAGTTTGGGGACAAACTGAAATGCAAGCAATGTACTCCCCTGTTACTACCATACTTCCATCCGAAGCAATGCAAGCAACTAGAAGCAAGCAGTGGAAGAGGATGGGACGAGGGAAAAGAACCAAATACCAGATTCGCTTGGGGACCCTCCTGTTCGACCATCAGGGCGGCAGGAGGTGGCACGGCAGCTGCGACGGACGATGGCTGTGGCGGCTTGGGTGGTGGGAGAGGACGGCGAGGACAGGGCGGCGAGGACAGGGCGGCGAGGACAGGACGGCGAGGACGGTGGCTCGGGAGGTGGGAGAGGGCCCTGGGCAGGCCGGCGAGGATGGCGGGCACGGCGATGGGGACGCGCCGGAGACGGTGGCCGTGGAAGGCACCTGGCCGTGAGCTCTCGCGTGAGGTGTGGACGGGGTCGCCGGTGGAGGATTGGCGCTCGCCGTTGCGGGTGGAGGATGGCGCTCGGCCGTGTTGCGGCGCCCGCGTGAGGTGTGTCTCCGTGTGTGTGGGCGGCGCAGTGTGAGGTGTGTCCATGTGTGGGTGGCAGCTGAGAGGATGGGCCTTCCTTCTCTGTCCAGTTGGTTTAGGGTTTGGCTGACACTGATTAGTGGGTCCTATAAATTTTAGTGCACGGGAGTGGGCTGGGCCAAGCGCGCCAAAATGAAAATGGGCTTTACCGACCGATGGCTGGACTCTGAGGCGTATATTTAGCGTCCGATTGTACACGGACTTGTAGCGACAGATGTTCTGCCCATAGAAATAAATGTAGCGACCGATTATCAGTTACTAATTTGTAGCGTCCGATGGTTCAACCTTAGTGATAAGTTTTAGCGTCCGATGTCGGACGGTATACGTTGGCTGTGGTATAGTGCAAACAGTCATTCATTTGAGTACTGATACGTCATTGCACCTCTTCCATGATGGTGTCAGTGCTGAAAACAAAAAAAAATTACTTGGAAAACGAATAATAAATTTCTCGAGACAAAAAAGAAATATGAGCTGTCAACATATTGGGAACAGGGAAGTTTAATCGAAAACAACACCTACAGTACTAGGGTACCCAACGCAACTGTCACATTTTTCCCTCCTTCCTACAGAAAGCCAGGCTCTGCACCATCAGCCGACTCTCAGACCAGAGAAATCCAAAACGAAGCATGGCCTTGCGGGCTCTGCTAACTATAATGCTTTGCTTTGCTCCAACAACGGAAACCTTTCCTCTTGACTGAGCGAATTTGGTGTCCTTAGATGCTTTCCATGTGCCTCCACTTCCTATCAAATTGACTGACAATATCACTATAACACATTTCATCAACTCTATCGACCCTGTCTCATATTTGTTATCATTCTGCCTCAGTTTGCTAGTGGTTAGCCTACACGTCCAAAACGAATGGTTCTTATTATTATATATACATGGCTTGACCGTAATCATGTGATTTGGTAGGTCCATACCATAAATATCCGTGCACTTCCCAAACTATCCTTCCCAAACTATTTTGCATTCTTGATAGTGCTGAAAACAATAACAATATAATGGCTTTTGCTATAACACATATTGTCCTAAAAACATACAATTTAGACTATAGAAATAAGTCCTCAAACACACCAGCAAAAATATTGTCACAAAATTATGCATGGCCTTAGACAGATAGTGGAAGTGTCCTACAGTTTTGATTTATTTTATTATTTATTGAACAAACATACCAAAGTTCCTTGAATCTAAAATCTATTAGGGAAAACACGAAACATCAAAAGACAAGAACCAATGTAAAAGAATGGTACAAAGAGGTCCTTCTGAGTGGTCTTCTTTCTCACAAAATAATTTGATGCCCGCAATAGCCAGATGATGGCGACGACAAGATCTTGAAACTACTCATAGTGAGTCGGATGTGGTCCCAGCATAAACAAAACAGGTTTCGACGACACAACTGTTGGGGGAGAAGAGCTGGAAGCGGAGGTTGCCTCGGCAGGGGGAGACGGACGCCTGGAGTAGAGAGGTCAGTGCCAAGACGGCCTCCAAACCATCGTGGGGTGGCCGCTCCACGCTTCCGGAACTGTTGGGACACGGTGGAGCCAAGCGCTAAGGGGGCCTCTGCCCTGTAAAAGGATGAGGTTTCCCACCAACACACGCGCGCCCAAGGCAATCATCAGAGTGGCAGGGCCAAAGTAAAGTCCGACTCTCTGATGTTATCATCTGATGATTGTATGCGCAGGAGGGGCGGAGGTTGCCTCTGCACATTGCAATGTTAAAGCTACACTGCACAAGATTTGTTTTAGGAAAACAGGTGGGTGCAAGCCCCTGCTGTGCCTTTATTGCAAAAGGTTAAGGTTCTTGCAAACGAGGTTCAGGAAATAACGACAGATACAAAGAAAGGGAGAATTACACATAAGCTTCTAGGCATGAACTAATCTGTAAAGTGAAAGATCTCTTAGTTCTAAGGATAGCGTGAGCAAAGTCCCTCTTGAAATTTTGTTTTCCTCCTGGAATAGAAGGTTGAATTCCTCTGAAAGATGTCTTTGCTCTCTAAGGATATCTTGAGCAAAGTCCCTCTTGAAATATTGTTTTCTAAGTAACCAGAAAGCCCAACTCATTGATATGACGATCTCCATAAAGAAAGGGACTGCTATTTGAATCTTGAGAGTGAAAATAATCTCTGCATCACACTCAGCGGCGCCGCGGATGTCGCGGGCATGGCTCCTCCACGTATATGGGCGGCCCCACATGACAGATCTATATGTATTTGTGGATCTTCATGTAACACGTAGACCCTATATAAAGCTTGAATATCAATTTTTATTTCATATTTATATATTGTCATGTACACACGTTGATACTATCTTTGGATTAGGAAATAAACCTCCAACAAGTTTTCCATGTACAGAAATGAAACCACATTCTCTAACATAGCCTCTTTTGCATTTTGTTATCATTTCTCTCACTACTGCTACCCCTATCCCCAGTGAGCTTAGGAGTATATATACAGAATATTTTTGGCTATAATGCCTACGATACTAGAGTATCCGATGCATGTCGCACGTTCTACTGCTCCGCTGCATCATCACCCGACTCTCAGACTGGATAGACCCATAATCAAGCTTGGCCTTGCCTGCGCTGCTAATGCTAACGCTTTGCTGCACCCTCTACATCCTGATCAACCTCTCGCCAAGGAAAATTTAGTCTCCTCGGATACTTCCCATGTGCCTCCACTTCCCATCAAATAGAGTGATAACATCAATATAGCATTTCAACAACTCTGCCTCGGTTTGCCAGCTGCTGGCCTGCACATCCAAATGGAAGGGTTTTTATATATACAGAGACTGACAGTGATGATGGAAATTTGGTAGGTGCATACATAAATAGCATGAAGTGGTGTATTGCATATCAAGATTGAAGGCCTAGGGAGTTCAACTAATTTGCATTCTAGTTAGCGGTCATAACAATAACCGGTACTGTACTAAAACGACTGGAAAACAGATGACTAAATCTCGAAACCGCTCGGAACGAATCGGATGGGGTCCCATTGAATCAACGCAATTTCCATCATAACTGCCACAACAAATGTAAGAATGTACTGCATCTTGTGGCTAGGATGATGTCGAGGCTGGCCACTGCATTCGCCCAACAGACCAGTTCAGCATAGGCCATGGCGTGCTCAGCTGTAACCAGGCTGGCGGACATTGTCGTGCTACTCTGCATGCCTGAACACCTAATGCTAACACTGAACCAGCCAACAAACACTGAACATGATAGACTGGTGGACATGAACCAGCCAACAAACTAGCTCAAAAGCACCATATATATGTGGTGAGTAAATGAAATGTACTTAACCTACTAATATTCAACTGCAGTACTGATTATAATAGCAAAGAAAAAACAAGTGCCACGGTCACTGTCACAATATAATGTGACCCCATATATATAGTACATTTGCATACAAATCTAAATCATCAGATGTAAGCGCAGTACCCCAGCACAGGCCAAGGGCTAGCAGGATATAGTGAATTCAAGGAGGTAGTAAGATATTCAGATGCATGTAAGAATTAAGCTGCCGTTGTGTTTGGGAAAGACATTGCATTAAATACAAATAGGAGGGAGGTGGCAGGGACACAAGGATATGAAAAGTGAGGCATGTTGCAATAGTTTCACACACGACTTGGTGATCAACCCAATACAAGTTTCAATTTACCACTGTCCAATTTTGTGGCTTATTGGTAGACCTCTGTGACATCAGACGTGCAAGGATGCATGATACCAAGACATCTCTATATATTCAAGTACTAGAGTATTGACCACAAAGAACGAGACAGTGCAGCTGCGCCTTGCGGCTGAACCAGCTGTGCCACAACTGCGAGCATACAACACAACACTGCTGAGCTTCATGGAAATGAAAGGAACAGGCACCTAGCCATTTGTCGAAACCAACGTGAACAAGGAGATTTGGACCTGGATCAGACTTTCCATGGCTCTGCTTAGACGGAATACGTCCATGGGGAGCCCATACGAAAAAGTCATTGAAAAAAAATTAGACCGTGCAAATTTTTTAAAAAGAGTTGTATTCGAACAGTTCCCTGAAATGGTATCCGTACAAGCATAGCCAAACAATTTGATTGTGGGATGAGTTCAGGCAACCGCAGGCACTGTGTGTCTAGAGAGCAACAAAATGCGACATATTGATAATCTTGAACTTCGAAGCGCCATCTATAGGTTGTCTACCTTCCTGTTCCCTCCTATTCCTGCTGCATTTTGGCGAACCTTTCCTTTGCACCTTTCTTTTGATTTTCTGCATTTTATATCTTGCTAAACATAAACGATTATATGGGTGGCCAGAAACTAGTGGAGTTAATCTGGTAGGTGTAATTTGCAATGCATTCATTTCTCTAGATGACCTAGGAGTAAGGGATGGAGTAACCTCAGAAAACTAATTAGAGTTATGAGGAATCGTATATTAAATTGTCCTGGTCACCTACATCTACTTCCCTTGCACATAACGATTATATATAGCCGTATAAGACATGCAAGGCAATAACTTAGCATGAAGAGAATAGTTTGGGGTTATATGTAACTTAGTTAGAAAAGCTGGTTTCGTGTGGTTCTATAGGCATTGGAGGCAGGTGGGAAAATGCTACGAGATGAAGTTACAAAATTTGTACTCGATAGCTAGCATGACAATTTCACACTGGCACGGGTGGCAACAGTACCAGCACTTCTCGTTCGTTGGAGTATCGTTGTGTTGGCCCCATGGCGATTGCCAGCTGTGCGTCAACAAAAGAGCCGTGAGCCAAAACTTGTGTGATGTCGAGTTCTTTGACTGAGCCATATCACCATACTAGCGAGCAGGCTCCATAAGATGTAATGGAACATCAGCCCTTGTGTCGAGCAGTCATTATGTGGCCAATGCCTTGCATAGTTTGAAGCTACATGCACTGCGGCAGGTCCCTGATAGTGGCACCATAAAAACCACTGCCCCTGTTATTTGGAGCACCTAGAGATGTACTTTGGTAGGTTCATCATGCTTTATTTTGCACTACATATGCTCAGGTTATATGGGTGCATTAGAGTACTGTGATCCGATGATCGAGCTGAAATGACCCTCTAGTGCCACAAAATGTTAATTTGATACAATTAAATTTGCTCTGCACCTGCACCTCAACTCTGCAGATCAGACAGTTATCTACAGACTATTCAAGTTTGTCCTTTGGTATTCCACATCTCACAGAGTCATATCTTTAAGTTCTCCAATATCCAGCATGCTTGATTTTTTTTTATAATAGTGTGTGTGTACGTGCTTGAGTTGACCACACTGTATTCTCCAGAAAAGTGGTAGCACTGATTGAGCAACTGTGATGCCTGATGTTTGCACATATCCTGTGATTACTCAGAGGAGTTGCAATTTTCCAACACTTTGTGGAAAAATGAATCCAGAGCCATAGTCATTCTTTGTGGGCATGTTCATTTTTATTAACAGTACAAAAGAAAAAACCTTTTGGCAGAATATATGCGTTAATCCATTGTGGTTATGAAACCTACAGTGAAATATTGTCGGTAGTCCAAGAGTAAGACAAGCCTACCTTAAGCCTAAATCACAAGCCCAAGAGCTGCAGTGATCAAACTAATCCTTAACTGAGCCAAGTCCCACGCGGAACGCCAAAGACCACTGGCCGACGACGCTTCCGTCTAACGCCCTCCCACCTCGCCCGACGTAGGAAGGCTCCGACGTCACTCCGCCTCACCCAACGTGGGGAGACCCCGATGTTGCACGGTTTCCCCCGACGTGGGGGACCGGACGACATTAGTCTAGAGACATCTGACATATGTGCGTCCGAGGCCCTGAGAATCTCTCGCCAGTGGCATCTAGCCCTTAAGAGTTGACTCCAGGGGGACGAGCGTAGGGATACAGGCGAATCTATCAGCTGATTCGTCATAACAGCCCTCGGATTCCGCCATACGAAGGTCTGGCTCCTATGAATACCCAAACTAGAAATAGCGCCGACCTCAACAGAGTCAGGACACATCGAAATGATGAGTCTCCGGTGAATATGCCTAACCTACAATAGGAGATAGTGGCGAAGCTTATAGACCGGACCCATACTCTAAACTCGGTGTAAGAAGACACGGGGGCTGAAGGGCGCCCGGACCCCTCATATAGATGAACGAACGATCGACAACGCCCATCACCTAGTTAGCTAGCAAAATAATGTAAACTCCCCCTTCAAGCTATAAAAGGAGGGCAGCAACAGCAAACTAGAGGGACTCTACACTCACACGACACTGAGACCTGAGAACACATCTCTCTCACTGCCTTTCTACACCCCATTCAATCGCAGACTTAAGAATATGAGCCTTCGCTCGGACTGGACGTAGGGATCGTTAACGCCCGAACCAGTATAAACCCCCTCGAGTCCTAGAGATTCACCATCCATTATCCTAAGCACGCTCTCTGAAACAAATTCATTGTCGGCGGTTGTTCTCGACGCCGACAAATATATATGTTTTAATTAACACATTTCCATGCTATCAACAAATATATTGTGATATGTGTAAACTATTATTTCTGTTAGATTATTAATCCACTTCAAATTCATTAGTTGGGAGGCAGTATCAATACTTAATGACCATTGAATTTTATAGTTACGGATACAAATTGAATCAAGATAATATTTAATCTATACTATAGTTACGGATACAACCCGTTAAGAGGTTGACAGGTGGGCCAAGAGAAAAAGATGATAGGAACATATGAAACACTCGATCTTCCCACTTCTCGATCCCCGGTTTGTTCAGCCCACGCGACCGCGCGTACCCACACCCGCCAAAACACCCTCACCAGTCGCGGCACTTCACGACTTCCGAAATTCCGAGTCGCCAGAAGCAGTCTCCGCTGCGGTTCCATGCCTCCACCCGTCGGCACACACTGCACATCGCAGCGTTTCCAGTGAATCCCATGTCGTCGTGATTCTGTCCGACGACGCATGTCCACAGCAGGCACTACCATAGCCAGGCGACCAGCAACCTACGGTGGGCAAAGGATCGACGCTCTCTCCGGCAACGTAGCCACAGCAGGCACCACCACCGCTAGACAACGGCCAACTGACGACCCGCCGGTCGCAGGGAACTGCACATCGCGATCCTTCGGCCGTGGTCGTGATCTGCACATCCTTCGGCCGTCATCGCGATCTGGCAGCGACGACGTCACCCTTGGTAGTCAGGAACAGTAGCCCCTTCGCAGTATTTCCAGTGAAGAATCCCATCGTCGTTCTCTCCGACGACGAATCCACAGCGGGCAGAGGCTCGACGCTCTCTCCGGCCACCCTTGGGCCGTCATCGCGATCAGGCAGCGACGCGGTACGCATCGAGCGGCCACCCTTGGGGCTGAGCAAAAGCAGCGCCTTCACAAAGCTGAGGTCGTAGAAGTGGTAGAACCTTTGAATTAATTAATAAATCTAACAAAAAAATTTTTCATTTTATAATGATTTATGTGCTTCAGTTCCCTAACAATATAGGATGTTGCTTGTCAAACCAATAAACCATAGACACGTGCCTGCGCACGTGCCGTTCCCTAGTTTAACTTAAAATGTTCCATCAATATAGTGTGCCCTCACATAACGGCTGAGTGCTTAATTAAAACCCAACGGCAATTATCTAGTGTATGTATGTGTATGCTCTAATGACCTATTCTGCAGTGTAATATTTTCTTTTAATTTGAACAAAGACAATGAAACCATACATATAGATGGTCAAAGATGGTGCTAACTCAGTCGCCATGTGAGGCTGGGACAAAGGTGCCGCTAACACAGTCACTCCATGTGAGTATATTGTTCACACGATTGTTTTATCATTTTTAAAACCAAAGGACATTTTAGTTTTTCTATTAGCACCAGACTCTACCGTCGTAGTATATATTATGTTGCACCAGGACGATGATATATATAGGGGGTTGGTGCACACCAATTTGGACACGCAATGCATTATATATACTCAGGTACTAGATGGAGCCACTGAGCAACAAGAGGAGAAAGATAGCAGCAGCTATATACCAGTATAGCTGGAAAGGGTTACCTCCTGTTTGATAGGCTTGAGAGGCATGAGGGAAGAACCTACTAGATGGAGCCAAAGGCCTTCACGTCCTGAGCTAGCACAAACAATGCCCACTGGGGTTGGTTGCATCAGGACATCGAGTGGCCGTTGGTGCATGCTCTAATCAAGGCCGGATGCAATGCCGCAGCCAACAGCATTGATGCATTGTGCCACGAACAGAAAAATTCTTGCTGCAAACCAGTCGGAGGTGTCTGCCAAACTTATGTGACAAAACGAGGCCTGCTTAGGTGCTACACTTTTATTTACTACTCTGTGGTGTAAAAAAATTAAAGATACAAAATCATTTCCTAAGATGCATATTTCACTGAAAAAGTAAATAATAACAACTGCATTGGCGTTGATATAAACCAATAAAATTTTAATTGTCATATCAGATTGATTTTTTCAATATAAACCACCTGTTACAAGTACCTGAGACCCAACCTAAAATATTAGATTTGTTATGAAAGTGGATTGATATTTTTGTACAACAATAGAAGAAGCGAAAGGAGTCAGATTCATTTGTCCTAACATAAAAAATGAACAAATAGATAAAACTTTCTCCCTATAATGGCACAACAAAAGAAACATTGATGGGTAATAACGGCACAAAGACAAATACAATGGACAATTCTTTTATGTGCAGGACAAATAGACAAAACTTTTTCCTAGAACGGCACAATAAAAAACTTTGATGGGTAATAGCGGCACAAACGCAAAGACAATGCACAATTTTTTCAATGAAAGGACAATAGACAAAATTCTCTTCCTAGAACGGCACAAAAATAAATACAATGGACAATGCTGAGACATGTTAGAACATCGCTAAAACATGGTAGAACGTCGCTAAAAATATGTTAGAACATCACTAAAATAAATGACAGGACATCACTAAAATAAATAATAGGACATCACTAAAGAAAAATAATTAGAAAAAAAGAAACAAAAGAAAATGAATAAAAAATAAAAATGATAAAAACAGATGAAAAGCTGTACAAGCACGCAAACATAAAAAAGAAAGAGAGAAAAAGGAAAAGAAACAAACAAACAAAAACAAAATAAAAAATAGAAGAAATATAACAAATACAAGAAACACAAGTAAAAGAAATAAAAATAACAAAAGAAGCACGAAAGGAGAAAAGAAAAGAAAAGAAAGGAAAGGAATGGAAAGGACAGAAATAAAGGAAAGAAAAAAGAGAGATGAAGCCGCCTGGCCAAGCAGCAATCGCGATGAGGCTTCTGTTCCCGCGCGAGGGTGGCTCAGGTCCGAGCGATCGGACCTGAAGATTGCCGCGGCCATCCTCATGCTTCTGTCAATTAGATTCACCTTCTCAATATTCTATTGATTGGGCAACGAAGCTTGTTTATGCGCTGCTCCTAATTTTCCTAGGACCTTGAGTTGCAAAGCTAGGATTGGTACGTGGCCCTTCTCTCTAAAACTTCTCATAATTCTTTATTTATTTACTAAAGATAGATTAGGAAAAGATCGACAAGATTGTCAAGCAAATTCTTACAGGTGAGCTTATCCAACATCAATAGAGAACATTCTCTTGTGATAGATATTCTTGTCCATGTGGCTTGCAAGCAAAACGCTCCTCCCCCACAGACCCCACCTCCCAGCTGAGGGATATCCATCCAACTAAACAAGACGCAAGGTACATGCACATATGACCAGAACTACAACATTTTTTAAAATCTCGATGTACACATGTATTGGACAAGAACTAGGACATTTTTTTCATATTTGACTTTAATACTACTCAGGCATTGTTGGATTATGGATGGGCTGGTGCCTGGTCCCAAATGCTAATTATGATATCAACATGTCAGCAAACCTTTCCATGCTAATTTTGTAGTTTGGTAAATTCTACTTTAGAAAAAAGAATCATGCACATAAGTGCTATAGCACAGTAGACTCTATTGCCTGGATTGATGAATTGACATCCTGTATCTTTAATTTGTTTGATCTAAATCGAACTGATGTACCCTGAATTGAGTTTAGGTTACACGAGACCAAATCTTGTTTCATAAGGTATTAGTGAATTGAAATATGGAATTCACATCTATAGCACATTGTTTAGTGTCCTCATTAAAGCATCCAAGATAGGAAACAAGAACAATGAGCTACATCATTGGTAGCACTAGTGCAATCATAGATAGGCAATGGGAACAGTTTTGTTGTTGATGTTTCCGCAGGCGACTGCTTTTATTGAAGTCAATAAATCAATGTTCATGTTGTTTTATTAAAATCTTTGATACAAAAGGTTGAAACAACATATAATTTGAAAAAAAGGGGGGGGGGTATTGTACATATAGTATAGAGCTTCTTGGACAGATGTACGATATATAGTGTTTTTTAGCAGCCAGTGTTCACCAAGCAAGAGAAGACGAGCGTAGCAGCATGGGTATGACTAGAAAAAGACGTGGATGTGGCATGGGAAAAGGAGGCAAAGGGAATTATCACGTGGCAAAATCCTCTGTTTTCGCTAGAGGTGCAGTTGGCATTCCATCCAACATATGCAGGGGCTAAAGGATCTCCTCACCCGCTGAGCTTTCATACGTAGCTTCATTGATCTCAAATTCGGATGAAGCAACAACATTCTCCAGTTGGCTACAATACTAGTTCATGCAAAGTTTTGTTGTTTGCCTACTCGATAACTCCAAAGTTTGAGAGAATGCCTTGTGTAACTCGATTTGATAGGAAGAGACCCTTTTTTTTTTGCGACTTGATAGGAAGAGACCTTCTGAATCTAAATTTTGAATTTCGATGTCTATGATCATAAAATATATATAGGGACTCTATGCGTATTCAACTAAAGACCTTTTAACCATAAAGTTGTAGATTACAATAAGAACTATACCTTTGGTATAAACCATTTCAATATAGTTTGAAAATACTAAATTTCAAAATTCGTGAACTTAAAACAATATTTTGGTCTAGATAGATTCAAATCAAGAACTTCTTTGCTACAAAGATCCAAAATGTGATCAGAGCTACAAATTCGATAAAATGTTGTCTTCATCCATGTTCATGTGAAAATGTTATAAATTATCTTTGGATTAAAGTATTTTCATCAACTGACAATTTAATTTTAAAAGTGGGCAAGTTATTTTTGTGAATCATTTTTGGATGGAACTTCAGTTCATAGTGACAGATGCTTAGAATGGCAGCCTCTATTAATAGCAATATTCGGAGGCCGCCCAAAATGGATTTAGAGAGATAGAGGTTCTAAGATGACCACCTTATAGAAACTCCAGGAGCTTATGTAAATTTGGATATTTACAATGACTCTCTAAATCTATTTAGACACTCAGAATACATACTGCCCACGGCAGATTGTTTAAATTTGGCTTTCTATTTTAAAAGTATCCACGTTAGCACTAAATAACTGAATGCTTTCTCGTTTTCATGTGGGCGATGCCTGTGCGAAAGGCTGCATCCTGCATGTGAGCCGGGATGGCTAGCGAACGTCGCTTGCCTTTTCTTCCGAGCGGAAATCACGGGATGCAAAATATGGAAAATTAGAGAGGCGCATGGAAAGACTGTCGGAGTTGTTTTTCACTGTTAAATAGCTATATATATAGGGTTTTACGGAAACATTTGGATGCTCTTGGAGATGCTCTTAGGACACTCGTTTCCATAAATTATTTTTTTGATGCGGGAATTTGGCTAGAGGCCGTTTGCCCATTTATAATGGCAGTCACAAAGCCTGTCTTATTAATGATTTTTGTGTCAGGGAGATCTTTAAAAATATGGCTCTTTAATAATAAAAATTAGTATACACAACCATCCTTTCATGGTTTTTCCATAATTACCTCTAGGTCATAACCTCTTAGGGTCCATCTAAATACACCTTCTAGGTCATACCCTCTTAGGGTCCATCTGCAACTAATGTACCTTTCAACATTCAGCCACGCATGTCACCCTTGCAGTAGTGTTCAACACGGAGGATGTTTTGTACCAATACAAGCTTACAAGATGTGGCAACACAATCCTGTTGTCTTGCAGTTTTGCTTTTCAGGTGGTAGAATTTTACACGGAGTCTTTTCCGGCAGTTATACAGGAGAATAAAAATAGCTGTACTATATTTTTCATGTGCTCTTTCATGTTCTTTTTGTGAGTACTGTTTTGATCCAGGTCTTTTATTTTCCTTCTAATTAACAAGGGGCTGTTACTGTTTTTTTCGTTAAAAACTGTTATCTTGGTATTCAATAATTTAGTGCTCTGATTAAATTAATTTGCTTACTTCTGCGGATGTGTTATATCATGTCACTATATAGCTTGGCCCATGCATTGTACCATGAAGGAATGATTATAAGCTTAGTTAGTCGTTGCACACTATGGAAGCATGTACATGGTTTTATAGTCATTCATATGAAGCCAAGTTGTATCTCCGATATGACATGGCCTTCCCATTCTCTCTCTTTGTCTATGTCTCTCTCTCTCTCTCTCTCTCTCTCCCTCTTTCTCTCTCCCCTTAAGTCAGCAAAAATACCTACCGAAGAACCAATCATGTAATCTCTACTATATGCAATGTGATCCATTCTACTTTCATTGATGGTAGTATATTATGTATTGTCCCCATGGAGGTGATAGGAGGCCCGTGCATCAGTGGCAAAATGGAAGGTTTGGTACCCATGTGCAGCAACCTGACAAACTCGATAGCAGATAACTAGTTCATTGCAATGGGTTTCATGCTGTTAAATAGGCATGAGAGGCAGGCGGGATAAAGCTAATAGGCCTCGTCAGGGAACCAAAACCTGATGCGGATGAGTAGAAGGGGGGTGTGTGCCCTGCCGTCCACACGGAATCTGGAGAGAATGGCAATTAGAGAGGAGGCCTCCGCTGGGGTGACCTGCTATGAACAGCTACGAATATGTGGAGTGGAGGGTGACCTTCTGTAGATGCTTCGCAGCAGAAATCAACTGTGCTGCGGATGGAGGCCCTGCTAGATACTAGGGAGCGCTGTCTGCGCTTGCTAATCACGAGGCCTGGGCCCTGTGGTGAAAGAAATATTGGTACATGGCAGGGGCATGATGACTGATGCTCTGTTTGGGCATGGCAGGGGCAAATGCTCATACGTGCAACGCAATCGTACTGATCATCTGCTCTCATAGGGATATTTTGCCCTTTTCTCTCTTATTGTAATTAATTAACGCACTTCATTAATAAAATAAAAGAACGTGTATGTGTAAATATAAAGTAGAGAAAATATTTTTTATTCTCCTAATATGTGGGTGTAACAAGTCTAATGGAGGCCCAGATGAATTGGGAAAAAATTTGGCCAACTCGAGCCCAAAAGAGGAGGAGCCCTGCAACAGCTGCACCTCGCGGGCCGACGGCGGGCGCGCACACGCAGGCGGAGGTCCGGGCGCGCAGCCCCGGCGCCGCCGCCGCCGTCTACGGAAGGTGCCACGTCATATAGGTAAAAGAGGAAAATAGAGATAAATAAAATAGAAAGCATGGATCCGCAAGATCACTAGTTGCTTAGAGGTTAAGTCTTGTCAGGACTATAAATAAAGACCCCATGTAATCAATTCAATCGAGGAAAGAATAGAAAAACCCTACCCTTAGCTATTGGATCTTGGCTCTCTCCTCTCCAAACCTAGCCGCCGCCCCTACCCGCACGCGCGCCTGCGCAGCCGCCGCCGCCGCCTACCGCCGCGCCTCCACCCTATCCCTGCCTGCCACGTGCCTCCCTGTGTTATACTTGTTATAGTGGGATTCATCCATGAAAGCAGCTTCACAAATAGCCCTGGTAATGGGTCAGGCGGAAACAGGTTTTTTTGGGCGGGTTTTGTTATGGAGTGTGTGTGGATGGGTGAAGATGGGTTTTACTACCCTCCGTGTCGGGGTGGGTTGGGTTTGCATGGAGACGGGTTGGGATGAGTTATTCACGAATTATTGACAATGTGAACCTTGCCGCCGGTTGTCCACTAGGAGTAGAGACCGAGGAATGGGTACGGCGGCATTGGCCAGCAGGTTGTGCAGCGCAGCGTGGTTGGCATAGCAGAGCGTGGCAGCCAAGATGCATGATGGATGGTTCGCAACTCTAGCCACGGTTGGGCTAACGGAGAATTTTTACAACAGCTGCTTGGGCTATTGCTGCTACATTCTTCTATTCTGCTATAGAGAGGGCGCACGAAAGGGGTTGGCAGATGCTGCCTATCTGGGAGCCTGGAGCTACCTTGCTCCCTGCCAACTATAAATGTTTCTACATGGATGTGGAAAACAAGTGGTGGCATATTGTTACCTTCCTCTCATAGAGTATCTTAGGGATACTATAGACATGAAAATGTTTCGACATGATGATCACTTTTTTTGTGACACTGTTAATAGCAATAGCTTCCTTTTCATGTATGGATGGTCCATGGTCGTGACATTGCCAGGCCTTACTACTGCGTGCTTCTTTATCCATTTACTATCGGTTGGCATCCATGCACCAGATGTCGTAATCTAGTTTGCCTTATGATGTTGCCTCTGTAAGTCATCAATTTGTAATATGTAATCACAGAAAAAATGTTGTGAAAGAAATTTTGTAGTATGTGCATTGTATCAAGTTGGTGGACATTTTACCCTGGCAGTGTCTCATTGGCACTCCAAACCCTATATGTCCAGCTTCCCTGATGGCATGTCCTGTTCCACATTATTGTTGTGGTCATGCTTTCTTCATATGACATATTTAGCGATGTGTATGGTGTATCTAACAAGAATGTCCCTCCATTAACGCTAGGTTGGACAACAACTCAGTGCATAACAATAGCTAATGATCTTTGCACTGTGCGATTCAATGTTTATGAGTTTCAATTTTCCGCATTTTTTCAAAAAAATTATTGCGTAATCTTTGCAAAATGATTTGGTTTTCAATTTCATGGTTAAACTTCGTTCTGTTCACCATGGAGCTGGGTCCACAAGCTGTTGGAGACAATTAAATATGATTGCTATGCATTCTAAGTACTGCTGAGTGCTTAAAAACGGACACTGTGACCGGCAATTATTTAGTGTCTATATGTGTACGTGCTAATGACGAATTCTGTAGTGTAATTTTAATGTGAACATAAATAAATAAACCTTAGCATATACACAATCAATGATGCTGCTAACTCAGGCGGGGTCATATGACTATATCAATTTGCAGGCGGGGCCAAAGATGCTGCTAACTCAGTCGCGCCGTGTGACTATATCAATGATGCTCCTACCTTTATCTACCGTTGTAGCCCCTGGACGATGATATATATATATATAGGAGGCGGGGGCACACCAATTTGAACGTGGAAGGCATGATATATACTCAGGTTTCATTTTATCTCTATGAGTATTCCACGCAGGCATACCTATATATTGCTAGAAAGGTATTCCTTTTGCTTGATAGGCATGGGAGACATGAGGAAAGAAGCATCTAGATAGAGCCAACGAACTTGACATCCAGAGCTAGCACAGGAAACAGCCACTGGGGTTGGCTGCGTGACAAAATTGAGCAGCCATTGTCAAATGCTGCGTTCATGGCCGGATCCAATGACTCGGCCAACACCGTCGATGCCTTAGCTTGGCCCCGTATGGAAAAGGTCTTGCACCACACCACTCAAAGGTGTTTACCCCTTGGGTCTAGCTTATGTGAAATGGAGCCCCATGATCGAGCAATCGCCGGGACGGCGAGCAAGCTCCATTAACTGCACATATGCATGGGCCACAGGTTTGGGAGCCATAGCCTTGCCTGGTTAATGTAACAACCCGAAAATTCGAACTATAAAATTTTTTCGACAAAACCCTGAATGATGTGGTGCGACATGTCATCATCTACCCCTTACATATGCATCAACCCTAGCATGTCATGCATGGCATTCATATGTTGCAAATTAATTAACATCTCATAACCATGCTCTATGTTCACATGTTACATTTTAATGTTTCAATTGTTCAATCATCATGTTGCATTAAAAAGAGTGATTTGGATTCTTATTTGGTTTATGTGTTGATTATTAAAAAATGACAACATAATATTTATTTTGACAAATAAATATTAAGGAAATAATACCCTAGCATTATTTGGGCCATGTATGCTCACTATTTTATTGCACAAATTTAGCACACCATATATATATAAGTATATATAAAAATATATTTAAAAATGAAAAAGAAAAAGAAAAGGAAAAGAAAAGGAGGAGACCGGCCCGAGCAGCCAGCCGGCCCGCACGCGCGCTCGCCTGCGCTCGCTGCTCGACCCCGCGCTGCGCGGCCCAACCAGGCCGACGGCCCAGCAAGAGCCGCGCGCGTCCGCGCGCCGCACCGAGCCTCCGTTGCCGATAAGTCGCTGACGATGGGGCCTCGAAGTGGGACCCACGTGTCATCGCGCCCGCTGAGGTCACCCGACCGGCCGCGCGTGCTCGCGTCAGCACTGTTCCCCGGCGTCGCTCCTAAGCAACCTGCCTCGACCGCTCGATCCAGTGTCGCCCCGCATCGACGCGCGCCCGCAAGCCACCTGGACCGACCAGCCCGCGTAAAGTTCCCACGGCCGCAGGCAAGATTCTCCGCGCGCGCGCACCTGCGCGGTCGCCGCAGTGGAACGCTGCCGCCGTACAGAACTTCGACACCCAGCTCTACCTAGCCCCCTCTCGCTGTTCTCTGGACCCAGATCAAGCCTCAGCTGCTGACATGGACATCCCTTGGCCGCTCGATCAAGCAGAAGCCATGATCGACCGTCCGTCGGCTACCTACCACCGCGTCCGCCCTATAAAGCAAGCACCGCGGCACCTTAGGGTTCCCAGGCCGCCGCCACCGCTCTGGTGGAGCCCAATTCCACCTTGCCAGCCTTGATTGGAGAAGAGCTGAAGGGAGGGGGAAGAAAGGAGTCGGGGAAGAAGAAGAAGTCGCCGCCGGAGTTGGGGAGGAAGACCGTTGACTCGGAGCCGCCGCTTCTGCGTCGGGAGTAGGAAGGAGGAGCAGTACCGTGAGCCGGAGCCGCTTGGACTTGTACCACACCTCCATCCTCTTCGACCCGTCGGTGAGCACCGCCATCGCCGCTCTCTCGAACCCTCCGCCGTGCTGTTGGCCATGGCGCTCCGCCGTGAGCGCGTAGGCCCAGGTCACTACCGACCTCACTGGACACACCCGCACACACACACGAGACCAGCCGAGCCTCCTTGGACCACGGCATCGGGAGGATGCTGGAATAGAAGCCGCCCAGTTCATCGCCGCGCGCCAAGCTCCGCCGTGGCGAGATCACCTAGCCGCCTTTCCGTTGAGCCTCGACCTCCGTTGTTTCCGGATCCACACTCGCCTTGATGAGATGAACCCCGTGCACACCCTAGCTTCGCGTTTGCCTCGCCGGAGCACCGACCCGAATCACCTTGTCGTCGACGTGTCAGTACGTTGCCGCTCCAGAACGCCGCCATTCACCGTCGTTTCCTACCACCATCGACCACCCTCGAGGAGCAGGAAGAAGCCGGGAAGCTCCGCCGTGACGAGCTGCATCGAGTGGGCAAGATGGAGACCGTGGACCCTCTCGGAGTGCCGTTGCCGTGCACCGAGGACCTGTCGAAGCTCCGCCGTGGGAGTTGCTGCCCGCGCGGACTCCGCCGTGTGTTTTGGTCACCGCCGGCACCTCAAGCAGGTGTTGCGTGACTCCAACCGTCCATCTATGCCACCAATTGGAGCAGGAGTGACTCGGTGTGAAGTGTACATCGAGCGCCGTCGCCATCGAGCCGCTGTCCGCTGTAGAGCTCGTCACCGGAAGCAAAGCTGCCACCCTGAAGCCCGTCAACGTGACCGTCGTGAAGTCCCGAAACTGATGGGCGGGTTAATGGCGCCAGAGATCCTTTGTGGCACCAGGAATCGAGGGTTTTCCCGCCGCCAATCGTCGAGGAGGAACTCCGCATTCGAGCCGATCTCGTCCGAGACAGATCACGCGCTCGAACCGACCCTCGAGTTTGACCCTTCGACAAACCGACCCTCGAGTTTGACCCTTTGACAAACTGACCCTCGAGCTTCACCCTTCGACAAACCGACCCTCGAGTTTGACCCTTTGACAAACCGACCCTCGAGCTTGACCCTTCGATAAAACGACCCTCGAGTTTGACACCTCGATGCGCCGAGCCTCGAGTTTGACACCTCGATGCGCCGACCCTCGAGTTCAACACCTCGATGCACCGTCACCCTCGAGCGCTGTCCGCCGTAAAGCACGTCGCCGGAACCAAGCTCCTGACTTGACAACCACCTATGTGTCCACCTTGATGACCCGAGGACGATGCACGGGTTAGCGAAGTCCTGGAGCAGCCCCTCGCCGGATGTTTAACCTCGCTGTCACCGGTCGAGCACCGTTGTGGAAGCAGAGCAGTTTTTCGTCTTCGACCATGCCCTCGAGAGCATACCCTCGAGAGTATACTCCTCGAGACCGTACCCCTCGAGACCTAATCCTCGAGATCATAACCCTCGAGACCATGCCCCTCGAGATCGTATCCTCGAGACCGTACCCTCGAGAGCATACCCCTCGAGAGCATACCCCTCGAGACCTAACCCCTCGAGACCGTAACCATCGAGACCGTAACCCCTCGAGAGCATACCCCTCGAGACCTAACCCTCGAAACCGTAATCCTCGAGACCGTAACCCCTCGAGACCGTAACCCCTCAAGACCGTAACCATCGAGACCTTACCCTCGAGCCCTTTTTATTTTCAGAAAATGGTTAAATCTTTGAAAATTCATATCTAATTCATACGAGCTCGAAAAATTATGATCCACATATCCAAATTTTCTATAAATCGAGCCCTATCTATATAGGCTATGTTTGAGTGTATTTGGATCTTCTATTTTGCATTCGTTCTTTGTGCTAATCTATAGGGGTCGCTTCTGCGACCGTTAAATCTCATTACAGGCTCAAGCAAGGACAAGTTTGACGACAGTGACTACCAGGAGAAGTCCAACAGCTACGTCAGTGAAGGTGCCACACACCATCCAACCTCGTAGATCCCATTACGCATGACAACTATAGTATGGCTAGTGCTTTACATTCATGTTGCTATAATGCTATGCCTGTGCTAGGACTGCATGATAGAGTATTTATTTGATGAGCCTTACCTTGTTATAAACTATCACCTGCTTACCCGCTGTTATGATAGCCACCTGCTTATCTGCTATGCTTATATTTCTATACTTCACTCGCTTACATTTTGATGCGACGTGATGAACCCGGGGAAGGCCTGGAGGGTGCCAGGCTGGATGTGTGAGTTGATGTTTTAGATGGACATGTGAGCTGATGATGTTGTATCCGGGTTTGGGGTGGAGCTTACGGTAGGGAGTAGGGTGAGGGTTGAGTCGATCGAGCTGGGATCTACGACGAGCTTTTGGAGCAAGTCTTGCCAGGGAATGGTTCTGGACATTCCCATGAGAGGAGCCTGTGGCGGGCTAACTAAGATGTGATGGTGGTCCTTGGGTGTGGTCCTCTGAGAGGTGGAGCCCGGGATGAAGGTGCCGTGGTAGCATGTTAAAAAAATAAACCCTGATGAAGATATCCCGGTTTGGTCAAATCTAGGAACTGTTGTGCTGGTATCCGGACCTAGGAATCTCTTGCTTTCCACTTGCTCTCCATGGGGGGAGACGGCCGAACCGCTGGATAGATCGATGCCACTACTGCTAGGCGAGAAGTGATAGGAAGGTATATGCATGGGATGGAGCTAACACCCTACCGAGACGATCATGGCACCCCCTTCGGGAGTGGGTACATAGCATGGCATCCTCTTCGGGAGCGGATACATGCTCTCTTCACAGTTCCAGTGATCCAGTGCTGGATGGTAGAGTGGCATCGCCTATGGCAGTAGGCGCCTGGAATCTACCTAGATGCGCGCGTGCATCGATGATGGTTATCTGGTGGATTAGTGAAACCTCTGCAGAGTGTATGGTTGATCGATCGATACATATGCTGAATCCTCGGCTATGGACCTTTCCTATGTTTCGCATGCACCGGACTAGTGAGTGGAGTGTTCTACCTTCCTCTGAGTGTGATTTCCAGCCGTGAGCCAGTTTGAGGGCTGCGGGCCGTTGAGGCAAGCCAAGAGGGAGTTGGCTTGACGACCAGAGTCTGAGAGGGTGTTGGGGGAGATGAGATGATGTTACAGATATGGATGGAGATAGATGAAGGGAATGGGTTTGTGTTTAAAACTTGTTTATTATACTATTGTTTTATATACTTGAACAATTCATAGGAAAACCCCAGCCTTATAGGTTCCTTTTGAGATATCCTTATTTTTGCATCCACTTCCACAAAGCAATGCATAGGGTGGGAGTGTGGCCAGTACAAATCGTACTGAAAATTTGGTTTCAGGTTTAAGGAGTGAGTACTCTTCTGGGGAGTACAGCGATTGAGGGTTTCGTGCCTACGCTCAAGTTGGAGAGAAGAAGATAGCTTCTGCACCTCAAGCTTTTATTGTTATGCTGCATGAACTCTGATTCCGCCCCTGTGGCGATGTAATAAGTTATTGTAACTCCCTCTATTTGCTCTCTTTTGTTCGATGTATGGATTATGGATTCAACTGTTATCGGATAATGTGATTTAAATGGTCATATTACACTCCGACACTGTGAATTTCCCTTCGTGGAAATCAAGGTCGTTTCAGTTAAGGCCTAATGAGCAACCGCCCAGACACAGCGAGACAGGGACTGCTACTGTCATCATCGTGGAGGACCATAATCTTGGATAAAACATGACCAAGAATGTTAAGCATTGTAAAGCCTTTTTTTTCCTATATGATTTTTCCAGAAAGGTTTCTCAGAGGGGTTTTAGTTAGGCATGTGCATATCATGATCCTAATCACCCAGTGGGGACTGTGTAGTGAAACATATGGACTCTAAGGTACTGTGCGTTCCTAGCTATTTAAACACATCAGGGAAATCTTGGAAATTGTCATGACTCTATACTGTCTATCATCTAGTCACTATTTGTAGCTATAGCTTCCTCTTCTTGTATGAATGCCACATGGCCGTAACGTGACCATGCGAGGACTATAGGTTGAAAGATACAAGCACTAGTGGTGGGTAACATAAACTACTATATAAGTTACATGGGTCAAGAAAATTATATTTGCTCAACATCAAAGTATGTCCTGAAGATAGAAATCTATTCATGAAGAATAAAATGTCCTGCCCAAAACATGACCATGTGTTTTTCCCATTGGATTTTCACATGCAGTTTTCGCTTAAGCATGTGCAAATATTTTTTCGTCATTCAAGTGGTTTAGGATTAGGTCTTAGCTAGATATTTGGATATTGTGATAATCAACCACCGGATAATTTTGACCACAGCCTTGCTTGGGCTTTTACTCTGCTAGTCTGCTATCAAGAGTGCGCACGAGTCAAAAGGGTTGGCAGATGTTGCCTATCATGAACTCGTAGTACATTCAGATAAATTGACAGCCCAGGAGCCTGGGGCTAGTATGCTCCCTGCCAACAATAAATAAATTGGCGATGGATGAGGAAAGCAGCAGGAGACGTGATGAACACTTTGTAATGTGACACAGTTTATAGTATAGCTTCTTTTCCATGTACCTGTGCTGGACGGCCGTGATGTTACCATAGTAATACGTGGTATTAATCCAGTTTACCTTTTGTTGTGGTCATGTTTTCTTCAAGGGACATATTTAGCGATGTGTATGGTGTATCTAACAAGAATGTCCCTCCATTAACGCTAGGTTGGACAACAACTCAGTGCATAACTCCTAGCTAATGATAGAAAATATTTTTGTCTTTCTGATGTGATTTAATGCCTTCATAACAGGATTTTGGCTTCATGATCTTTATATTTATATTTTTCATCTCCCATTACAACACACCAGCAGCCATCTAATAAATAATAAAAGCAAACCACTGGTCTCTTTAATGCTTGCAACAGAAGTGCTAACATAGGATACAATATATGTCAACCATGACGAGAATGTAATATTATCACAATACAACTACCACACCATCTTTAGAATGCCTCTATAATTAATAACTATACTTTCCGTTCAAGCCTATATATTCAATCCAAACAGTAGCAAACAGAGATGAGATAGCTGGAGTTCATCAGAAATGTAGCTTGTGTTGTGTGTCGTCCGATGGGAGTAGGAGGCAGAGGGGAAGCACCTGTCACAGAGTCTCTTGACCAGGCATGCATAAACTTCGCTAATCGTGCTTTAGGGTGCTTGTTGCTTCAAATTAGATTGGCAGAGCTATGATCAAGCTCATGTTACCTAACTACTTTTGCTATACTTTTGTCCAACGGGGAGTTAGTTATAGGAGCTCAATGTTGACTTTACCAGAGAAAAAACAATGTCTCGAACCAATGGAGAATTCCATTTCAGTATATAGCATGTCCAATGCCTTGCTATCGTATGATGAGACCATGATTGCTTCACAAAAGTAGGCTATTAGCCACTCCACGTGTATTGTTTATAAAATAGCAGTTAGGCAAAACACCAACCATTCCAGGTTGCATCAAGGTTTGAATCAACTACAGAACATAATTCGAAACTACAGGCACCAACGACCAACAACAATCTTGGACAATGCTTTTTCCTCCATACTCCAATCTAATTAATTTATCTCCACTGCACTTCATAGAACTTATTTATGCTGTTTTTAAATATGTCAAAGATAATAATTAAATATAGACAGAGCAAACTCACATGTATCTAACAAGATTTTCATTACGAGTATTATTTTCTGGATATGGCTATCTATATGCTTAAATGCATGGCAAGGCATATATATATAACACTTTTATTTCACTCAGGAATACCAGCTGGATACTACAAGCCAATAGTACTTGTCGGGTGAGGTGAAATATGAGACGACACAGTGATGTTTATTTGTGAACTGGAGGCATAACGAAGCAACTATTAGCTGGTTATAGTTTCCGTTCTCCATGAAGCGTGAAGTTGGAGTGACAACAATTGGGTATCATTGTACCAACAGCCAAGATCGAGCTTCGTCGAGCAGTTCTATGGTTGTGGAGAGTGGAGTTCGCAGGATGGGTTATGTGGCTTCATGCCCACTCTGCTGCATCGTTTCTGATTGGCACCAAGAAGCAAGAAGTAATAAAGGATTCTTCACGCAATGATCATCGTCGGGATTCAGTCTAAGACATGTGACCTCATGTTTAGCTTCTCTGGCTTGATGATAATCCTCGGACAGTGCCAAACTTTTGGTAAAACTTTCTCGCTGCTCCTGGTGTATTGCACGGGCTACCACCTAGTAACTAATAAAACGAAGCACAAAAGATGTCGTTCCTCATTTCTGTTGGCAACACAACTGATCCCAAAACAATATATATTATATAATATAATGTAATGTAATATAATATAATATAATATAATATAATATAATATAATATAATATA
>CM041636.1:43478626-43525453 GCA_023333625.1 Bothriochloa decipiens | reverse complement strand
ATAATATAATATAATATAATATAATATAATATAATATAATATAATATGTGAACTACGATGTGAATGAGATATGATCACAATGCACCTACCCAAATTCAACTATCATTTATTAATTTGCTTGCCTCTGTAATAACCATATTGTTTGTTCTGGTATATATATCCAATCTAATGCTAGCTAACAGTGACGAATTGGCTAGAGTTATGTTGAGAGATGTAGCTTACGTTGTCTCACCCGATGGAAATAGGAGGCACATGGAAGGCATCTGCCACCACGTGAAGACACCATGTGTGCTTTAGCAAGCTCTCTGGTGAAGATGGCTGGTGCACAGCTTCGATCTAGCAGCGGAGGACCACGAACGGCCCCGCATCAGGTTGGTTCTGTCCAGACTATCACTTATTTGCATTGAAAGGCTTTGCATTGAAAGGCCAGGGGCGAGAGAATTATAAAATATGCATCTTGTTGCACTACTAATTTTTGAACCTATTGCATCGCTTCGCCTTGCATCAAAAGCAAAATTTGATGCAAAAGGTGGCTCCTATGGCATCTTTGAATATTTGATGCAATAGGTTGGCATTATTGCATCGGGCATGATTTTGATGCGACACTAATTCATGTTGATGCAATAGGTATAGCCTATTGCATCCATTTTGAACCAAAGATGCAATAGATAGACATTATTGCATCGGACAAATTTTTTGGCGATAATATTGATTTTTGATGCAATATGTAGGTGGTATTGCACCGATTTCTAATATCTTTGCAACTGGAAAGTACTATTGCATCGGATGGGTAGTGCCAAAATCTGATGCAAAATGTAATTTTTATTACATCCACTACAAGAAATGTGTAGCTTTGGGAAGTATTTAGTACTTCCTTCATTTCACAGACTTCATTCTAAGGGTTGTTTACGTTTCACAAATGAGTTTCTTTGCACTAAAATGAGTTAGTTTCCACTGCAGCCACGGGTTCACGTACTATAAAAATAGATACATACTAAAAATAGTCTATTTCTACAAGGCCGCCTGCCATGCGAAGCAAAATTCATAGATAAATGAAAAGTAGACAGCCAGAGGGATCGAACTCCACCCCTACAGCCTCACGGGCCACAGTGCCCTTGCCACTCCAACTGTGCTCGTTTGATGTATATGAGATCTTAAGCTAGGAATTAGTTTAATTAAGAGGAAGTTCACAAACGCAGTAGTCCACATGATGGGCCAGCCCAACACGACACAACAGGCACTAGGACATCTGGAAGATGAAGTCGTGACTTAGACTAGCTAGACACTCGATGGAAATTGTAGCAAAAAAAATCATGCACCGATGCTTGAGCACGTGATCTTATGGATACAAGACAATTGGCATAACACCGGGCTACTACAAATTTTTTGATAAGTAGGACAGTTCGCTCATATTTATTCAATGGATCAAAATCAAAGTCAATAAAAAGAGAAATACATGCTTCAGCAAGGATTTGAACTTTGCGCTACACAATGAGAAATTAATGTTGCCACTAGGCTGCAGACAAAATTATGAAAAAGGACCCATATATTATATGGAAATTACATAGTGACTAACAATGCACTTTGTTTTCACAAAAAAAATAATATAAACTTGATTCTCACATCTGTACATGCACATAAAGGATTCTGATGACTGTACATGTATGTAAAATATGTTCCTTATAAAAAAAATTAGAGCATGATTGTGGACATACAAAGTTTATTATAAGTTTGCGAAACATAGTGAAACTTGTCTGAAGGTGCAATGCTAAGGATTAAACAAAAAAATCATTGTCTGGGGCAACTGCAGGCATGACAACTCCATCATCAATGTAGGCCACAACATCATCTCCATCGTCATCATTGAAGTCTTCATCATTTAGTTTAGGTACAGATTCAGCAATTGCTTTTTCAATAACAGAAGACTCAACTGTTACCCTTCCATGTCTGATCGTCGCCAGTTCATCAAGTCCCCCTGTTCATGTGTAACAGTCTATGCGCTCCATGCCAACAACCAATGAGTCAACATCAAAATCGGCCTCCTCTACAGCACTTGCTGATTCTAGTGGCAAAAAGGTTTCTTGGTTTCATTCGAACAACACTAGACCAATCTGGTTTCTTTGCATCCTTGACATAAAACACCTGCTCTGCTTGTGTCGCTAGAATATAGGGATCATTTGAATATCTGAAATGGGTAGTATCTATCTCTATAATTCTATATTGATGTTTCTTGTACCCTCTACCCTTGTTCTTTGTTGGAGCAGGGACATCATACCAATCGTACTCGAACATCATCACTTCCTTTCCAATACCAGGGAATTCTAGAGAGATAATTTTCTTAATAACGCCATACCAGTCCATATTACCTGTGCTTTCATCGCCCTTGACAAGGACACCACTGTTTTGTGTGATCAAGTTCCTCTTTGCTGCCACTGTGTGAAATAGAAAACCGTTGATGACACATCTATTGAATACATGAGCACGAGGATCTGGTCCATGAGAAAGGGTGTACATCAGCTCACTTGCTTTCCATTGTTCATAGTCTTTTCTGGTCTGCACTTAAATGAAACAAAATATTATAAGATGAAAAAAATTAAACTCCTTTCATCATGTGCATCATAAGAAGAACAAAATATTTTTCTGGTAACTCACTTTGTCCTCAAACCAGCGAACAAATTGCTCCTCGTGTCTTCTGTCAACATTATGTGGATTGTATTTCCTGAGTAAATTCTTATGTTCACTACAGTACAAAAAAAAATGCAAGGAATTAGTAATATATCATGTAAAGAAAAAAATAGAATGTGAAATGTTAAATTTAACTCACTCAGCCAATGTAGAACACTCATCACAATTTGTCCGTATGTAGTGCCTCATGCTCCACATCTCAGTGTCGTTCAAGTCAACCATACTAAAGCCCTTTTTACTGTAGTCAAGACTACCAAAACGCTTAGCCTAGATGGTGGTTCAGATGCTGCAGCACTTTCATGATGCTCTGGATGAGTTGGCACATCTTCAAAGAACTGGGAACAAAATGTCATGCACTCTTCGGTAATATATCCCTCTGCTATTGAGCCTTCAGGGTGTGCTTTGTTCCTTACATAACCTTTTAGCGTACGGAGATGTCTTTCAACCGGATACATCCATCTATAGCATACAGGTCCACCAAGTCGAGCCTCCTCAGCTAGATGAACTTGTAAATGTACCATGATGTCAAAAAATGCAGGTGGGAAAATCATCTCAAGATGACAAAGAGTCTTCACAATTTAAGCACTCATTTCAGCAATATCCTTCTCATCCAGCTCCTTTGAACATAGCGAAGTGAAGAACATACTCAAGTCAATCAATGGGACAACAACTTCTTGAGGCAAAATGTTAGGTATAGCCAGTGGTAAAAGTTTCTAAAATATCACATGGTAATCATGTGTTTTCAGTCCAAAGAAGTGACATTGATTTTCATTCAGACATCTCTTGATATTGGAAGCGTACCCATCAGGCAACTTAATTTGATGTAGAAATTTGCATAAAAGTTTGTTGTCCTCTTTCTTTAAAGAGTACAATGCAGGTGGCAAGGTGAACTTACCATTCTCATACACCGGATGTTGATCCTTCCTTATCCCAAGATGCTTCATATCCAACCGTGCTTTCTCATTATCCTTACTTTTACCTTCTATGTCTAGCAAAGTGCCCAATATGCTTTCACGTATATTTTTCTCAATATGCATCACATCCAAATTGTGCCTAATAAAAAAATTTTCCCAATAAGGAAGCTGGAAAAAAATACTCTTCTTCCTCCAGTTGTGCCATCTGTTTTCTTCATCACGTTGCTTCCTTTTTCTTGAGTCAAGACCTTGATTAAAACTTTCAAACTGTTCCAACACCTGTTTTCCTGTAAGTGGTTCTGGAGACTCCCTATTTTCTACCTTGTTATTAAAGCTGACCTTGTTTTTGTGCCACTTTTTGATCAAAATTTATCCCTTTTCCCGCGCACTCGCGCCCGTGCGCGCCCCCGCCAAAATTGACCACATTAGTATAGAAATGGCCCTGCTAATTCCCTCCCTGAAGGCGGTTTTAGATCCTAGAACCAAGGGAGACATCGCCCACTTCTTCGTCTCCTCCGTTCGGACCTACTCCACTCCAATGCAATGAAGAAAACCGCATCACCGACGTTGCCGTCACCTACCTCCAGTAGGTCATCGTCGCCTCCACTAATCATAAGGAGGTCGTCTACAAGGATAGTGTCGCCTCGTCCGTCCAGGAGGTCGCCCGATCCTCCGTCGTCCAGCAGAAGACTGCCCAGCCGGCGAACAAAGTAGGACGCACCTCCTCGTCGACAAGATGAAAGCCAGGATGAAGACAATGACTTACCCAGGTACGAAGTTGATGGGCCTACTTTGCTGATAACACTACCGAGTTATGGATCTTTGCATGAATGCTCGGCTGCATGAGCATGAACAAATCATCCGTGGAACTAGCATCTTACCATGCGCATGCAAATTGTCTTTTTTTTTGGATCCAATATGACAAGCTTATCGGTGCAGAGCTGTGTTTCCTGTGAGATTTTATTTTTGCAATTCCATCATCAGGGGGAATTAAATCTCGGAAGGGGAGAGGCTTTCATCTGTGTTTTCTTGTGCCAATATATTGATGCAGATTCGTTTTTCATTGTGTGTGTAGTATAGCCCTTTCGTTTATATCAAGTGTGTGTGTGCCGACTGGATTAGTCCAGCATGTGCTTTAATCATCCTTTAGATGTATCAAAGTTCCTATAATTTATTTGCTTACAAGTCCTTTCCAGATTTGGTACAGCCCAAAGTGTTGATGACCTAATGATTTATTTCCTCAACTTCACTGTTCTCATTTGAGGAGTTCAATAAGTTAACAAATCCTGTGATGTTTTCAAAATATAGATGATTGTGTATCACCGTGTTAAGTCCAAGTTTTGTGTTATTTCGTATATAGAAACATGTTTAGGATTCCTAGTAGTGTTTTAGTTTACAATATATTGACAAATTATGGAAGCTAATTAATATATTACAATTCTCATAATTTTGTAGGCCTACACCAAACAGAACGGGAGAGAAGTGGGGAGTAATTGTTGATTTCATCGGGGGACCGAAGGACAAGGGTCGTGACACATTGCATATTAGCAGGAACAATATTAAACTTGGCAACTTGTTAAATTACAAAACAAAGATGGGTTATTCCTCGAGGGACTTCTTGTACTATAAGCAGCGATGTGGCACTGATACAGCATAGCTACAGCTTATAGATTATGAAGAGGATGCATTAAGAATGCTAGAGAACTATGAGGAAGAGAGGGAGATCAGAATAGTAATTACAAAATATGAAGTACAAGGACAATTGCAAGTTGCAATAACACCCATTAAGCGACGTGGACATGAGGAAGTTAGTGATGAGGAAGTTAGTGAAGAAGGAATTCAGGATGATTATCTTGATGCATACAAGGTGTGGCTTAAGAAGCTGCCACAAGATGTAGACAACCCAGGTACTATATATGTACTAAAAAGTACTTCTGAATATATTTTGGTAATATTCTAAATGAGCACAATATACATATGTATAATATCTATGTGTGCATCTCGCAGAATTCAAGGATGACTATCGGGCTGACACGATTGAAACATATAGCGAATGGTTGAGGCGGGAAGGGCTTCTTCAAGATATTTGTAATCTGATTTTGTTTCACATTTGATATAGGAAGCATATATATCATCTATTTTTCCAACTCCATTGAAAGGTGTGCTCGCACTTATTTGTATGTGTGTAGTTGCATATCTAGATGCTGAAGTCGATGAACAAGATGAAAGTGGTGATAGCAGCGTAATACCAACACATTTTCCATCTAATGCTAGGAGGCCAAGGGCCTCTCAGAAAGGTATGTTAAGGTTTATAGTGTTTACACAACATTATCATATGAAAATGCTGATTTTTAATGTTCACATATGTTTAATTGTATAACATTAACTGTTTAGAAGGGGTTGTCGACAAGAGATAGCTTGGACGTGGAACCATGACATGTTTTACCGCAACTGCTAAGAGATTTAAACAAGGGAGTGTCAAACTCAGTATAGATTTTTCATCCACGTGTGGAGGTCTAGTAGGATTAAACTATCGCACATTTATGGATGAAATAGTTTTATTTACAAGAAAAAGGACTCCACTAATTGGGGTTAGAAAGTGGGGAGATGTGAAGCAGATTGTTAAAGACCAAATAGCACATGATATATTGGTATGTAGCAGTTTTGTTGCCTAGTTTGAAAAGTATCTTTTGTAACTTCAAAGTGTTCACAGTTTCCTTTTCATCTATTTGTACAGCTTAGGTGGCAGATTGAGGACAATGATGATGAGAGGGCTATGTGGGGGTATAGATCCCATATACCCTTACGGCTAGACTTTGGGCCGCACGCAACAAGATAGCCCAGACCACAAGACGAAGGCCGGTCTATTATCTTCCTGATCGATGGGCCGGACGACAAGACAGAGCCCATGGTCTGCTACCGACCAGGTTGGTGGGCCACGTGGGTGTTGAAGACTACTTGGCATACAAGGCAAGGAATCTTAGTCGGATAGATCTAGTCGTGTCCTCCTGGGATACGTCTCAAGGTAACCGACTGAACAAGGAAACATCATATCTGTAACCTGCCCCCCCCCACTATATAAGGCGGGCAAGGACCTCCCTAGAAGGCATCTGTTACTGCCTGTAACAACTCATCAACACAGCAACAGAGACGTAGGACGTAGGGTATTATGCTTTCGAGCGGCATGAACCAGGATAAACCTTGTTTGTCTGGCATACTCGCCTTGCATCTCAACATCTTGATCGTAGGTTAGACCGTGCTCCCCACCGTAATCTACTACCTTAGGGTATCCTGTGGTAGACTGCCGATTAGGTTTCATCGATAGTTGGTGCGCCAGGTAGGGGACGCACGATCCAATCTCCAGACAATCAAGATGGTGTATTTCCCAGTTTCCATGGACTTCAAGGAGGGCGTCTCCATTATCATCAGCTCCTTCACCTGGATCACTGGCGCAGTGGCGTCCCTCGTGTTTATGGAAGCGGCGCAGCCTGTCCCAGCTCTGGTTGCACAGCAGTTGGCTCCAACACCGATCGCATCTGTCATGACTCTGGTGACTCAGATCTCAGAGCCACCCATGATGAGGGAGGAGATGATGGTGATGTCGGTGGCAAACTGGTGGCTTCCTCGCTACCAGAGGAGGCACATCGACAACTTTGACCCCATCAACGCAATCGACCAGCACGGCGCAGGTCTGGCTGAGCTCCTCAAGTACGTAGAGTCTACCCTAGCGCGACCTCGTAACGAGTACCTAGAGTTCACCCCCGTTCGATCACGCCGGTGCAATCGCACCAACCATCCACATCACGCAGATTCAGACCTGCCCGTGGTCTGTGGGCTGCCAACTATCTAGCAAGTCAGGAACACTCGACACCGAACAGGCCCAAATCTGGCTCTAGTCCGAGCACCATCTGCCCACCACGGGGAAAGTCCGCCAGTTACATGGCGTGACAGCCCTCTAGCTATGGTGCAGCATCGTCGACCTCAGTTCGTGCCCGATCAGGTGCGTCCCGAGCGGCGCCCCATGTATGATCGACTTCGCCGCTCATACCATCCAGATCCGACTCTGGCGGCCGACCAGGCTCCATCCCCGATCAGGCTTTGCAATTTCTTCAATGAGCGCCCACGCCAGCGTGCGAATGGCCACACTCGCAAGACATGGGTCGAGCCCAAGAAACGACATCAGGTCCAATCTACATCGGGCCCAGCGGATTCCATTCCCTCCGGTCCACGAGTTGGAACAATCTTCCCGCACGGGTTGAGCAACGCAGCCGTGTCCTATTCTGGCACCCTGCAGATTGCTCCCCGGTGACGTGACGACCATCAACTAGATCTAGATCCGAATCTGATCTTGGTTCCAGAGGACTTGAGACCTGTGATCGACATGCTCTCCTCGTGGAGCCCGAACAAGTCGACGATGGTCCCGGAAGACGACACCATGTCCGATTCAGATACCCATCTTCTAAGGACACCTCCGTTTCCTTCGACCTATCTGAGTTCCTCCTCTCAGACGATGAGAGTCCTGAGGTCCAGAGTTAGGAAAACATTGAGAGGTCTCACACAGCTTCGCCCGACCACTTCATGCTTTTCGCTGACGCGGAGCCCCGTACCCCTAGAGCCTTGCCTGGTGTGAATAACGCGGTGTTCCCAATCAGTGTCGATGAGCCTCCTGTCCCCAATGAAACGGACCAGGAGAGGCAAGCACGAGAAGGGCATAACAATGATTGGGAATAGCGACGCCTCCAGGAAGCGCAGGACACAAACGCTGCCAATGACGACGGCAACGACGGTGCGGCCCCTCAACCGCATCGCCTCCAACGCAAACTCAACGGCGAATTCAACATGGTGGGCAACCAGATTGTCCACGAAACTCCAACAGCCAACATCACAGTGGCTATGGACAGGCTCAACAACCTCTCCCCGGGGACTCTCAGCGTCAAATCGATCCGTGCCTTTTTGGTTGCTGCAGAGGCGCAGGTGATTGAGCTCCGGTCCGCCGGGTCCCTGGCTACCTCTAGTCGGTCACGACGATCCCGACGTAGCCGTCGATGCCAACCCGCTGAGAGTGGCATGGACAACGAGTCTAACCACAGATGGCCCTTGCCTGACCAGCTGTGGCAGGCAGCCCAGAATGACGCTCTCCAGCAGCCGCCTCGCAACTATTAGCGCCAACGTGGCAACCGTCAACAACATAATAGACATTGGGGCGATCGTTATGCCGACTACAACCAAGAAGTTGAGCAGCCTCAAGAGCAAGACCTCCGTGACCACCTCGATGGGTGTTATCGTGCTCGGCATCATATGAGCAGCCACGCCCCCATTCTCCGAGGAGCTCAAGGCCGTCCTCCGACCAAAGAACTTTTGGATCGGCGACGCAAGATCTACGACGGCCAAGACGATCTCGAGCACTAGATCATGTTTTATGAGGTGGCAGTTCGAGCGGCAGGAGGCGACCAGTACGTCATGGCAAACTACCTCCCGGTGGTCTTGAGTAATGTCGCTACCTCCTGGTTGCTCCGCCAGCAGGCCGGCAGCATCCACAGCTGGGCCCAACTCAGGCATATGTTTGTCGACAACTTCAAGCCTACCTGTGTTCAGCCAAACACCAAGTACACGCTGGCACAGGTACGCCACCGTCCGAAGGAGTCGCTGCGACAGTACATCCGACGCTTCTCTGACGTGTGGAACTACGTGATTGACGTCACCCTACCAGAAGGAATCAATCTCTTCATCGCTGGTCTGGTCCAACCATGCGGCATCAACCTCAAGAAGGAGCTGCTGCTCCAGCGGTCGAGAACTATGGAAGGACTCCTCGCCATCGTGCACAAGTTTGCTCATCTCGACGACGGGCTGACCAAGGGGGACACCACTCACCTTCAGCAAGGATATCGCCGTGATGACGACCGTGATTGTGACAGCAACCAGGACTGCCGACCTGATCGGCGGAACGATCGCCGCAACAGTCGAGGCAACTACGAGCCCGACCACCGCGATGACGATCGTTCCTATAACGGTGGTCGGTGAAACCGCCTTGATGACTTAGTCCATGCAGTGAAGGGCCAGAAGAGGGCCAACAATGAAGATCTTGACAAGGTTCTCAACCAGGATTGCCCTTGTCATCTTGGCAAAGGACATACGCTGGGTGAGTGCAGGATCCTCAAGGAGGCGCTGGACAGAACGGCTAACAAAAAGTCACGTCCGGCCCCCAAGCCGAAAGGCAAGGCCCCCGCCCAATAGGAAGACGCAGATGAGGATGAAGGCGCACAAGATGCCGATCCACGACATGCTTACAGGGCCCCTGTGAGGAACGTAACTGCTGTCATATTCGGCGGCAAAGTGGAGCTAGAGAACGCTCATGACAGGAAGCCGCTGACGAGAGCTATCATGGCCACCAGCTAGCTGACAGCCTCATCGCGGACGTGAAGGTCACTGCCTGGTCAGAGCAGCCCATAACATTTAGTCAGAGCGACATGTGGGCAAAAATCCCTGATGCTGGTCGTTTCCCGTTGGTCCTCGACTCGGTGATAGACTACATTCGGTTCGAGAAAGTGCTCATAGACGACGGCAGTTCCTTGAATGTCCTGTTCTTCTAGACCTTCAGAGAGTTAGGGCTGGGTTATGATGACCTTAAGCCTTATAGCACTCCATTCTTGGGTGTCCTGCTGAGAAAACCCTCGTACCCCCTCGGTCAAGTTAGGCTGCTCGTCCAGTTCGGCACGAAGGATCACTTTCGCACCGAAAGCATCACTTTCATAGTGACTGATTTCAAGAGCGCCTTTCACGCCATCCTTGGCCGACCAGGGATCATCAAGTTCATTGTGGTTCCTCACTACGGCTACCTCATGATGAAGATTCCTACCAAGCAGGGCATCCTCTCCCTGCGTGGCAATATCTCTACTGCCCGCGCATGCGAGAATGATGCCTACATGGCTACGGAGGATGAAGAGTTGAAGAGCATCATGGAGCACACTGACCTTGGTGTCAAGGAGGTACCCCCGGCAAAACTCAAAGCCTGGGCTGGATCGGCGTGATGGCCGTCCAATAAGGCCGAGCTGCATAAGGTGATCCAGCTTGATCAAAGCGATCCCTCGAAGACTACTAAGATCGGGGCTACCCTTCCCCACAAATAGGAAGACACGCTCGTCCAATTCGAGTACACATCAGCATGTTCGTGTGGAAACCCGCCGATATGCCTGGTGTCCCGAGGGAAAAGGCCGAGCACTACATCCATGTTTCAAAAACTGCTAAACATGTTAAGCAGAAGATGCGTCAGTTTGCTCGCGACCGCAAAGAAGTTATTAGGATAGAAGTTGCCAAGCTTCTAGCAGCTGGCTTTATTAAATAGGTGTATCACCCGGACTGGTTAGCCAACCCGGTTCTTGTACTTAAAAAGAATAAGCAATGGAGAATGTGGGTTGATTACACCGATCTCAACAAACACTGCCCTAAACAGGCTTTCAATCTCCCTCGAATCGACGAGGTCGTAGATTCTACTGCAGGTTGCGAGCTACTGTCCTTCTTAGACTGCTACTCAGGCTACCACCAGATAGCCCTCAAGCTTGAGGACCAGGAGAAGACCACCTTCATCACCCCCCTTCGGCGCTTTCTGCTACACAACCATGTCGTTCGGTCTCAAGAACGCCAAAGCCACCTACCAGCGGGATTGCCGATGACCTCGCCGAGGCAAACGTGGATGACGTGGTGGTGAAGACTAGGGAGGCTTACATGTTGATAGCCAACCTTGAACGGATCTTCATGGCCCTCAACAATTTCCGCTGGAAGCTAAATCCTGGCAAATGCGTCTTTAGCATGCCATCCGGGATCCTGCTCGGTAATGTGGTTAGCTAAGATGACATCCACCCGAATCCTGAGAAGGTCCAAATCATGCTGGATCTAAAGCCACCACAAAATGTCAAAGACATCCAGAAATTAACCGGCTGTATGCGGCTCTAAGTCGCTATATCTTGCGCATGGGCGAAAAAGGCCTCCCCTTCTTCAAGCTGCTCAAAGCTAAGGAGAACTTCAAGTGGACAGACGAGGCCAACAAAACCTTCAGAGAGCTCAAGGAGTACTTGGCAACTCCCCAGTACTTACGATGCCACGGGATGACGAGGAGCTTCTCCTCTACATCACAGCCACGACCAATGTGGTCAGTACCATGATGGTGGTCGAGCGCCAGGAACCCGGGCATGTCTACGGGGTGCAACGCCTAGTTTACTACATCAGTGAAGTTCTTAATGATACCAAGCAGCGGTACAATCACGTACAGAAACTGCCCTACGCACTTTTGATCACCAAGAGGAAGCTCCTTCACTACTTCCATACCTACAAGATCACGGTGGTCACCAAAGCCGCATTGGGTGACATCCTCCGCAATAGAGATGCTAGTGGCCATATTGTCAAATACGCTTTAGAACTTTCTGAGTTCACGTTGAGTTTTCGCAGTCGTAACACTGTGAAGTCTCAAGTGCTGGTAGATTTCATTATGGAGTGGTTAGATCTCAGCCTCCCTTTAGCAAACACATCTCCCGACCACTGGAGGATGTACTTCGATGGCTCCCTGAACATCGATGGTGTCGGGGCAGGTGTATATTTTATTTCTCCATCCAAAGACACGCTCCGTTATGTGTTGCGCATTCACTTCAAAGCTTCCAACAACGTGGCTGAGTACGAAGCAGCCCTGCATGACCTCCGTATTGCAGTCGAGCTAGGCATCAAGCGGCTCCTGGTATACAGGGATTCAGCTCTGGTCATCCACCAAGTCAACAAAGACTAGGATATGATCAACAAAAAAATGGATGCTTACGTTGCTGAAATACACAAACTGGAGAACAAGTTTTACGGACTTGAGTTCTCTCACGTACCTCGTTCCAAGAATACAGGTGCCGATGAGTTATCCAAGCTTGGATCATCCCGAGTTAGGATCCCACCTGGTGTTTTTGTGGAAGATCTATTAAAGCCTTCGATCCTTGACCAGGCTGCCCAAGCACCAGCACCTAGTACTGCTACCGACGAATCTGTAGCAACACTGAACGGCAAAGGAAAGGAGGTGGTAGTCCACTCTCCCAGCCAGCAGGCATTTGCTAACGGAGTGGAGCAGCCGTCGGTCGACCAGTCAGCCGAGCAGGCCGCGCCTCCCCAGTTCGACTGGAGAGAGCCCTTCATCAAGTACCTAAATGACCACCTTATACCAAAGGATAAAATCGAAGCCAAAATCGAAGCCCAACAGCTGGTCCGCAGAGCCCGCGCTTACCTTATGGTAAACGGTGAGTTGATGTGCAAGGGCCCAAGGTCCATGATCTATCATAAGTGCTTCACCCAAGCAGAAGGGTTGTGTCTTTTGAGGGATATTCATGAGGGCACTTGTGGAAACCATGAGGTATCCCGGACGCTGGTCGGCAAAGCCTACCGAGCAGGTTTCTACTGGCCAACAGCCGTAACCGACGTAGAGGATTATGTGCACCGGTTCATAAACTGTCAAATGTTCGCCAAGCAGATTCATGTCCCTGCGCATGAACTCCAGACCATCCCGGTCGCTTGGCCATTCTCATGCTGGGGACTCGACATGATAGGCCCTTTTAAGAAGGCCCCCAGTGGGCATACATGTATCTATGTGCTCATCGACAAATTCTCTAAGTAGATCGAATACAAGGCCATCAAAAAATCCACAGCTGAGAAAGCAGTGCAGTTCCTCGATGATGTCATCCACTGGTTCGGTATACCGAATACCATCATCACTGACCTAGGCTCCCAGTTCACCAGAGACAAGTTCTTCGACTTCTACGACGATAATGGCGTCCAAGTCAAGTACGTGTCCATTGCTCATCCTCGGGCAAATGGACAGGTGGAGAGGGCCAATGGTATGATACTCGATGCCCTGCGCAAGCGGGTGTACCGTGATAATAAAGATCTCAAACTTGTTTGGTGGCTCAAAGAACTACCTGCAGTGGTCTGGGGACTCCAGAACTAGCCCAGTCATAACACTGGAGTATCTCCGTACTTCATGGTGTTTGGATCCGAAGCCGTCCTGCCGGCTGAGGTCGCACTTCAATCACCACGCGTCCAATTGTACGACGAAGAAGCCTCAAACAAAGCTATGGAGGTCAATATCATCGCCAAAGAAGAAATGGCCCTCGAGTCCTGTGCTCAAACAGCCAAATACCTAGCATCTATGCGGTGTTACTACAACCGCAACATCAGAGGTAGATTGTTCATGGTCGGTGACTTGGTGTTACGAGGAAAACAGAAGACCGATGGTCTGCACAAGCTGTCATCCAGATGGGAAGGGCCATTCAGGATCAAGGCTGTCACATGCCCCACATCCTATCGGCTGGAAACACTAGACGGAGTCGAAGAATCCAACTCTTAGAACATAGAGCACCTCATACGCTTCTATCCCCAAAAAGATATGTATTCAACTTTTTTATTCCTTTTCATCTAATAAAGTTTGCTCTCAATATTTTTTGTACCCTGTCTCGATTCTATTTTTGTGCAGACATCCGTCACACATGCGCCCTACATCGGTCTCAGTTAAACTTTGTTTTCTGCCCGACAAGAATGGTTTGACAAGGCACTGCTTCAAAGCATCTTACGATGTGTCACAGCTCCATGCCACACAGCACTAGGAGATTCAGCAGTCGCTCTCTAACAGTGCTAAGTACCTGGTGAACCCAGCGGTCCTACGCGGTTCACTTGCGCATCCCTATTCACCCGACAGAGTTAGCTTGCTTCGAGGGCGGAGGCAAAACTTAACTGGCGACATATTTTTTGTTCCGTTTAATTAGACCTATGCATTGATAATGCATCTAAAATAATAAAAATGGCAAAATGTTTATCATCCGCTTTAAACATGCCTACTGTCTACGTCATTAGGCTTAACAAGTTAACCGAGCACCCCGTGCTCGGCACAGCTTAACAAAACAGTGTTATATGTACAAAACAAACATTGTTTTTGGCCTATTGACTACTGTTGCCACCTTCTGCAGGATCAAAAATCAAGGTCAGTTTGTCAACGATGGAGGCGGCAACAGGCTCAGCTATGACCTGGAGCTCTTCAATTTCTTCATCCTTCATCTCTGAAGGAGCCCCTTGTTCAACTGTCACCAAGTCAATCTCTGCGTAGTTGGCCCGGACTACGGTAACCAAGCAGGAAGCCACAATGCGTCCAGCTGTTGCGACGCACTCCTTGAGTGCTGGCCACAGTCTTTGGCACTGGTCGGCGATGGCTTTTCCCTCACCCACCGGGTCCGTTGGATGTGTTCCTCGGGGAAGATGGCCCGTGGTGCGGGTTTGAGGTGGTCGGTCATCGTATCCATCTTCCTCTATAGTATCGCGTTAGCCTCTTCCAGATAGTTGAACTAGGCCATATGGCGCTTCTTCAGGCCTACAACAATAACATGCAGTGGTAGTCAGCATATCTTGGTTTGCCCAGTATGCAGCAGACTTTACAATGGCAACGTCATCAAATACAACTTACTAGCCAGCTGAGCAATTTGCGCCTGGTCTGCCTTGGCCTGCTCTAGCAGTCCAGCCTTTTCCTCAGTCAGGGCTTCATTTCGGGTGCCCAGAATCATGACAAAGTTAGCTAACAGCTATGCTGATACATGTACCATAAAGGGGCCAGGACCGGATTACTTACTTGTTATGGTTTGCTTCGAGGTTTCCAGCTCACAGCACAGCGCCGCAATCTGCTTGTCATGGCGCGCCTCGCGTTCCTGGTACACATTAGCTTGCGCCTCCAGCTCGGCTTTGGAGGTCCGGAGGGCGTCCACCTCCTCCAAGATCGCTTCAAACCGGCGGATGGTCTTTCCATGCTGGGTGTTGGTCCGTTGAAGCGACTGCACAAGACAAGATTGTGAGTAAGGTCTTATGGCTTTACAGCGGTTTCATGCTGCAATGAGTTGTGGTTGGGCATTACCTTGACATGATCAGCTAATTCCTTCACCGCATCCTGGATGCCTGGGTCCGTGTCCATATTAGATAATTCTTCATATGTCACGGAGCTGACATTCCCAAGATGTCACGTTATGAAGACGCGCTGCTTTGGACGGTCGGCGTGTGGCATCCTTGGCACCTCCTCCACCTCCTCAGCCGGTGGTGTGCTCGGCTCCTCCTAGCGCTGTACACGTGCCGGTTCGACCTGTACCACCTACCTCTCCGGCTGTGACGCCGGCATCGGGGACGGCTGGGCAGATGCAGCTGGTTCGCTCGCTGCACCCCCGCGTTCCACCGATTGTGTAGTGCTGCTATCCGATGCCTACCCGGCGGGTGCCGAGGTCTGGCTGTGAGGAGGCGTTGGTCACGCAGAGGATGGTGCGTGGCTGCAATTATTCAAATAGGCAACATGTCATCTACTCAAAAACGACATATGAGGAAGTATACAAGCCGTGCCAATTCTTACCGCCAAACACTTCCTCGAGGTCGGCGGCCCGACCCCCGCCCTGAGCACTGGCGACTCCGCCTGTCGCCCCGCTGCTACGACCGAAGGCTAGATCTGTCGCCCCACCTGGTCGGCCCAGGCCCGTAGGGCGCGCTGGAGAAGTTGGCCGAGCAGCCTCCTCTTAGCGCCCCCGGACGAGGCTGTCCCGGTTGGAGGCGCGGTCGCCCCATGTGGCGCCAGTGACAGAGATGGTGGTGGCGCCGCGTCCCTGACACGCTTCGGCTGCATGGTCGGCGAAGGGGCCACGCGTGGGCGAGGAGGTGGCAGCAGCGGAGTAGTCCTTCTGGACCTCCTTGGTGTAGGTGCAGGGACAGGGCCTAGTGTTCACCCACTCCTTGCATGGTTGGACCGCCGGATCAACCAGGTGCCAACCACGAGTGCGCCATTAACCTTCTTGTTGTCTATTAATGACAGCAACTCATTGACCTGGTACATGTCCTCCATGGATGGCAGCTCCGACCAGTTCACGTTGAACTCGGGCACCTGGTTGGCATCACATGGCACCGGCCTACCCTCTACATTCTGGCTCATTTAAAACCAGCAGGTATTCCACCCCTTGGTAGCAGACTGGAATTTGGATCCCAGCTAGTGCTTACTCATGCCATCCCTGAGGCGCACATAGCAACCTCCTGCAATTGGGGACCCCCCAGTGTCCGCCCCCTTCTTTCGCAGAAGGAAAAAGAAGCGGAACAAGTTGAAATGTGGGTCGATGCCCAGGAACAGTTCTCAGAAGGCTATGAAAATTGAAATGAAAAAGATGGAGTTGGTATCTAAGTTGCAGATCGAGATCCCCCAGTAGATGCAGAGATCCCGAATGAATCCATGGACTGGCACCCCAAGCCCATGGGGCACCATGTCTTCAAAGACAACAAATTCCCCGTCCCGAGGAAAGGGAGAGTCCTCACCTCATGGCTCTCGCCACGATCCCAATGCCACCGGTGGGAGGAGTCCCTCCCTGGCGAGTGCCTCCAGCGACTCCCACGTGCTCGTCGACTGCTACCATGGCAGCACCAGGGCCGTGGTGTCGGTTCCCCTTCCTCCCCTCCTGGATCCCCTCTTCGCCATCTTCTCCGAAGCGGTCGGGTCGAGTTGTGGATTGGGATGCAGGAGAGGTTTAAAAGCTGATTGCTGGGCTCAGATTTGTGGCGGTGGTCGAATTGGGGGGTGGATTGACTAGTGGCGGCGGATTGAGCGGCGGCGGCGGCGGTTGCAGAAACACGAGAAGACGACGGGCTCGAGAAAGAGAGTGGACTGGCAAGTACGCGTGGGGGCGGAACCGTTCCCCCCCGGCGGCGCCCCCTGTTTATACCATCCGATGATGTCGGTGGGACTTCTAGGGGTGGGGCCCATTTGCCTCACGTGGCTACGGTCATGGACCGGCTCGCTGGGCCGTCATGTGCCCGAAAGTCGCGCGCGGCTTGGAATATTCCTTTCCTTGTGCACGTGTAACGGTGTATTTAACTCCGGTTTTTGTGCACGTGGCCGGTGGTTTCGGAACTCATCTGAGATTCGTTATTAAAGGCGGATTTTGTGCCGGATTAGTGCCAGACTTTTTCCTACAAATCTGGGGACTCATTTTTCAGGCCACAAATTCACGTCTCGGGACTGCATGGCCGGGATTTACTCCTCCATGCCTATAGATTTTGCGTCTTCGCTACTGACGACTACAAACTTTCCACGTCTCCGATAACAAGCTAAGTTATTATTTTATTTCCTATATTTTTTCCTTTGACATAATTTCATATATTCTTCATTTGCCTCAAATGCGCCCTGTATACGTCACAATTAAACTTTGTTCCTCGCCTGCCGAGAATTGCTTGACAAGGCATTGCTTCGGAGCCTCTTACGAAGTGTTACAATGGCACTAGGAGATTCAGCAGTCGCTCTCTAACGGTACTAGGTACCTGGTGAACCCAGCGGTCCTACGCGGTTCACTTACGCATCCCTATGTCACCTAACAGAGTTAGCTTGCTTCGAGGGTGAGGACAAAACTTAATTGTCGATATTTTTTCTTCTATGACATTTGTTTAAAAAATAATGTCAATAATTTTTGTCCATCACAATTTGTTGTACATCATGTACTACCGCTTTTCATGTTTATTTTCAGGAACAAGGTTGCCGAGCACATTTCATACACTCGGGGACTGGATCACGGCTCATCATTCAGGCATGATGCCATGCACCGCACAGCTTCGTCTCCGACCACGTGCTGCTCGGGGACTCGTCATCATCGCTTTGGTTAGGTGTTGCGCACCATATAGCCTCATTTATTGCTTCAGACTGCTCGGGAAGTTGTCATTGCCACCCAGAGGTGTCTACGGATCAGCGATTCTCAGTATCCTTTGACCCGGTAGAACCTGTGCTCCGTCCAAGACTTACCTAGGGAGTGTGTAATTGACAAATTACGGAACAATGGTTCTCGGTGTCCCTTGACCCGATCGAGCCCGAGCATCTGTTTCCTAAGCAGAAGGCCGTAGGTTCATACCTATGGTTTTACATCAGCTCGTCATTTAGCATTGGCTATGACTTGTCAGTGCTATGTTGAGTTTTTTCTTAAAATCTCAATACTACATATTTAATCTTCTATCGAGCTTGGGGACTACATGGACCCACGTCACCTTGCGGTGACTTAGGGTTTTTCTGCTGTTCCTGGTTTGGTACCCCTACCTCTATGGTTTCTTCATGTCGACATTCCAGTGACACTTCACGTCACGTGTTAATGTGGACCCACATGTCAGGGCGTGGAAATATTTTTCTTTTTCTTGGAACACCATGCATCTTTCGATAGATCACCTTCCTTGATGGGAGCCATGGTCAGGAGCAGAATTACGAACTGCTCGGGAGAAGCCAGATGTGCTGACTGCTCAGTGTCAATACTGGTCGGCGTCACGTGGCCGGCATCTTCGCTGCTCAGCGCTACGTGGTCGCCATTCTCACTGCTCGGCGCTATGTGGTCAGTATTCTCACTGATTGGCACTACGTGGTCCGCATCTTCACTGCTCGGCACAGGTCAAGACGGCAACTTCCTCAAGATACATGGTGCTCGGGGACTAGGTGTGGGGGTATAGACCCTATATACCCTTACGGCTAGACTTTGGGCCGCACGCCACAAGACGGCCCAGACCACAAGACGAAGGCCGGTCCGTTATCTTCCTGATCGATGGGCCGGACGATAAGACAGAGCCCGTTTTCCGCTACCGACCAGGTCAGTGGCCCGCACGGGTGCTGAAGACTACTTGGCATACAAGGCAAGGAGTCTTAGTCGAATAGATGTAGTCGTGTCCTCCTGGGATACGTCTCAATGTAACCGACCGAATAAGGAAACATCATATCTGTAACCTTGCCCCCCCCACTATATAAGGCGGGCAAGGACCCCCCTAGAAGGCATCTGTTACCGCCTGTAACAACTCATCAACACAGCAACAGAGACACAGGACGTAGGGTATTACGCTTTCGAGTCGACTAAACCTGCATAAACCTTGTTTGTCTGGCGTACTCGCCTTGCGTCTCAACATCTCGATCGTAGGTTAGACCGTGCTCCCCACCGCAATCTACTACCTTAGGGTATCCCGTGGTAGAGTGCCAATTAGGTTTCATCGACAGGCTAGGATATGGAAGATTGCAAAGGAGAGGTATAGAGGATGGCGAACTCAATTGAGTTCTACGTACAAGGCATACAACAATTATCATCAAAGAATGAGACATAAACCAGAAGAATTGGACATTGTTGAGTGGCACTACTTGTTGTATTTTGGAAGTGACAAATTTCAGGTACCGTACCTCCGACATATATGAGTGTATTGTTTGCATCTTTGCTTAGTGCAACAAACAACTCTATGTTTCTTTCAGCGAATGAGCAACAAAAACACTGAAAATTCCCAGCATCGAAAGACACTACATGTCACGGGATCAATGCCATTTTTACAAGTTAGTTATGTGCTGGTTATGATAAGGAACCTAATCTTCTTTTTTTTCGTTATTTGCTGAAATAATTAAATTGCTCAATTTTAATTTCTCACCTTAGAGGGACCTAGAGACCGGTGAAGAGCCAGATGATTTGGCATTTTGGAGGAGTACACGCTCAAAGCGAGGCCGATGGTCTTCTGACATTGCTAAGGAAGTATATGTGAGTACTACATTGTTCATTCATAACTATATATGATCTTAAATTTATGAACATAAAGTTAAAACACTAATTATATTCTTATTGAATTTAGGATAAAAGCTGTGCCAAAATCTTTGAGAGAATCGAGGCAGAAGCTTCCGTGCTTTCAAAAGATGAAGAAAGCCGCATTCTTCGCGAAACCTACAAAGAAACAACTGGAAGCAGGAGCAAAAAAGGTCTTGGACATGGATACTTGGAGACGTACCCGACCCGAAGCCAACTAATGAATGAAAGAATTGAAGAGCAAGCTCGTATAGCTGAATTAGCAGCAGCAGCCCAACAAAAAAATAATGAGACACAAGCTGAGGTAGAGAAGTTAAAGGAACAACTCACCATTCAAGCCACTGAGCGGGAGAGTGACAAGGAAAGAATTCTGCAGCTGGAACAACAACGGGATAATACAAGTAACAAGATTAGAGAAGAACTAAGGCAAGAATTTTTTGCACTAATAGCACAAGACAAACAAGCACCAGCTCAGGTAATACAACTTCTGAATTGTTAGCAACGTCATGTATTTAAACAATGTCTGAGTGCTAATATTCCACCTTATAACTCATAGAAGACTGGTGCAGCAACCACGACAACCCCTCAACCTTCAGAATTCATTACTAATGCTACTGCTACTGAAAATTTGGTTAGTGAAAATGATGATCCACATTTTCCACAGGTAATATTTTTTTTGAGAAATGACAACAACAATCTAATGAATACCTATGTTTAATATAGAGGTAATGTTGCATCTGTTTTCCAATATGCAGACTACGATGGAAACAGCAATCACCACAAATAATAATGCTTCTGAAGGACCTACCGTTGCTTTTCGCCCGAAGGTGATTAGCCTCTTAGTCCACTACCAAGGAAGACCGGCAGGGTTCACTATGAATCCTTTTAAAGGTTCGTCTAAGTAATTAGGTCTGCCAAATCATCGGATGTAGGAACCCTCCTTCCAATATGACACATTCCTTCCCGGCTATACTCATAAGGACAGAGGCTGTCCTATACCCAACTCGGCACCCCTAACTAACTAGAAAAGGTCCTCATACTGAGCTAAAATCAGAGCCATGTAGCCCTCATAGTTGTACTGTAAATTCCAGCTTTTGCCAAAGGATAACATTCATTATAAATTTATTTATATCACACTTCATTAAACAAGCTCAAGATCATGGTCATAGAAAGAAAAACCCAAGCTATACTTGCCTTAAGACTTGCTTTACCCCCAAAGCAATGTGCTTAGAGAAACATCATCTTTATCTTTCAATCCGCAGCTTGTGATCTCCAACGCTCACAATGGTTCTTGTTCTACTCTTAGCAAGCACCATACACAGGGAACATACAAGCAACAAGGAAAAACAACTAAAAACAGTACACCACACAAGGTTAAATGTGCTAAAAGAGAGCTATAGCTATGATAGCAAGAAACAACTACCGAAAGGCTTTACGTTATAAAAGAAACAACTATAGGCTTTATTTACTTTATTCAAAGAAAAACATGAACAAGTTATTAACTCAGATTATATAAAACCATAATTTATTTTAAAAACCAAGTTAAACTAATTATATTTTATTTATAAAAATATCTCACACTATTAAGACATTTAAACTTTACTTTGCACACGACATAAACATACGAGAGCATCTACGGTCTATTACATGAAGCATGTTAAATCTAACCAAATCATAATTAGAAATACATAGGTTAAGATTAATCACATTAATATGTCATATATAATTATGAATATATGAAACAAATATTATTTTTTAACTATAAAACTAATTAATTACAACCATATTAAATAATTTAATATTTAGCTATATATAGAAAAGCATGTGACATGATAAAATTCACTACTACTGCGTAGAGCATGACGACATGAATCTAACGCAACTAGAACGACTCGATTCGGAGTTAAAACGGTGAAACGATGAAGGATTAAAGATCGGTGGTAGTTTCGTAAATACCAGCATCTTCGAGCTTTAATCCTCTTCAAACTCATGAACGTGAGCCTAGCAGCCATGGCTGCTGCGCTGCTCGCGCGTAGGGAGGGAGAAGGGGTTCGGCCCGGCCTGGCCAGCCAACGACGGCGCATGGCCGCCCGGAGACGCGGCACCCCTGGCCCGTGGCGGAGGGGCCCGAGCAGCAGGAACGCGCGCACGCACCTGCACGGCAGGGCGGCGGCGACTATGCTGCTGCTATGCAGCAGAGCGCCAACGGCGCGGGCCAGACGGTGCGGGGGCTTCGGACCCGCATTGGTCGCGCGAGGGCGAGCCGGGATGAGGCAGGGGCGACGACGGGTCACGATGACCGAAAAACGAACGGAGATAGCCTGTCCATGGAAGAGTTCGCCGAAAAACAAAAAGATAAGTTAAGGACGGCATCATTCGGGCGTGGATTCGCAAAACAAATGGTGTGCCAGTGTAGAGGAGGTTGATACGAACCTTGCAGCAGTGACGGTTTCCGCGGAGGACGGAGGAGATGGCCTGAAAAGCTCGCCGAACGTTCGCCACAAACCTAGCCGAGATGAACTTCGGCGATCGATTCCGGGAGCTACGAGTGGTGGCTCGTGATGGCGTTTTCTGATCCAGAACCAGCGCGTCAAGGGCTACGCTGTTATTTTTATTAATTTCAGGAATTATAGAAAAAAATTTTGTGCGAAAATAATTCCAGAAAAAGCAGAAATCATTTTAAAGCCCCGAAAGATATTTCCTTAACTCCAAAAATTATGGAAAAATACCCAAAGGTAGATTGAGGCGTGATGAATACGAATAAAATATTTGGAGCATAGAAAAATGATATTTTAAAGCATCCAAAAATTAGAAAAGCTCTCAGATAAATAGGAAAAATATACTGAAAGAGTCCAGAAAATTCCCACGAAGGGCCAAGCGATGTCTAAGCGTGTTCCGAGAACTAAGCACTCTAAAAGCACAAAACTCAAGCAACAAGCAAGCATCACATTAACAAAGCCCCGTCAATTAGTTTTGAAAACATAGAAAAGTACATTTTTGTGTACTTTCTATTAATAATTCAAAATGCAAATTTTGGGGTGTTACAACATGAATTTGATGCAATAGCCTTTTTGCATCTCTCTATCTTGATGCAAGAGACATCTATGGCCGATGCAATAGGGACCTCGCATCAAAATGATTTTGATGCAATAGCCCTTTTGCATCTATCTATTTTGATGCAAGAGACGATGGAAGACCGATGCAATAGTGAACTCTTGCATCAGTCATGGCAAACCGATGCAATAATGCTATTGCGTCTAGAGTTATTGCATCGGTTCACATCAAATGTGAAATTGATGCATTATCAAGTTATCGCATCAATTTTGGCCCTCTTACATCAAAATTTGGTCAGTGTAATTGGGTAAAAAATTAGTAGTGTTGGGAGTTGGGACACAGCATTGATGTGTTAAACTTGTATATTTAGCAGGTTTCTTTCGATGCTTTGCACATGTGTAAAATGCGTGCCCCTGTATGGCCCTGGATACAGCGTCCTCCTATTCTGCTGGACAGTTGTATGATAATTAATGAACGAGTTCTCTCGTCAGTCTTGTTATCAATCCTACGAACCGCGCGCTTCTGCTAATCCTATGAACCGCTTCCCCTAATCTCAAGCTAGCAGTAGGCATCATCAACATCAAGGCTAGCTCTCGTTCCAGTTTCCCTCGACATCACCTCGTCTCACTTCAATGGCTGACATGGCCCGCTCTCAGCACAGTGGAGCGGTGCGCGCTAGCCAACCTGCTGCTCTGTGATGACTATCGCTCTGATGACAACTCTTGGGAGCATATGGACTGTACTACTGTCCTCTCGTTCATAGGTCGGATGCTTTATATAGAGGGCCACATCAATAGATGAGGGCTCTTATTAGAGCTGCCTCTACAAACTGTGTTTCAGATGAGGCTGTGGTAGTCACAGACATGCAGATCAACTTAGCATTCGGAGGCAAGAGGGAAGAAGCTGCGTTACTAGACCAAACAACCTGTCCTCGAACGCTAGCAGAAGCAATGCACCTCTGCCAGTTGCTCAGTTCATACACGGGGCTGTGTGCCTAGAACCATGTGACATTAACAGAGAGATTTCTATTACGCTCAGATCATACACATAATTTCTTGATATGGAGGAACCTGATTCAGTAGACAGCACATTCAAATGTAGATACCACAATAAAATAAATATTGCTGACTAGTAAATAATTTAACAAATTGACCAAGAAAAACTAGAAAGGTATTAAACATAAGGCATAATTTTACATTTTACCGGCTAATTCTAGACTTTGTTCCTGTATGAACAGGATCTGTTTGCTCTTCCTAATAAAACAAGATTAACTGGATGGGCATGGAGGTTTTGACCAAAGCCAACACATGGCGAAGCTATGTTACATCACACACTAGTCATTCGGCTAATCCTATAGACCCCCATCTTTCATTCTTTGTTGATGTTTTTCTTACTGTTGTCTGTCATGCTAGATGGAATACCTGTAATTGATTGTTCTATAACTAGTCAACTCCCTGTGCCACGTTGGATCAAAAAAAAATGATACTCAAGTGTCAACATATTTATCCAGTGCTATGGTCTATCGACGCTAGGGCAATGGTCTTGATGTGTCATCCTTACTTGAAGAGGCCACGTGGCCAAGAAACCTACAATACCAGAGCATTCAATGCATGCTGCACATTTCAATGAGCCCATTCCTAGAGAATGCCAGATCCTGCATCAATATTCAATTATCAATCTGGGCAAATCCAATATGATGTAAAGCCCTGCCTCCTTGGCCACCACTAATGCTTCGCGACGGCCCAAGATGTCCTTACAGGCCTTTTCCCCAAGCAGAATTAGTGGTTTCACATGCTTCCCTGGTCCATCCAATTCCCATCAAACGAGTGACCACACGACAAACATTGCATCTCTCAAACCATCTTGTTTCATATTTGTGATCTTTCTGCCTCAGTTTTCTAGTTTTGAGCTGCATATTAAAAACAATGGTTGTCATTATATACAGGGCTTGCCAATGACGATGGAATTCTGGCACCTAGGTGCATGATAAATACCCATTCACTTTCTGAACCATATATCTTATATGAGCCCTCATGTATTACCTATCATAATGTAAGGCATAGAGATTAGACTGCTTTTGCATTTCTCATAGGGCGGGTGCAAACAATAAGAAAATATAGATGATAGGAGAGATCAGTCCAGGTCATGGATGACAAGATTCATTTCATCCTTGCACTGACTGAATGAACTAATTAGATGTAAAGGGTGTCCAGGCGACAAAGTAGTACGAAATTTAAGGGTAGAGCATGTTTATATTTGACGAAGCTATAATGCCCAACCTCTAAGTCCCTAAAAAATTCCATGAGATTAACTCAGGTGTATTTTCATGCGACTTCTATAACCTGTGGGATGCTCAGAAAATAGCAGTTAGGCTCAAACCCAACCATTCAGGGTTGTATCATATGGTTTGAATCGAGTACAGAACATAATTTCGAGCTACAAGCACCAAGGACCAACAACTATCTTGCACATTGCTTTTTCCGCATCACCACTGCATTCTAATTAATTTATTTGCGTTGCCGTTCATAAAACATATTTATGCTCTCTTTTATATGCTTTTGTGTTATAGTTACTTTACAGTGGAGGTCATGTTATATAATGTATTAATGGTCAACGATAATAGTCAAATACTAATTGTGCAAACTCACATGTGTCTAGCATGATTTTCGGTACGAGTATTATTTTCAGGATATGTCCATCTATATGCTTAAATAGGACAGCAGCTGTACGTTACTTGCTAATTTTGTCGGATGAGGTGAAATATGGGATCACATAGTGATGTTTATTTTTGAACTGGAGGCATAAAGGAAACAACTGTTCGCTGGCTGAAGTTTCAGTTCGCCATGAAGCATGACGTTCGGTACCAATAACAGCCAAGATCGTGCTTCTTCATCGAGCAGTTCTATGGCTGGGGATGGAGTTCGCAGGATGGTTTATGTGGCTTCATGCCCACTCTACTGCATCATTCCGATTGGGACTTTTTTTTTTGAGGGGATTCCGATTGGGACTGAGAAGTCATACATCAAACAATTTTCCACGCACTGCTCATCGGCAGCATTCAAAGACATGTGACCTCGTGTATAGCTTCTGTAACCACTTTAGCTTGGTGATAATCCTTGGGCAGTGCCGAACTTTAGGTCAAACAACATTTTTGTTGCTGCTGGTCCATTGCACGGGCTACCACCTAGTAGCTTATAAACAGAAGCACAAAAGATGCCATACCTCTTTTCCAGTGGCGACACAACTGATCTCAAACAAGACATAATATAATTTATGAACCACGATGTGAATGTGATATGATCATTATTCACCTACCAAAATTCCTTCAATCATTCATTTTCATGCCTCTATAATAACCATATTTTTCGTCCAGGCGTATATATGTCCTATCCAATACTAGCTAACAGTGATGAATTTGGTAGAGTTATGTTGAGAGATGTAGCTTACGGTTGTCTCACCCGATGAAAATAGGAGGCACATGGAAAGCATCTGTCACCACTGCGTATCATGACACCAATTGTTCTTTAGCAAGTTAGCTGGTGAAGATGCCTGGTGCACATCTACGATCTATCTGCAGAAGAGCACGAAGGTCCTGGCTTCGCGTTGGTTCTGTCCAGACTATTGCTAATTGGCATTGAAAGGACAGGGCGAGAGAATTATGAAATATGCATCTTGTTGGGAGTTGGGACACAGCATTGTTTGTGTTAGACAAGTGTAATTAGCAGGTTTCTTTCCATGCTTTGCACACGCGAGTTCCAGGAGGCCACGCCCGTGTCTGCGGAGGGTGCACATCGGGAGGCCATTTGTTAACGAACGCTCGTCGTCAACGTCTTCCGCCGTCTCAGTGATCGCTTATTAGCTCACCTGGCGGAGTTGATGCAGCTGCAACAACCGGTCACCATAAAGGCCAGGCATGGTGGGCAAATATACTGGTGCCCCCCCGGGGGACATATCCCGCCTGTCATTTGATGTGTTTTAGGATTCGTGCTGCCCTAATAGCACGAATCTCTGAACACATCAAATGACAATTGAAAAGGGGCCGGATACATCCGAAGCACATCAACAGAGGCGCTAGTCCGCAGGTTGCGCCCTTGGTACCTGACCTAGCTAGGCCACGGGCCTTCAAGCTTTTTCAGTGGGCCACAGTAGCTCCCAGCTGGGCAACAACATCCCTGCGCTGGGTCAGCCACAGCCGCCTTCATTAATTAGGGCACTCCGCCAGTGCTAGCTGGGTCTATCATCCTAATTACTTCTTTTGGGACAAGAATGAGTTAGCCTCGACATTTATTTAAGTATAATCTCTGTGCATCTGAAAAACGTACTCCATCCCATATATCATTGTCAGTTATGACTCCCTTTTACATGCTACTAGCACTGTGGCTCTTCATCTTTTCGTAGAACTATGGCTCTTCATATTTTCTTGTTTCTCCGATCCTTAGCTAATTAAAAACCTTATATTTGTGTTTCAGTTGCTTTGTTGAGTTTGACCCATACGGTTTTCTTTGAAGGACATCAGCCCGGAGCACGATTGTCAGGTTGAATAGTTCAGGGCCACTCTGGCCCCTGGAGTCATCTGTTTTGACCGATAGCCATTGACGCTGGAATAGTTTAGGGCTTACTCCTGGCCTCCTGTCATTAGCATCGGTGACTTGGACACCTAGAGTCACGTATGCTTGTAACATAACTAAACTTTCCTGAACTAACACCTCCTCTCCTGTGCCTGTCTTTATTTCTATCTTTGCCTCGTTCCCATATTGCAGTATACTCTATCTTGTACATATCAATCAAATTATTACCTTTCCTGACACGTACATGCAGTAAGTCCTGTTGCTGTGTTGCATGCTCAACATCTACAGAGCCCGTATTGCACCATCTACAGTCCCATTGGGCAGCGAGAAGTTACCCTGTACATGGTTTGCTCAAAACCGGAGCAACCCGTCAAACCAGACCATAGGAAACCGTATCTACGGGTTATTATGGGTTGGTTAGGGGACGCAAAACCCGCTAAAATTATAATCGTCCACTTCGTCTCTGTCATGGGTGGCGGCGGGCGGCGACGATGAGGCCTCCTCCACGGCCCGCGTGCCACCCACGCCACTGCCCTCTCTAGTGCTGATGCAGACGCCCGACGGCCGGCGTGCCCCCACAGTCCACGTCCAAGTTGCCGGAGAGCGTGCCGGAGAGGAGTCCTCTTCCTCTACTCGTTGCTCAGTGTGCTCGGCGCCGCATGCTCTCTCTTCCTCTGCTAGATGGTTGCTTCGCGAGGCTCGACGGCGACAGATCCTCCTCCTGCGATCGTAGGTCAGCAGCTCGCTGTCTTGCCGGATCTTGCCTTCCGATATTGCATCAACTCTCTTCTGTTTCCTTTTGTTGTTCATCTCTCATGTTCCTCCTCGATCAAATTTAGACGAAATTTCTAATTACTCCTCTCTCATGTTCCCTTCCCGAACCTTGCAACTTCCATCTCAAAATGAATTTGGACGTGATTCCATCTCATACGCTGAGTCATCACGGTGCGCCGCCGCGATGTGCTCGGACATCGTTGACGTCCAGTGGATGGCCGCGCGGTCACGGCGCTCGGGCTTACCTCCGCAGCGCCATGTATGCGTCTCCGCAAGTGCTGCCCTCCCCTATGGATGAACACAAGTGCTAACCCGTGGAAACCGTCTAACCGGAGAGATCCAAACCGCAGAAACAGACACTTCGCGGGTTCAGTCGGATTTTAACCTCAAACCGCAAAAACCGGACCATGTACAGGGTGGGCAAGTTCAGTCGGATTTTAACCTCAAACCGCAAAAACCGGACCATGTACAGGGTGGGCAAGAAGACTTCTTCTGCAGCCTTCTTAATCTTGGTAATGCATTCTTTAAGAACAATTGTCTTGTCGATTGGGCAAAGGATGACCCAGTTTTATAACAGTCCAGCAATCCTGTGGAAAAGCATTTCCATGCCCCTCCAACCTATATTCTGAACACACAATTCATACTAGAACTCTAGAAGTACTGGGACTGGTCGCAGGAGGACAGTCACTTTCTGTTTGTGCGTGCTCAGTAGCAGCATCGATTCCTTGGGCCCCGTGTGTAAGCTATGTCGGAGTGGCTCTAATGTTGTGTGGTATGGAGGCCCTCTGTTATTGCACGACATGTTGGTCGAATTCCATCCAAGCAGCCGTTACAATTTAATCAAGACGCCTTAGCTGTCTTCCGCAGCATCCTTGACTTCAAACTCTGATGAAGCTGCGATGAACTCTTTTTGCATTGCCTTGTGGGTCTGCTGATGTGTTGAGTGCATCAACCTCAAGGAAGAACATTTAACTCAATTGATTGTCCTCCTTCGACCAGTCCCAGTACTAGAGATCTGCTTTAACTCAATCATGTGAATTTTTCTAGGTCAAAGGTTTCGCATTTTTTTTCAAATATATTAAGAGGGCAAAGGAACATATTCTGTCTCACAATATTTAACAAATATCATAATGTTCACAATTATGTCTGTGTATCTTTGAACACATTGTATACGTTTGGAATTATGAAATGCGCCTCCAAGGATTTCACCACGTACAGAAACTAAACCACCCTTCTTCTAGCATCCCCGTTCTTGCATCCTTTTTGCATCGTTTCTGTCACTACTGCTAACCCCCTTGCCATGGAGCTTAGGTTGGAAGGTGGACAAATTTCTCCAAAGCTAAGGACGCCAGACAACAGCTATTGCTTCAATATCATGCCCTTCTCAGAGCACCTGCCGGTATAACACCTATGATACTAGAGTATCCAATGCACATTGCACTCTTTATTGCTTCCCTTCCTAGAGAAAGCAAAACATCACTATAACACATAACATCAACTCTATCGACCTTTCTCATATTTGTCATCATTCTACCTCAGTTTGGTAGTGGTTGGCCTCGCCTTCGGGTTCTTATTTATATACAGGGCTTGCCAGTGAGGTGATGTAATTTGGTAGGTTCATAGCATAAATATCTGTGCACTTCCTGAACTATATATCATTCTTATATCAGCAGGTCGTGTAGTGCTTATCGAGATGGAAGGCATAGAGAGAGTTAACTCTTTCGCATTCTTGTTACGGTGGAAAAAATAACAAGATATCATATCATTTGATTTAAGACAATTACTCCTTTGCTATATCATTTGTACTAAAAACATTGAATTTAGATTTTAAAAATCCCCGAATAACTCCACCAACATATGGGCACAAAATTGTGCGTGGCCTGTATGGTTAATGACAGTGTCCTATTGCTTGGATTTACCTTTTATTGTTTTTTGAACAAAGTTACTAAACCTGGATCTAACATATATTAAGGAAAACAAGAAACTTTGAAAGACAAGAACCAATGAAAAGCAAAGGTACAGCGGGGTCCATCTCGGTGGCCTTCTTTCCATCAAAACACAATTGATGCTCACAATAACCTCATGCTGCCGACAACAACATGCTGACATTGATTGGAAAGAATCGGATGCAGGGGTTCCATCACAAAAGGCAGAACATACTAGAACTTGTCGCTAGCATGGTGTCGGGGCTGGCCACTAGACTTGCCCAAGAGACCAGTTCAGCAGATGCCATGGCGTGCTCAGAAGTAACCAGATCAATAGATGCCATGGCATGCAGCCATTGTCGTGCTGCCACGGCGTGCTTAACAAACCATCCAACTAATTAGCTCAAAACCACCATTGGTGAACTGGTGATACTCCTACAACATTATGATCATTGCTCCTGCTACCGGTATGACATGCTGCATGAAGCTAGCGACAATATGAACGTGAATAATAAAGCATGCGGCCATGTCGATCAAGTAGTGCAAATCTGCCATGGATCCTGAATTATTTATGACTTTCCTCACAAGTTCGTGGCCACCTTGCCCCCCGTTCAGCTCCGCGTCCATTGCCAGGTTCGGGGCCATCTTGCCCCCGTTCAGCTGCAGTGGCGGCACAATCGGTGGCGCTGGATCTAAGTGCAGCAGCAGCCAAGCAGCAATCGTGGATTGGCGCGGCGCGCGCTCGTCCGATTGAATGAGCGGATGGCGGCTTTCGAGCGAGAAAATGGGAGTGGAATGGGGAGGATAACCTGCGACGGGCTCTATGGGTGTTAGCAGGTGCAGACAATCACGTCGGACCCAATAAGTACCAAACAGAGCAGAGGACACAAAGAGCACAGACCATCCCCGCACACAGATCGCAAATTCCATCGGACGGACAGAAGCGTCGACTGAAGGAAGCCCGGATTCCAGGAATATGCCTTATGTGAAAAATGAAAAAAAAAATAGGAGGCTCAGGATTTTAAGATAGCTGAAGCTTTATGCAAACAATTTAATTATTTCGGACTGATACAGTATTCTTGAGATCATACTTGAACCTGCATGTTCAGGTAAGCAGCTAGAAAATTCGTTGTAAAATTCAGTGATCTTTTTCTTGCAATTATATATTGCAGTAGCAAAACAATGCACTCTCCCGTCGTGCACTTAATGTTTTGACTTTCTGAAGAAAATGTGAGGTACATGAGGACATGATGGACAGATGCCTGGCTCCAAATCCCCATGTGCTGACTTCCTCAACCCCATGTATCTTCTCTGTACATCATTGTGCACAAATTATCCTGCAGTATGGTAACATCGGTCACAGAGGACTTGTGGTTAGTTCTCACTAGCACCCAAATACCATATGTATGCAACCAATGCCCCTTCAGAGAAACTGCTAGAACAAATCTACTTTGTCAATAACAGCTTCTGAGAGCTGATTCCCATGTACCTCCTATTCCCATCACATAGGAGCGTGTCATCTAGATCCACAATGGGCCTCTAATTTGCTAGTTTTCTATCGGTTAACATATAGGTCATCACAGTGATGGAAAAAGTTTGGGAGCAGTATTGTGATATTCCTGGACAATAGTATCTGGATTATTATGTGTATATATCACATCATGTATTAGCTCATCGTGTGTTGGGGAACTGGATGCATACCTATTAGAAAGTGAATACATACGAACTATTACTTTATTTGAAAAACGAGTTCCACAACAACATACATAACCTATATATACAGTCTAGGTAAGACTGCAGGGCAGGGTAGTAGGCCACGCTCGTGGCACATGGTAGGAGTATGATGTCGCCAGGAGTCCACAAGAAGATGGTATTATGCATTATTGGATGAGATGAGTTAGCCACTAAACAAGGGGAGGCATGCAAGGTACCATCTCCTCATGAGCTAGTTCTTATCTCTCTAGTTAGTAAGTGGCATCAGATGGCTGGCCAAATTAAAAACTATTTTTTCCTAGCAACGACGAACTAAAGTGTGGACTGGGAGGCCAATCTCCTAAGGGTTCGATGAGCCATTACAAAGTTTTGCGCCTCGTCATGGATTTTGGAACACCAACTGGAAATTGTTCGATGATTTGTTTTTAATCTCACTGAAAAACCTTCTTATCATAACCAATTTTTAGATAATGGATAAAACCATATCCGGCCTCTACATCCAGGGATGTACGTAGCCCATATTACAAAGTTTTGGAGGAAATAAAATGAGAAAGCCGGTCTTATAGATCGATCAGGACGCTAATTCAAACAGTATAAATGTTTCCATCCTTTATTGGATATCTCTAAAGCAATTATCTCCAACTTCTTGCTCATTGTAGAGAGCACGTGCTTGGCTGTCTCATCACGCTGCAGCTAGGCCCAAGAGCGTAACCAGTACGCTCCTCTGAAAATTACCTGCATAATAGAGTTAGATTTCATTTGATTAAAAACAACATCATAACAATGGTTATAGCCGTCTGGAAATCATTATTTTTAATCACACCCGACATGCTAGAAAAAGAATAATAACAAGAAGCACCTGCCCTTTGATTTAGTAGACTCTAGATGAAATAATAGGAAACCATCACAATTGACTTTGGGGAGAAGTTGTAGGGGAGGTACATTCCAGGCCATCGATAAGTTTGATTCGGGGCTGCCAGATGTGCTCATTTATCGTGCAAAAATCATGTGTCAATGCCCACATGCACACTCAAAAAGGCTTCTGGGTGTAATTTTTGGTGTTTTCTAGAGGCAGAGAATCTTGCTCCTCTAAAAGTTGAATTTGCGAGATTGTTGGCTGTCGGCCCACCTCTAATTTATTGAGGCACATATACAGAGGTGCAACTATCTCTAAGGGCAATTTTTGCTGCCTCTAACAACAGGTCCCTAATAGAGATTTAAGATATAGAAAATAAATATGTAGCAAATAAAGGCACCTCTAATTACTTCGTAGTCGTCATTTGCCGCCATATCAAAGTAAGATATAGAAAATAAATATTTAGCAAATGAAGGCCAACGGATGCAATGCCACTATATGGTCTTCATTTCATCGATGGAGAGAGAGCTAGTGGGCTAGAATTTGTGATGGAAAGTAGTATTCACCACTTGTTTATGTCTTGAACTGGCAAAGGACACCAGGTCGGTTTTGCTGGCAGTTCATGATAAAAAACTGTGGTGTATTTCGGCACTGGTTTTAACACAACCTGCAATAAAAATTGCATTTTTGGAAACCATTTCGGTAGCAGTGTTAGTGTTTTATAAGGATCAACGTGTTGCTGAAGAAGCAGTGTTGGTTTCAACACACCTCTTTGACAACCTATATATGTCACTTTGGTCCGTCAACATCGAAAGTTCATTTTTTGATCCAAAACCTTGTTCAATAGTGCATAAATAATCCATGGTCTGTGTCCACTCGGAGAAGTGCTCTTCGATTCAAGATATGGTTGGTTTGAAGAGTTAATGCATCGCAACAAAAATAAAAAAATGGAACCCCTTCAAGCACCAGACTTGCTATTACTGAATAGAGAAGGAGTTCCACTATCTCTCGCTCATAATATCCGCCTATATATAGTTTTTCCTGCTCAGCAAACACTCAACGGAATAAAAGCTAGGACCACATCACAGGGTTAATTCGTGGTCGATGGGAGCATCATGCTTAGAAAAGTTTGAAAGCGGATGATAATATATATGTATGTTAGGAATAGGAGGCAAAAGCGAAAAGAAGTGGTGATGATCAGGTCCATGAAGAGTCACGATGGTTCCGTGGGGCAGACAAAGGAAATGTTGTGGCGGCTAGTGCTGATAAGGTAGATACGTGCACGCGTAGGACTCCTACCAAATCAATTGGCCAATCATGACGAGGAGTGCTAGATCCAAGGTTATGGAGCTAGCCATGGATTAGTGAAGCTGATCTGGCAGCTTGGAGAGGGGGTCCAATAATGTGTGAGGGGAAGGAACCACCGCATGAGAAAGCTTCTTACCGAAGCTGATCCAGTTTGGGGTAATTAAATGGCCTTCACCTTATAACGTTTTCATGGGTTCAACTTGTAAATCATATAGAAACCCTATTACAGATGGTTACAAGCTCGTCCATATTGAGTGCCCTTCCCGAAGGTTGAAAGCTTGGCTCGTTGTTGATCGAATAAAAAAAATGGAAGTTTATCAGCTTGCATATTTGTCATTTAATACTACAAATCACACCATTTTTTTAACCCAGCTGAAAATCCTTCTTATGTCATCTTAATACTACAAATACGATATTCAGAAATGGGAGCCTTTTTTGTAGTGGTCCTCAATCCTCAATCACTACTAAACCTGCATATGAACTTAGCCGTCACTTGGAATGCATTTGAAGAGGCAGTCGCTACTTTCTAATTAAAATGTTATTGTGGGTTCTTATTGAATTGTGTTTGTTTAGAGGTCCAGCTATTTATTTAATTTTTAAAATTTCATCGATTCTTTATTTTTCACATGGTCACAGTTGGAGATTAATCTGAAATCCGTATACTAGATATTTTCATAGTAGATATTTTTATGGGTAATCTTAATTCAAAAAGATTAATAATAAGCTTTCTAATCTTGTCGTGCCGTATGCCATTGAGAATAATATTGTCAAAGGTGCACAACACGACAAGATTAAAAGGCTTATTATGAATTTTTTATTTAAGATTACCCATCAAAATATCTACTATAAGATTTGTTCAGGTACCGCATCATATACTTGCTTGCAAAAGACACTGACCTGTGTTAGTAGGTGGCACATGTAATGTTGATCATGGCTTCAAACCCTTGTAGATGCACTTGTGCGTGAAAAAAGTAAAAATCATGCATTTGAGGGTAGGATGTTGTAGGTAAAAAACCTCCTAGACACATTTGCATAACAAAACTCGGTTGCTTCACACCTGCATCCGCACAGAAGCACTTTGGGCACAAGAAAAACATTTGTTCTTTCAATCTTTTTTTTATTTTTTTAAAAATTGTAAATTGTTTTCATTATTTTTTTTAAAAATCAAAAACTTATTTTTAGGGGAGGCTCAATTTTCCATGGTGGTTTTAAATTTTTCCGAGAAAACAGCCAATTTTTTACAATATATACGGCACAGTAGGAGTATCAAAACCACAACTAAAAAATGATTTTAACTATATAAAACTCCTCTGTGTGGTACACTGATTAAGCAGAGTGACAAGGCACAATATTCTAGTACATGCCATCTTGTAAGCCTATTATTTTATTATGCGATAAGTTCAGTTCTGCGTGGATGCCACGTATCAACGTTCCATCTTCTCCTTTGACTACTTTCCCTTTCCCTCCTATTGCTGCAGCATTTTGGTCGACTGTTCCTTTGCACCTGTTTGATTCCCTTTCTTGCTTCCCCTTTTTTCGATTTAATTTGCCATTTTGTATTTTGCTGAAGAGAAACCATTATATGGGAGGCCAGCAAGTTACTGGAATTAATCTGGTAGGTGTAGTAACCAGCGAGGATGACACTGCGCTTGCTTGTGCGGCGTTTCAGTGCGACCGGAAAAGAAAGATGGGGTTTGGACTGGACATGTGCTGCCCTGGCAAGGACCCTGCGTGATCTATGTGGAGAATAATTAAGAAATTATTTAATTAATTAGATTAGATGCTTTCAGATCTGTGTATGTTCTAGGAGGCCATCACAGACAAGTGGCACATTTTCAGTTCACGGAGCTGGTGCGGAGCAGCAGAATATCTGTAGCGAGTATCATGTGACTACCCTCAAATGAACTTAATTCTCAGTCCTTGTTTGAATCAAATACCCCCATCCATTCACGATGCTGATGAGAAAATCTTCGGTGCAGCTAAAGTATACTTATTATCAATAGTAAATGCTTACTGAGTAAACAAAATGCACTTCACCTAGCTGTTTCCACCTGCAGTTCTGTTTATAAGTGACAGAAAAGAGACCACTGTCCATATATATAGTGCATTTCAGTAGCAAGTATAAATCATCCGATGTAACCACAATACCCCAGCACAGGGCTAGTAGGCTATATTGGATCGAAGGAGGGAGTATAGGATGTTCAGATGAGAGTCAAATTTAAGCTTCCATTGTCTTTTCGGAACGGGAGGCACAAGGGAAAGACATATTTAATCAAAGACAACTAGGAGCGCTGTGGCTGGGAGAGAATGACAACTAGGAGGTTAGGAACTGATAAGATTGGTCATCAAGCTAATAGGCTTCAATTCATGAGACACCAGATCTACTTATTGGGCTGCTACGTCGAGGTCTGTCATCTGTGATAGCAAGGACCACAAATGTACAATAGTGAGACACCACACCTTCATGGCCGCCATTGGTTCTCTATGTATGTCCTTGTGTGCAGCGTGGGCTGAAAAGTATCTCCATTTTATGTTGTTTAAGTGCTAACTTCATTCAATGCAAGGAGGGATGGCGGTGCATGGTAAGACATGGTGACTTGTGCCTCATCGGATACGGTTGTACATGTGCCTGTATTGACGGACACTAACAGATGTTGGCTTGCTGCTTAGTGTTAGTTATTTAGGACTGTCCTTGTCTGGCTTATTCATTTGAATAGATATATGATTTACTCTATTTAACAGAACCTGGAATGGAAGCACATTGTACAGAGGATGCAGGATGAAACTTATGTAATTAGTGTTGTGGGATTCACAACTGCCCTCCTACCATTGCTCGATGTCGAGAGGAAGAGAGAGGGTTTACCACAGGGGACGTGCGAGGTATGGAATGAAGCAAGGGCGAGTGAGAAACGAGAGTGGAACATAAATTGCAGTAATTTGTATTATACTCATTCAACCACCACATTACATGGTGCCACCCCTTAGTATTTATAGGGCATACCAGGGGCCATGGACTTTTTACAATAGGGTTTAGATCAAGCAGTCAGTGATAGTGTTATCGTGGTGACGGAAAAGACGTACTTTGGTGACCTGCTCTGCCCACGACGCTAGCTGCTTCCTTGGTCAACTGACGCTCGGCCTAGCGCTGACATCACTGGTCTGGGGAAATCCGTGTTGTCGTAGGAGACAAGTGGGGGTCACGCATATGACTGATCCTCATCGATCGGTAAGCCTGCACATGAGAGTTAAAGAAAGAGCAGGGGTAAGGGGTCAGTCGACATGACTAAGCCGACGAACTTTCGCCAAGATGGTGCTACTTAAGGCGAAGGACTCAGAATCCGAGTAAAGCCAACTAAGAGACCTCCGCAACGGGTCAGCAAGGACCGCGGGACTGATTGGGGGTCCCTGACGCAGGTTCCTCCTCCCAACAAGTGTACAAGAAAATGAAGTAGGCCTGTGTTCTTGAAGAACATCAGTATGGATACTCAAATCTCGACACTACTACATATGATTTATTTGTAGCAACCAGACATATTTTAAGTAGAAGCGGACAGTGATGAAGCTGCCCCTACTGTATGTGCACTGCAGACTCACTCAACTAGCTGCACCTACAAATAAGATAGTATGGGCGGCTAGTGATTGAGTCGTCTCAACTATGGTTGTACTAAGGATGACCTAAGTGTCCCGACAAATCAGATAGTAGAGACGGCGGGTAACGCCATCCACCACTAGGACTGGTTCTGTTTGTAGGGGTGGCTTGTATCAGTTGCATGTACTTTCTGATATGTAGGCCGGTTGGTGATTGGGCTGCTCCTACAAAAGCTCTAGCTACAAAGCTACAACCTCCCCTTCTTTCTTCTCGAACCAAATCAACAAAATAGAGCCTGTGGTAGGAGCGGCTGGCGAAATCGCATCTACCAACCGTCTTCAGCCACTCCGATAGCACCAGAGTGTCATCCCAAGATTTGTGGTCATGATCTTTTCTAGTAACTATACAAATGATTTTATTTATAGTGTACTAAATTTAGTAGAATATGTAACTTTTGGGTTATGAAAGATAAACCATTAACATTATATTGAATATATTTCCACGGTACATCAACAAATATATTCTGAATATTTGTTTGTTATTGATTATACTGAAGTAACAATCGATGTCAAACTATCAGTTGGGATACAATATCAGAAAATGAATAAAAATTGAGTTCTATAGTTGGGGATGTAAAATTTCAATCAGTGCGATATTGATGATAAATTAGCCTTCAATGTGTATTTAGATTTAAAGTTACAAGTACAGGCAATTTTATTAACTTCACAATAACAAACTTTTTTATTATTTCTCGAACACAAAGATGAGCGGCGCATCCTTAAATTAAGAAGATGAAGAAACTGTATGAAGAAACCCTTTACCACAGAAAAATAACAGAACTACACCAGATACGCACCGCCCTCACTCTCACCAAAAGACAGAGACTTATTACCCTTTCAAAACATTGAAGGAATTGACACAAAAAGAAACTGAGGATAGTGACCACTACAACGCATGGGGTATAGTGACTACTGAGCAGTTTGACAGTCAGCAAAGTGGCACCCGTAGCATCAGTTAGACTCCAAATACTAATCTTCAATGTTAGTCCATGCCCAGCCCAGATGCTGTCCGACTCATCTCTTCCTCAATGCCCTTTGCTCAGTTCCATGATTCCTCGTACGCACTACGCAGGCAGAGGCATTCATGCTCTACATTGCCGCAATGGCGCAGATGTCTACCAAGAAGGTCCAACAAAGTCCGTTGTGGCAAAAGCCATTATCGTCCTAGAGTATTGGCCACAAATAACTAGCGCTACTAGAAACTGAAAATTCCAGTATTTGCGGCAGAGGACCACCAGCTGCGTCACATGAGCTCTGTTTGGCAGCAGTAGTCATCTGCCTCCCAGTGGTGTCACGTGACGACTCCACAACAGCAAGCTCACAGCGATACACTGCCGAACCTCATGGAAACGAAAGGAACAGGCACCGAGCCATTTGGATCGAAACAAACGTGAACATGGAGATTTGGATCTGGCTAGTTTGAGATCTGTGCAATCTTCCATGAAAATGATGTTATCTTGGGATTCAAGTATTTAGTGCTCTGAATTCATTAATTTGCTATTTATGTGGTTGCATTATATCATATTACTAACTACAAAGGTGCCCCTTCATATAAATAAAATAATATGTTATATCTGGCCCAGTCAAAGTAGTATCATGAAGCGATGAATATCACATCATTTAGTTGTTACATAGTATCAAAGTATTCATATGGTTTTATAGTCATGGATATGAAGCCAAAGTTGTATATCTAAGATTACACTGGTTTCTCTCTCTCTCTCTTCTCTCTCTCTCTCTCTCTCTCTGTGTGTGTGTGTGTGTGTGTGTGTGTGTGTGTGTCTATGTGTGTGTCTTTAATAAGGTATGAAAAATATCTACCATAAAACAAACCATATATATGCAATGAGCTAGGTCCGTGATGGTGGTATCTTATATATTGTCCCAAAGGAGGTCATAGGAGGCTCATCAATCGCAAAATGGAAGGCTTTGTACCCAAGTGCATCAACCTTACATACATGATAGCAGATAACTAGTTCATTGGAATGGGTTTTCATGCAGTTTAATAGGCATGGGAGGCAGCAGGGAACCGAAACGTGGGGTAGTTGGTATGGAGACTTGTGTGTGTCACGCCTATTGCATCTCACAGAAGCTAGATGCATGCGTGCCCTGCTGCCCACACAGGATCTGGAGAGAATGGGAATTAGGGAGGACCTCGTGTGGAGACCGTGCAGGATAAGGGAGGCGACGTAGAACAGGAGGCGGTGCTGCGGATCGAGACCAAGGGAGTAGCGAGTGCTGTTTGAGCTTGCAGATCGGTGGTGCTGGGCCCTGGGGAGAAAGAATACGGCTATCAAAAAAAAATATAGTAAGAATGCCTAAACTCCTGATATATCATAGTGAAACAATGCAAAGCAAAGTAATGAATAATCCTGCTTTTATTGTCAATAACATTTGAATCAAAAAATATGCAGGATCGGCATATGTATGGTGAAGCATCTCCATGGCATTCACATCGAATCAAGTATAAACGAGAAGAAAGATGAATGCAGGTCTGGCTCGGAGTAATTAGTATGTGCAAAGACCACCACAAGCTCTTACTCGTGTTCAGACAGAACCTCAGAGGAACGTGTACAATGCTTTCGTTTCCAGCCTATTGTCCGGCCTGGAGGTATGTAGTGTAGCTAGGTGCACACAATCTTAAACTTTTGCTGACGATCATCTATCAAAATATAAAAAGGAAATTATTACCTGTTAAACACGTACTCTGCTAGTCTGCTATGGAGAGCGAGTGAGAGCATCGAAATGCAGCAGGAGTAGGAAGGGGTTGGCAGATGCTGCCTATCTTGGACTAGTACATTAAATACAAGAAATACACTGCAGAGGGGGCTAGCATTGTTCCCTGCCAATAATAGAAGATTTGACATGGATGAGGAAAGCAGCATGCAGTTAGCAGCTACAATTTCGGACGCCTGACCCCTACTGCATACATTTATATATGTTGGCATTCATGCACCAGATGTCCTACTCCTGTTTAGATTTCGACGTCGCATCTGTGAGTTGTCAATTTGAAAGATGACTCAGCTTAATTACTATGTACTCAATTGATAATATATATAGTTCTACAAAATAAAGGACTATCTAAAGGGACTTCTTTGAAAACTTTGTAGCAGGCATGTACTCATCTATGTAGATATAGCAGGCATGCTAAAATACACCTCTCATGCTAAAATACACCTAGACGGTGATGCAACCCTAGTCTACTGTGCTAGTACTAGTCTTTAAGTAGAGTATGCAATAATGTGATATCAACTAGTCCCTAGCATGCCAGCAATAAGTATTTTGACATGGTGGATGATCACTTTTGAGAGCCTGGGCGGCTCAGCCACATGACTGGTGCTCTCTTTCTGTTTGCGCAAGGCCGGGACGATGGGGTAGAAAATGTGAGATTTCTTTGGGAGTTCGGAAGTAGTTGAGACAATAAAGAATAGGAATAGCAGGCATATCGACAACATCTGTCAGGATTCCAAAAAATATCACTTGGAATAATTAGAGGTGAGTGCCATGACGAGGCTTGGTTCACGGTTAGAACATGTCTTGTAAGTGTAGCACGAGAATCTGAGTACTACGTGGTCCTTAGTCATTCATTTACTCCCTCTGTCACATAAAACTATAATTTCGGGAAAAATTTGGTAAACGATAATTTAGACACAAGCAATAGTAATGGTACATTATATGGTGTTCAAATTTGTTAAAACGATAATTAAGTTCGGAAGTGTAAATTATGTAAACCAATTGGTATTCAAAATACTGAGGAAAATCCATCCATTTGAAGGATATCAAGAGCGCATTACACATCTTGTTAGCGGTCAAGGACACTAATCAAATAATTGCTTTGCAATGTCAGATGTGTGGGTAGCATGTTTTTCAACATGAATACTGTTTTGAGGATATGGCTCTGTGTGATTATTAAATGACATAGTACCATCAGCGGGTATGGCATCTATATAACCGTTATGTTCTAGTGAGGTGTACCAGCACAACACTAGACAATAGAGGTTGCAGGATGAGTGATAACTTTGAGGGCACATTGATGTTCATGGGAATAGGAGGCAGAACGGGAAGGAAATATTCTGTGGTCGAAATTCCAGATAGCCACACTGCTCTAGAGTTGCAGTTCTGATTCAGAACTTCTGAAGCTCATTGGCACAGGTGTCGCTGCAGAAAGAAGATGGGTGAGGCAGAGTGCCATGGACGTTTTCCACAGGCGTATGCTATGTCTTCTAGATGAGCACCACATGAACGCCTGTCCACCAGCACTGAGAGCCAGAGAAAAGACATCATGATCAGCAGTGCCTATTTTCTCAAGCAAAAACCAAATAAACCAAGTTTCTTCGTTTTCTGTAAAATCTTTAAGGTCCTTAAGCCCATCCAAATGGAAAAGAAAATCAAATTTTTTGTCAGTTCCTGAATTGAATGAATTGCATGGATTACAAAAAAAACATGCACAGTTTGGCAACATCATCTTTTTCGTTTCGATTGGACCCATGGATGAGAGGAACAGCACAAGGGAGAAATAATGATCACTTTGAGCTCCTACCTCGCACTATCGGAAACGGCTTCTTTGCCGAGTGCTACAATCTTTGTCGAGTGTCAGAACAAAGGCACTCGACAAAGAGGATCTTTGCCGAGAGCCAAACAAAGCACTCGGCAAAGATCTCTTTGCCGACTGCCCGACACTCGGCAAAGAGAAGCACTCGGTAAAGAAGACCTTAGCCGAGTGCCCGGTTCTTGGTAAAAAGAGGAACTCGGCAAACAGGGGCCTGGACTGACGGCATCCGTGGCCGTCCCCTTTGCCAAGAGCCATGCCGTCAGGCACTCGGCAAAGAAGCCACCGTTGCCGAGTGCCAGCCACTCGGTAAAGGGCTGTCACGTGGCACTCTTAGGGCCGGCCGGGGTGACATACTTTGCCGAGTGCCACGGGGAACGGCACTCGGCAAAGGCCTCTTTGCCAAGTGCCACGCAGTCGGCACTCGGCAAAGACCTGTTTGCCGGATGCCACCAACAGCACTCGGCAAACATTTTTTTGTTTTTTTCCCAAATTTTTTCTAGGGCCTTGATACAGTAAATACATCTTAACTTCAAAATTTGGGACAATTTTGACTTCTTTTGCTATATTTCTTCAATTAGTTTTGTTTCTTTAAATTTTTCCGACAACTCCAAATTTGAACTGCAGTTACATGAAATAATAGAATTTGGTCATTCAAAAAATAATATTCATGATATTTGGAGTATGTTGAGGCCGTATCCAGGACCTCGCATGAAGTTACAACCATGTTGGTGTCGTAAATGATGAGTTACGTGCAGAAAAAGTGTTTTTTAATTATAAAAAATCCAAACAAAGTTCAAAAATCACGAAACTTGTCGAGATGTTGAGATGTCAATTTGATCACATGTGGAGATGTCTGGGTTTTGGACATCCGACATCGCAACTTGCTCGAAACATTTCCAATTTTTTATCGTATCTTATACATATGATAACATGACGTCTCGACAAGTTTCGTGATTTTTGAACTTTGTTTGGATTTTTTATAATTAAAAAACACTTCCACCGCACATAGTTGGTTTTTTTTCGTGGACAAGACTTTCAAACTTTTGGGTGAGTTTATGGACATGGCCTCAAAATACTCTCTCAATCATGAATATAATTTTTTGAATGGTTGCATTTTATTGTTTGATGTACCTGCAGTTTAAATTCGGATTATGCAGAAAAATTCAAATAAAAGAAATAAATAAATGAAATATAGCAAAATATTATAAAATAGTCCCAAATTTGAAAATGTTCTTGAATACAATATACTTGGGCCACAGAAAAAGTCTGAACCCAAAATTCAAAAAAAAATCTTTGCCGAGAGCAAAGAAAGGCACTCGGCAAAGAGTCTCTTTGCCGAGTGCCTTCAGCGTGGCACTCGGCAAACAGTCTCTTTGTCGAGTGCCTAAGGCCAACTCTCGGCAAAGGTGAAACATAGCTCTTTGCCGAGTGCCTACATTGCAGCACTTGGCAAAGGGCTGGACACTCGGCAAAGCAGGTCAACTATACTCCTACCCGATCGATCGAGAAACACGTTCATCCATCAGATCCATCCATCAGACCAGCCCGACCGAGTAACCACCCCCCGGTGATCTATCCGGCGAGCCCCCCCGCCGATCGATCTAGCGAGCCCCCTCTCGACGATCCGACGAGCCCTGCTCCCCCCGACGATCCGGCGAGCCCCGCCCCCGCCCCCGCGATCCGGCGCCGGCCGCCCGAGATCCAGCGCCGGCCAGTCCACCCGAGCCCCCTTTCCCACGGCGGTCGATCCGCCCGAGCCCCCGCCCCCCCCCCCCCGTCCGTTCGATCCGCCGAGCCTCCCCCCGAGCGCCGCCCCACCGGTGGAGCTCGACTCTGGTCATCCCCACCCTCCGGGCAGTCCCCCCACCCACCCCGAGCGGTCCACGGAGCGCTGCCCCCCTCCCCCCCCCCCCCGTCGAGGTCGACTCCGGTCGGTCCCCGCCCGCGGCGAATCCTGGCCCCCTGCCCCAGTGAAACAGGAAGGAGAAGGAAAAAAAGAGGGAAGGAGGAGGCGGAAAAGGAAGAAGAGAGGAAGGAGGAGGAGGAGGGAAGGAGGAAAAAAAAAAGGGAAGGAGGGAGAGGAAGGGAAAGAGGAGGAGGAGGAGGGAGGAAGAAGAAGGAGGAGAAGGGGGAGGAGGAATCTCGAACCAAAGTTCTTCCGTACCGTTCATCCACGCCATCATCTTCGCACGTCGCCGGAGAAGAAGGTAAAGTCCTAGGGTTGTCGGCCTTCGTATCGGTGTGTCGTTGACGGCCTTCGTGTAGAAATTTTGATTGTTTGGGCTTTCGTGCCCCAAATGTACATGTCAGCCATCGTGCTAACTTTTTCTTGCATGTTTTCGAAATCTCCCCATGTAGGGGAGGTTCTGCCAAAAGTTTTTACTAATAGTGATGTCTTTGTTGTTTTGCAGAGCAGGACGTATCGGTGGGGACCCGAAGCACCTCTCCACCGCCACCTTAGGTATAAAACACCTCTCTTCCTTATAGTTGTTGTATGTAGATCGCGTAACAGAGTTAGGCATCTCCTGTCCGAAAGGGATACACGGTCGCTGGTATGCGGATCAGTGCATATCTGCGACGGTATCTCTTTCGAATTGTCCATGTTTTTTTGACAGCCTGAGGATGCATAGATGGGTTAGCTTCCATGTTTTGCTTCCGTCTGACTCGGAGTTTCAGCAGCACCCCCCGTTGTTCTCCGGATAAACACCCTCCCCGCTAGGACGTGTATCGGGAGAACAACGGGGAGGTGCTGCCGAAATTCCGTCTCGGACGGGACCAGAGCATGGAAGCTAACCTCATCTACGCATCCTCGGGTGGGAATAGGACCTATCCTTCACCTATTAGATGGTAAGAACGCCTTGTAGATGCAAATACTGGTTTTATTACTTGCTTACATTGGCGCATGATAGAGGATGGCTAACCGTGAGTGGATGTACACGGGCTTCATAAGTAAGACCTCGGAATGGGTTAGGGGGACCAATGCTTTCCTGGAACATGCATTTGGCCCAGCTGCTAAAGGTTCGAGTCGGATGCTGTGTCCCTACAACAAATGTAAGAACAAGAAAAAAGAGACAAAAACGTGCCGTGGGAATAGATATTCACAATAATGGTTTTGTTCCAAACTATACCCACAGGATCCACCATGGTGAACACCATCGTATTAGGGAGGAGGTGGTGAGATAGCATTGAAGTCACAACTGGGCATTAGTCGAGACGGCTTCGATCTCGTATTGACAGTTCTTGGCACACTCCTTTCGGATCCTCACACCCTGCCGAAGAACACGTACGAGTCACAGAGACTCCATCATGCACTTAAGATGTCGTATGAGGGGATCCAAGCTTGTTCGAAGGGGTGCGTCCTGTTCAGGAAAGACCACGAGGAAGCAACACACTGTCCAAAGTGCAAAGCCTCTAGGTTTGTGGAGGTAGAAGGCAGTGATGGCAAGAAGAAACAGTCTAAGATCCCCAAGATGGTCGTACCACACCTTCCTTTCCTACCGAGGATCCAACGGCTGTACATGACAGAGGAGTCCGCGAAACAAATGATATGGCACAAGAAAGGAAAAAGATACAGTCCAGACAAGATGATACACCCAGCGGATGGTGATGCATGGAAGCACTTCGATAACATGAATCCTAGCAAGGCTATGGAGGCTCGTAATGTACGCATAGCACTGGCAACAGATGGGTTCAATCTGTTTGGAATGATGGCTGCCCCGTACACTTGTTGGCCCGTATTCGTGATCCCCTCAAACTTTCCCCCGACGTCATGTTCGAACCCAAGAATGTGTTTTTAACGCTGATAATACCTGGATACCCGGGCAACAATATGGGTGTGTTCATGCAGCCATTGTGGGATGAATTGCAACATGCTTAGGAAAATGGGGTACTAATGTATGACCGAGCTACAAAACAAAACTTCATAATGCATTTGTGGTACCAGTATTCAATGCATGACTTCCTGGCGTATGGCTTATTCAGCGTGTGGTGTGTTCATGGAAAGTTCCTGTAACAACCCAAAAATCCGAACTACAAAATTTTTCATGAAAACCCTACATGGTGATGTGACATGTCATGCATTGCATCCTAATCACATGTTAACATGTTGTCACACCCTAACTTGAACCATCTTTCAATAGAAGTATTACAATGTTTCATTTGTAACTAACCTCAATGTTTCACTAGTTACAAGTGCATGTTCCACAAACTCACCCTGCATGTAACAATAG
>CM041636.1:43468514-43478616 GCA_023333625.1 Bothriochloa decipiens | reverse complement strand
GCCCAGCCTGCCACCCTCTCCTCTCCTTTCTCTCACGCGCGCCGGCCCAGCCATGGACTCGGCCCAACACCGAGCCATGCTCGTTTGAATGCGCGCAGCGCCCCGCCGAGCCACTGACCCGCGGGGCCCAAAGGGGAGTCCCACCTGTCATCACCCCCGCTGCTCGTGAAGTAGTGGAGTCAGACCCTAAACAACAAGAGGAGGCGTTAGCAACTGAATCTAAAATTCCCTCAAATCTCTCTCCTGTTTTGGTTGTAATAGAGCCCCATGTTAAGGGAATGCACTACACTCTAGAGGACGACAAACCTCATTTTTCTTCTCCCTTTGGATTCAAGGGAGAGATTTCGAAGATTTTGGGAATGCCTCAAATTTGCTAGTTCCAGTGAGTCCTCTAACACTCTACATCATCTCGGAATGACGACGGTCCGCACCATGAGTCTTTTCCTATGGAACACATCAAAGGACTGTCGGCCATCATGAGTTATTTGAAGCTGAGGTATGAAACTTTGTGCATCCATGTTGAAATTTGGGGGTTTCTCTATGGTGTTTAGGCAGCTACCTGCTACAAAATCAATATTTCTTCAAATAGATAAAAGAAACGGGAAAATTTAGAAGTGATGTGCATCAACAATTCACAATCAAGATACCATTTAGTAGAATCAATCCCATGCTATACGACTACACTAAAATAGTGCTATTTGGGCAGAGCAATAGAATCAACCATGTGAGCACCAAAAATGTAATCCAATTGAACTCAAGAATACGACAACCTAAGTTGTTTGGGGAACTCATGTGAAGGCCTAGTAAAACCTGCTTCTAAAGACGTGGATAATTAAGCGAAGAGATTCCAAATAACTAACCTAAGTTGTTGCACCAATAAGATCCCCCAAAATTTTGCTTTGCTTGATACAACAAAAAGCATATTGCCAAGGGTGGACAGGCACCTAGTCTATTCTATCCGCTTCAACTAAAAGAGGAGCAGTGCTGCTCCAGTAAAAACTACTTATCCTCATGTTTTACTTTTTTGCTTGACTTCCTGTTGCAATCGTCTACCTAATATGGCTGCTCACGTGCTTGACAAAACAAAGTTTAGAGTCAGGTCCATCCCTGAGTATCTGGTACACTTCAGTACCAGCAAGAACTGCTGGGAATGTAACAAGCAAGATGGCTGCCACTATTGACTAATAAAGTACCCGCATTCACTGAAGATATCTATTTTCCAAGTCAGCTCCACTCATAATCCGAATCCCAGCATGAAAATCATAACAAAGAACAGCTATTGGCAAAACGCAGCAGAAACTCAAATTCGCTCACTTGGATAGATCCATGTCTTCACAGCCTCGTGGTCCAGGGCGATGGTGCAGGGCCCATACTCAACCTCCACACCGGGCCGACGGGAGCATCCCTTACCAGCACGCTTGCCCCGACCTCGACCCCGACCCGAGCCTCCCCTGCCAGCACGAGCTGCAGAGCGACCCCGGCCACCAGCCTGTGCGGGTGCTGGTGCCACCACCTCCGCAGCCCGCCCCTCCTCCTGAGCTGCAGGGCGCCCCCGGCCACCAGCCGGTGCCGGTGCTGGTGCCACCTCCGCCGCAGCCCTCTCCTTCTCCCGCTGCCTCCTGGTGAAGGATTCGAGGAATCGGTCCTCCACAGCCTTCTGGTCAGCCTGTCGCGAGCACCCCTCCCCCGCGGGGACACCTGGCCACCCCACACCGCCGCCGCCACCTGGATCCACCACCAGGCCCCGCTGCGCCGCTACCTGAGGGGACGCTGGAGGGGGCCTCTCTTTCTCCAGCCGCCTCTTAGTGAACGAGTCGACGAAGCGGTCGAGCGTCGCCTGCCGCGCCGCTCCGCCGCCCGCCGCCGGTGGTGGCCTGTGAAGCGGCGCCCTCGCCGACGGTGGCGCCGGGGCGGGGGCGGAGGACGACGCGAGGGCGCAGGCTGGGTCGATCTCCTCCACGGCGGCCTCCCAGTCGAAGCCCTGCGGCGGCAGCGGATGTTGAACCGGCGCCGGGGCGGGGGCGGGGGCGGGGGCGGAGGCCGACGCGATGGCGCAGGCTCGGTCGATCTCCTCCACGGCGGCCTCCCAGTCGAAGCCCTGCGGTTAGGGTTACGTGAGCAGGGCGCAGGCGGGGAGATTTTGGGGGGGAAGATGGGGGAAGGCGGGGGGGGAGCAGAGCACTTACGTCGTCATCGTAGAAGTCGACGGCGGCGTGCCGCGGTGGCGCAGACATCCGCCGCCGGGGCGTTGGAGAAGCTCGGCGAGGGTCGGGGACTGGGGGTTTTGGGGAGGGCGCGGGCAATTTGGGCGGGGAGATTGAAAGGTTTGGAGGGAAAAGGGGGGCGGAGCCGCTGGTGGCGTAACGGAGAAGACGATGAGCCAGCATGGGCCATTGGGCCACGGGGCTTGGCGATCAGACCGACCCAGTTTTGGAGTTCCGGCCCAATTTCTAGCAGGCTATCGGCTGATAGATATACCCCAACCACTTTGGTGCATGTCGCTGTGATGGCCCGTTAATGATGAACAAAGTGTGAATAATAGTCACATCATTCACCGAAGCTGACCAAAAGATAGAATCACATAAGTGTCAAGCATCTTTCGAACAATGATGTTTGACACAATGATGTTTGACACTTTATTTTTAGGAAAGCCATTTGGCGCACTTTATTGATTTTGTATAATAGTCATATCATTCACCAAAGCTCTTAGAAGAAAACTAAGGGGTTCATTGACCTAATTACATGATGATTTATTTTGAGTAAAATGCACCCAGGTACTTAAACTATTGGCCTTCTCCCATCTAGGTACTCGAACTATGAAACCGACTATCTGGGTATATGATCTACCGTCAATGCACACCAAAGGTCTAAATTTTGCCGCGTCATGACCAATTTTTAAAAAAGACCCTATAACCTTTTGGTTTCTCGCAAATAAGTCCTTCAGCCGTCGCCGCCGCGCGCACAGCCCCTGCAGCGCTCGCCCGGGCAGCGACCGCGTCCGGCGGCCTTGCCCTGGGCGGAGAGCGCTCAACCGCGTCTGGCGGTCTTGCCCTGGGCGAAGGAGCACTCGACCGCACATCCGCGGCCGGTGCACACGTGGTACCCGCGGCCAGCGCTCGCTGCCGACCCTTACGCCCACCTGGAGGAGCTTGCGGCCGCGCCCGGCGGAGCGACCAACGCCCGCCCACAGCCATGCTCGACGGAGCTCGTGTCCCCTCCCTTCTTCCCTCCTCGCCTATCCACGCCGCGATGGAGCCACACGGAGCCGTGCCGCGACGCCACCGCCGTGTTTGCCGGCCTTTCCTTCGAGAGCCCCAGTGAGGCAGAGGCCTTCGAGGATGCGCTGCTGTGCCAGGCCTGCATCAACGTCTCCTTCCTGTCTGGTGGCCGCGAGGCCTGCGTGCCGCGGCTCGACACAGCCCGCGGCGCGGGTGTGCTCTGCGACCTTCTAGGTGAGGCCATGGGCGCCGTCGGTGCAGTACGTGGGCGGCCTTGCTATCCAACCACGTGCGCGAGGAGATGGCCGTGCAGGACTACGCCGAGCTGCTGGGATACTCCCTCGACGAGCTCGGCTGGGTGCTGGACGCCATGTCCGACACCGATGGCAGTCTAGAGCTTGACGTGTCCGGCTCCGGCCGCGACGGCGGCTCCACGGGGCGACGAGCCGAGGACGACCTCCACGTGTGGCTCTGCGTGGCACGCATAGGCAGCAGCCGACACGGAGGCGGGCGAGGGAGGAGCTCCGCTGCCCGACGAGGGAGGCCGCGCCGCTGTTACTTCAAGAGGGCCGTCCTCGTCCAGGCCGGCGAGTCCACGCCCGTGGGCGCCCTCTATCGCGCTGCTCGCAGAGTCGGAGGATGAGGTGCCGCTCGAGGCGAGCAGCATCACCGGGGTCGGAGCAGGGGCACGTCAAGGTCCGCGACAGGGGCAGGGCGAAGCAGGGCGGAGCAGCACGCGTGCATCCCGAAGCAGGATGGAGCGGCGCAGAGCGGGGCTGAGCGGCGCGCGTGTCCCGGAGCAGGACGGAGCGCGCGTGAGCGGCCGACCGGCCGCGGTGAGCGCACTCGCGGCGGGGCCTGACGGCGTTGCTGGGGCCAGGGCAAGGACAAGACGAGGAAGGAGTTATTTGCGAGAAACCAAAAAGTTATGTGGTCTTTTTTAAAAAATTTGCTCTGATTTTAGATCTTTGGTGTGCATCGGCAATAGATCAGGTACCCAGATAGTCGGTTTCATAGTTCGAGTACAAAGGAGACCAATAGTTTGAATACCTTGGATGCATTTTACTCATTTATTTTGCATAGCTACCCTAGCTAATTCATGAGCCACAATATTGGCTTCCTGCGTACAATGGTTGATGGAAATAGAGACAAAATTGAAAGATTCTTGCTCAAAAGAAAAAGACAAGTGTCAAACATATAATCTTAATAAAGGCCATGTAACAGAACCTCGTTGAGAAAGTCAAAAAACACCCAACAATCCCAAATGGCAAAGAACACCACCCGACGTGTTGGATTTTAGATGAAACAAAGCAAGCGTGATAGTTTGGCTTTGCCTTTGTAACTGTAGGGATCTTCCAAATAGCTCGGACACGGTTTATCCATGCCATCGTAGGTTGACTTGGCTTGATATAGTCTAAAATAACATAAGCGCTGAGTACACCGGTCAAAATAATTATAGTTACAGTATTTGATGAACTACGCTACATAGCATACACGGTTTTACCAAATACGGAGCTAGTTGTTCGTCAAAGGCTTCTCTATTTAAAATATTTCCTTCAAAGGACGACATTAAGTATCTATTGTCATGCACTACCAAGGAGAACGCGTCTTCTTGAATGTAACGTGATCTGCACACTAGAATTCTATGTTCACGTGCAAATAGAAGTTGCATTTCTCACTTCTTCTTTCACACAACTAGTGGTGAATCTAAGAAAAATAAACGTATATCATTTCTTACAAGCCAAATAAAAAGTAACATTGCACTCATTAGAGTTGACTTCGTTTTGTGACTCTGTTTCTCACTTCTTCATGCATGTGTTTCGAAAAAAATAGACCATGTTTCGTGAGTTAACTTCAAGTTTATTTTGATCAAATCACAATGATACTTACAACACTAAAAGTTTTGTTACACTAATCTATAGTAACAAATTGTATAGACAAAGGCCCATTTAGCATGATTTGAAAATGACTTGGTTTCTCGGCTACAGTGTGTGGAGAGGTCAGCGTCGGTAAAATTAAATTTAATGGTTTCATCGCCTTTTCTGAATTGCAAAAGGGCTCCTTGGGCTTGCTTTGCTACCAAACGGGGCCTCCAACTCACAAAGACAATACTGATTTTGATGGTTTTAGAAAAGTCGTCCGAACCCAATGTCGAAAACAGAATCAAATTTTCTTTATATGGTGGGCGCATCGAATGGCTTAGGCCTACTAATTTGTATGCTTAATTGCGCCGAGCTCTACATCGGCTCGGTTTGAGACTTTTAGCTCCGCGTGCGTCCTCGTCGGACCGCGAAGTGCTCTAGAGGTGATCCAATTACTCTCAAAGCGGCTCAACACGTCGTTACTACTTAAGAGACATCTTCGTCGTTCGCTTCCTCTGGTCGCCAATAGTGTCCCTAATTGTAACTTTTGTTTCTCTTTTGCTTCGGTAGTATAACCTGGGTAATAATATATAGAGTAAATTACGCTCACCATATAACAACTATCTATGTAGGTGTATGTTAATCCAATATCTTATAATTTGCTTAAATTAATATAATAACTATTTAGGTGAGTGCATGTTGATCCAACATCTTCTAATCTATGTAATTTCGAACGATAACTTGGCTCATTAGTGCATATACGGTCCAAATATTGTAATAATATGTCTTTTTATACTCTAACACACCATTCAACTCGTTTGCTATATATGATATCATTTATGAATGTGGCCGAATATAAAAATTCCCATTGATTTTATAAATATTGAAAATACTAAACCGATCATTTATTTTTATACTATATATATTATTATTTTTATTTCATCAGCTTTCATCCCTATACCCATGATCATTCATGGTTTGTTAAACTTGATACATGGGTTGTTCACCGTACAAGAATTAAGGACTAATAGGTTCTTTTCAAAAACAAGAATCGATAAAATTTGGCTTTTTATTTTTTTTGTTCGGTTTAGTTATAACCAAAGTATTAAAATTCTTGTGCCAGTTTACCAACCCAAGAAAAAATAAATAAAAAAGAAGGGAAAAAAAGGCCACCATTGTTGAAAGAATGTAATTGACAAATAAAAATAATGTAGTAGGCACAAAAAGAAGATGACGCGCAACAGTTACACTGGAATGGTTCAGAAAAAGCCCAGAGGGAGGGTGAAAATAGTAGACACAAAAAGAAGATGATGCGCAGCAGTTACACTGAAATGATTCAAAAAAACCCAAAGAGAGGGTGAAAGGATTTATTAAAAACTTAAAACTTGACTCAATGGATTAACAATTGTGAAGGTTCCGTAGACTCCCACGAAAGTTTTGAAAGGACAGGTAGTGAGTACTTGTTTCCCTTTAAGCTTACTAAACTGAAATAAAGTAACCTTTTATATTAGGCCAAATTTATAAATAATATCATAATATAGTAAATGAGGAGTATTGGAGAAGTATTGGGATGGGATGAGTGTGTTAGAGTGTATCTTCCGATGATAATGACCAAGGGTATACAAAGACACGTCGTTATGATACTAGGACTATATATGCACCAATGAGTTAAGTTCTCGCATTAAATTAAATAAATTAGAAGATATTAGACTAATATACACCCATCTAAATAGTTTCTGTATTAAATTAAATAAATTATAAGATGTTGGATAAATCATAACCATTTTTAAACATTTTTTATACTCTTTGATCACTAAAATGTAGAAATTTTTGAAAAAAACCGCTTTCCTTTTGTATATGGCAATATCGTTTTGGACCTTTCGGACCGTTTTCGTCCTTACCGGCGAGCGGTTCCCCTTTTCCTTTCCTCCGCGTCTCCCCCTCGTCGAGTCGCCGTCGCTCCCCCATCCCATTCCGGCCAGCCCAACGGCGCAACCGCGAGCACAAGCCCGCTGCCGGCCAGCCGGTGCTGTCCCTTCCCTCCCCGCCGCGTCACCGCTCACCTCACGCACAGCCACCTGCTCCGCGTCGGATCTCTACAGCGAGCGAGCGTCACCCGCGGCTCTCGTCGCCGTCGCCGTCACCAACCCGTCATCGTCTCCTTGCCTGCGAAGTCAAGTCTCCTCTCCCCCAGCGCAAAGTCACCACCACAAAAGAAAAAAAAAAAATTCCAACCCAACCACCTCCTCTGCCGGGCTAGCTGCTGCCCTCCGCTCGCTTTATTTAACCCAAACCAGCCGTCCGCCACGGCGACCCCGACGACTCCCCCGGCCGCCTCCCCCGCGAGCTCGCCCTCGCCGCCGACCATCCACTTCTCCAAGCGCCGCCGCTTCCACGGGGCCGCCGAAGCCGCCACGGGAAACTCTCAGCCGAGGGGCGGCGGCAGGGGCTCCGCCCCTAGCTGCCGCTCGTCGACTCCGCCTCCTCGCCTTTCTCTGCCGGCGGCGGGGTTTGACCCGCTCGACCCGGACGCTGACCCGCCCCCCAAGCTGCTGATGCCCGACGAGCTCAAGTCCTGCAAGAAGGCGCTCAAGGCGCTCGAGGACAAGCTTGCCAAGCCCGCGAAGCTTGCCAGGGAGTTCCACAGCCTCCCGGTATGTAAATTCCTCTCCCTCCCCTCTCTTCCTCCAACCTCTCCTTACCGTGATATCGTGCGCGAAATCAGGATTGTCTAGTCTAGCTATCTAGTACATCATTTCCCTTCAGATTTACTAGAATAATAAAGGGAACATAAATAGGAGTAAACCTTATTTAGGTGTGTTACCATGAGCTGAGGACCCCAGCAGAATTGGGTTGCCAAAGAAAATGCAGGGGGCGAATCTTGTTCCTTACCTTGAGACTACTGTGAGATCTTCCACACTAAGGCGAGTGTAGTTTGCTTCTATACGAAGCGTCTAGGTAGGCTCTGGTGTACACTGTACAGATACAATGATAAGTCTTGGACACAATGATTATTTGATTGCAATGATAAGTCATGTTCCTTAAATTTTCCCGCACTGCATCTGTATCATAACATAGCATGTAAACATTATCTTCACTTCAAATCCAAGATTTTTACCAGCAAAACATACTTGATGAGTAAATGCTTATAGCTTCACAATACTGCTTCACTCAAACTAGCACTTAGGCAAACAATTGCTAAACCTGCTCTAGTTATACTCCCTATCCTCTTCCACAAGCCAGTCATTCCCGTTGCCGTAGCTTCTCTTTCAGGACATATGATTGCATAGTTTTTGAGGTTGCACTAATGCAGTGATGCCAACCAATACTAAATTCTTTATAAACAACTGAATTATATGCTGTTAGCACATTGCTGTAACAAGTGCAAAAACCCATGATGCTGGATTTATTTCTCTTCCTATTTATTTAGGTGAAAGAGAGAGAACTAATCCCATTTTTTTTAGTTAAGTCCAATGCACCAAGAAATCACACATTTGTCTCTCCCATTTCTTTCATTTTTTTCTCAAATTCGTTGGACATTTTTTTTTAATATATGCACAGAAGAGTTGTGTATCATTGTGCTAATTAAGTTTAAGAAATACAACCACACCAACACCCCCACAATTAGCTTTTGTTCATTTCTTCCAAATTGTCGAAGCATGACCTTTTTCTGTTTGGGAAACTTTATAAGTTAATTTTCATAGGAAATACTTCTTTGAACTAAGCCAAACCACTACTGAAAACTATCTTGTTTTCAGGATATAAGAACAGAGCTTCAGTCGGCACAGAAATTTAGTGTTGCTCGGAAACAAGAAAATAGGGCAAGAAACCGCTACATTGATGTGTTGCCATGTAAGCTCATGAACTTGTACAGAGTTGCAGGTGTAGATAGGAAGATCTGGTATATATTCATTAATTTTATTTAACTTGATTTCTTTTCCATAGTTGATGGAACCAGGGTACGACTAGAGTCTTCAACAGGCAATGATTACATCAATGCTAGCCGTATAGAGGTAAAATTGACATATTTCCTTGTATTTTTTTTTTATACATGTTACCTTTTCAGTGCAGTAACTCCAATCGTCGCCTGACTTGTGCCATATAAACTTTGACTTCTGCCATATAAACTTTGCAGATTGATGGCGAAAATCAAACAATGTTCATTTCTACTCAAGGACCGCTAGCCAATACTATTGAGGATTTTTGGCAGATGGTATTATGATAATCACTGTCCTGTGATTGTTATGGTCACCAAGTTTGATGGTTTTAAGGTGCTAATATACAACATAACCTTTGTTGTTTGAACTGGAATTTATTTGCTATTTTCTCTTAGTTGATGATAGAATATTAAGTACTATCCACATTTAAATAATTGCAGTGTGATGAGTATCTACCATTGAGCAAGGGACAGGCTATTTTTGGAAAATTTACCATTAAAATCACAAAGTTGAGGAAAGATGGTCAGTTAGTGTTGCGTGGTGTGGAGATTCGGCGGGATGAGGTGAATATATATAAAATTTGTTTTTACATGCTTTCTGTTCTAGGTAAAGTGTAAGACAGGCAGGTTTGCCATGGAGTTTACTATTCTGTATTTTACATCATAGCATATATATTTCGAGGTGAAGAATTATTCTTGTGCCAATACACATAGAAAGACAGACTTGAGTTCAGCTTTGTAGGAGCTTGTAGCTGTGCATAAGGATTTCCCTTCTGCAGGAAAGACTTTGATTATAATTTGAAACTAAGGGTGTGTCGGTGTATGTTGTACTATGGGTTCTTTACCCCTGTTTTCTTCTTAATATAATGAAGCGCAGCTCTCCTGCGTTTTCGAGAAAAAAATATAATGTGGTTGAATTAGATGTGTAGTTTACATTAGTCCTGAGTTACTTTCTGGTCAACCCTAGGGTGCTCATGCATGCTTATGTGGTAGTGAAGGTTTTGGTTTAATATTTTTGGGCCTTTATGTATTATAGGCAAATCAGCCAGATAGTGACACTGCAAAGTGTCCTGGTAACAGTGTGT
>CM041636.1:43389973-43459618 GCA_023333625.1 Bothriochloa decipiens | reverse complement strand
CAGGTGGTGATGAGCTATGCCAGTGACTACAGGCAATCAAAGATGGCGGGAAAAATACCGCTGCACGACGTCAACTATGCACAGCCCCGGGGACAACAACAATCGGCGTTTCTCTATTTTCAGTAGAATTCTTCTAGCACCTCTATTGTGCACCATTTTGGTGGACTAGGACATGTAAGGATATCTGTATGTGTAGGGATTTCTCCCATAGAGACCGCATTTGAGTGGATTTTCTAGATCGTGTATTGTGTGTGTGGTAGCTGAAGGTGTGTGAAATGAGAGGGAGATAGGAGCTCTGTTTATAGGAGTGGCCACCGTGGTGGTAGGTGGGAGCAGTATGATGGGGCTTTTAATCACGGTTGGTACTAAAAACCAGGATTAAATGTGCTTCAATCTTAGTTTTTAATACCAAGATCAGAGATTTTTTAAAAAAAGATTTGTCCATCCCTATTCGGAGACATTGATGCAGCATGCATCCATACAAGAATCGCTTCAATCACTTTATTGCAGCATGCAGCATGCATGCATGCAAAATCTGCGAAATCCAGCAGCATGCAGGCACATCACTACCAGCTCATAGAAGGAGCTAGCAGTAATGTACTGTATCGCTGCCGCTTTTGGCCAGGAGCCGGCAGTGATGGTCACATCAGTGTTGGTTGTATCCACGACCCGGTAGTGGTGAGGATCAATGATCTAAGCCACATTCAATTTCCATGAAATCGGTTGTACTGAGAGTTCATATGCATTCCTGTGTCGAATTGATCTCAAACTTTTTTCAAGAGGTCTCATGTGCCCAAGGAAACAACTTTTTATGACGGTTGATGCAAAATCCTTGTGTTTGCAATCTATAATTCACCATAGCGTGTCTCACCATGCACAAAGAAAATTATAATAATAAAAATATTTATCAGAAAAACACGGGAACATGTGTGGGGCCATGGTTTAGGTGTACAAGTTTGGCAAAAATATTCAAGCCATTTGGATGTAGTCATAATCTACATGCTTCATATAGGTATACGACACCTTTCATCGAACAATGTCTATACACTTATGTTCTCATGGATTTTGTGGTTCATATGCATTGCCGTGTCGAATTGATCTCAAACTTTTTGTGTAGATTGCACATGTCACATACAAAGTATCCACCAAGTTTGAGATTTTATTTGAATTAGTTTGCTACTTTTTTATGTTTAATTGAATTTTTGCGCAACTTCACCTAGTAATTATAGTTTGAAATGAGACCACCCCCGAAAAGATCCGAAATCGTGCCAAAATTTTCCAAGAGATCTCATGTGCTCTAGGAAACAACTTTTTATGGAGGTTGATCCAAAATCCTTGTGTTTGCAATCTGTAATTCACCATAGCGTGTCTCACTGTGCGCAAAGAAAATTATAATAATAAAAATATCTATCAGAAAAACACGGGAACATGTGTGGGACCATGGTTTAGCTGTACAAGGCTGGCAAAAAATTCAAGCCATTTCAACATAGTCATAATCTACATGCTTCACATAGTTATACGACACCTTTCGTCAAACAATGTCTATACACTTAGGTTCTCAGGGATTCTGTGGTTCATATGCATTCCTGTGTCGAATTGATCTCAAAATTTTTGTGTAGACTGCACATGTCACATACAAAGTATCCACCAAGTTTGAGATTTTTTTGAATTGGTTTGCTACTTTTTTAGGTTTAATTGAATTTCCGCGCAACTTCACCTAGTAATTATAGTTTGAACTGAGACCATCCCTGAAAAGATTCAGAATGGCGCCAAAATTTTCTAAGAGGTCTCATATGCCCTAGGAAACAACTTTTTATGGAGGTTGATGCAAAATCCTTGTGTTTATAATCTATAATTCACCATAGCTGTCTCACTATGCACAAACAAAATTATAATAATAAAATTATTTATCAGAAAAGCACGAGAACATGTGTGGGACCATGGTTTAGGTGTACAAAGTTGGCAAAAAAATTCAAGCCATTTCGATATGTGAATATACAAGCTTGCTATTTATTAGTGGTAAAAATGTTTTTTTTAAAAACCAAGACTTATGGGCATCATCAGTGCCAGGTGATGCTAAAAACCGGCTGTGCTTACGATTATCACTGCCAGCCTCTTGATATACCCGGCACGGATGATATGCATCACTACCGGGCTGCGTCCCTACCCGGCAGTGATGTTGCTTTCCTTTTAAAGGAGATCCCATGGCAGGGCCGACCTGGCCAAAAGCCGATCACCAGGCAATGGACAGTGGCTTAACCTACGCAGGGTGTAGTTTTGAAACCATTGTTAACCAGGCAATGGACAGACTAGGGTATGATTGGAATTTTACTAATGAATGGCCAACACTCACCATGGAAGGATTACAGACAAAGCTGCATGTGACTACGAGGGGACCAACCCCACCAATGTCACCAGCATTAATCGTTGTTAGTAGACCCTGCCGACGTAGTTGTGAAGCAAGGGAGAGTGCATTACTCAATTTGTTGTTGTACCTTTGGTTTGATCATAATATCCGTATTGGGGACGTACACTGGAAGGATTTACAAATTCGGGAATGGGATTGCAGTGACAGGTTTAGATGAACTATTGTTTTTCCATGAACTTTGGGATTTACAAGTTCTACTAGGTAATGACTTTATTTATTTCAAATATTCATGACTTTATGGAATTATCATGGTATATTAGGGACAATATTTTATATTTTTTTATTTGATACTATGGTATTATGGTGTATTAAAATTGGTTTTATAATTTATTTTTTAGTTGCACAGTTAAATCTCAACAAAAATAATGAAAATTAATCAAAAAACAAAAACCAAAAATCATAAAAAGGAAAAATTGGGCCGCCAGGATTCGCACCTGGGTCACAGGGAACAAAGGGAAGGGCCTTAACCGCTGAGCTAGAAGGGACTGATCAAAACAATACCAGACTAAACGTTTCTTAGCCAAAAATTTAGATGCATCTGTGCCGGGTGGGAACCCATGTCATACCCTGATTTTGAAGGAATGAAACCAAGGCAAAAGCTCATGTGCGCCCGGATCAAATTACACACATGAACGATAAATTCCATGGTCCAATAAGCACAGTGTTCAAATAAAACATAGTATAATGATTATATCGTACCATTATTACATAGCTATCATCAGAGTAAAGCAGAACATAAATAACATTGTTCAAAGCGAAAAGCAACTAAACGACGTAGACGTAGCGACTCCATCTCGCCACAGGAAGGTCAACGACAGCATCGCGACGCCTAGTATCCCGGATAGTCCTCAGGGAAGTCACCATCTGAGTCATCACTTGAGTATCCTTTTGTTGGTGAATGAGCAAGGGTGAGTTCCATGTAGAAACTCAGCAAGTACAGGCGAAAAGTAATAAAATGCAAGGCTAAAACAAGGTACAACTAAAAGGTGGACTACGGTAGCATTTTAAAGTAAACAATTAAGGTTAAACAAGTTGCAACCTATTCTCTAATCATCATGGTTGAGGCACCCAACCCTTTGTTAAGGTTCAAGTAGCATTAAAGTGTCATTTAACTTCATAGATATATACATATATCATTAAACATCACTAAACATGAGATAGCCATCTCAAGGGAACACAGGATAGTCATCCCGATAAAGCCTGAGGTAGCAACCTCATAACATCACCACGATTTAACAGCTTAAACCATTTGGATAAATCATGCAAGGATTTGGGCCGCTCGTGACCGTGAGCACGGACGATATACCGATTTTAACTCTGCGCAGTGATGTACACTTTCACTACAGGTTGTGATTACACCTTTTGCCCGAGGCGGCCAACCTCTTAGCCCATTACCGAGATAGGCCGGTAGAGGTCACAACAAGGCTTTTCACAGGGTCATAGGCAGCGGTAACTCGATCTGTGATGTCCCAAGCACATGAGAGAAGTACTCGTAGCCGCCGTCCGGTCTATGGATCCACCAGTACTCCCATGCTAGAACTTGTAACACCCTTCTCGCCATAGCTATGCTACCCGTCGGTAAGCCACCCATCTACCTATGATGATCCTGCTAATAGGCCAAGCCAGTGCCCATTAGACTAGAGATGTACGGAAGTCCTAGGTTGCCACTCCATGAAAGGACCTCAAGGGGGAGGAGATACGGATGCCTCCATCCCTACGAGCCCACTGACATCCGTTACCCCTTCATTCACCGCCAACCAATGATGTGGACATGCATCAACTTCTCCAATAGCCAAAGCTAAGAGCCCAAGGCTCAATAGGTTAAGAAGCAAGTTTTATCTTCATTAAGTGGTGAAAGGTGAGATAGAGCACTAGCAACCTAATAACCTATCAACTAAAACCCCCATAGGTGATATATGGATAGAGTAGCTAGTCATTCCTATGGTTTGCCGATTTAAGACACATGCAATGTATTTAATTAAAAGTGAATAGGCGCAATATGATCAAAGGTGCCTACACTTGCCTTGGTGGATGTCCTGCTGCATGTAGTCCTTTGGGTCCTACTGATCCTCATTCAACCACGTCTCGTTCTCTATACGCCACATTCATCACACACGAGCAATACATGCAAACAAATGTACTTTAATTAGAACAGTACACCAAAACATGATAACAGTAGCAAACAATAGCATAGACCTGTTCTACCCGTCGAGACGATTCCAAAAAGTACAAGATCACTAAAAACAGAGTTAAAACATGAAAGTTATGGCCTAAACAAGACCAGGTCTAATCTACAGAAAACAGGACTGAAATCTAAATACTTTTGAATTGTGAAGGACTGGATCATAATTAAAGGAAACTGCAAGTGTCTTTCTACAAAAGTGGTGGCACGCGGTTGGCCGGATCGTGTGGACCGATTCCACGGGTCCACGGTGGGCCGGTGGCTGACAGGGTTGACCCCGACGGCCTTGTCCATGGTTGCCGGCGGTAACCTCGTGGTGGCGGCGTGGAAGGGCACGTGGGGCCAAGGCAAGGCCATGTGCGCGCGATAAGAAGCACGACCGCGACGGCGCATAGCACCACACAGAGGGGCCAAAAGGGCATGTCGAGAGCACCGGCATGATCCTTGGGACTTGGCGGAGCTCGTTCACCCGCTCACCTTGGCGGCTGACGGCGACGAAGGCGGAATCGACGGCGGCGTGAGCTCGGCGGCTATGGCAGCTAGGGTTTTGCGATTCAGCGAGATGGGGTAGCGGCTAGGGTTGCGGAAAGCTACGCTAGGGCTCAAGCATCTGCTTTATAGCGCGGGCGGCGATCCTCAGCACGCATGCGGGATGCGCACGGCGCGAGGCCGAGTCCGGCTCGGTGTCTGTCTCCTTGAGGGAGATGACACTGTAGTGTGGGCCCCACACAGGTGGGCGCCACCGGTCAGCGGCACAGGGCGGCAGGGCGCGGTGCTGACGCTTGCTGGGCTAGCCCAAAATGTGGCACGCGTGCGTGGAGGTCAAGCGGGCCGCGATGGCTGGGCCGCTGCGTTGCTAGCTAGCTGGGCCGTGACCTGTCTTGCGGCCTGCTGTGGCTAGGCTGCTGCGCTGCTGGCTGGCCTGGCCGGCTGTGGCCAAGCCTAGCCGCTGCTGGCCTGCTGCTGCTGCCACCTTGGCCATGGCTGGCAAGTGATGGCCATGGCCAGCTAGGGTTGGCCATGCTTGGCCAGTGAAGGCTAGGTGTGGCCAGGGTCCACTAGGGACTGGCCTAGGCTAGTTAGACTAGGTTTCATTAGTCTAAGAGTTAGAAGGGACATGTTAGAGCATGTTAGGAACTAGAAAGCAAAACAAAGATTAAACAACAAACTGAAACAAGTCAATCATAAAACTGTGTGGCAGCATGAATGCAACAATGCATGGTTTCTAACGTGCTACATATTTTAAAGTAATTCATAAAACCTTTATAATTGGCCTATGAATGTAAAGCATCTATACAGAAATAAAATCAAATTCATTTAATATTTAAAGTTCAAAATCAGGGTGTTATAAACCTACCCCTTTAAAAGAATCTCGTTCTTGAGATTTGAAGACTCAGGAAACAACTCTGGATATTTTGCCCTTAGATCCTCTTCTTTTTTCCAAGTAGCCTCATCCTCGGAGTGATACTTCCATTGCACTTTGCACCACTTGATAACCTTGCTTCTAGTGACTCTCTTGGCTATCTCCAAAATCTTGGATGGACTCTCATCATAAGTCAAATCCTTCTGCAAATCCACTTCCTGTATAGGCAACTCCTCCTCTTTGACCCTCAAACATTTCTTGAATTGAGAGACATGGAACTCATTATGCACATTGGTTAAGTAAGCTAGCAACTCTAGCTGATAAGCTACTTCTCCTCTCCTCTCCAAAATCTTGAAAGGACCAATGTACCTAGGAGCTAACTTCCCTTTGACCTTGAACCTCTTGAGATTCCTCATTGGAGACACCTTAAGATAGACATAGTCACCTACTTCAAACTCAAGCTCTCTTCGATGAACTTCTGCATAACTCTTCTGTCTAGACTGAGCTGCTTTTAGATTATGCCAAATCACTTGGACCTGCTCTTCTGCTATCTTCAAAGCATTAGGACCAAAAACTTTTCTCTCTCCAGCTTGATTCCAGAACAAGGGTGTTCTACACTTTCGTCCATACAATGCTTCAAAGGGGGACATCTTGAGACTAGCCTGATAACTATGTTGTAAGAGAATTCAGCATAAGGAAAATTATTGTCCCAACTATCATTAGACTCTAGGGCGCAAGCCCTCAACATATCTTCTAGAATCTGATTAACCCTTTCTGTCTGACCATCTGATTGTGGGTGATAAGCTGAACTAAACCTTAACTCAGTTCCCAAAGCTTCATGTACCTTCTCCCAAAACTTGGAAGTGAGTTGTGTACCTCTATTGGAAATGATCCTCTTAGGAACTCCATGAGCACACACAATTTGAGCCATATACTTCTCAGCCAACTGTGCTCCAGTATAAGTGGTCTTAACAGGTATGAAATGAGCAACCTTGGTCAATCGATCCACTATGACCCAAATAGAATCAAAACCTCTCTGAGTTCGAGGTAATCCCATAATAAAATCCATACTGATTTCATCCCATTTCCATTTAGGTATCTTCAATGGCTGCAACAATCTTGCTGGCCTTTGATGTTATGCCTTTACTCTCTGACAAGTATCACACAAGGCAACGTACTCCCCAATGTCCCTCTTCATACCTTTACACCAATAGTGTTCCTTCAGATCCTGGTACATCTTAGTACCTCTAGGGTGAATAGAGTAAGATGACTCATGACACTCCTGAAGAATAGTATCCTTGATTTTCTGAACATCAGGCACAACCAACTTGTACTTATACCAGAGTGTCCCTTCTTCATCAACACTGAATCCTGGGGCTCCATCTTGACTAACCAACTTGACAATCTCCTAAAGTTCCTCATCAGTTTTCTGACCCTTCCTGATCTCCTGATCAAGTGTTGGTTTCACATCCATAGAAACTCCCTGAGTGTTTGCAACAAACCCCAAGTTGAGATACTCGAATTCAGCTAGCAACTCTTGCGGTAATTCCATCACTTCTAACATGTTTAGCTGACTCTTCTGACTCAAAGCATCAGCTGCAACATTAGCTTTACCAGGATGGTAGAGAATTTCTAGATCAAAATCATTAATCATTTCTAACCATCTTCTATGCCTTAAGTTCAAGTCCTTTTGAGTGAATATGTACTTCAAGCTCTTGTGATCCATGTAAATGTTACACCTATGACCAAGTAATGTCTCTAGATCTTCAATGAATGCATGACAGCTTCCATTTCTCAATCATGAGTTGGATAATTTAATTCATGTTTCTTCAACTGCCGAGAGGCATAAGCAATGACCTTACCCTCTTGCATTAACACACAACCCAAACCATGTCTAGATGCATCACAATAAATAGAGAAGTCCTTTGTCATATCTGGCAGAGCTAACACTAGTGTTGTTGTTAACCTCTTCTTCAATTCCTCAAAGCTGGTTTGACACTGTTCTGTCCACTTGAATGATTTATCCTTCTCAAGCAATGCAGTCATAGGTTTAGCTATGGTAGTGAACCCATCAATAAACCTCCTGTAATATCCAGCCATTCCCAGAAAACTCCTAATATCCTTGACATTCTGAGGTGGACTCCACTTAAGCACATCTGCAACATTCTTAGGATTAACTGTAACACCATCCTTGGAAATAACATGCCCAAGAAAGATACTTCCTTCAACTAGAATTCACACTTACTGAACTTGGCATAAAGCTAATGTTCCCTCAACTTCTGCAATACCAATCTGAGATGGTCCTCATGTTCTTCCTCATTCTTGGAGTAAATCAGAATATCATCAATGAAGACAACCACAAACTTATCAAGATACTTCATAAAAACATTATTCATCAAGTACATAAAGTAAGATGGAGCATTGGTCAACCTAAAAGACATCACTGTATACTCATACAAACCATATCTGGTGGTGAAAGCAGTCTTTGGTATGTCACTAGGTGTAACCCTCAACTGATGGTAACCTGACCACAAGTCTATTTTAGAAAAGACACTAGCTCCCTTCAACTGATCAAATAGATCTTCAATTCTAGGTAAGGGGTACTTATTCTTAACAGTCACCTCATTTAGAGATCTGTAATCTACACACATCCACTGTGTTCCATCTTTCTTTTCCATGAAGATTACCGGGGCTCTCCAAGGTGATGAACTAGGTCGAATATAACCCTTAGAATGTAATTCACTAAGTTGTGACTTAAGTTCTTCTAGTTCATTAACAACCATTCTATAAGGTCTTTTAGCTATGGGTGTAGTACCAGGTAACAAATCAATGATAAACTTAATCTCTCGTTCAGGTGGCATACCTAGCAAATCCTCTAGAAAGACATCTGGGAACTCATTGACAACTCTGATATTCTCCAATGGCTCACCGCTGGCATGATTCATTGTTCCTTGCTTCTTGGATGGCAGAGAAACCACAACATCTACTACATCTCCATTAGGTGCAGTCAAGCTCACTGTCCTTTCTGAACATTTAATATTTCTTTCCACTTGTTTAACCAACTCATTCCCAAAATAAGATCAAGACCTTCTGACTCAAGCACTATGGGTCTAGCAGGAAAATCTACCCCCCTTAGATTAACCTTCACATATGGACACCAGACATTTGTAGACATATTTCCCCCAGGTGTTTTAATGCTCATAGAACTAGGCATGAGTTGTGTAGCAATGCTATGTTTGCGAACAAAATGACTACCAATAAAAGAATGTGATGCGCCAGTATCAAATAGAACTGAAGCTGGACGAGAATCAACAAGGAACGTACTGAACACCACATCTGTAGCTTCTTCGACAGTCTCCACCTTGATGTGGTTCACATTCCCATAGCTTTGGGCCTTTGTTTTCTAGCGACAAGCATTAGCATAATGTCCCACTTGTCCACACTTGAAGCAAGCATTACTGGGGGTGTTGTTGGACTTCACAGGAGCATTTTTGGGAGCATTCTGGCAAGGAGCCTGGTTGTTTTGACAAGGGGCTTGGTTGTTCTGGCGCTGCACTTGATTATTGCCATTGCTAGAGTTGTTGTTGCGCTGACCTCCTTGCTAGGCCTGATTCTTCTTGTACTGGTAAGAAGGACGCTGCCTGTAATTCTGAGAGTTGTTGAAGTAAGGACGGCTGCTACATCCCTGATCTTGGTACTTGTTGGCCTTCCTCTTCTTCTTATCCTCCATCTTGTTGCACATGCTCTCAAGCACAATAGCCCTATCAACCATCTCCTAAAAGTTGGCATACTTGATGTTTGCCATCATATAAGTGATTCCATCATTGAGCCCTCCCAAAAAATGATCTTGCTTATCCTGGTCTTGCTCAACATACCTAGGTGAATAGCGAGACAAAGCGATGAACTTGTCACGGTACTCACAAACAGTCATGGAGCCTTGCTTCAGATCAGCAAACTCCTCTTCTTTAGCTTCACCAGTCCAGCTGGAACATGGAACTCCTTGAATGCCTCAGTGAACTCCGCCCAAGTGATGGTGTCTGGAGCTGCATGAGCAAAGTGGTATGAATCCCACCAAGAAGCGGCTGCTCCCTGCAACTGACCAGACCCATAGAGAACCTTCTCCCTATCATTGCATTGAGCGATCTCTAACTGTTTCTCTACATCCTTCACCCAATCCATAGCAACAAGTGGGTTAGGGGAATGAGAGAAGAAAGGTGGGCGCCCCTTCAAGAACTCACTGCGCCTGTCCCTGGGTGGTGGTGGTGGAGCATTCTGATTGTTGTGCTGATTATGGACTTGGTTCATCGCCATGTTCTGCTGTAGCATGGTCATCATGGCATTCATGCCCTGCATGAACTGAGTCTGCATGGCTATCATCTACTCCACGGTAGGTGGAGGAGGTGGTGGTGGAGGGTTCTGGTTGTTCCCACAAGAACCAGTGGCGCCACTAGTGTTGTTGGTCCTCCTGGTGTTCACCATCTGATGCAAATGAATAGTAGGGTATATAAGGATATGTAGTCTCAATATATATCTGTGCTGAATATAAACTATGAATGTAACTGGAACATAATATCTACCCATATCAAATGAAGCATCTGACATAACCCCATTTATCAAAATCTCTTACAGATAACAAATATATATGATCTTCAAACTGATAGCTGATATGAACAAGTGACAGCAGGCTATGATAGAATAACTAATATGATAAAGCAGAAAGAGAGATAAAACACAATATATAGAGACCCAAAATCCTGAATTAACTAAACATAGTCTTAAACTTATATAAATATGATAAGTGTGGACATCACCCCACAACTTATCTCAATCATTACAAAGACACAAATCAAGCATAGTTCATAATGATAAACAAGTTCTCACACCAATAAAGCAAAGCACACTCTAAGCACACTCACACTAGACTCACCATAGACTCGATAAGCTAAATGTTAAAACATGCTAACGTAGCATTATTTATTACATGAAAGGGACATCCTAGTCAATCCTAGTCCGTCCTCCAGCTGCTCCGTAGGGGATGTGGTCATGTGCAGGCGACAGAGCTGGCCACAGTCGTGGTGGTGGTGGTGCTACTCCAGTGAGCTGCATCTCCAGCTGAGCAATCCTCCTCCTATCTTCTTGTGACTATAGACGCACCTGACGTAGCTCCAACAAAGTGAAGTTCAGATGTGCCATCATCTGAATAGTGGCACGCAGCCTTGGGTCCTCCCCAGCAGTAGTAGCGACTCTAGCAACAATCTGACCATGAGTGCGGCGAGGGAAGTAGTAGCGTGTGTCCTCACTGAACAGGTGGAAGTACTGCTCCCTGTAACCAAACAGGGCCTAACATGCTGCATCCGTAATCCCTGCCAGTTGAGTAGCTCCATCTGCTAGCTCCGCGTGGATGGAAGTAACTCGAAGGGCACGAAGAGTGGGGTTGGGGCGCCCAACATAGCACCCAACGCGCTAGAAGTCCGCGTAGATGGGATGGCTCTAGAACTCGCTGCGGTACTCAACTCCGACCATCCCATGGCTGAAGAGCTGGTGAAGAAGCCTCATAAGGTGGGAGGGGAAGAAGTCATTGCCACCATCACGAACAGTGAGGGTGACGATCCAACCGTCATGTGCCTGGTACACTCCCTGGACTCCATGGCCGCCAGGACCTCCAGGGCCGCCAGGTCCTCCTGGCCCTCCTGATCCACCTAGACCTCCTGGTCCTCTAGCACCTGGTGCCCTAGGGCCTCCTGGACCTGGTCCTCCAATACCAGGATAGCGCCAGGTCCTCCTCCTGGTACTCCTGGCTGCTGCTCAACCTGGTCCTCTGCCTGCTGCTGCTACGGAATGAGAGTCTGGCACTAAATGTACTGACCCCCGAGTTCGAGGATCACACCATCGTCAGAGTGTTGGCTAGGGCGAAACTCGTAGTGGTGCATGCGTCCGGTCATCGGGTACTCAACGGGACGCCACGAATGACGGTAGCCAGTGGAGCTCTTGCGGCAGGTCAGAAGCTGGCGCACCATCTAATAAAATGCAAAGATCATAGACATGCAGCAAACAGTTATTAGATCATGATAGAAGAAATAAACATGTCTATGATCAAAGGGTAATATATATAAAAAGTGCATGCGTAGATGTCTGGAGATAATGATATAAAAGCTATAAATAAACTGAAGCAAGAATAGCATGCATTCTGTGGTATTTGTAGCAAAACAAAACAGCATAATGATATGCATATAATGATCATAGTGATGAAAGCAAGGTAATAAATGATCAATAAATGATAGTAATAATAGCTAAACTAAATGCATATCAAGGCAATGAATAAGATAATAAATGAAACATGCTAACAAATGATGGGATATGCAAGAACTTATAAAGGTCAACCTAAGACGGCCGTTTCTAACTAAGGCTTCATGATCCTATGATCAACACGGCTCCTATACCACTTTGTCACACCCTGATTTCAAAGGAATGAAACCAAGGCAAAAGCTCATGTGTGCCCGGATCAAATTACACACTTGAATGACAAATTCCATGGTCCAATAAGCACAGTGTTCGAATAAAACATAGTACAACGATTACATCATACCATTATTACATAACTATCATCAGAGTAAAGTAGAACATAAATAGCATTGTCCAAAGTGGAAAGCAACTAAACGACGTAGATGTAGCGACTCCATCTCTCCATAAGAAGGTCAATGGCAGCATCACGATGCCTAGTATCCCGGATAGTTCTCAGGGAAGTCACCATCCAAGTCATCACTTGAGCATCCTTTTGTTGTTGAATGAGCAACGGTGAGTTCCATGTAGAAATTCAGCAAGTACAGGTGGAAAGTAATGACATGCAAGGCTAAAACAAGGTACAACTGAAAGGTAGACTGCGATAGCATTTTAATGTAAACAATTAAGATTAAACAAGTTGCTACCTATTCTCTAATCATCTTGGTTGAGGCACCCAACCCTTTGTCAAGGTTCAAATAGCATTAAAGTGTCATTTAACTTCATAGATATATACATATATCATTAAACATCACTAAACATGAGATAGCCATCTCAAGGGAACACAGGATAGTCATCCCGATAAAGCCCAAGGTAGCAACCTCACAACATCACCATGATTTAATAGCTTAAACCATTTGGCTAAATCATGCGAGGATTTAGGCCGCTCGTGACCGTGAGCATGGATGATATACCAATTTTAACTCTGTGTAGAGGTGTACACTTTCACTCCAGGTTGTGATTACTCCTTGTGCCCGAGGCGGCCAATCTCTTAGCCCATTACCGAGATAGGCCAGCAGAGGTCACAACGAGGCTTTTCATAGGGTCATAGGTAGTGGTAACTCGATCTGCGATGTCCCAAGCACATGAGAAATGTACTCGTAGCCACCACCCTGGTCTACGGATCCACCAGAACTCCCATGCTAGAACTTGTAGCACCCTTCTCGCCATAGCTATGTTACCCGTCGGTAAGCCACCCATCTGCCTATGATGATCCTGCTAATAGGACAAGCCAGTGCCCATTAGCCTGGAGATGTACGAAAGTCCCAGGTTGTCGCTCCACGAAAGGACCTCAAGGGGGAGGAGATACGGATGCCCTCGTCGCTACGAGCCCACTGACATCCATTCCCCCTTCATTCACCGCCAACCAACCATGCGGACATGCATCAACTTCTGCAACGGCCGAAGCCAAGAGCCCAAGGCTCAACAGGTTAAGAAGCAGTGAAAGGTGAGATAGAGCACTAGCAACCTAATAACCGATCAACTAAAACCCCCATAGGTGATATATGGATAGAGTAGCTAGTCATTCCTATGGTTTGCCGATTTAAGACACATGCAATGTATTAATTAAAAGTGAATAGGCGCAATATGATCAAAGGTTCCTACACTTGCCTTGGTGGATGTCCTGCTGCATGTAGTCCTTTGGGTCCTGCTGATCCTTGTTCACCCACGTCTTGTTCTCTATACGCCACATTTATCACACACGAGCAATACATGCAAACAAATGCACTTTAATTAGAAAAGTACACCAAAACATGATAACAGTAGCAAACAATAGCATAGAACTGTTCTACTCATCGAGACGATTCCAAAAAGTACAAGATCACTAAGAATGGAGTTAAAACATGAAAGTTATGGCCTAAACAAGACCAGGATCTAATCTGCAGAAAACAGGACTGAAATCTAAATACTTTTGAGCTGCAAAGGACTAGGTCATAATTAAAGAAAACTACAAGGGCCTTTTTGCAAAAGTGCCAGCAACGGCCGGGCGTTGACGGCACTGACCGCTGCGTGGCGGCACGCGGTTGGTCGGATCCTGTGGACCGGCCATGGACCGTCCCCGTGGACCGAGTCCACGGGTCCACGGTGGGCCGACGGCAGACAAGGTTGACCCCGACGGCCTTGGCCATGGTTGCCGGTGGTGACCTCATGGTAGCGGTGCTACAGGGCATGCAAGGCCAAGGCAAGGCCACACGCGCATTGTGTGTGCATGTGCGCGCGCGATAAGCAGCACGGCCATGGCGAGGCGAGGCCGGAGCGATGGTATGACGCGCGTCGGCAACCGGCGGCAGCGGCGCTCCTAAGGCGGCGCATAGCAGCGCGCAGAGGGGCCAAAATGGCATGTCGAGGGCACTGGCATGATCCTTGGGCGTCGACGGAGCTCGTTGACCGGCTCACCTTGGCGGCTGACAGCAGCGAAGGCAGAATCGATGGCGACGCAAGCTCGACGGCTATGGTGGCTAGGGTTTCATGATTCAGCGAGATCGGGTGGTGGCTAGGGTTGCAGAAAGCGGCGCTGGGGGCTTGGACATCCGCTTTATAGCGCGGGTGGTGATCCTCGGCTCACGTGCGGGACAGGCGCGGTGCGAGGCCAGGTCCGGCTCGATGTCCGTCTCCTTGAGGGAGACGACACTGTCAGCAGCACAGGACGGCAGGGCGCGGCGCTGGCGCTTGCTGGGCCAGCCCAAAACGTGGCGCGCACGGGGAGGCCAAGCGGGCCGCGGTGACTGGGCTGCTACGCTGCAAGCTGGCTGGACCGTGACCTGGCTTGTGGCCTGCTGCGGTTGGGCTGCTGCGTTCCTGGCCGGCCTGGCCGCCTGTGGCCAAGCCTGGCCGCTGCTGGCCTGCTGCTTCTGCTGCTGGCTTGACCATGGCTAGCAAGTGATGGCCATGGCCGGCTAGGGTCCACTAGGGACTAGCCTAGGCTAGTTAGACTAGTTTTAGTTAGTCTAGAAGTTAGAGGGGACATGTTAGAGCATGTTAGGAACTAGAAAGCAAAACAAAGATTAAACAACAAACTCAAATAAGTCAACCATAAAACTATGCAGCAGCATGAATGCAACAATGCATGGTTTCTAATGTGCTACATATTTTAAAGTAATTCATAAAACCTTTATAATTGGCCTATGAATGTAAAGCATCTATATAGAAATAAAATTAAATTCGTTTAATATTTAAAATTCAAAATCAGGTTGTTATAAACCAACCGGGCATTGATAGTCTCATCTGTGTCGGGTTCTATTGGGGCCTGGCACTGATGACTCTCATCAGTGCCGGGTTCTATTGTAACCCGGCACTGATATGTCTAGACTATATAAGCCCAGCGCGTGCGGGGCCAAAAATTCCAGAATCTTTCACTCCGCGCTCACTCTGTTCGAACTCTCACCGCTGTCTGCCACCGTCCACTACCTCCACCCGTGCCACCGGCTGCCGCAGCCGCACCCTCTGCTTTGTCTTCACCATCGTCCGCGCCTCGCCGTGCACCCCACGGCTGCAAGGGAGCCGCCTGTTGCCGTCTCCGGCCCTGCTTTGCACCACGCCGGGTCCTCGATGGCGCGCAATCGCGCTTGACGCTGGCCCACCATTGTTGGTGCTCCGTGACTCCATCCGTCTTATGTGAGCTATCCAAGGAACTACACAGGCACTCAACAGCGGTCTTCACACCGGTGAACTCAGGAGCGCGGGCCAGGCTGTGCTACTGTTCTCGGTGAGCGCCACCCCTGAAACGCCCCTAAGGTGTTCGATGTTTTGCCAATTAGGAGCACATAGTGACAATCTTTGTGGATTTGTGTGTACAGTGGTCTCTCCATCACCGGCGGTAGCTTGACCCTAGACTCGACGCCGCCGGGTCATTCGATCTGCTGTTGCTCCCGGCCTCGTCCACGCCACCGCACCCAGAGCAAGGTTGAGTGTGTTTTCAATCATTAAAATGCAAATTTTAAGTTGTGATCTCTTAAGGACACCGATTGGTTCTCTTAATTAGTGTTGTGACCAAATGTTTTTGATTGAAATATATGCTAGATGATTAAATTTCCTTCTGCTAGAGATATATATAATACTTTGCCATGATATATTTGATGTACAAATAGTTCATCAACATGTTATTTGATGTATAGAAAAGTCTGGCATGATGTACACAAACATGTTATATGTACACAAAAAAGTTTGGCAAATTGAGTAGAAAACATGATTGAATGGCATAGTGATAACACACTAAATTAACTTGGTTTATTTGCTTGGTCAAAATCATGTGTGAATGGCATAATAGGCAACAATGGCATGGTATGTAGTTTGGATTGGGTGGGAACCTGGGATCTACCGGATGTGGGCAGATGCCAATCGTCAAGTCCATGGCTACCCGGGGAATTTTCACTAGAAATTCAACACAGAGGCTGAAGCTTTGTGGGCCTTTTATGGTCCAAACTATGGACCAATGCATCAACTAATTGAAGAGAATCCACCAGCACTAGAGATTGAAGAGAATCCACCACCTGCTTTGGCGATGGAAGGGGTTCCACAGGCACTAGAGATTGAAGAGAACCCACCGACTGGAGATAGGAAGATAAGGATGCCGCCTGCTCTTTGGTCTTGGACACATGCCATGTTTTTATGTCTAGCTATGTTCATTGCATTTTGTCTTGGGAAGTTTATGTAAACTTTGTTTTGTGCATTTATCATTACTTGCACTTTGTGATATGGAGCTAGTTTGTGGACTTGGTATTATATTTTGTATTTTATATGTTCTCCACACTTGTTGGGTCAAATAGTTGGATTTGCAACACTTACCAATAGCCACTTCTCTATATGTCCACAGCCATGACTACTACACGTTGCTAGATGACCTGTTGCAACTTGGCAGTAGGCAACAAACATCGCAAGCTGGGAATGCTGGGACGAGAACCCCACAAACTCAGGCAAACTATGGGACAGGAGCCTCGCAAACTCCTGCAAACCATGCACAACAAGCACCTAATCAGATCGCTGGTACGGGAGCCCCTATGATGGGAACCCTACAAACTCCAGCAACTGCCAGAGAGGAATTTAGCCCCACTACTTACTATCTCAATCTTCATCAAGATGATGTTGCAGTAACTTTGTTAATAAATAGGATAGGCTAACATGCATGCTAATAAGTAATTAAGTTAGTGGCTCATCAATTGGCTTGTTTTGTGTCTACGCCAGGGTTCGAGCAATGGTGCGCTAGATGGCGCGGGTACTAGCAACATGGGTACCACTAGACATAGGACAAGTCGAGGAGCCTCATTACTTCCTCAGGGCAAAGGTGCACACTGTATCATAGATGAAGTTGACCAAACAGGCGAGCCGATCAGCCCGGATGACTCGGTGACAAAATGAAAGACTATCATGGGGATTTTTGTGAGGGACTACATCCCGATTAGGTATAGGCGCTGGAAGGGGGATGTGTAGAAAGATGCCTGGATGTCCTGGAAGCAGAGAGGGTCACCGTTTGGGATAAGTTGTTACCATATTTCACTTTCCCATCTGACATTGATATGGAGTTGGTCAGAAAAAGAGCCAGAGTAAACATGGGGATAATGTTTAGGGGTTTCAAGCGCTTTTTGACCGCTAAGTATATCAATGAGGATAAAGAGCCAAATTGGGATGAGGCACAATATGAAAAGCAGAGGTAATTTTGGGAGGAATTCAAGGAATATAGGCTATCCAATGAGGCCAAGGCCTTTAGCTAGAAAAACAAGGAGAACTCTGATAAATCAACAAATTATCATAACCTTGGCTCTCATGGCTACCTCGGCAAGCTATCTGAGTTTGATGAGGACATTGCAAAGTTGCAAGAGCAAGGTATTGAGCCAGAGACTATCACTTGGGAGCCAAGAAGTGTGTATTATAGCATGGCTCAGGGGGCACACCACGGCCCGGACGGGACTTTTCGACCCGGCACAATCCAGAAATGTCGGCCAACATAGCGCTAGTTCGGCGGTCACTGATGCGATCATGGAGAGACTTTCAGTAGCACACTGGGAGGTAGAGTCAGGGGTCCGCACTTCTGACAAGGAAAATGATGTGCTCACCCAGGTACTAGGGAACAAGGAGCACCCTGGCCGCACAAGAGGAGTCGGCAATGTTCCTTGGAGTGCAGCATTCTAGGAGGATGCTGACACCTATCATAAACACGCAAGGGGAAAGCGCAAAGATGAGCAGAGGAGGAGAGGTGGCTCAAGGAGATGATGGATAGAGTTGAAACTCAAGCAAGTGCTCGAGTTGAGGCCTTGGTCGCTAAAGAAGTTACCCGAAAAATGAGCGCAGAAAGGGGATCACAAGCAGCTCCACCTCCTACTGCAATAGATGAAGCAAATGTTTCCTCTAACTGTAGCCCAATGATCAGGGGTCATAGTAGCTGTGGGTCAACTCCTATGGAGGATCTGGAGGCAAATGCGCCTCATCCGGTGGACGATATCACCGGACTAGTTAATGTCAGGTTGTACGTCCGCCAGATTGTTACAACTGATAAAGTGGCTACCAGCTAGGCCTGGCCTACTACTGAAGATGGGAACCTTAATGGTCGACCAATTCCACAAGGCTATGCCCACGTCAGCATTGACACCATTCTTGAGAAGAAGTATAACTAGATAATGATTGAGCACTCCATATCGCCAGATAGGCCGTTGCTTGGTCAGCATAAGGGAGCTCATGTGGCCTGGCGCAAGCGCTTCATTAAGCTTGATCACCAGGCCTCGTCAGATGAAGAGGATGATGTCGACTGGTCACCGGTGGGGGCTAGAGATGGCTCTCATTCTTCTCTACCTCATCGTGCGGGTTCCCTCTTTGATGAAGTATTGTCTCCTCCTTGTGTTGTACCCACACTGGCAACACCACCGCCTTCATCACCTCCTCATCTTGATGCACTTTCCCCGCCACCGCCACAGTCATCCCCTCCTTGTGGTAGTGCAACTTCACCGCCAAAACAACAGAGGACCTCATGTTCACATCCTCCTTCCCAAAAGGCTCCATCAAAAAATGCTCCAAGTCATAATACACGCGCCTCTGGTCATTGTCAATCCCTTCCTTGATCATAAAAGTTGCTAACAACAGAAGAAGCAGTAGCAACAAGCCGGGAATGATGTCTACCTCAGTAGGTAATAATGTTCTAAAAAATAATAATAACAAATGGAAGAGGAAAGTGGATGCGAGCGTCACGTGCTTGGGAAAGCACAATGAGGCCTCTGGTGGGCACAGTCGAAATTGTGCGAAGGCGTGCAGTACCTGGTTTCGTAGAATTGCTGATTTTCCCAAGTGGATGAAAGTCCAGGACTTAGAAAGGCAGGACAAAAGCCTTGTCAATAAACAAATCATGCTGGACCAGCTATTGGCAAGGAAGTTGTCTGTAAACCAATATATGGAAGAGGATTGGTCCCTCAGCAAAGAGATGGCTGAGATGCGATATACAAGTGATATGGAATTTGAGATGGATAGTGTTGTATACAAGTTCAGTCTTGGGAAGGATATGATGCAAACACGGAAGGAAGTGCATCAGCTAACAACAAACATGCGCCAGCTCCATGACTATTACATTTATGATACTTTGACCCGGTAGTATTCTGGTTTCAAAGTCATCATAAAACCCAAAGTACATTGGTTTGGCAATCCTGAGGAAATCTGGCATCATGTCAGATATGATGACTTGTTCCAGCTCTACCATAGACGCGACCTGGACAGCTAAATTATGATGTTGTGGACACTGTACGTACCCTATACCCCACTTTCATTAATTATTATAATTAATAATGAACTATATATCATTCACACTGTAACATATACATATTTCCCATGTTACCATGCTTAATTTTGCAGGTGGATGGCAGCTTATTGTGACAAGGAAAGATTAGTTGACATTGGATTCCTTGATCCAATCGTGGTCAATTTCAGAAGCTGCCAAGGAATCTTAGGATTTGACAGGGAGGTTACCATAACCAAGCTGGAGGTGGTCATTAGAGATTTCTTGGATAAGAAGAAAACCAACATTCTGGTAGCCTACAACTCCATGTATATATCTCACCCATCCTATAATTTTATAGTATCTTGTTACTGTTAATATATATAAAAGAATTTGATGAACTTGGATGACATTTGTGTCTGATTTGCAGGGGACATTACATTTTCGTGGATATCAAGCTTAACGAATCACGCATCGAGGTTTGGGACTCCAAGAACATACCACTTGGTTGTGTCGATGACCTACGCCTAGTTCTAGATGAGTAAGTGAATTGACCTGATTTCATATTATTCTCATATTTTGTATTTTAATCTTTATATATGTATATATGATAGGGCCATGAGAAAAGTGCTGGCGTCGATGACCCCATTCAAGGCCTATCGTATGGAAATGCAAACTCTGGAGCAGCTACAGGCGAACAACGATTGTGGGTTCTACGTCATGTGGGCAATGTACCATTACGTCGGCGAGAGAACCCCGATATCACAAGAACTGGTGTGTATGCTTGTCCCTTCTCATGTATTTTTTAATTTAGGTTCTATGTATATGTCTTGTGATCATCTCAACAACTACTACTACACAGCGCAAGAAGGCTGGAGTCCAATGTATTCTAGAGCCCGAGATGAGAGGATTCCAAGAAGCGATAGCAGGCTTCATCATGGATCAGGTGGTCTCGACGAATGGGATCTTCTCGATCATGAGGGCTACGACAGAAGAGTGGCAAGATACTTCAAAGATAGATTGGTTCGGCTTGATAGTTGAGATGATTTAGGGGGACACATTTAACAAATACTTTCGTGTATACTTTGATAATGTAATTACTTAGTTTCATCGTAATGTTTAATAGTAGCCGATACGGTAACATTATCAACTGCAATCGGATTGCAAAAATAAATTAAAAAATGCATAAAATAATGATTTTATAATTTGCTAATAATAAACAGAAAAAACACATCACTGCCGGATTGCAATAGAAACCGACAGTGATCATCTAACGATCAGTGCTGGACTAGTAAACACCCTGGCAGTGATCCTGCTGAGTACACTGCCGGATGATGTTCCCAGCCGTCAGTGTTGTTCTACGTAACACCGTCGGCTTGTAATTCAAACCGGTAGTGTTAACCATGTAGAACACTGTCGGGCTGGTAGGTACAACTGGCAGTGTTAGCCATGTATAACAGTGCCGGTGTGTATCCTGAACCGGCACTGTTCTTGCTAACAACACTACCGGTTGGAAGGACAAGCCTGCATTGTTGCTGTTGGGAACAATGTCATCTTGTATTATTAACCAGCAGTAAAAGTGTTATCTTTGCCGGGTTCGAAGAGACGGCACTGATGCTGTTCTCCACATCACTGCCAGTATGGTGGTGCCGGTCCAATATCAGGCGCTGATGGGGGGTCTAGGTCTGGCACAGATCAAGTAATTTGTAGTAGTGAAAGACCAAAGCACAGATCTGAGAGGAGCACGATTCAAGCCAAGCATGATTTTCACCTCTAGAAAACATCATCACAACACCACAGTCTAGAGCCCCGGGCCCAGCCCTGGCCCAGGACAAGCTCGAAGCCCACCTGGGACTAAACCTAACCGATACACCCTGGAGGAGCATGCCTGGCCAAGTGGAGGCATCGAGCAGCGAGGCCCTGCCCGTAGCCAGCCGCATCCACGCAGGAGACGAGACGGCCAGGCAGTGCCACGACATGGAATGGACCATAATTGATCATAGCAACACAAAGAAGAATTCTGAGCATGAGTTTTGTACTTTGGAGCATGAAAAAACATGGAATGGGCCATAATTGATCACAACAAAATAATGAAGAAATCTTTTGTTGAGGTTGTTCGGCAACCCCAGGCCCCAGGCCGTACCTCTTTCTGGCGCAAACTTTTGTGTCCATGACCATGACCATGGTCACGATTATGTTGGTAATTATAAATTTCTCACCAGCATGAGTCTGTGTAATCACATTGAATTTCGTAGAATGTCTACTATTGTTTATTGATTGCTTTAAGTTTCGCAATCCTTATATGGATACTATACTAGGTGACACTCCACTCGTTATTGTGAGAATTTTAAAGAGTTATTTCAGAAATAACTTAAGATGTAAAAACAGACTTTTTTCGAGACTTATAGTAAATAATAACTGAAACTTCCGCACATGCATATTGTGTAAGATCAATTGTTTGTTTGATCAATGTAATGCTGAAAATTGGTAAATAATACACCACAAAAGAATTTCTTTGGCGGCCTACAGTTTCCTCTCGAGAGGTGAAATTGAAACCCTGAAGGGTTCATAAAAAAAGAAAAAAAAGAATTGAACCTTTACTGTTCGCAAAATATATCATTACAGTACATTGGAGTTGTAGAAAACCTCTAAAGAAATAGTGCAAACCCAAACTACCAAGGTAATTCTATTCCATGAGTTATAATACAAACTACCAAGGTAATTCGTTATTTTCTTGGGTGTCATTTGAAAGTGCCAAAGTAATTCATGTTATCTTGAATGTTATTACAAAACACCAAGATAATTCAACATTTCTTGGTGTTATTCCACACCGCCAAGGAAGTGCTGGTTTCCTGGGTGCAAACTTTTAAAAGTGAAACTAGCTAGGACGTCTATCTTTTGTGAAGACTTGTTAGGAAAACACATGTCAAGGTGCCCTATATATAGGGTCATCGGCCAGGCCACCTAGGAGCTTGGACGTCTGCCTTTTGGGATGCTGCTAGGGTTGCAAGTCCATTTAGGTTCACCTGCTTTTGTCCAAAATCCGTCGTCGACTTAATGAATCATGTCGACACGATGCATTGTGGAAGAACAATCATTATGAAAGAACCTAATTTTCTTTCAAAATGAACATGTGGCACCGCTAGACCATCCCACAAGCTCTGCACGCACATCAGTCCGGATTATCTCTAGCTCAGAAATTACTCTGAGATTCTAGGTTCAACACACTAGAACGATCTTGTCTAGCTCAAACAATGATGGTACAAATGGGCGACGAGATGGAAGTTGAAAAGTAGTGGTTATAGGTGAGTTTGATTGTGATGGTGGTCAAGTTACGATAAGGGGCTGATGATTTTTATGGCTGATCAGCTAGCTGATGTTGTTTTGTTGTGAGAGAAAACATTATAATATGGCTAATAAGTGTAAGTGAATAGGGGCCGCCCGAGGGGCTCATCTACCATCTAAGCATCGAACTCAAAGTTTCAAACTCCCACAACCAAGAAAAAAAAAAGTAGATCAAAAGGACTTGTGAAGTAGAGAAGTAGAGGTACTTGCGAACATATGGTTGATATGTGCCCCGTGTGTTGAGTCATGATGAGTGTACCCGAAAATGATTAGACTTTTGGTTGAGTTTGAGACTAGCTAACCCTAGCATCTTGGTTGTGTTGGTGTGCAGGTTGGAGCACAGAGATGGTTGATGGCCATAGAGAAGGTCAAGTAGAGACATGTTGTACCGATGTACTGAGAGTGGTGAATCATGGATGTGAGGCTTGGACCGATGGACCAAGGAGGCCGGAAGACTGACCATGGGTGGATGACACTTGGAGATATCAACAAGCAAGTTCACATGTGGAGGAGTATCGTCATGTCAAAATGGTGGTTGAACAAGTCAAGTAGAGGCAAAAGAGGACTTAGTGATCTCGGATTGTTAGCTGATGATGACACATATTCAAATTGTGGAGGGTGTAGAGGATCGATCATTTCTCCAGAGGGTTTGGTGGTTTGTGCCTCAAAGCCATCGACCAAATGGTTTTTGGGTTTGGGCCTCAAAACTAGGTTGCAATTAGGGATAGACTTGGAGGCAACACGTGGTGTCATGCCGAAGCTGTGTCAAGGTGAAGAAGAATCATGAAGAGCTTGTGTCCATTGGATGCATCGATCAAAAGTTGGACCATTTTGCCCCTAGGATAAGTGTGGCTTAGCAAAATATCTAAGAGAGCTTATTGGGAATGTGCAATAGGCCTATAAATAAGATAGGAGGTTGCCCCAACTATCCATATCTTCCATTAGCTTTTGTTTAAGTCATCACTAGGTTGTTTCTAGGAATAATTGTCATTAGGCTTGCCGGTCAATCTTCATCATCACTTTGCATGAGATAATCATAGCCATCATTCATGTCATATTTTATCAAACACTGTTTGTTATAAGTTTATAATACAGCAATGCATGAAGGAGTTGGTCCATCGCTGGTAGAATATATTTTGTTTAGCTTCGAACACACTTCGGTCTTGTCTATTGCAAATAACAATAACAAATTGCTTGCTTTTCTTCTAGAGCCTATATATTAAGTAGCTGCTCAAGTTTTTCTAAATTTCCCTCTTTGATATAATTCACAAAAATTTTAGCAGCAATAGTCAATATCTTATCATGATGCGTACAGATCTCCTAGAAAAGAGTTTTTAATCTCCCCACAATTGGTAGACCCGTTTCTCTTATCAGTGTTGCTCAATAGTCATTTAGTTGCATTAAAAAATTGTAGCCATTACTCATTAGATGTTGTAATATTTATCATATGTAAGAAACTAGGGAATCTTCTAAAAGACCTTGACAAGATCATCTGCTTTGGGTCACTTTAATATTCATCTATTGTGCTTGGTTGCACTTGCCAAGATATGAGAGCTCACCGTGTTGTTGTAACACCCCAAGTGTTACGGTGCCTCCTTGGATTGCATCACATGAGCATTAGCACCATTTATCCATGCATTAGCATCATCTCATGTTCTACGTTCATTTTCTCTTATGACTTGTATGCTTGTTGCTTATTTATGCTATGGTCATGTGTGGTCAGTGCATAGGTGTGTTATTTAACCTTTGAATTAGCTTAACTATGCTTAGGACACAATTCTGAACATTGTTCATGTTGACCATGAAGTCTAATTAACCTTCTAGGTTTAATGTTAATCTTGGTTAGCATCTAGACTCTTTTTCTTAGTTGTTTAAAAAGTGCAGTTGAAATTGTTCAAATGGTTGTACACCCTTTAGCAACTTTGTAGTAAATTTCATGAGGAACCAAAGTTTTTTAATGGTCATCTCTTCGAAATGTCCAAAAAGCCGCCAAAATGGTTCCCAAGTCAGTTTTCAACGCTGATCTGCAGTTCTGAAAAGTTGGCTAAGTCTAAATCCTGTTTCAGCTCAAGGTACCCTTCTTTGGAGGCTTGTAGTTCCAAATCTAGGAAGAACTGGTTCAAACTCAAATTGACAAAATTGTTCTCCTTTTGACAAAATCTGCTTGGTTTGAGAGTGGTTCGCACTTTAATATTAGTGCATAGACTTTATTTCAGCAACCAGATTTTGGAGGTGGGCCTTTAGTTAGCCCATAGCCTATGGGCTCCTCGCCTAGCCCATGGACACTTGGGCCTAGTAGCCGGCCCAGCCCAGCCCTGGCACCTTATCGACCAGAGGCCGCGGACGAATGTGCAGGCACGCCGCGGGGGCAGCCATATGCCTTTTCTTCATGATTATTGGGCTTCTTTGGTTGCTTCGGTTATTCGGTACTTAAAATGAATAACCATGACAATGGAATGAATTCTATAACCAGTGGTGGATCTAGGGGGGTGCCTACCTCCCAGCGTATTGCTTCTTGGGCTGAGGTAGCTCGATGGCTAGCAGCCGACATGCTCAAGCGATATTTCTTCAGACCCCTATATAAATTTCCTAGATCCGCCAGAGCACACCTGATCATCGATGAGCCTTGCCCCTTGGTCACCCCAAACCTCTTTTCTTAGGATTTGAGAATTGTAGTATGTCTCATTCAATTTTATGAGAATATCCTCTACACTTGGCCTTTTGTGTCGGTTGGCCTCCACAAAGCTTAAAGCTATTTCCACGCATCACTTCACTTGTTTCAAGTGTGACTCAAAAAACTGCATCGATGTTGCCTGTAATCTATTCCTCCAGTTTTTGTGTACCTATCAGTATAGAACATATAATGGTATTAGGAAAACTATCTTACGTTAGTAAAAGAATTCAAGAAAACCATGAACTTTTGCTGAAAATGTTAAAGCTAGTTTTTTCCTTACAAGCTCAATGAATTCTTGGCGAGACATTTCAGCACTCCTTCTATAACGCATAGGTCCCTATCGATGTTTTACCACCGATAGCCTGCCACGGGGTACCCGGGACAGTTATTCGGGCTTCGGCGAATAGGGGAACTTGGCTGTTGAGGCAACAAGACAAACAATTTATACTGGTTCGGGCCCTCGACTCTTAGCCGAGTAATAGCCTTATGTCCAGTCGGTGTTAGCCTGTTGCGTGTATTGATGAGTATTGAGTAGTGTTCGTGTTTACAAGGGGTATCCTCGGTAGCCCTTTATAGCCCAGAGCCTGCTGCGGGTTCTTTGAGTCCTAGTCGGATGACAGGAACGAGTCCTAAACTAAGAGTTCCAGACACTTTCCTATTACAATCCGTCTAGGAATAAGAAAAATTACACATAGCTTTGCTTCATGTCCTGACTTATCAGGTGGTGGGGCCGTTGGTCTAGACCCACCGTCCTATATCTTCTATCCGAGGGGAGCTCGTAGTATCCCCCATCGACAGTCCCGTTAAGCCGGACACCTTACTCTAGTCACTTCGGTCTTCTCTTCCATGCCAACCTACCACCTCAAGGTGTTTCCCTTAGTGGCATGGGCTGGGAGGAAGATTGATAAAATTAGGAGAAGGTTCCTGTGGAAGGGGAAGGAGAATGGCAACGATGGACATTGTCTGGTTAATTGGTCAATGGTTACCTGACCCAAAGATCTTGGGGTCCTAGGCATGGAAGAGCCCTCCGCTTACACTGGCTCTAGCAAGAATGTGGGGAGGAATCCAAGACATGGCTTGGTTTGGAGATTCCATGCGGTGTGGTTGATTGCCTCCTTTTCAACTCCTCAATCAAAATAATGGTGGGCAATGGCGCAATGACTCGCTTCTGGCACCATAACTAGCTTGAAGAAAAGGCTCCAAATACCTAGCGTTGACCCTGTTTCAGCTTGTTTTGAGAAAGAAAAAAAAGTGCAGTATTAACTCTCAAATAATGTGTTCTCTAAGGAGGAAATTAAGTCGGCTGTCCACGTAGAGGAATTTGTCTCCCTATGGACACGGATTCAGGGTGTGCAACTACAGTATGGCGTTCGGGACACCATCACATGGTGTTGTACCCTGGATGGGGTTTACTCCATCCGTTTAGCTTACTGGACCCAATTTAAAGGCTTCTTTGTACCGTAGTGATCTAATTAGGTGAGCACAAGTGGTGAAGAAAGGCAAGATCTTTGCCTGGATACTAGTGCAAGAAAAATTCTTACAGCAAACAACCTACGAAAGAGAGGGTGCGGCCACACCAAGAGCACTGTGTGCTTTGTAATGGACCCTTAAAAACCGGCATGCACTATGTTTATGTTTCCCATTTACGCAGGCAGTTTGGGACCAAATCCTCTCTGGGAGAACTTCACTAAGTTGCATGTGCAGCCCCAGGAAGAACCCGTTCATATCAGAACATATGGTGGGAAGCGGCAATGAGGAAGGTGCCCAAGTCCGAATGTAGATGATTCAATGGGGGTGGTGATCTACACTTTTTAGAACATTTGGAAAGATAGAAATAGTAGAATCTTAAAAAATGCCACAGAAACGACGCCACAAGTGGCTGCATAAATCAATGAACACATTGAGCAGTGAAAGAGAGCTTCTGCTTATGTTTAGCCACTGTTTTTCCCTATAGGAGTTTGTCTGCCTCTATTTCCTACTCCGGGTTTTTCTTAACCTTTCTTGAACTGCCTTTCTTTGCTTGTACATCTCTTCCTCTATCTTAATTGAAACGCAAAGCTCCTGCCATAGGGTTAAAAAAAAAAAACTTTATGGTTACAACAGCCAAGCTAAATATGTCAAACTCGTTTTAGATTATGTTTCTCTCTATGTATTCCGGAGTTATGTATCCGCGACATTACATTATCCGTTAGTGCAAACAAAATACTCTGCTTACAGAAAACAGTAGTATAAACTTGTTCCTTTAAAACTTTTTGTGAGAGTTCGTTCTTCCCCAAAGAACCTTGATAAACCAAAATCTGCAATTTTTTGGCAGCATGTTCTCATCCAGCAATATATTAGCTGGTTTTAAGTCCAAATAATATAGAGAAGAACTCAATTCCTCGTGAACGTATTTGAAACCCTTACATATTCCTTTAATTAGCTTATAGCGTGTGTTCCAATCAAGTCCATGATGCTCATCTGTAGCAACAAATAAATAGAATACTCTTAAGATATATGGTTCCCTGACTTGCTATATAATAGTACAAGTGGAGCCCCATCATACCAGAAAGATGCTTTCAAGGCTTCCATAATGCATATACTCGAAGCAGAGCGCCTTACAGATTCTTTCAGCAAAAACTAGTGTTCCATTGTGCTCAACACATTTATTCTGAATTTCATGGCAATAGCCAACAAGACGCACAATATTTGGGTGTTGAAGCATTGCAAGGTTGCTAAACTCATTTAGAAATTCCTCCTTCTCAAGTCCTGGCATGTCATAAAGCATCTTGGCAGCAATCTTCTATTCTTGTGCACTCCCTGTTCATCATGTCATATTATCCAGTTTTCTGCTTTCTGGGATATAAACATGTATCGAGTAATCAAATTTAGCCTGTTGAGCATGTCAACGGTGGTTCCATAGAGATGGAAAGACCGGCTAGAGGAGATGGTTCGCTGGATGTAGGTAGAGCCGAGAGCAAAGGACCTGGGGTTTGACCAGATTTTGGAGCTGAAGAGGTATGCTCATGGAAGCTCAAGGGCGAAGGGGGAAGATCCTACAGTGCTATTGCTGCGTGCTGCCGTTCGATGTAAGATTCAGAGACCTTATTAAGCAACACAACATCTGTTAAACTAGACAAGACACTTGATAGTTGGACGCACATGACAGCAGACGGTGCCAAAGTGTAAATAAATATACAAAATGTTTGCTTCACGTGAGAGCACGAGGCATCGATCAAATACTCGCGCGGAACACAAAAACACGAAATCACTCGCAACCCAAAGCCAGATCACCATGGATGAAGTCTCGTTGACCTCCTCTCCTCTCCTCATCCTGTTCCTCGCTCTCCTCCCTCTGCTCTGCTTCTTCTACCTGCGCCAGGACCAGGATCCCAAGAAGCAGCCCCGTGTCCATGGCCTCAAGTCGTACCTCGTCCTCGGCGTGCTCCCGCACTTGGTCAAGAACCACAGTCGCTTCCTCGAGTGGTCGGCCGACGTCGTGACGAAGTGCCCCACGCACACAATCTCTTTCAAGGTCCCCAGCGTCGTCGGCGCCGCCATCACCGCCAACCCGGCCAACGTCGAGCACATCCTCAAGACCAACTTCGCCAACTATCCAAAAGGCGAGCCCACGGTGGCCGCGATCGTGGATTTTCTTGGCCACGGCATCTTCAACTCCGACGGCGACCAGTGGCTGTGGCAGCGCAAGGCCGCCAGCTACGAGTTCAGCAAGCGCTCGCTCCGGAGCTTCGTCGTTGACACGGTCCGCTTCGAGGTCGTCGAGCGGCTGCTGCCGCTGCTCGAGCGCGCGGCACGCGACGGCCTGACGCTGGACGTTCAGGACGTGCTCGAGCGCTTCGCGTTTGACAACATCTGCTGCGTCGCCTTCGACCACGACCCGGCGTGCCTCGCAGCGGATGACGAGGAGGAGTGCATGGCCGCGACGCAGAGCGCCGAGTTCATGCGCGCCTTCAACGACGTGCAGGACGCCGTGATGGCCCGGTTCATGGCTCCAGCCAGATCTCTGTGGTGCGTCAAGAGGCTGCTCAACCTGGAGCCCGAGAGGCGGTTGCGGGAGGCGCTCGCCACGGTCCATGGCTACGCCGACCGGATCCTAGTCACCGGGATCGCGGGTTGACGCGGCGATCCTCGTTCCCGGGAACGTCGTACCAAATCGCGGAACGGGAACGCGCCGGGACGGCTGGTGGAACGCCAGCGGAACTCGACCCCGCCGCCCGCGGGAACTCGACCGCGCCGCCGCGGGAACAGAAGGCCAAGCGCCGCATCGGGAAGAAGTCACGCGGCGCATCTGCATCGGGGCAAGGCGAGGGAGGTGAAGCGCAAGCGGTCAGCCCCCATTAATCAACATCGGGAAGGCGGAAGGCCAAGCGGTGAGTGCGTTGATATACTCCTGCACTTCTCCATTCCGTTCTCCCTCGTCCCTCTTCTCTGCTCCAGTCCAGTTTCAGTACCCAGTACACTTCTCCCTCTCATCTGTAATGGCGTTCGGATCAGGGTCTAGGAAGCGCAGGCGGTCCGAGGATGATGAAGACATACATGCCGAGGCCGATGGTGAAGACATAGACACCATTGAGGAAGGGGTCATCAAACTCGACGATGAAGAGGAAGAACAACCCGGTCAAGCTCAAGCAGCCGGTAAGATAAATCCTCTCATCGGTGAAATTACTATGTTTGGAGGAGAAAAAGGAAAGAACGACGGTGGATCAAAGCATTGGAGATACAACCATTGCAAGAAGGCATTCAAAAGTAGCTTAACCAGGGTTCGTGTTCATCTTCTTGGTGCTCAACCGGGCAAGAAACCACAGATTCAGCGTTGTCCTGTTCTCCTAAATGATGCGGCCAAGACCCGGGAATTACGGAATAAGGTAGATAGTCTTTTTGTGTACATAATAGATAGTACCTCTTGTTAGATTCAGAGTTTCAGACTTCAGAGATGCATTTTTTTTGTTGGTGTTAACAGGTTAAAGAAGCTGAATAATCTTCAAAATCTGTGCAGCAGAAAGGGAGGCTGTTGAACAATTCATTAGCACAAGCCTTTGGTGCAGCAGAAAGGGATGCTGTTGATTTGAAAATAATGCAGTTCATTGCAGCTAACGGTGTCTCTTTCAACGTCTTAAGAAGCCCTCATTATTCTGAGAAGGTTACAGCTATAAATAATGCTCCAAAGGGATATAAATGTCCTGGTAGTGAGAAAGCCAGAACCACTCTCTTAGATGCACTCAAGAGGAATGTAGAAAATGATTTATCAACAGTGAGAGATACTTGGTAAGTTTTAAGTTTTCAATTCTTTTACAAGCTACTGATATGTTTTCTAACTATCAATCTCTTATCTTTTTTTATAAAAAATAGGTTAACACAGGGAGTCTCTGTTGTGTCTGATGGATGGACTAATATTAAAGGCCAGCCACTGTTAAATGTGCTTGCCTCAAATAGCGTCGGTTCATGCTTCTTATATGCAGAAGATTTCTCTGGAATTGAAAAAACTGGTGAAGCAATTGCTCAGTTTTTACTGAAAGCCATTGAAGAAATTGGACCCAAAAATGTTATTCAAGTGGTGACCGATAATGCATCAAACTGTAAAGCCGCAGGCAGGGAAATTCAGAAAGTAAGATCATTTGATTTGTTGTTCATTTCTTACTTTCCCATATAAGCACATCTTTGTCAGAAAGTAAGAGTTTTGAAACATCTTTTTCAGGTTCATGAGCACATCTTTTGGAGTCCATGTGTAGTGCACACCTTGAATCTCATATTCAAGGATTTTGCGAGCAAATTCCCATGGATGGAAGATACCTACATGGCGGGTAAAGCTATTGTCAACTTTTTCCGGAGCCATTGTCATTGTCTAGCCATGTTCAAAAATAATTCTCATTTGGACCTACTCAAGGTGGCAAAAACTCGATTTGCCAGCCATTATATTTTATTGGAAAGGCTCCGTGCGGTGAGAGATGGGCTTACCACCACTGTAGTAACCAGACAATGGAAAGATTGGGTGAAAACCTAAGTAGTGATCAGCATCAACAAGCAAAGGCCATTGTTGATACAATCAATGATGAAAACTTTTGGAATGAGGTTGACAACATCCTTGCCATCACAGAGCCTATATACTCAGTATTGAGGTTCAGCGATGGAGAAGGTCCAAAAATGGGAGAAATATATGAGAGAATGGACAACATGGTTGGAGAGATCAAAGACATCATGATCCAGGATGACAACCCTCACAAGCTGGACTATCTAGAGGTCGAAGAAATAATTATGGACCGCTGGGAGAAGATGAATATTCCTCTTCACAGTCTGGCATTTGCTCTCAATCCAAAATATTCTGATCAGAGGTATATTGAAAAGCCAGCTCCTGGGGGTTTTGTAAGAAAGGCACCAAACAAAGATCCAGATGTCATGAAAGGAGTGTTAGAAGCTATTAAAAAAATAGGAGATGATGCAAGTGAGCAGAAGATCCTCCGTGAGCAATTCACTCATTTCATTTCCAAGAAGGGAATGTATGCACTGTCCTCCGTGCAACAAGATGCATACGACATGGATGCAATTGATTTGTGGGAAACTTCAATCGCAATAAAGATTTTGTCTCAACCCATCAGTAGCTCATCAGCAGAAAGGATTTGGAGCACTTATGAATATGTCCACAGTGCAAAGAGGAACAAACTGAATGCTAAGAATGCAGATAAGCTTGTCTATATTCACTCCAATTTGCGCCTTCTGTCAGGAGCCATTGAGAATTACAAAATAGGGCCACATTCTAAGTGGGACATAGATCCCAGCGATTCAACCATCTAACAACTGAAAGGTAGAATAGAACTCAATTTGTGTGTAGCTGAATGCATATTCGCTTCAAACAGTATCGATCCATACAACATGGGTTCGCGTCCCTCGTTCCTTCTCGTCGTTCCGGGAACGTCATCCCAAATTAACTTAGATTATGGTCCATGTTAATTTGGGACTTGCTAAAGCAGTATATTCGTCATTCCAAACAGTATTAAAAATTGGCGTACCACGTTCCCCGTCCCCGTTCCTCACCCGGTCGACCCGGGAACGCGGTGACTAAGGACCGGATCGTCCGCGAGCGCCGGAACAGAGCAGAGGCCATCGGGCATGACTTCTTGTCGCGCTTCGCCGTGAGCGGCGAGCACAGCGACGAGGGCCTCCTCGACGTGGTCACCAACTTCATTATCGCTGGTCGGGACACGACGTCGTTGGCGCTGGCCTGGTTCTTCTGGCTCGTCTCCGGCCGGCCGGACGTAGAGGACAAGATCGTGAGCGAGATCCGCACGGTGCGCGCGGCTAGCCAGGACACTGCGGCCGCCGCAACCTTCAGCTTCGACGAGCTGCGCGACATGCACTACCTGCATGCCGCCATCACCAAGTCCATGCGGCTGTACCCGCCGGTGCCCATGGACTCGCGCCGCTGCGAGAAGGAGGACTACCTGCCAGACGGCACGTTCGTCGGGGAAGGGTGGCAGGCGTCCTACTCGGCGTTCGCGATGGCGCGGGTGGCGGACATCTGGGGCATTGACTGCGAGGAGTTCCGGCCGGAGCGGTGGCTGGGCGAGGACGGCGCGTTCCGGCCGGAGAGCCCGTTCAAGTACCCGGTGTTCCACGGGGTGCCGAGGGCGTGCCTCGGCAAGGAGATGGCGTACATCCAGATGAAGTCCATTGTCGGGTGCGCCTTCGAGAGGTTCAGCTTCCACCTCGTCGGCGGCGAGGAGCGGCCGGGTCTGGTGCTCTCGTTCATGCTGCGGATGAAAGGCGGCTTGCCTATGCAAGTGAGCAAGAGGAGCTAGGCAATGCAGGGTACAAATAAGACATGTCCAATTCGTATATGTATGCGGCCAACCAGAATCTGATCCTATGAGCTCAAGATCGAGCGAATTCAGTGAGTAGACTATGACATTACATTCTCTTTACTAGTACAAAAGAAAAATTGCATCTGAATTAGTTTGTGCTGTTAAGATCATACTTACTAATAACAAGAACGACAATTGCAATGGCATCCGAAAGCCCTTGTGAATTGTGACTAATGGGAAAGGTCGCTAACTTTTTCAGTCACTTTGTCCGGGTTGAAAGTTGAAACATGCACAACATTCTCTCGCTGACGGCGAGTGGTTGCCAGATAGCTATCTGCATTCAGCAGCGGTCGAACATATGGCTCTTCTAACGTTGGAAAACACATTGCTACAGTTAGCTGTCTTCTCCCAGGAAAGTCCTGTCGCGTATCCACCTTGCGCCACGCCGGCTCCGAGAAATCCATCCTGTCTACTTACTACGGGGACTATCTTTATGCCGGTTCACTTGTCTGAACGAAAACGAAATAAAACTAAAGAGGGACATCCTGCTCTCGCCAAACACAGCGACCGCGCTGTTCCAGCGTCGTAAGATGTTATTATCATAGATCAAACGGAGAAGAATTTCACTGGATTTTTTTTGCGAAAAAGATACCTTATTAATTATAAAACTCAAGTAACATCCTTACTGATCAGAAAGTATATGTATGTGGCCAACCACTACTCATGTCTTCTCAAGCGATTATCGACTACATTCATTTACGGCATGTGGTCGAGAACTTCCAGCTTACTGATCAGCAAGATAGGACGATATGGAGATGGACAACAAGTGGTCAGTACACATCCAAATCAGCTTACACGATGTTGCACACTGGCTCCACTCCATTCACCGGGCACAAGCTTATTTGGAAGACTTGGGCACCACTGAAAGATAAAATATTTCTATGGTTAGCCGTCCACCGTCGGCATTGGACTAGAGACAGGAGAAGAAGGCATGGATTGGAGGCCAGAGACCTTTGTTTTCTCTGCGATCAGGAAGAGGCCACATGCTCCTACTCAAGAGAAGTATGGTTCTTCGTCCTTCAGGCTCTTGGTTTACAACTTCCTCAGTACGCCGCAACAACATATGGTTGCTGGAAGTGGCTTCCATCGGCTACCAATGGCGACCGTCGAAAAGGTATGGACTCTACTTTTGCGCTCATGGCGTGGCAGCTGTGGAAGGAACCCAACGCACGCTACTTCAAAGCGCGTCGGCAACAGTCAGCGAAGCGCTGCAGATCATCAAGACTGAAGCCGATCGTTGGATTGAGGCTGCGGCAGAGGGACTCAGAGTCCTGGTTCTGGGATAGTCCATTGTTACAGGTGAGCTCCATATGGATGTAAATGGTCAAGATGTAGCGATAACATAATTTTGGGTCACGGTAAAGGTATTATTGTATATAAACATCTCTTCTTCAAATGGAATGATACACACTCCTCGTGCGTATTTGAGAAAAAAGTAACATCCTTACAAGAGAGCAATCGAGGAAACCCACTCTGGAAAACAAGCAAAAAAACACAATTATTCTGGACTCTACTAATCTTCACCATCTCCAACCTCCGCAACTGACCTCCAACATCTTGCACTCCTTGATGATTTGCCAAATGAAGGAGCAATCAAGTACATTGGTGCGCAACATGGTGACTACCGAATGATAGTCAGACTCATGGATCATCAGTATAGCATGCCACCTATGAGCTAAAATGGTGGCTGGTCAAGTAGGGGCACAAGAAAACTTGGTGATCAGACGGTTGAGGATGACTATGACATGTGTAAATATCGTGGTGTTGTAGAGGATCGCTTCTCTTGCGGGTCTGGTGGATGACCATCGATCCGAAGATTTTCTCGTTTGGGACTCAAAACTAGGTTGGAGTTAGGGATAGACTTGGAGGCAACACATGGAGTCATCATGAAGCTTGGGTCGAGGTGAAGAAGAGTCGTGAAGAGCTCGTGGCCATATTGGATGCATCGATCAAAAGTTGGACTATTTGGCCCTTAGGATAAGTATCTCAACCAAAATATCTAATAGCTTATTGGAAATGTGCAATAGGCCTGTAAATAAGATATCTAGATACTTATTTGGAATGTGCAATAGCCCTATAAATAAGATATGAGGTTGTCCAACTATTCATATCTTCCATTAGCTTCTGTTTAAGTCACTAGGTTGTTTCTAGGAATAGCTAGTCATTTGGCTTGTTGATCAATCTTCGTCATCACTTTGCATTAGAAGGAAACATATATTAGGATAAATATTGATTATTATTTCACAAACTTTCTTTCCTTTATTTTGAATTGTAGGCTCATGCTCATGAGTGTATAGGCTATAGATGTAGTTAAACGAGATCACCAGTTGAACCCCCATTAGCACGCACATTTCTCTTCTTCACCTTCTAATTGAAGAAACCCATTATGATCATCCAAATTCCATGGTAGATCGTAGAGAGTGCACACTTATCAACTGATGGTGAATAGTAGTCCCCTGATAAGCTTGACATTAACCTAAGATTCTTTTTAGTGCTTGATGACATTCTGGCAAAAACGAAGATAATCATAACCATCATTCATATCATATTTTGTCGGACGCTATTTGTTAAGTTTATAATTCAGCAATGCATAAAGAAGTTGGTTTGTTGCTGGTCACGAGAATTATATTTTGTTTATCTTGGAACGCATTTTAGAGTTGTCTGCTGCAACTAACAATAACAAATAGCTTGCTTTTTATCTTAAGCTCATATATTAGGGAACTGCTCAAGTTTTTCTATATTGACATTTTTGATATAATTCACAAAACCTTTAGCAGCAGCAGTCAACATTTTACCAGGATGCTTATAGATCTTTTAAAATACCTTGACAAACTAATAGTTTTAGGGAGATTCCTTCACCTTTTACCGTTTCATTGAACTAATTATATCAGATTCTTTGATAACAATAGGATACACATCTTGACTGATAAGACGTGTCAATGCCTTTCAGGTATCATTGAAAAAATTAGACGGGGAATTGAAATTTTGATTTCAATATCAAGCATAAAAAATTGATATCATTTATATTTAACGAACTCACATGATTATATGTCAGAGCACCCTTTGACGGGCAATTTCCTGGCACCTCTTTTGCATTTTTAAAGCATCTTCTATAACCTCCTTGCCTTAACCACGCAGTCAGACTTCCATCAATCCAGGAGATAACTATTTCAAACTCATCAAAATAGTTCTCTAGGGTAACAATTGAATGGTGCTTTATGTTTTGGGGTTCACAAATGAAAACCCCAAGAAATCAATTCTATTCATTGTAGACCACTTGTTGATTAGGCATTTTGATTTTGATTCCCCCATTTTGTAGTAACCTTTATGAAATTTTAGGAAGTTCCAAAGTCTTTTGCCTAGAAATCATCTCAGCTGGATATGGTAACTCACAAACTATTGTCTTTTTCCTTAAATGGATAGACAGAACAATAATTTTCAAAACACACATAATTAAACATGAGTAGCAGTTAGGAGACCAAATTCTTTTACATAGCAAAGGGATGGACTGTGCCATAAGGAAAGCAGACGACTCTGTTGATGTTAGATTGTGATCCAAATCAAACACCAGAAAGGGCTAGCTAGCACGCACTAGGTTTCAAACAAGATGAAACACGTACCAAACAACTCCAAGAATGACTAAACCAACCTAGAGAATGTCCAATGCTGCAAAAGCCTGAGAACACACCTCCTGGGAGGACCCGTTGGGAGGAGCCGCCTAGGGATGTTCTAGCACCAACAAGGCGCCCAGAACGTCGATGAATCTCATGGAGAGATGCAACAGACAACAAAGGGGCTGAAAAAAGTCGTGCGACCAACAAAATCGGCCTGGCTGGTTTCATTGCGCATCTAGTGTAGAAAACCAGCCTAGCCGCCTGAAGCAGCTGCGCCACCTTCGAGGTTGGGGTCTAGGGTTAGGAACTGAGCGGATTGGGGCTAGTTGAATTCGCGAGTGGTGGTGTCACAGGTTACTGGCTAGAATCTTAGAATCGAGGCTGAAGCCAAACATCGAAGTTCACAAAACAGGAAACCGAAACTAGACTGTACATCCCAAAATCCGACAGTTCAGTTTGGTCCGGTGTTAAGCGCGCTTTCTGTTTTTTTCTGCTAATCACTTTCTGTGTCCCCACACATCATCTCACTGTCTGCACAAAAAAGAAGTACCAGCTCTAATGACATGCGGGCCCCGAGTTCTCTGTCCCCACGTGTCACTCTCACGGAAACGCTAAACCCGGATATCTGTGACCAACGGAAACTCGTGCTCCGCGCCTATCCCGTGGTCTACGAGACATGCGCACACCTTTCTTAATTAATTGCACACACCGTAGCAGACGCAATTTGGCAGCTAAACCAAGCTTCATCATTTGGTAATTAACTGCAATCCCCCAATTATTTCTGTTTCGGGTAAAACCCTTGAATTCTCTCCGCCTAATCCTGACCTGGCTCTGGCTGGTCAAGTCATCGCCGCGGGGACGGCGACTACTAGTGGTTTGCGATTAGCGAACGACTAAACTAGTGCGGTTTCGGCCACTCGGATCCACCCATGCACCACCAACGACTAAGGTAGTGCGTGGCCACGTCGGATCCACCCACCCACCACCAACGCCAGTAGTAGCAGGCGAGGCGATAGCTACGACGGCGACTCTGGTTTCGTCGTCGTCGTCGGCGGCGGCGGCAGAGGCACGAAAAACTTCCTCAGGACAATCGCAGCAGCCTGTGAGAGGGTGACAAGAGAGTCGTCTGAAGCAGAGGAGAGGAAGCGGGTGAGGGAGAAGGAGGAAGATGACCTGGAGTCGTTCCAGCTTCAGCTGGCGCTGGCGCTCAGCACGATGGAGTCGGAGATCATTGGTCTGGGCTTCTGCCCTCCACAGAAATCCCCTGCGGATGTCCTCGCGGTAAGATACTGGGTCAGTTTCCAATTCAGTACTTGGCACGTTCAATTTCATCTTCCAACAGCAGTATTCCAATTGCAATTGCAAATTGTGATCATGGAGCATATTGCACCGTTGACTGTGCCTTCTTTCCCCGCGTTGCCCCTTTCTTTGCAGCACCGGCGGCAGGGACTCCGGCACTCCGCCACAACGTCTATGGATCTTGAGACTAAGATCCGATTCAATGGCGATATCGCTGAGCAATCATCCTCTGAACAGTCGCAGCAGCCTGCGGAGCTCTGTCAGGTTAGTGGTTGTACTAATGCTCTCCCAGAATCAGGAATACTACTGGTTTGAATGAGCGTATCCGACAGCTTTATGGAATGTTTTTGTGCTCTTTGGCGATCCAGATATGTTTGCAAGTCTTGAACCATGTGACTCTCAACCTTGTTCTATATGTAAAACACCTGATATCTACTGTATTGTACGTCTATGGAACAACCAACCTCAAAATGGTTCATCGCACACGGCTCCTAATGGTTGATAGTTTAGTTGCTGCTTGTTCATGAGTTTTCTGAGAAATAAGAGGAATTGGATGTCCAGAAGAAGAATATCCAATTTATCACGGATTTTCAATTAGTACTCTACTATCTGTTAAATCAAACATATATTTAATTCATCTCATACAACATATGCCTTTTTATTATGTACATAGCAGGAAAGCCACAAGATGGATCATTCAAGCAGTGGGTTGCCAAGGGACATCCCATTCCATTTATTGAAGAAATTACAGATGGCTTCTCAAATGAGCGCAAACTTGGTAGTGGTGCGTTTGGAAAAGTCTATATGGTAAGATATATTGTTCAGAGATTTACAGATTATGTACGTGATTTACAGATTATTCATTCTATTGGTGACTGGATTGGTTCACTGGGCAAAGGGATAATTTTAATTAATGAAGCAATTACTACTCAGTTTAGTAGTCTTTAAATTGTCTTCTGACATAGTGAAACAAAATTATATCAACAAAACATAGGTCTAACATCAATAAATAAATAAATGAATAAAGCATAGGCTGTGTTCTGACCCAGGTTCTAATGGTTGTCTGAGCGGTAGAAAGGAGAGCTTTAATTTTTAAATTTGGTTACATCCCTGTAAAGGATCTGCATGCATCGCAAAATAGGCCCATAGCAAAACATGGAACCAAATCCTGTATACCTACATGCTAAATTTGTTCTTTATTTATACGTGCGATATATCACTATTTGCAGAAAATTAAACAATGTGATGACAACACAGGGAGTGCATAACAATGGGGAGAAGATTGCTGTGAAGATGCTTTATGACATGCCAGCACTTGAGGAGGCACAATTTCTCAATGAGTTTAACAATCTTGCAAGTCTCCAGCACCCAAATATAGTGCGACTTGTTGGCTATTGCTATGAAATTCAGAACAAATGTGTTAAGTACAATGGAAAACTAATTTTTGCTGAAAAAATTTGTAGGGCACTCTGTCGGGTATATATTCTCGGGTATATATTCTCTTTATTTGTTGGGGACACCAACTTAGAATTTGTTTTAACAACAATATTCTCTTTATTTGTTGCTACAGATGAATACCTTGGACTTGATTGGAACACACGCTATGCATTAATTAAGGGCATTTGCAATGGAATTGAAACCTCCTATTTATCACTTGGACCTAAAACCAGCGATTTTGGCTTATCAAGGTTCTTTGGGGAAGAATCAACTCAAATCACAAGAAGTTATATAGGAACACAGTAAGTGTAGATTAGTATATTACTGTTTCAGTTTAACTGAAATTTTCTTTAAGCAAAATGCTGTGTTTGCACTGATGGGCTGTTCAGTAACTATGCAAGTGTGTAATGCAGTGGATACATACCGCCCGAATACATTGAGAAGAACATAATCTCAAAGAAGTTTGACATCTTTAGCTTGGGTGTTGTAACGATAAAGATAATGATGGGACCTACAGGCTACACCAAAAGTGCTGAAATGTCTCCAGAAGAATTCGTCGAGCTTGTGAGCAAAGACATTTTTCTCTTACCATTTACAACAAGTTGTAGTAAATTATAGTAAGGTTTTCCTAATATAATACATTTCTTTATGTTCTAAATTGATAGGTACACAAAAATTGGATGGATAGACTACATGCAACAATCCCAATGCACTTCTTAGAATCATACTCCAAACAAGTGAAGAGATGTGTTGAAGTAGCTTTAAACTGTGTGGAGGTTGACCGGCACAGAAGGCCAAGTGTAGGGAATGTTGTCAAAATCCTGAATGAGACAGAGACTGATTCATAAATCTCACAATTTTCTCACTGGTTAGGACATGACGACCGAGGGTCATCAACAGATCAGGTCTGCTTGGTTTTACTAATCATTTCATCGCTTTTGTTTTTCTTTGTGGGTGCGATCCACAAAAGAATGGAAAAAGTCAGAAATAACCCCCTGAACTATCATAAGCCGACTAGTTTTTGACATAACCTATAAAATCGGATATTTAGAATATTAAACTTTGCATTTCAGTCTAATTACACCTGGGCGGTGTTCGAGGCCGGTTTTGCCTATGTGGCACTCCACGTGGGGCACCTTTGACCCTAGAACTTTCTCCGTACATCCAGAACCCATCACCGCAGACACATAAGACCGACTCCTCGGCCCTTCCGCTCGACTCTTGTGTCGCCGCTCGCGCACTGCCTCCCCTCCCAACTCCGGCCTCCTTCCCACCGTCGCCCTCCATACAACACCGCTACCCCAGTCCCTCCTCGCCGGGAACGGCTCCTGCGACCTCATTGGGGGCGACTACCCCGCCATGCAGCTTGCAACGGGTGCCCGACCCTTCCAGCTTGCCAGCAGCGATATGCCGTGCGCGCGCTAGCGCCGACAGTGCACCCCCAATGCCATGTGCCTCTACGCTGCGCCGGGTATGAAGCCGAAGTGCGCGCCGCCCGTCTGGCCCGACATGCCCGGCTGCTCCGTGTGCCGCGACTCCTGCAGCAAGAGACAGCGAGAGCGGCAACGATTCCAGCGACGATGAGCCGTCCTCATGGCCATGCCACTCGCGCCCCACCACCATGAGCCACCTCCATCCACCACCATGCAGCGGCGGCGTGAGTGAGCGAGCGAGCACGCCCAGGCGCTCTCAACTCCTCCACTGCCCTGTCCTTCTCCCTCGCCAAAGCCGCAGCATCACCGCGGAGCTCCAAAGCGCTGCCACTGTCCTCACCGGCGCCGCTTGCCCTCCACCGCACCACTGCCCTCCAGCTCGCGCTCACTGCTTCGCCATAGCCTAATCCATTCCCTACACACGCTAGCAGCCGCCGTTGAACCAAGATAAAGGCCAATCGACTATTTTCTTCTCCTTTGCCAGTGACCGCCGCCGCCGTGTCCGTGCTCATGCTCGCCGTCGCTCCGGCCGCTGTTTTCCCTATTTTTCTTGCGCATCGTTGTCGCCTCATCGTTGTAGAGCCTTTGCGCTCGTCCGTGTGCCCCACAGTTGCCGGATTTGGCCTGGCCGCCGCCATGCAGCTCCGCCACCGCCGTTGTGCGCCGTCGTCGTGCCAACCCGCAACCTCGGCCTTCATCTTCTGCACCGCTGGGTTGGCGCCGTCGAGGGGAGCACAACAGGGGTGGCCTCATCACCGGAGGCACTTGCCGTGGCCAGGAAACCGCCGGTCAACGGCGTCCTCTGCTCCTCCCTCGCTGAACGGTGGGTCCAGTTGACTCACGGGCCCCACGTGGCAATGGATTTGGGTGCACAGCACCAGGTGCACCTAGAGATTTAGCGTTCCTGGTGTACAGATCTGGGTACGCTAGGCCACGTTGGACGCCACATATGAAAAACCGGCCTCTAAAACCGCCCAGAGGGTAAATTAGATTCGAATGCAAAGTTTAATGTATTAAATGCCCGGTTTATAGGCTGTATCATAAACTAGTCGGTGTACGCGATGGTTCAGGGGGTTATTTGGACTTTTCCCAAAATAATATTGTGACAATATTCAAGACAATAATAGGATTCACTATGAAATAATCTGGTTTGAACTACATTAATGAGATGAACACGCAAGACGTCGAGATTATACGAGGTTTACAAAGTGATTTAAGAGACTTTCTTTTATTTCGGAAAGGGTACTTTGGTTAGGTATACAAGGTAAAAACCAGCACAAAATACAGAAAATTTTTTTTATCTTGGAAATTAGATTATAAAACAGGAAAAAAAAGCCTAGGACAATCATCTGAAAGAAACCCACAAAAAAATAATATTTCATAGGTTTTCAAGAGAACAAAGTAACAATATATTGTGTTTCCTTAATAAAACGTTGACATTTTTTATTATTGCTGGGAGCCTTCTTGGATGATGTATTAATATTATTAGGTATGCTCTTTGATGTGACATGTATGAACAAAACTACTCCATCCCTAATACAACTTCATGAAAACTGGTTGTATAAGGTCTTTTGGATGTTCCTATTCGTAATCAACTATTCAAGGCTTGCAGATCATGTTCAGAATCAAATTTATGCTTCCTCACAATACAGTGTAATCGTGTTTAGGTACCTACGACAGGATATTCCCTGAAAATAGGCATCTGTTTTGTGCTTTATGTTGTGAATGACGGCGATAAATGATGAAGAATACAAGATAAAATCACAGCGGAGACATAAGATTTAACGTGAAAAACCCCTTTAATGCTAAGGGAAAAAATCACAGGTGCCAGCCAGTAAACACTCCTCACTATTATCAAGAGTTGGGTTACAACGCTGTGCGGCGGCTTACAAGGGAATGAATGAATCAGTCGCAGTGGAACCCTAAGACCGGGTATATGTACCGCAACACGGCGGGCCAGCCCTCCGCACCCCTCCAAGTGAACGAGGGCGACGGGCCTCCGCTTCGCTCCGTCAGAAGTCGTCTTGGATAATGAATTTAGAACATCTTAGACACTTTACATGGAGCTTCAGCCCTTTAGGTCCATTTTGTCGAGTGAAAACAAAAAGTGTGAAATGCTTCTTATTTAAAGTGTTCCAGACAGTTTTTTTTTTTTAAATATCCATCAATAGACTCTTTTGCTTAGTTTGAAAGATATTGGACATAGTGACGAAGCACGGTTGATCAGAATGACAAGTAAATTCATTCCTTCTACCTATATAAAGGAAGGGTAAGTGTTGACTGTGGCTTGTCATCTTTAGGTGAGCAGGTTGGTATAGAGCGAATGACTATTTCTGTGGAGCCAGTCCAAGTGCCACAGCTCACATTCAGCTAGCCCATGTTGCAGCAGCACCTACTGACCATCAGCGAGGGCTCCATTCAAGAAAACCTGGACGTACGCCATCTTCTGGCAGTCCTGCATCGACGCCATCACTCGCTCCTCCTGCCTCGGTTGGGGTAGCAGGCACCAGCCTACCACCCCAGCGGTCCAGGCCAAGCAGGAGCATCACAAGTGCGTCCTACGCGAGCTCAAGTCCCTAATGGAGGAGCAAGACACTACTTCTGCTCCGACTCCTGCCTCTCAGGAAGAAGTCAGCGATGAGCTATGGTCCAATCTCATGTCCGTGGTGCAGTCCTTCGGGGACATCTCAGGGGTGACGAGCGAGGAGCAGGAGCACCGAAAGCACGTCTTCCACGAGCTCAGCTCCCTCCTCTCGGGTTACTCCGCCGCCTGCAGCCCTAGCAAGGATCCTGAGAATGAGGTTAGCGACACCGAATGGTTTTTCCTCGTCTCCATGACACAGTCCTTCCCAGCTGGTTCTGGCGTCCCAGGCTATGCGCTGCTCAAGGCCAGTGGCGGAGCCAGTGTCATCCGACTGGGTATGCCAAAGGCGTGGAAGTGGGGGTCAGGGCCTCGGGGGTTGTGGGGGCAAGCGGCTGCCCACCGGCGACGGAGTGGGGATCGGCCAAATCTTGAGTATGCCTTGGCATACAGGGGCATACCCCTGGCTCCGCCACTGCTCAAGGCCATACCCGTATGGATCGCCACTGCTCTCTCCGACGCCCCCTGTGAACGGGCACGCCAAGCCTATTCCTTTGGCATCCGCACCATGGTCTGTGTCCCCATCGGCACCGGTGTGCTTGAGCTCGGCTCCACCAACTTTATCATCCAGACCACTGAAAGCATTCCCAGGATCCTCTCGTTGTTCAATCAGGGCGCCAGTGAGCTCGTCAGTTAGCATGTGGATGTGGCTAAGGACGTCGATCAGGCAAGAGCGCTGAACTCGTAGTGTGGCTTGTATATGTTGCATTTCTAGATCTATCCTATATATTTACTGCAATAACTAGCAAGGACTGCAAGGTGAGTGAGTTGCACATATAGCATGAGTAGCCAGTTATTTTTACTTGAATTGAAAACAATTTTTATAAATATTTTGTAAAAAAGCTTGCCTTCACTTATCTTCTGGCAACATCTTTTCTTTGATTATCATTTTGCTAGATTTATTATCAATACTGTGCATATCATCTTTGGGATTCAACGGCCATCTAACATAGCTAATATAATTTTTTTTAGGGAAATAGCTAATATATTTGGTTCTTGGCTTTGTGTTTTCGGCCTAAGTCTAAAAATCAAATTTATTAGCAGTGGCTTCTGGTTATATGGCTGGAGTAGAAATGGTGTGGTGTTCAACAAATCCAAATCAAATATCTCTTTCCTGGTAGTTTTCAGAGCAATATATATATATTGGATCTGACTATATGGTCGCTAATGAAAGATCAAACATCAAGAACAGTTGTTGGATCCTGGAAGCAACCATTATGGACGTCTTTATGAAGTTTGGATGGAAGTTTCGGAACAGAGTTGAAACAAACTTAGTCTTGGTTCTTTTTATTTTCTTTGGACCATGTGTTTTGCCTTTGTTTTACTTCTCTTTTGAGAGAGCTGAGCTTAAGTGCTCGTGGATGTAATGAATCAGCTGTGTACATCTCTTTAGAGTGTGAGCTTTCCATTATTAAAAAAAAAACTCAATTCCTCAATTAAACCGCTGTCTGATATCTCATAAATTAAATGTTTGGTTCCTTGTCTCTCTTTACAAATTTAGATTTGACATCATCTTGTATTTAATTTATCTTGTAACTGTATTGTGGACTCGTAATTGCCTTTTGTTTATATAAAAATAAAACAAGGCTGGATCCTACTCGACCAAGTGTGCTCAAGGCACACCTTCAAACAGCCACTAGCTCTGTACTGTGGTTGTGTCAACAGTCATCGCACGCAACCTCAAGCTAGCCTTGCTAAAAATACAGTGGAACCGTCGCTGGTGATATGCTAATCCCATTGCCCTGCTCTGCTATATTGTTAGGCCTACACTACCCATACTGCTTTTGCCGTACTATTCGTGTCCATTTTATATACTTCCTCCGTTAAAATTTGTAGTTCATTTGATTTTTTACCTCAAGTTTGATCACTCGTCTTATTTAAAAAATTTAAACAAATATATTCCAATTTAGATCATTTTCAAATATCTTTTATTAATAAAGTAAGGCACAATAAAAAAATAATATTTTAAATAAATTTTTAAATAAGACGAGTGGTCAAACTTAAGATAAAAAAGTCAAATTTAAGATTAAAAAAGTTAAACGAACAATAATTTAAAACAGACTATCATCTAACTTAGCTTCTCGTGACAAAAGGGTTCAATCATGCATGTCTGGTTACGCTCCTCTCCTCGCAGCTTTTTTAGGCATGTGCATCCTCGAATGTGACCAGCAATGTTCCTTGTTAGATGATAGTCAGCAGAAAGGAAGACTTGTCTTCGCCTAGCTCGGCCATCACAAGTACGCACAGCCTTGGTGGTGGACTAAGTCAGCAGATCAACGATTAGTCCATGTCCATCCATCCTTCCTTCAGTTGGCTCGCACTTGCACGAATCATTTTCCCAGACATCCGATTGGGTTTCATTCCTCACCTCAGGCTTGGAGATGACGCCGCACACGCCACACGTCTCGCTGGACAGATGCTCCCAAGGTAAGCCTGTTCTTTTCTTCCACATGCCATGAGTTTGGAAACACAACGGTTTCATATTGCAGTTCTGCTCGAAATCTCGTGAAATAAATTCCTGTTGTGTCTCATAAGAGTCCTAAGTTTACTTGTAGTGCGATCGAGAGACATGATCTCTGATTTCCATTGGTTGAACCTGTAGGTTTTTCAACGTATATGACTGGCAGTGAAGCTAGCAAGCGTGCTTTCTTACCGCAATCGACACATTTTAGCGCATTGGAGAGCATGCTACACAAGATCCCTGTGCGGCAGAAATGGGAGAGCTAGTTAATAATATATCGTCAATTGCTTTTATATAGGATTATTCTTCGTTTTGTCTTCTCACCTCATCCCCTTTGTTTTTGTTATTACCGTGTGATTCTTTTTTTATCCATTGACTAGGCGAAGGTTAGACACCAACGTGTAATTAAATTTTGTTCCCATTATTTTCGTGTAATATTTAGTTATCAGTATAGTTTTTGTCCTTTTGTATCACAATAAGCTTTATTTAGTCGTTATATGCTCTCTAAGGATGAAAACGGACCGGATATCCCGCCCCATCGTAAAAACCTCGAAATATAACGGCAGGACAGAAGTTGGCGGGATCAGAGCAGAAAAGCAAGAGTTCTTTTTCTGCCCGTTTTCTCGCGTGCCTTATTTTACCCAGAAAGACTCATACTTCAACCAAATTTTCCAAATACAAGGTCAACCCAATAACAAAGATAAAGGCCATCTATCCATGCATTCATCTAGCTTAATATTTTGTAAAGCACATCTATCCAAACATGTCTCATGAGGGGTGTATATTTGGTAATTTTAACCAAACTAATTGATTTTGCATTTTGCATAGGTGTTGTGTGTGTAGGTGGGGGGGTTGGGGGGGGAGACATGTGCCCCCTAACTATAGCGTAGTTTCGCCGCGTTAGGTAAGGGTTGTCTCCCTTGTAGTTGCCCGCGCAGCCCAGGCTCGTGGAAACATACGTAGTCACTGAGCTCTCTCTTGCATATCATGCGTTGTAAATCTTGACTGCAATAATTCCAGCATTGCGGCGGCAGGCTTAGCGTGATTGCAGAATCAAGCAACAGCGGAGGCTCCTCTTTGAAGCCGCTCAATACCAGGTTGTCGACCCTCCCGTGCTTCATGAAAAACACATTTCCAAGCCCAAAGGTATGGCTCCTAGTGTGGTTCTTACCACTGTAGAGCCACTTGTCCTATACTTCATTGGACACGGGCACGCCTATGGATGTGAGGATCACCACAACAACCCGACGTGCTGGTGCTGAACTCATGGCATGAGCTTGCTCCCATTCCCATGGCGTAGATGCTCTCGCCGCGACCAAGATGCAGAAGGATGCATGAGCATTGACAATCTTCATTTTTCCTTCCCTGATGATGTCCATCCAAATCGTCGCCATCCTATTGCATCGAGAGACGATGAGCTCATTATAGGCCGACAATAAGTAGCCCTTCTCCCTCAAGACATGGACGAATTCATGTGAGGCATTCCAACTGAATGAGGTTAGGTGGCTGGCTGTGTTTATATGGTGCCATGCATGACATGCACGCTTTGATTGGACAGAATGATCTCAGCGACCCAGAACTTGATTCAACACAAAGATCTCAGTGACCCGGAACCTGAGGCTGCCGTCAATGAGCAGCAACCAAGGGGTGGTGGTGCGTGGCTGGTGCTGGTGCCAGAGGTGAGGTTAAGCCTCGGCCAATACCAGTGGGCAGTGTCGTAGCTACACTATAGTTAGGGGGGCTATGCACCCCCCTCCAAAAAATATATGCAAAATCAGTGAATTAGGTTAAAATTCCATACTGCTTAGCTTCTCATCATGTCAAAAAAGGTTCACTATTGTTAGGCCTACTACCAATGCTGCTTTTGCCGTACTATTAGTGTCCACTTATTATACCTAAGCTTAGCTTCTCATCATGACGAAAAAGGTTCAACCATGTCTAGTTACGCTCCTCTCCTCGCGAGCTTGTTTTTACGCATGTGCGTCGAACGTACACCATCGAAGTTCCCTCTAGTTAGTCATGCGGTCACTGATTAATTAAGCATCAGGCAGTCACCATCAGTTTTACAGAGAGGAAGACTTGTCTTCGGCCAGCTCGGCAATCACAATGCAAGTATGCACAGCCCGAGTCAGTCAGCCAGTCAAGGTCAACGATTTGTTCATGTCCATCCATCCATCCTTGGTTCAGTTGGCTCGCACTCGCACAAACCATTTTCACAGACATCCGATTGGGTTTCATTCCTCGCCTCAAGCTTGGAGACGACGCCGCACACATCTTGCTGGAGTGATGCTGCCAAGGTAAGCCTGTTCTTCCACATGCCATGAGTTTGGAACGCAGCTCTGCTCGAAATCTCGTGAAATAAATTCCTTTTGTGTCTCAAAGAGTCCTAAATTTAACTGGTATAATTGCGTCGAGAGACATGGTCTCTGATGTAATTTCCATTGGTTAAACCTGTAGGTTTTTTCAACGTATTACTGGCAGTGAAGCTAGCAAACGTTCTTTCTTACCAAAATTGATGGATTTTAGCGTATTGGTGGGTATGCTACAAGATCCCAGTGCGGCACCGATTTGTCTGCCGATGGATTTTCTGAAGGCCATCACGCAAGATTTCTCCCAGGACCGACAAGTCGGAAGAGGTGGGTATGGAGTGGTTTACAAGGTACGTTTTTCTCTCTTGTTCACAGTGCCTTTCCTAATTCTTATTGCACTCAAATTTACACCTCGAGGCATGACATACTTCACTTCATGGATCTGGTCTCCGCGTTTTTGTCCGTAGGCATCCTTTCTTTTGTGTGAAAGTTTAGCGTGCAAAACTACTCTATGGTGCCAACTAAAGACTAGCAATGACTCACCATTGACCTTAATTAATTAGGTTCGCAAAATTATATATGGCCACTTACCACTTGAATTTATTCATTTTTTTTATAAACTTACTATGTGGATAAAGAGTATGATTGGTACGTTGCTTATGGCAACCATAGTTTCATAGTTTGTATTAGGTTTTATGTAGGATAAAAGAAACCAGTATTTTTTGAAAATAAATAGGAGGGGCAGAAAATAAAGGGTACAGAGTGTACAACAAAAAGGAGGCTAGCCATAAATCAATCGATCATGAGATGGTTAATACTAGTTCTATAGACCATAGCTCTTTTTTGAAGACTTATTTGCACCGACGCATCGAATGTTGTTCACACAAAGAAAAATCATATGAAATTCCTAGAAATTTTGTCCCGTGTGCATATGCATATAAATTTTTTTATTTTCTTATGATTTTTCGCAAAACAAGTTTAAATCTTGTCAAGTTTTCTTGTGATACACTATGGATTCACATAGTTTAACATTTTTTTTTGAAAACCCTTAAATATGTTCTAAAAGGTTTTTCACGATTCCATCAAGTTGTGAGTTTGCACTGAATATTTTTTCCCAAACCTGTATTTGATTGCTTATATTGTTTTTATATGTGGTTATTATCTTTATGGTTTAGTCAAGGTTGGAAAGTTGATCTTTTGTTTTTATGGACCCCATCAATTTGTGTGCATTACCTAATACGACAAAATATCATGTACTAGGTAATGTAGCATTTTGGCTTCCACTTTGAGCACTATGCAAACTTGCATAAAGATCTTGGTGGGTAACAAAACAAGGTTAATTGTGCGTTAGGTAAGCTTGGAGAGCGACTAAGAGAATATCCTATAGTTTGATAAATCTACTCCTAATCTTGTATTTTTGGCATAATGGAAGAAACACCACTCCAACATCTCCTTATCTTTACCTCCACCAAAAAAACAAGATATATGGATGGCCCATACTCTTTATCGTTGTTGACAACCCTGATACTTTTTGCCTCTGCTTTCTCTATTGCCAACAACCGCCATTGTTGCCTTTGTTTAAAGTTTCACTAGAATTGGATCTTTGGCCACTACTTTCATATCTAAGAATACTAGAAGATAAAGAAGGTAATGGAGGTTTTGTGCGGGAGTTATGGTGCAGTGATAACAGATGACCCTTCACCAGCCCGACCATCGTTGCCGCCTAGGAGGGTCCACTGAAGCCGTTTGATCTCTAACTACTATTTTCACATATGAAACTAACTAATTCTCTACCATCTCTATAAGCTACATCATCACGAGGACCCCACCAAAATCAATTAGTTAATAATAGGAACATGCATCAATGCCTGCCGGAGTGTTGGTCCCTGCCCTTCCCCTTCCAGTAGACATGCCTCAAGTAATTGCTACAAATATATTCTCCATGCAATCAAAATTCTACTGAATACCCGCGGGATCACGCGGGGAATCCTCCTAGTAATAAGAGACAGAGCAGGCAATAAAAAATTGTTTTGAAAGTTTTGAGGTGAGTTGCATATCCGATATGCCACACATAGAGGTGAGTTATTTTTGTCCATAGTCAGTGGTGTGATGTGCGGGAGATGGTGACATGTATGTTGTTAAGAACAAATAAAATGAACTATTTGATCTTTTTTTGTATCCGTTAGTTTTAAGAAAGGTTCCAAATTCAGTTTTAAGACTCAATTTGTTAGATATTTTTGAACGTTTCAAAGTCAGTTTTATACACAAATTTTTAGATATTATTGTTTTTGAACTTAATATTTAGATACCATCGAAGATGCATGGTACGGATAGACACAGTCACACATCCCTAGCCGCAGCCATTGGTACACAGCAGTCGCACAAAAAAAAAAGAAAAAAAAGAAGCCATTGCTTTCTCTTTTTTGTTCTGAGGAAAAAAAGAAGCCATTGACAACACATTAGCGGCGTTGGGTTAGGCAAAATGGTGACGGCCCGGCCCAGCCCAGTCTGTGCCAGTGTTCCGCACCTCGGCCAACCTCGGCCAACACTGCGCGGCGCCGCCGGTGCCGCGTCTCAGCGAGCAGATTTATTCATCAGACTCATGCGTTACCATTGGAGCTCCCTCCGCTTTCCCACTACAACGGCTCATGCCCTCACCTCTCCGTCGCGCTCAGCTCAAGGTGAACTTAACCTCATTTCCAATCCTCCTCCCAAGGATTTCCACCACTTCATTGTGCATTTTCTTTCTGTGACCAACTTCATGGCCTAGTTCAGTCTATCTTTGGTTGGCCGATGTGGGAGCCATACCCCATTACCAAACCGTCTGGTCAAAACATTTGTAGGTACTAAAGGAATGCCCCCCCGAAAGTGGCATCGCCGAATTTCACTTCCTTTGAGATAGCTGGCCAATGAAAAACAAAGTGAATTGATAAAGTCACTTACTGAAATTCAAAATCTATGCTTTTTTTTAAACATGCATTGCACGAACTTCATTAAGGGAAAGTTAGAATTGTTTTTATATTCCAACTATCCTAGTGGCGAGGTGCCAAGAGAATTAGACGGACAAAACACAAGCAAAAGGCGCCGGCTCAAACGGCGGAGCTTCAAAGGTCGTACTAACTACTAAACCAATTGTGCGATAGTGGTGCCGAAGACGATGACCCTAAACCGGCGTCGGCCAGTTTATAATATATGTGATTCTTGCATTCAATATAATATATCCAGAATTGCATTTTGACGTATAGAGATCTGATATAATAAAGATATGCTTGACTTGATAGGTTTTCTTTAGATGGGATCAATTTGGGCAAATATGGAAATTTTATAACATTACATAAAAATGAACTGGCAGGAGTGGTATGGGCTGGCCTTCTTTTAATATTAGCACATAAGGAGCATCTATATTGCAGTGGCATTGTAGGGATGCAGGAACCTTTCAGTGGCATATATGTGTATTGTTTCCATAATAAGCAAAGGCTAATGTCAGTATTGCAATTATGAATTTGATAAGGGAATTCTTCAAAATGGGAAGTCAATTGCTGTGAAGAAGCTTTCAGAAATGCACGTAGAACATGCTCAATTTCAGAATGAAATTATTTATCTAATTGGGTTGAAGCACCCGAATATTGTACAACTTGTAGGCTATTGTGCTGAATCACGGTGGGAGGCAACTCAAGTAAGCCAAAAATATGTCATGGCTGAAATACGAAAAAGGCTGCTTTGCTTTGAGTACCTAAATAACAAGAGCCTTGATAAGCACCTTTCTTGTATGCAAGCACTCTGACATGCTTCCTAGCTATCCTTTTTTCTTGTTCTCCCATTGAAACTACCTTAGTATGGCATAAATGCAACAATATTTGTGCACTTATGCTGTTAGTTCACGCATTGTGTTGCCACAATCCATATGTTGGATGATCTCACATATCTTGTCTATTTACCTGTATCTACATTCTACAGATGAATCTTGTGGACTCAAGTGGAATATGAGATATGAGATAATTAGAGGAATTTGCTGTGGTTTGCATTACCTTCACACAGAATGCCATATTGTTCATTTGGACCTCAAACCTGAGAATATATTGCTTGATGATGGTATGGTGCCAAAAATTTCTGATTTTGGTATGTCAAGACTCTTTGGCCAACAACAGTCTCGAATTATCACTGAAAGTCGCTTGGGGACACGGTAAGCTAATCCTCTTTGGATATCCGCTGTGTTCTTATCCAATATAAAATGGCATTTCTTGTTATAATGTAGTGGATACATGGCACCAGAATGCTTAACAAATGGGTTCATATCCACCAAGTCAGATATATTCAGTTTGGGCGTTATAATTATAGAGCTAATGACGGGATATAGGGACTATCCCCAAAGTAATGAAGCACCATTTGAACGGTTCATCAAGAATGTAAGATGACTTAGTCTTTACGGATTTGTCATAGTGTAATCTTAATTTTTTTCTGACACATTTACTGTGCCAAATTTAGATGGTTGAAAATTGGAGGAAGAACTTGGAAAAGGCACCAAGGCATATACCCCTGAAAACAAAAATTCATCAAGTAAACACATGCATTGTAATAGGACAAAACTGTGTTGATTCTGACCCAAAAAAGAGGCCATCTGCGCTGGATATAATTCAAATGCTTAATGCAGTAGATAGTACAAATAGACATTCATCGGTACGTGTCCTAGCTCTTCCCTAATATATATATAAAAAAGAAGGTTTGCATACCAAATCCATATTACATGCATTTATCTATCTTATCTATGGCCTCCTCATCCTACAGGGCACAGAAATTGACACGTTAGGTTATTCAGTAGCGATTACGGATGCTATCACAATGTTGAATAGATCATCCACCTCAAGAACAGCAAATATCAGCAGTCTGTTCACCTTCTCTGCTAAAGGAAGTAAGATAATACATATTCTCGCCTTTGAGGTTGCCAATACAATTGCCAAGAGCTTCAGTCTGATGAAAATACTCTCCAAACAAAGCATTTTCAAAGAAGGGGTGCTGAGGTCAGAAGGTGTCCGTCGTCTGATCTCCAAAGATCACAATCAATTGGTTCTTGTTGAAGCTGACATACGGTGATGGAAATTTTTTGTGCTTGTAATCACCAGTACTTTTCAAGATTACTTATGTGAATTTTATTTAATTGCCCAGACAGAAGTTTAGGCGATTTTACTCAGAGGTTTGTTGGTTTGGAGATTTGTGTGTAGATCCTTCTTGGCACAATTTGGCTAGGTATTTCTACAGGTTAAACTTACTATTATGATTTATGGCCACCTAAGTCTCTGGACTCCAGGACCTCATGATGTCTTATATTGTGTGTTTTGTGGATGCTATTCTTGATAATGAATAGTTTGACGTATCAAGAGATGACAACTCAGAAAAAATTGCTGAACGAAGAATTGCTTTCCAATATACAGTATCTTACAAAACTTGAAAAGTATACTTGGGTCAGTTTGTTTCTTCGCACAATCACAAATCTTCTAGTTCATTCTTCATCAGAAATCACTGGAACTTTATTGCTTCTTTAATTTTTCTTTGTTCAGGAACTGCGTGGAGAAATACTTGTGTTGAACAAGTGTGAAGAAGAATTTCAGTATGAATTCTGGCAGCATAATGACGCTGGAAGATCTGAGCGTAATAAAAGAAGTTAGTATTTTGCACTGTATTCATTTTTCATGCACTAAGACAAGATTCTAACAAAGGAAAACATTTTGGGGTTGCAGTTAACTTTTCAATCATTATCGAAAGAGAGATGATATTCATGCAGTGCCTAGTGTGAAATATATTTGTATTCTCCATGTGAAAGTAGTTATAGTGATTTACCTGACTGTCCCTACTGGCTTAGGTGTTTTGGGCCAATTGGCTGTGCATGCACGTTAATATATATATGATATTAGAGCCATAAGTCTTGATTTCGAGTGTGGTGGAGTAGTCAAATAAGTGAGTTGTCCGTCTTTCTCTATTGAATTAGGCCTTTGATGTTTGGTCCCTCTAAACTTAACCGACGAAGCCCGTCAGCTAGCTGGAGTCTTCGGTTGCAAGTTGGAAACTCTCCCTTTCACCTACCGCCATTGGGCACCACTAAGCCAAGAGTGGAGCATTTTGGATTCATCATGAACAAGGTGGAGAGAAGACTCACTGCCACTTCAAATTTCCTATCTCACGCTGGAAAATTGGAGCTGGTTAATTCTATCATTTCTTCACTTCCCACGTATGCTATGTGTACCCTGCAGCTACCTATCTCGGTCATTGATTACATTGAGAGAGCAAGAAAGCACTGCCTTTGGAGAGGGCCAAAGTGTTGTAAACCAAAAAAGAATGGTGGCCTAGGTATAAGAAGTCAAAACTCTGCCCTTCTACTTAAACATCTAGGCAAGTTCCATAATAAGAAGGAAATTCCCTGGGTGAAACTTATTTGGCATGCTCACTACTCTAATGGAGACATCCTACATGCCTCTACTGATAGAGGTTCCTTTTGGTGGAGGGATATTCTGAAGCTTTGTGACCTTTTTAGAGGGATTGCTAATTGCAAAATTGGAGGCAGATCAACTGTTTTTTGGTCAGATCTATGGATTGATAATGTCATGCAGATCAAGTTTCCAAGGCTCTACTCTTTTGCGAAGAACATCTCAGTCTCACAATTTCTATTAAACAATAGCCCCCAGTCACAGTTTCATCTCCCCTTGTCTGAACAAGCTTATCATGAATACCAAGGTCTTCAGGAATACATACAAACAATTCGGGTGGAGCAACATACTAATTAAAGATTCTTGGAGTTACTTATGGGGGAGCAGCAACTATACATCATCTAGATTCTACCATCCACCCTACAAAAATTTACATCCTCTTGCTCCCTTTCTCTAGATCTAGAATTCAATGTGCCGCAACAAACTCAGAGTGTTCTCCTGGCTTCTACTTATGGACAGGCTAAATACTAGAAACATCCTCAGGTGAAAAAAGCACAAATTGGAGGGCAACAATTACAACTGTGTTCTCTGCAACAATAATGTTGTGGAAGCTGCTCACCACCTGTTTTTCAGTTGCCCCTTCAGCCAGGAATGTTGGCAGCACTTGGGAATCCATTGGAACCTTTAGATTGAATTCTTTCAAATGATGATACAATCAAAACAGTAGCACCAAAATTCCTTCTTCATGGAGACCTTCATCATTGCTGCCTAGCATATTTGGAAAGAAACAACTTCATATTTGACAGAGGATGGCCTTCTTTCACTTCTTGGAAAAACCTCTTCTGTGAAGAGGCCAAACTTTAGGCTTTTAGAATGAGAGATGATAAACGAGCAGCTTTTCTCCTCTATTTAGAACTTCTCTCTTAGGTCGGTTCCCTTCCCGCCGTGGCCAGCTCAGCCCTTTGGCTGGTTGGTTATGTTGTTTTTTCTCTCTTTTTTATACAGGTTTCTGTTTTTATTTAATATATAAAATCCTACAGTGGGGGCTTCCCCTGCTGTATTTCCTGTTCAAAAAAAAGGCCTTTGAGCTCAACTGAATGGAGCATGCAGCTTGATACCCAAATCTAGCCACCCAATTGTGTGGGCTATTTTGTCAGTCTAAAATAACATAGAAAAAGGTTGAATTTACCTAGGCACTTGCATTGTTAGTGATACAGATGAGAGATATACGACTTTTAAGGCCGATTACCACAATATTATATCCATTGGAGGTAAAAAAAAAGTGTACTTATGTTAGAGGCGTTAGTTAGCTGATTGGATTAGTTTGGAAGGTTTGAGGACAGCCACGATCAATTAGAGGAAAATCTGTTCATCCTTGCCTTAGTTAGCTGATTGGGTTAGTTTGGAACATTGTAGGGATAATAGGAAATATAAGAGAGAAATTATAGGGAGTGATTAGCTATCCTAGGAGGCTATTTATATGTATTCCATATGGGGATTATAGATAAGCAAGAATTAGAAGGAAAAGCCTTCTCTCTCTTGCTTGGCCGTGGGCAAGGCCCATGGCCGGCCCCCCTCTCTCCCTTGCAATCATAACAACCACCATAACATCTCGTATCGGAGATGCTAGGTTCCGATGAGGGCACCAAGCAGCCAAAGGTGCCACCGACGCTGCTGCCGGATCCCATCGCCAAGGTGCTGGTCGTTCTTGCCCAGCAGATAGCATCCGTCTCTGCAGACATGGAGGTCCTAGAATATCAACTGCTGGCGAGCATCGCCACCACAATCATGTTGATGGCGTTCCCATGTCTTGCCGGGCTATGGGGCGATTACCGTCTCCATGCCAGATTTCACTGCAGATCTGTCCCAACTTCCGTCACATGCTTCATGTCAACGATTGCTTTTGCTGCTGTTGATCCTTCATGCAGCATGGGCAGCGCACCATGTTCAAGTGGATGCGCCCTTTCAGCCATGTAGACCAGCTATCTACAGCAGCAGCCGCCTTGCAGCAGATCAAGAAGATGGAGGAGATCGTGTGGGAGATTGTAGACCGGCTATCTGCATCAGCAGCCTTGTAGCAGATCAAGAAGATGGAGGAGATCGGGTGGGAGAAGCTGATTCAGAAGAGTGCTCGCCAGGTTTCGGTGGTGGTGTGGCTGTTGGCTGCTGCGCCTGGCCTCCTAGTGCATCGGCGGGTGCGGGAGATGGGCGATTTGCAGCTGATTCAGCCCCGTATCCCTTCGCAGCTCCTCCTAGTTGCGATTCGCTGTGTGGAGGACCTCGATCTTGTTCGCTGTGTCGGGGATCTTGGGCATGCTGTCCCACCTGCGGGCGGCGGGCATGCTGTCTCCCTCACGGGCGTTGAACTCAAAGTCTGCAGCAGTGGCGGTTGGGGAGGCGCACCCCTCCTCGCCGTTCTGAAGCCCTCCTCTCTTCTCTGTGTGGTGCGGACCAGCAGCTGTCTAGCGGGGAGAAGGCATGGGCGAGGGCGCCTCCACTGGTCGCTGCTACGAGCACTTCCAAGTGGCCATACACATGCACCCCTTTCATCCTGATGGTGTCTATGGGATCCAGGTGGCTGTACGTGTGCATTAAATGGTGTCCAAAGAGGCCACAAAAAACAAAAAGTCGAAATCTATTTGAGGTTGAGAATAATAAAATTAGCCGAGATGGTTGTCAAGGAGGGGTGTAGTGTTAGATGAGTACGTTGGCTTGGCAGTATAGCCTATCAGTGTTAGGGTTAATTAGAGATAAGGAGAGGAGAGGTATCACTCTAAACAAGCAGGAATTAGAAGGAATAGCCTTCTCTCTTGCTCGGCCATGGGCAAGGCCCCTGGCCAGCCCCCTGCGTCCCTCTCAACCCCAGCCGCGAGCATAACAACTTAGTTGCTAAATTTTCTAGCTTCCTATTTATAATTTGGTTGTACCTCCTTGTACCTCACATGGACCGTAAAAGGGCTCTACTTTTAAAGATTTGAACCATACATGAATTGTTTGCAGATATGATTCATACCTTGCATGGTTCACTGAAGCACCAAAGATCTGTTGTGAAGAACTTGAAAAGTAAATCACTTTGGACCAAGACGATGGAAGATGTAATCTAGCACAGTAAATATTAAGTGCTTAAATTACCTATGTTGTGGACTAACAACTCCATGTTCTGTTGTAGATTGTAGCGAAACTTTTATACATTGTGTACGTCTTAAATTTTGAGATCACAGGTGCTTTCTCGAAGAACCATGGAGATCAATCTGTAGCACCAGTGACCAACCTTCATCAAACATTAGGGCCTACTGGTCTTGCATTGCATTATGCCAATGTCATTCTGCAGATAAACACATTGGTATGAACATGTTCTCCTGATAATTGGGTGATTGTGCAAACCCTTCAACAAAGTACCCTTTTAAGGCTTCTACTGCTACTCTCTGCTTTGAATTTTTGTAAGCCTACCTCTTCAAATTGAATTTGGACTAGCAATTTTCGTTTACCATATATTCACTACCAAAATAGTGGAGTTCTCCTAATAAGAACACTACACCAGTCCTAGCACATGGTAATTCTCACTAGGAGGCATTTGGTAATTGGTAGGGAAAAGCTCATACTAAATGTTAAATTGTCAACACTAGGAGAACCCACATGACTAGGAGAAGCTGCAGATTTTGGTTGTGATTGTTAGTAAGTACAAAAGTATAGTCACTGAAAGTACTCCAAATCAATTATAATGGCAGTATGACACCACCTTTTGTTTTTCTGAACATGGATACTATTGCTAATTGTTAGTCAAAATTACGAAGTTTGAATCCTAAAATGCTTCGGAGCCATATATAAATCTATGGAGGGAGAACATTTGGATCATTTGATATTTTGAAAAGAACCCTTAATTAATCTTAAGAAAACAGTTATGGGCAGCCAACAGGGCTTCTTCTGCTGGGTTGACACTGTAGCAGAGCCATTTCAGTAGCGCCCCCTCTGTCAAGTTAGAAGATGCATGAATCAAAGGAAAGCAAGAAACAATCAATCTAGTTCCCCTGTTGACTGTTGTGTTCATCCTTCACGTCTGTGATCTTAGACCTCATCTCCAACAAATCCAATGCCACTCCCTGGTGGTGGCCGCATGCCCGTAGACCTCATCTACAACAAAAACGATGGGGCAATACCGCCTGGCCATCTTCCTGGTGGTGGCCATGACGAAAAACAGAATGATTAAAAAATCATTTCAGAAAATAAGGTCATTCAAGAACATGTTGGAAAGCAGAACATCCTGGATTTAGATTTCTCTTATGTCTTAATGACTTGGTCATTTTCAGGTATTGACCTCACCTGCGGCTGTTTCTTACAAAGCTAGGGATGCACTGTACCAGGCACTGCCTCCATGCATCAAATCAAAGTTGCGAGAGTGTTGTCATAGAGAGACAGTAACCACTCTTTATCTGCCATCATAACATTTGAACATATCTGTCGGTTATACGGTTTTCCTCATTCATTCTGATCTTGGTAATGGCTTGTAGACGATGAACGTAGCGGAGGTCAGAGCTGAGATGGACAGAATACTCCAGTGGCTTGTGCCAGTTTCAGAATCCACAACGTACTGTATGCTCTATTTAATTAAATGGATGCTATATACATCTGAAATACAACTGCAAATGACTTTCTTAGAGTTCTAGTATTGCCTCAAACCATCCTTATAACAGAGTGAGTGATATGTACATCTAAATATCTAATTGCTTTCTGTATCAACAGATTGTACTACAAGAATGGGGCATTCGGTGAGTGGACGAATATGTGCGTGAAGACAACCCTCATTCCTCGTATGGTTATGAAATGTTTGCAAGATGAGTTCTTAGACACTGATTACCGATAATTTCTTGTATCAGGGTGATGCCAGAGGATATAGATGTCGAGGAACCGCATTGGCCTGGGGAAGAAGAACGTCAGACCATCGCTGGTGCCTCTGCCATTCAAAGGCATGTGGTGAACAAGATAGAGACATTGTACCACGCTGATACGCAGAGGACTGAAGGTTACATCTTGGACCTGATTCGAGGTCTGCATCGTCTTGTTTGCTAGTCAGACTTACTATGGGTGAACCAGACCTTCCATTTTCCTTGGATACTAGTGTAAACGCGTGCCCTTGCGCGCGGGTTTCACGGCCGCGAATTTAGCACGTTAGATCATACAGCAAAAAGCATAAAACTTGTATATCTTTAGTGTATGACGCATAATTTATCAGGCAAAAGTATTGATATTTGTTACAAAAGAGGCGCATGATCTATCTTAATAATACGGATAAACCGTTTTTATTGCTGCAACATCTTCGAAGAAACGTCTACACTGACAATAGATTCTACAGTCTTCGGTGCAATAGCCGATGGCCCAATCGGCGCAGCAGTGGCCATGCTCTGGACGCCGTGGTATTGGTAGTCGCCAATGTGGTTTGAATCTAAGGATCATCCTGTCGACAGCCTCAAATGCTTGCCAGCGATACTGGCGTAACTGTTTGGTGGTCCAGAAGCCCTTGTTGTGATCATCATCCCGGTCGCCTTCAAGTGATCTTAGCAATTGTTTGGCGTCCTCGTCAGACTGTGCACCTTCATTGGATCTGTAGAGGGCTAGCACCAGGACAAACTTGGCAGCGGGTGGCCCGCCTCGGAGGCCTGTTTGAGACGCCAAAACGGCATGTGCACAGTACGCCGATTTTCTACAAAGACGAGGTTGATGCCGCAAAGGAATCTTGCCTCGATGTTCCCGGCGTTGGCAAGGTTGGCCGTCAGAAGTATGAAGTCGTGGTCGTCAACGTACCGGTGTTGAAGAATCCGGTGCAAGGGCAGCGGCACCGCCACTGGCTTCTGACTGGTGGCATCGTGTAGCGCTCTGCATGTCCTCTGCAGATTGGCGAGGTCCTCCAGGGCGTCTTCGGAGTCGACAGCGGCGACCCGCTCGGTGATCTTGGTAGCAATGTCGAGTGGTAGGTCCTAGAGGTTGTTTCTGCCATTGGTAGCCTAGGAAGCTTGTTGAAGCACCATTGCCTGATGGATGGAAGACGAGGATACTACCAAGGAAGATGAACACCAGGCTGAATCGATCTATTAGGATTTAAGAGCAGTGGGAATAGGATGTGTGGGACGAATCAAAGCGCGTGAGTTCTTTCGAGTGGACGTTCCGCCTTCTCGTCGGGAAGCAACACTGGGACAATTTTCGACGCGGTGTGGCTGCATGAACCAAAACGCGGCATACCATGTTCCCACATAAACAAATTAGATTTGGTATGAGCTTGGCAGTGAAAGCCCAAAAGCATTGTGCTATGACAAACATAGTTCTGGGCCGCGTGGAGAATTGGTGGGCTACTCACTGTTGAGAATTGGTGGGCTACTGGCTGTTGGAAGTCCAGTAGGATCGTGACACCACGAATGTTGTAGTGGGCTGTACAAAGAGTTGGTGGACTTTGCTCGTGAGTCTGGATGGGCCTCTGATGGTGTCGATACATGGTGGTGCTAGGCTGGCCGGTGAGTGTCCAAGTCTAACCTGGTGTTAACCTGTGTTGGGACATCTACAGGATAATAGATTGAAAAAACATAGGTACCAACGGTGAAGCAAACAAACTGGCTTAGCACAGACACCTGTTTCAGAAAGTTCTAGGACTGAATGACGGTCACGAGCTATTCCCGATAAGGCTGCATGGTCGCTGATATGGATCACAGGCTGGAATTTTAGACGGATATGAACACAAGACAAAAAAAGTTATACAAAAAAGCACACACTAAACAAACATCATGACGTAGGTTTTAAACATCACAGTATCCATACGTGTGCTCACCGAGCGACAAAGATCAAAATGTGGCACAAAAAACGTTTTTAGTACACAAATACCTGATGGTTTGAAGAGACATGGTCATAACAGCTCGAGCCAAGGCCATCACAGTTGATGGACGGGTGTCAGCTTCAGTCGGTAGCATATCCACCCTCGTCCTCAGGGTCGCTAGCTTCTGGCGAATGAAATTGCGAGATAAAGTAAAATGGCAACGTTTGTAAGTCGATGTAGAAAAGAATTGAAGTCAACACATCACGATGCCAACACACAGTATAGGCATCCCTAGCCATAAAAGATGGCCTTTTGAAATGAAATAGAGCCTAGCAATGCCATCTTCATACACATGTATAATTGCAGCATTGGTAGGTTCAGTTTCATTGCCAAAGGTCATCTACATATAGCCAAAGGTTGTAAATGTAGGTACATTGAATCAAACAACGCCAACTGTTGTAAATAGATGAATAGCAAATAGTAGAGCACCTGGAGGATACACAGGAGGGAGCCGTCAATGAAGCATGCGCAGTTCATCCTCCTGTTCAGTTGCATATACCAACGAATGTCAATGACTTGCTGTCTGTTTTGTAGGGCAAAATAAATTTTACCTCTGTCCTCTTCCTCGTAGACCTCCTCAAGCATGTCTCTATCCACTCCAAGCTCAGCTGCTGTTATTGCAGATCAAGAATGCCTGGTGTTAGCTGATATACCCACAGGAAAAGCAAAAATTGTATGTTGTGTGAGGAAAAACGCACCTAACTCCTCTAGAGGGAGTGGAGCAGACGGGTCATAGGGTGGAGGAAATTTTGTGAAGTCCGACGCCTGATGAAGGAGGTAGGCACGCAGCTCAATAGGAAAGGTTTGATTGAAAAAGCCAGCTTTACACTCATACTGAATGGCCACATGACCACTGGTGGGAATGGACGCAGTGTCATCGGCAAGAGCAATGACCTGACAGGTTCCCTATTTTTTGTTGAACTTGTAGTCCAGAGTTTTACAATGTGGCGAGAGCAGTGGATGGGCACAACAGGCATGTGGAGGAAGAAGGCTAACATCTATAGCAACAAGAGTGGACCAAAAAACGGTACTACTTTTGTAGCTTTTGGTCCATGGAATCAGCATCATGCTGAAGGTGTTTGTGGTAAGGAATTCTCGTAGAAGCACATGATCTCGTGCCTTGTGTGAAGCGAACTAGACCACGAAGTCCTTGTGGAATGGTGAAACATGAAGTGGCTTAGGAATACGCCCAAATTGTTTCTGAAAGGCGCAAAAAATGTCTTTGATGCTTGGTGTTGCTGTGCTTGGATCAATATCGATGGCGAGAACAGCATTCGCCAGCTTTGTCTCCATGGCTTTCATCTCCTCGTCTTGCTGGAGGAGAAAAAAATGGAAGACCTTCCATGCGAGTGTACTCTGCAGGAGCAGGAGCATGAGGCAGTCATATAGAATGGCAAAGCGTAAGCAAGAAACAAAAAAACTTTATGTAGCAAATAGCACATGCACCGTGTCTCGGCAAATGGCAGCCTGTCTACAAGCATGGCTTTGATTTGAGCACATATAGAGCTATCTACCAAGTAACTAAACAAAGACTCAGTGTGGATGCAAAAGATTGTGCTGCCTTTTGTAGGAAAAGGCTTCGAGGATGATACTGTTGAACCTAGCTGAAACTACAGACTCCAAGGCCACGAAAACGAGAGAATGTGAAGTAGGTTTGGGAGTGTTACCAGATATGGTGGTGGGTAGGCCACGCCCAGCTGCGGTGGCCGTCGCCGGCTTCAGTTGCCAATTTGGAATGCCGGCGTGCTCGAGCAGATCTATCTCCGAGGGGAAGTAAATGGAAGTAGAAGTGGGAAGAAGGGGAGAGGAGAAAAGGGGTGACAGAACAAGGGAGTGAGGCCGTTGTGCCTTGATTCACCGATACTTCGGTGACCCCAGTCGAACTGAAAGATAGGGACCACCAGGTGGTTGGACCACCTATCGGTGTTGGTGAAGCGACGGGATGAAATCCTGCACAACGCACACGAGCAGTTCCAGAACAGTTTTTGTGTTTCTATCTTGGAAACATAGGATGGGCATGGTGACTGATACGGAGGGCCCGTTGGCTACTGGGCCCGCATGTCGACATGGAGTGGGTAGCTCGAGGCGTGTTGTGTTGCATTTTATTGGGCACCACGACGCTGGTGAATCAAAGTTCAACAACGGCACGTGCGTCAGGCTTTCTGTCAGGCACGCCGCGGCGAGGATACAGACGGGCCGACGCGTGGCTAAAGCAAGGTCCCGTGTCTGGCCGTGGTTTTGGGCCTTTTCGACTGGCTTGCTTTCATAGACCTAACCAGCCTGCATGAAATGGCCCAGCCGTAATCCGGTGCCGCTGTATACGCCAAAGAAGATCGCATTTATTAGAAACAAAAAAGGAGTCGAGGAAGTTCAGCAATGCCATTATGATCAGACTCAGATAGCGAATTGTTGCATCCTATATCTACTAACAAGAAATAAGTACACACACTTTATATAGAAGGCAGCAACAACTTGGCAATTGGAGTGCCACAGTACGTTTGCCACGAACGAAAGCACGAAAACATACATGCACTCAGACATCGTTTGTTCAAATTACATCCAGCCATGGAAAGGAGCCATGAATTGTATATGCAGGGTCTCTGCATTAACAAATCCGGTAGTTTCAAACAGAAAACAACCAATCCAGGTAAACAGTCAATGTGTCTAGATTAGAGTTGACACCACCACCACAGAAGCAATTCCAAAAGTTAGGAGTACAGACCCAGAAGCAGAAAAAGCGGTAGACCCTTCATGCAACGTAGGTCCGTGAGCTGATCAGAGCAAGAGCTGCAACCGTGATGAGCACAGCGCGTGTCCTGATCAGGGCAAAAGATGGCTCAACTTCCTGTGAAATCAAATTACGATGTGTGAGAATATGTGTATAGGTGTTTTATTCAGATAAGCAGCAATGAGATATGAGTAAAGGAAGAAGTCCAAGTCTAGATGAGCATATGTTTCAATGCACAGGTAAATTTCCAGACAGACCGGCAAGCCAAATCAACAAACAAAGTAAAGAAATAATGTTAAGGAATGCTACCTTGCATACACAGCCTGCTACACAGTGAGACAGGCTGACCGGTGGCGCTTGACTGATGATGCGATGCTGTCAGAGCATGAGTCTATCATTAGCAAAGAGAATAGCAAGGAAAAAATAGATAGTGTCATACGAGTCAGTGTGATCCTTGACATGGGCATCGATAGCATCGACCTCAAAGCAACTCATTTGTAGTGTCATCTGCAACATCATCATCAGTTGGGAATTCAAGTCTCTTGCGAGCTGAAGAAACACCGTGCTTATCCATGTGTTCTTTGTTTCACATATGGGCAGCGTGTTAGTTCCTTCCCATTTCAAACTGCGTTACGAACAAGCAGTGCACTTACCCGAAATGTTCTTCCATGGGTTCCTTCTCATTAGGCTTCAGAGATGATATTGGAGTCTGAATTGTAGCAAAAAAAGATGAATTCGAGAGTGCCAGGAGGCAATTTTGGTAATGTACAGTTGGTACAAGAGCTTACAAATGCAGGAGTTGCTGGAGATGGTGCAGGGAGCCATGAAGCAGACATAGTAGCACTGTTCAACGAGCTTCCATGACCACCGAAGAACCGCTGGTGCCACTATGGGTAGGAGCAGGAAGGGCCTCATGCTGACCATGCACTGAGATGATTGAAGTGGCCTGAAATGTTTTCTCCTGCCTATAGAAGGTCTGCTCAGTCAAATCAACAGCAAAAGTGAAATGGCAGGAAGCCACCCTGGTAAGATCTGCTGGCAACTGATCAGAGGAGCCGGCTAGCCTCAGAACCTGCTGCACAGATTTTTCCTATGATTTGATGACCACAGTCACCAAAGCAAATCATCTCTGCTTCGCCAGTACCGTCAAGAGCCACTAAACAGAGCTTGTACCTACTCGACATAAAAATAGAGCAAAGATTAGACGCCATAGAAAAAGAAAATCAAAGCAAACCACTAATGTGCGGCCCTTTACCTGTATCTAAAAGACGTAGATGAGCATGAATTGCATCTGTAACTGGATCCATTCTGGGAACACGACATGCTGCATTTGGTGCAGGATGCAAACCACCAGGACATGTTGGGCACAAAGCGACCAATGTTCATGGTGCAGCGATAGCCACTGTCCTGTAAGAGGACAACAATGTTCTAATTAGTCAGCCACAACAATGTCCTGTAAGAGGACAACAATGTTCTAATCAACAGCTGACCAGAATGGAATGTATATCGGGTAGTCATATGCATCCATGGCATTGAGCTGGAGAAGAGTCCTGGCCTCAAGCTGGCTAGGCGAATGCGCAGGCTTTTCAGACTGGGCTGGAGCAGTGGCCTGGGCTATCTTGATGTTTTGGTCCTGCAAGCTACATTTCCATTGCTATAGAATCAGTGTTGCCCTGGACAGTGGATACTCTGAACATGCATTACAAGAGACACACTTACTTTTTGTAGAATTTTCCAACTTCTGTAACCCATGGATTGAAATACTAGCGAGCAGCTGTGTTTGCACTTAGATAATAGGTATCTACACAAGCAAACAAATAGCCAAGAGATTCAAAGGGGGTCGCATCCACACAAAGAATAAGGCAGAGGCCACATCCAAAATCAAAATGGCCAAAATAGTCCACCAAAGAACATAGACTGTACCATGGTACTTCTTCATCAGAACTCCCACAAGCAGGACCACAACTAGGTTCTCAGAAGTTTCTGTCTGCACTCCATCGAGAGTGAAAGCTGTAGCATGTTCTCCCCATAGGCATTTTTTTTGTTTTTTTAAAAAAATTGAAAATTTCTTTGCCGACGGCTGGCCATCGGCAAAGACTTGGTAAATTTGCCGATGGCCAGGCCTAGCCGTCGGCAAAGCTGGGCCGTGCGGGAGAAATGAACCAGCTTTGCCGACGGCCAGCCGTCGGCAAAGCTGGGAAAAAAAATTTTCACTTTTTTTTGCTGTTTCCTTTCGTTCATTCGTCATTTCAGCACATATATATCACATAATAAACATTTCATCACATATAAACCACAATTCAGCATGAAATTCAGTTTCAACATTAATCGACACATGATCGTGCTCAAATCCATCGATACAAGTCCACAATACACATACCATGGCCATAAGAGTCCATACATGGCCAATGTGCAACAATCCCATAGATAAAGGTCCAAATGCGAGAAGTAAAGCTATCTAGCTAGCAGCGTCGTCATCAGGTGTCCCAGATCCCCCACATTGCTCCCATGGAGCCCAACCCAACTGCGCAGACGTACCGTAGTTCCACCTGTACTGTGGCGCTGGGACGCTTGCCGGCCCGGAGTGCCCCTGCTCCGTCGGCCCCTATGGCCACGAGGAGTACCCGTGCTGCGACGCTGGAGGAGGCCACAGGTACTGCTGCGTGGGGTAGGTGGCGGGGTAGGTCGGGTAAGCTGGACTGCCCTGCGGTGGAGAAGGACCCAGTGGAGGGCTGGCACCTGGAGTTGGGTTCGAACCCGCCGACTGTGCCTGCACAAAGGCCAAGTGATGTAATTAGTACCTGCAGGATGGCCGCACAAGCTAAAGCAACATGTAATATACTCACCGATGAAATGTGGACAGGAAAAGGCACTGGAAGTGGAACTGGAACTGGTGGTGGAGCGAAGATCGAGGCAGGAGGTTCTTCCGTTCCTGGGATCTGGGAACGGATGTAGCCGGTCAGCTGCGCTATCGAACGCTGGTAGTGCTGCGACATTGCCGCCATCTGCTGCTGATACCCCGCCTCCTGCTGCTGACGCAGCGCCTCCTGCTGCCTTATCATCTCCTCATGCCTCGCTGACTGGGCCGCCTGGCTGGCCTGCAGCTGTTCGACTGTGGCCTGCAATATTACACCCGCAAGGTTGATTGTATGTGAAGGCAAGGTACATCATGTGTGAAACGAGTGAACGACAAATGAAACTGCACTTACATGGAGTGACATCATCATCTGCGCGCTGCTCGGCCTTCGAGGCGCTATGGGGATTTCCGACCCGCCACTTTTCGCGTCTTCTTTTCGGATCTGGCTCAGTGTCGGAATAGAGGACGAGTCGATGGCGGCGTTGGCAATAGCGTACCGGCCGTGCTGCTTCCCTCCTCCTGTCTTCATCACGAGCCACGTGTCCAGGGGGCCGTGGTGGGGTCAAACGTCAGCCCATGCAGCGTGACACCGCCTCAACGTACTTGGCGAGGTTGTTGTAGACGTTGATGCTGCCATAGACGTCGGGCCCATCCTCCGGGTTGTGGACGGTGGACAGCGCTGACGCTTTTCCCTTGCGAGAAAGGGCAAACCCCGTGAACTCGTTGATTTGCTGCCCCTGATGGTACTCCTTCTGCAAGGATAACAGAAGCATGGTTAGAACTTACAAATAGTGACAATTGAGAGCTATAATAAATGGATCAACAGAAGCATACCCAGTCCTCCATGAACTCAGGGAGCGTCTTGTTCCCTTGGTGGTGTGTTGCCCGAGGATGCTCCAGGCGTTTTCTCCGATCTTCTTTGCGGTCCGCGTACGCCTTGTCCGTTTGCCACGCACGCATAATTTGAAGCCAGCAGTCGGGGAACTTATCGCACCAGGTTGGACACACCTGCATGGCATTCAAGTATTTGATATTCCAGGCGATGAATTGAATGTACTGCTCCTCGAAGAGGAATCATAATGTTCGTACTTAATTAATTACCTGCATGTACTGCTCCTCGGTGAGGTCGGTCTCCCTCTCCAGTAGCAACTCCCTGATGTCCTCCTTCCTCACCACCTCGCGTTTCACATCGGCGTAGTAGGTGATGACGGCCTAGAGATGCGCCTCGTGGTACATGTCCTTGAGACGGCTGCGGCAGACCGCATCCTATCGCCGTGTCGCCTGCTGCTCGTCGTGCCCCTCCTCCAACTGGAAGTATAACTGCACACATGATTACAACATCATTTCATTGTTTCAAGAAAGAGCAATGAATGCGTGGTATTGAAATATGCGGTGCAATGCAAAGACTCACCCAAAACTCCCTCAAGATCTTGTGAGCAAGAACTTCACCAGATACGTCCTACACCCGGTAGAAGTGGTCCCATTTGTATGGGACGATCTGCTGACCCTCGATGGTGACCAAGCCAGGGTAGTGCTTTTTAATGAGCAAGCCCTGGATGCCATTGACATGGCGTGAACTCTTCTTGTCGGTCACCTTTATCCAGCCGCTGCACGAGTCATTAACAACAATTGTTAGTCAAAAATTTCAATCTCAACATGTCATATGAACAACTAGTGAAATCAACAATGGTTACTTACATCTTGCCCGCGGGTCGAATCACTGGGCGGCGGTCGAGGGGCGGCGGGTCGGGGAGCGACGAGGCCCCGC
>CM041636.1:43366990-43385351 GCA_023333625.1 Bothriochloa decipiens | reverse complement strand
ACTACCTCGCCGTCGAGGCGCACTACGAGCAGATCATGGCCATCGAAAGGTATACATATCTTTTGGTTGATTGAAAGCGAAATACAATAAATTTTCTTGCACCAAATTATACTTACTGTATTCTGCGATGCATGATAAGTAGAGTAGCTTGTCTGATTGTGAGCGTGCGCATGTGCAGGAGGAAGCCGCGTACGGCAAAGGACGCCTCCGGCTTGCTCGACGGACGCGACAGCGACGATGCCTGTTCAGCTCATATCGACGCCGCCGATGGCTTTTGCGTTGATTGTGTTCTGCCGAGACGCTGCAAGCACACATGTCGAAGCCAAATCAGAAGTTAGTACATTGTGTCGTTTGAGGTAATTGCTGGCAGTAGCTTAAGACTCGATCCTGTTGAACTCTCTGTTCCCTCCATTCGGAAAAAGGTAATTCTAGATTTGAATTTTTATCAACATTTCGCCCCAGGTGTTTGGTGGCTCTTCGTCCTTTTTTTCTGGAGCTGCGCTCCCCCTCTTTAACTATCTAAATCTCTTCTAAACGCTGTATTTCCGTTCTATCTTGAATGGAAATGGGAGTTCCCGAGTTTAAAAAAAAAAGATAGGTTTAGAGCCTATTTCGATCAGCTAGGGGTAATTATTGTCTCATAAATTAAGCAAAATTAGTTCTTTTTTTATCAGCTATCAATCTTCGCTCAATCGCACACCATTAGAAGTGTTATATGGGCATGCGCCACGTCGCTTTGGTATTCATCACATTCAAGATTGTGTCATTCCCGATCTGGAGTTGTGGTTACAGGAACCCAGATTGATGGAGGAATTGCTGCAGTAGCAATTGGTTGGCGTTCAGTAGAGTAGAGACACATTAGAATGATAAGAATCATAGTGAGCGTCAGTTTCAAGTTGGTCAACTGGTGTTTATCAAACTACAGCCCTATGTTCAAGTAGTATAGCTCAACGGGTCAATTAGAGAATCTTTTCGTTAACTTAGGCTGTAGGATTGGACTAGTTGCTTACAAGCTTCAACTCTCGGCTGCTTTACCGGTCCACCTGATGTTTCTTGTATACCTTAGACCATTTCCCCTTTTCAATACCCTTTGGAAGTTTGCAATGTCATTGTCAAAGTCAGAGCACACAATTCATTGATCAAATGTTTGTTCAATCGTCGTCATGGCCATAACAATTGGTGACTTGGGAGGACGAACAAGCTCTAAAAGTCATCTTTCAGGTGGCATGCAGTGGCTTGTGGACAACTCGGGTCTCATGTAGGAAGGAATGTCACAGCACTGGTGGTGCCTACTACCAAAGAAGCTAACAAAAGAGATGGATGGAAAGGACGGGATCGGAGATAGAGAAGAAGGAGATGAAGGCCGACACTCCCTGGAAGGCCAAGGGGATCATCCAGCCTAACAATCGCTTTGTTGACCTAGAATGGGTGAACCACTTGCGAAGGAGCCATGTGGGAGGATCTAATGGCGGTAAAGATAACCTAGAGACCCTCTGACGCTGAAGCCATATATAGCGAGTTGTTGTCTGACACTATAGTTATTCATCTTTAGGGTTAGCCGATCCATAGCCATTTGATACTAATATAATCATGATAGAGTAGTAATGTACCATATCGTTCGCTTTTGTCACTTGAAAAATAGTTATGATCGGTGATTCATAAAGTATTCTTTCATAAAGTTATTCTCTTACATAGTTATTCTGAAATCTTGATCTAACTTTGCAAGTACAAACAAAAGGAACCTAAGAATGTCACCCCATTTGCACATATTGAACTGACATTCTTTTGGTACATCTGAGTATCTCTTAGTGTAGTGATGTGTTATATGTTTAGGAGCGAACACATGTAAATGTTCACATAAATGGTTGTTTTAATCACTATCATTTTAGTGAACACATTCTTTTTTACATTGAGTCAGACACCACTTTACAATCTTGTTTACTTACAAATAATCTAGAGTTAAATGCACGACAAGCTTTAAATTTGTCATGCGGTGACTGCCACTTAGTTCCATGAACACAGAAATTGCATTTGTAGGCACAAGTTTAAGGATCTGTGGCACACCACTTAACAAGTTTAGAGACTCAAGAATTGCATTTTTAATGTTGTTGGACCTAAATGACACCGTAGAACAAATTTAGGAGCCACTGATGTATTTACCTATTTTGAATCTAAGAGCATCTCCAACAGGCTACCTAAATAGACCACCTATCCTATATTTAGTGGAGTCAAAAAAATCAAGTCCAACAGCCTACCTACACGTAGAGCTCATTTTTATGAAAATTTGGATACTTGGTTCATATTTTTCGGAGTTCGTATGAATTAGTTATGAATTTTTGAAGTTTAAAATATTTTCTAAAAAATAAAAATGGAAAGAGAAAATAGAGCTGACACGTGGCGCAATCTGGTTGGTCCATGTGGCACCGTGGGTCCAGCAGTTGGGATCAGGGCTGACGTCATGCTAACGTCAGCACTGACGTGTGGGTCCGGTCGGCTGGTCAATGACAGGTGGGCCCCATGGTCAACTATTGACCATTGACCAGTCAACGGTCAAGGTGATCGGGCCTAGACCGGGCTTGGCGGGCCGGAACTAGGCCGGACTCGGTCTGAGTTGGGCAGGGCCAGCCCGACACGTGTCGCCAGGAGGAGCTGGCCACGTGGCGATCTGGGTCCAGACTAGGCTGTGCTCTACAGCCTGTGGTGCACAGACCCGGTCCATGGTGGACCATAGGCTTCGGGGCCATGTGGGCAACAACGGTTGGTTCAGCGTGGAGTCTAGGTGGACCCGTGGGCTTGGTCCACATGGGGTGGAGAAATTTCCCTAACTCCACTGTTTCACGCGCGCGGCGGCCGGCACGGCAGTTCACCGACGGCGAACGGCTGCGCTGGCTAGCTTGGGCTGTGGTCGAGATGTCTCCCGGGCATGGTAGACATAAGGATGGTGGCGCGGCGAGCTGGTGGCACACCGACTGACCGGCACGCGTGCCGCGGCGGAGCCGCACGGCTGGGCTAGGTGGCAGGGTGCTGGGACGCACGGGAGGCGGCTTTGGCGTGCACTATGGGTTCGCTAGGGTGAGGGGTAGGTGGCTGCGAGGGCCAAGCGTGCTCGCGAGGCCTTGACTCACCAGCACACGTGCTACGGCAGTGGCGGATGGCGAGGTCATGACAGCAGGGCTCTGTGGCGCAGGGGAGGTTGCTTGGGCATGCGCTACGGCTTTGCGAACTCAAGGCGAGCGAGGCAAGCACTTCAATTTGGACTGGGGCCTTCTAATGGCCGGCGACGGCGACGGCGGCGGACAGCGGACGGCGGAACTCGACGGTGATGGCGATTCTTCATCGTGGCTTGACTTTTGCCTTCCTCTTCCTCTTCGCCTTCTGATTGGAGTATCTAGGACCTCCATGAGCTAACTACCGCAGCGTGCAAGGCTTGGCGGGGTGCGCGTGGCAAGAATCACCAGGGTGGCGCTCCGGCGGCTGGGGTGCCATGGCGACCTAAAACATCCTCAATTTTCCACGAAGGGAAAATACATAGAATGGTGAACAATATGGTAGTTTGAATCTCATTCCATCACATTACCCAACAACAGTCAATACAGAAATCCATACATCGAATAAAAGAGTACAATTAGAAGGAATTACATAAATAGTCCATCGCCACACTGGCGGAATCATCAGAGTAGCAGCAGCTTCTAGGACAGCTGCGTTAAGCGGAAGTACAACAAAATCTCCAAAAGAAGCCTGAGCATAGGAACAAGACGTCTACTCCTCCTCGTCATCATAGTCATAGTCGGGCTCACCTGCCAAATAAGTTTCAGTACGATTTGTACTGGCCACTGGCTCCCACCCCATGCTTTGCTTTTGCTATGTAGTATTTGGGTGGATGCAAAGGGTATAATCAAAGAGACCTATATATGGCTATGGTTTCATATGCAGGTAGTGATCATCATAATTTAACAGTAATTCACCAAGTTTTAACCCATTTCATCCATGCATCTTCCCCATCCCCATCATCACACACATCTCACCCTCTCGCACTGAGTTGACAGGGCCAACTCCCTCTCAGAGCGTGTCTCAACGGCTCACAGCCAGAAGGGTAACACCAGGGGGAGAATAGAAGGACTCATCTCACTACTCCTAAGAAGCGTTGGTCAAGGGAAAGGCCATACCGAGGCCACGGGCTATATATAGATTCATAACTCTGCAGAGTGTGTTACTCCCGTAACCACAAGATCACCATCATCAGTGGTGCCCCGCTTAAGCTGATTTCGGTTGCTTTCTAACCAGTGCAATGCCACCCTACCACTCAGTACTGGGACATCCCGGATAGATACCACCGGCACACTGAGACTGTGAAACATAGTACCGGGCTCCCGAGGTCACTATGTTGTCTAAGGAGGGTGTGGGTCCCAATGCCCGAACCTCCCGACATTGTCTCCTAACAACCTAGTAGTAGTGGCACCGCCCTAGCTAGTCAGACATTCGTCCCCCACCCATACAGGGGCGAGCGGTGAGCACGTAGGTCCCAAGGTTCTGGTTCTCAAGAAACATTAGGTCCTAGGGCATTTGACAGGATTTCTTCTCATAGGGACTACAACATTCCATGCTATAATAGCACCTCCTACCCCAGGGCCTCGCTCCACGAAGGCTCTCACCCCCGGGATCGCCATATACCTCACAATGTGCCCACCAGAAGCACCCCATATGGGGACGCCCAGAACACATCCCCCGGCAAGACTCGCCCACAAGGCTCGTCATGGAATCCTGTCCAATTGACTCAAACCCTCACCACACACCCAAGACACACGCAACACTCTCCCCAAGTAAAGTGGCACCACGTGCCTTAGCCATATACCATACCATACTCTCCACCACGCATCACATCACAGATATAAGCGTAGTAGAAGTAAAGCATCATAAGTAAATAAGCATGCGTCTAGCCTATCTACGGGTGTGCAGGAGTAAGGTTGCGACAAGGGAAGGCTCATCAAGCAATTTCTACCATGCAACCTATCATCCTGTGACAATTCATAAAATAAAGCACTTGCAACTAGTAATTATGCCATGTGTAATAGGATCTACGAGGTTGCGTGGGACATGGCACCTGTGAAGTTGTCACTGAGCTCCTCCTCGTACTCATAGTCGTCCTCCTCAAACTGCTCCTCCTCTGAAACGAGACGTAAATAGTCGCGTTAGCGACTCCTATAGAGTATCACAAAGAACCAAATGAAATTCAGTAACTCCAAATGCATTCAAACATAAGCCTATGATGTAGAGCTCATTTTTATGAAAATTTGGATATTTGGTTCATATTTTTCGGAGTTCGTATGAATAAGTTAAGAATTTCTGAAGTTTAATCTATTTTCTGAAAAAGAAAAGGTGCTGGATAATTCTGGGCGTGACACGTCGCACGACCTGGTTGATCCATGTGGCACGTGGGTCCAGCTGGTGTGGCGCAGCAATGACATCATGCTGACGTCAGCGTGGGTCCGGCGTCTTAGTCACTGACATGTGGGGCCCACTTGTTCTGGTCGCTGACATGTGCGACCGTGGTCAACGGTCAACATTGACCGATCAATGGTCAACGTCGACCGGGCCTAGTCTGGGCCTCGGCGAGCCTGGGCAGGGCCGGATCTAGGCCGGACCGGCCCGGACACGTGTTGAGCCCTCGGTGTAGCCACGTGGCGTTCTCGGCTGTTAACGGGCTCGGTCCACGGCGGCTGGTTCAGTGACTTTGCTGGACTCGGCGTGCGATGGACCAGAGACACAGGGCTCACATGGCCCTCTCCCACTGGTCCACGTGACCTTAGGTGGACCCGGTGGACATGGTCCATGCAGGACAGGGAAAAATCCCCTTCTTCCACCTCACACGCGCGGCGGCCGGGCGCGACGCTCGCCGATGACGGGCGGCGCTGCGGCTCTGGCTATCCTAGCTGGCTCGGGTGGTGGCTACGGCATCGCCTCGATGAGGCGGACATGATGGTGGAGTTCAAGCGGGCATGCGATACAAGGGTTCGATGGCGCGTGTGTGTCGGCGGTGGCGGGTGGCGCGACCATAGCTGTGGGGCGCAGCAGCGTGCGCGGAGTTGATCTGGCTAGCGCAATGGCCTCGCAAGGACCTAGTGAACAAGTCAAGTGCTTCAAATTGGAGGATTTGGGTGCCTAGGCCGGTGGTGAGCAGCGAGGCGGCGATGGATGGTGATAGCTGACGGCAGCCGGCGAACTCGAGCAGCTCGGAGCTTGAAGACTCTATGGCGCATCTATCGGAGGCACGGCGGGGTGCGCGCGATGGTGAGGTCGTAGCGGCACACCGACGGCTGGAGTTCGAGGGATCGGGATCTCCAAAGCGTGGAGCTCCCACTATGGTCCATGCCAACTCCTAGTAAGTTGCCAAGGAGGCATTCTAGGACTAGGCGAACACACCGGTCAAGTTAATGGAGATAAAGGATGAGAGGAGAGCGGGAACGGTGACGATGCTCTAGCGGCGGCCATGGTGCGGGCATGGGTGAGCTCACCGCCGTGGTGCTCCGATGGCAGCTGGCTCGTGATTCGGTGGCTATGGACGGGGACGAGGATGCAGAGCCGCTGTGGTGGCGAAGTCAAATGGTGGCTCTGGCTCCTCCCTCTGGCACGGACAGCGGCGGTGTGCTCGGCTCCGGCATCGGCTACACGGACAGCTCCTCCCCACCTCCTCTTCCCCTTATTTCTCCTCCCCTCCTTGGCAGCAGCAAGTCAAGGTGACTGTGCGGGCACGGAAACCATAAGGGCGCCGAGCTCTGCTATTTGTAGCCATGGTGGCCATGGCAAATGGCGTGGATGGCTTATGCCAATCTAGTGGCTGAGCGCGGCCGCGTGCTAGGGTTAGGGTTCGGAGCGGTGCTGGCGGAAGAACGGACGGCATCACGGTGAGGGCACAGGCGCGAGCGGACGGCGGAGGCACTCCGTTCCATTTCTGGAACGACAGATGCGATGGGCGAGCGGCTAGAAGTAGCTGCTGACAGGTGGGGCCCACCTAATCAGTGAGCGGGGCGAGCAGCGGGCAATCGGTCGGTGCTGGCAAGCCCATGCTGGGCTGCTGGCTCCATGGGCCGCATGCGCTGCTGCGCAGCCGGGCCAGAGCTGGCGTGACTTGTTAGGCCGCACTGGCTAGTTAGGCCAGGCACGCGGGGTAGCGGCAGGCGGCTTGGGCGGCTGCTGGGCCGCGGGGCAGGCACGCGCATGGTGAGGCTAGCAGGCCGAGCTGGGCCGCACGGCTGGCTGGGCTGCTTTGCCTATTTCCTTTTTCCCTCATTTACCAATTGCTTTTCTATTTCTATTTCTTATGACTAAACCAAACCATGGTCATGTTAGTGCATGTAAGTTTGTAAACATAAGTCAAACTCCATGCTTGGCCTTCTAGGGTCTCAAGGGTAGTTGGAAGCCATGTCCATGCTAGGTACACATATATATACATATAATAATACGTTATAAGATATTGTTGATTTTATTATTCATTACATAAAATCAACAAGAAGTGAATCAAACTCTGGGGATTAAATGCAAATGCTTACTAACATTAGGTGCTACTTGTATTTCAACTAGGTGGTTTCTTACATGACACACACCAATAATGGGATACTTTTAGAAAAAATTTTGTTGGTTGTGATTTTTGGTGTTTGGATTTATAGGGTTGTTACACGACCAGGGTCACAAAGGTGCGTAGCCCCACTGTGGTCAGGCCATGTCCCAGAGAAGTTGCCATTTAGGTGTTCTAGCCTATCGCGAGTCCAACGACGGATTCAAAGAAGCTTGGCGCTAGGTGAAATGACAGGAACACGATGACGCTCTAGGTGACGGTCATGGCAGGAGCAACGGCGGTGGTGCGCTCACCTTCGCATGGTAGCTGCTGGCGAGGTTGTGGATGCTGGCTTGGTGGAGAGGTGGTAGGGCAGCGTGGAATGGCGTTGGTGGTCGAACAGGGTCTCCTAGCCCTTCTCCAGCGGCTCAAATGGCAACGGTGCTCTGATGCTGCTCCTGGCTCTGATGTCGGGGCGCGGACAGGGTCAAACCAGAGGAGGTGTGCATGAAGGGTGGCATCGCGGTGCTGGGTTGAGATCGGGGAACACGCCGTGCGGGCTCGGAACATTGGCGGGCACGGGCGAGGCAACGGCAGGCGGAGCTCTGCTCCTTCCTCCCTTCCTACTTCTCTCTCTCTCGGGCAAGACAGGAATGGCAGCTTGGCTTACCTATGGCGGTGGGGGCACTGGGAAAACTCAGCGGCTGGCGGAGCTCTTTTTATAGCCGTGGCAGGCGGCGGTCATGGCGGACGGATGACATGGATGCCGCGACGGCCATCGAGTGGTTGTGCGCACTCCTCGGCTAGGGTTAGGGTGCTAGGGTTGCTCGGGCGGAGATGGATGGCTCGGGCGTGTGTGGCGCGAGGCGAACTGCAGAGGTTCGTTGTTCCACTTCTGGAACAGCAGACATGACAGGGCAGTGGCCAAAAGAGGCAAAAGGTGGTAGCTGACGAGTGTGGGCCAGCAGTCACTGGCTCATGGCGGTGTTTGGCACGCGCGCGGCGCTTCTGTGGCTTTGTTGGGCCGATCGGCTTCGCAGGCCGGTCGTGCGGGCGTGTGAACGCAGGCGGGCGTGGTGGCCAGCTATGCCAATTCACCCAGTTGGGCTGGCCAAGCGGGGGAGGCAACGGCACGTGGGCAGAAGGCCAGGTGGGCCGTGTGCGGGGGTAGGCAGGCCAGCGCGGCCTCGGGTGAACTGGGCCGCCAGGTCGCTCCAGGATGCTTTGCCTTCTTCCACTTCTCCTTTTATTCTATACCCTTTTCTATTTCCTCCAAGGACAGTAAACCATCTAATCCAAGGATCCTTGTTAGCGTTAAACATTTTAGTGACCAAGATATACTTGGTAAGTTCCCTAGGGTCTCATGGTATGTTGGATGCCATGTCCAAAGTTAGTAGCGCATGTTAGTATACACGATTATATACATGTTAGCACATGTGATATAAATGGTTAATGATTTTATTAGTCATCACATAAAATCAATAAGAAGCAAATCACACTTTATAGTTATAATGCAAAATGCTTCAACTAATTGTAGGTGCTACTTGTGCAACTATTAGATGGTTTCCTATATGACACTCACCAAACATTGGAATACTTTTAGAAAAATTTTTGTTGGTTGTGATATTTGGTGTTTGGATTTTGAGGGTTGTTACAGTCTTACCCCCTTATGAGAATCTTGTCCTTGAGATTAAAGGTATAACCTTCTCCTCCAATGTGTAGGGTAGAGCTTCCTTTAGTCCTGACTTCTCCTTGCAAGTCACTTTTCTTTCTGAGTGATCTCTTTGTTGAACTTTGCACTTTGGTATAATGGTGCTTCTGGTTTCTGCGGTAGTCCTATCCAAAAGCGGCGGATACTATTGGTATCCTGAGTGACTGGTGCCTCTGTAGGGGTTGGTTGCTTTAGAAGTCTTAGACGCTTGTGCTGCTATGATATATGAAGTCACTGGTGTACTCCAGCGAGTTGCCCAAGCAACTCTATCCTATAGGTGAGCTTGCCAATCCTTGTACAGATGCGGTATAGTCTCACGTACCTTGTGCTAGCTTTCTCTTTGCATGGAAATGGAGAGTTCCTCGAGGCGGGAAGACCTTAAGGCAGGCATGGTTCCTAGGAAGGCCTTGAATCCTTTCGCACTTGGGCGATTCCTTCTTTAGCCTCATCGATGGTGGCAGGTCCAAGGATGTTGATCTCCTTCCTCCTTCTAACCTCACACCAGGGTAGGTTCCGCATAGCCTTTTTATACATGGGCTTTTAATGGTGATGTCCAAAGACTAGCTGGCACCTGCTGTTGAATAAGAACTCAGCATAGACCAATTTTTTTCCAATTTGTCCATACTAGAGAATACAAGCTCAGAGCTTGTCCTCAAGTGTTGAATTTCACACTCACTGTCTAACCATCGATCCGAGGGTGATAATGGATGCGCTAGTCTGGTTGAGTCCCTATAGCATCATTCGGGGCTTTTCCACAACTTGGACGCACACACTGAGGCCCATGATCCGATATTATGCTTCCAGGGGCTCCATGTAGCTTGAGAACATTCCTATTAAATATATATGCTAGCGGTCCATCTCTGGTGTCACTCTTGATTGCCAAGGAGTGAGCTACTCTATGTCAGGTGATCGATTATTGCTCATATAGCACGACCTTCGGGGTTCGAGGGTAACCCACGATGAAGTCCATAGGCATGCCGTCATGTTTCCATCCAGACACCTCAAGTGGCTTGGCAGCCCTGTAGGTCTCTTGTGCTCAGCTTGACGCGTCTGCATATGCCACTCCTAGTAGCATGTCCTGCATTATTTGCCTTCATACTCTTCCACTAGGATTCCCTTCTCAAAATTGCATACTTCCTGGTGCTCTCAGGGAAATGCATGAAATGAGCTCACGCCCTTCTTATAGGGTCTTATTGCGCATGGAAAGGCTCAAGATGCAGTTCTTGTACCCAAGAGTGCTTTGTTCATCCTTATTGATTCCTGGGCACTTGCTCTGCGTCAGGAGCTTGTGTATCTGCCAAATCCCTGGACAATGGTGTTGGGTTTCATGGATCCTATCCATGAGGGTGTGGTGCACATGAAGCTCATTCCACAGGCCACGAGGTATCACCTCCATCTGTAACTCATCAATGCCCTCTTGCAGCTCCTTGGGCAAGGTGGTGGTGAACAGAGCATGACAATGGCTTTTGCTGCTAAGAGCGTCAGCGACCACATTGGCCTTCCTAGGGTGATAGAGAATCTCCATGTCGCAGTCATTAATCAACTCAAGCTGACGATGCTGTCTCATGTTCACATTTTCCTGGGTGAAAAAGTACTTCAGGCTCTTGTGATCGGTGTAGACTTCACACTTGTTCCCAATCAGGTAGTGCCTCCAAATCTTCAATGCATGGATCACAGCTGCAAGCTCAAGATCATGGGTAGGGTAACATTGTTCGTGCTCCTTATGCTGACGGGGAGCATAGGCAATGACTTTCCATTTTGCATCAGAACACAACCAAGCCCGTGGCAAGATGCATCACAATAGACCACAAGGTCCTGGGGTTATCGGGCAAGGCAAGAACAGGCGTCATGGTGAGCTTCTCTTTTAGGGTCTGGATAGTCTATTTTCACTGGGGTGTCCATTCAAACTCATTAGTGTTCATCAGGAGGTTGGTCATGGGGTGAGCTATCTTGGAAAAGTTCTTGATGAATTGGCAATAATAACCAGCCAATCCCAAGAAACTTCTCACATCGGTCATAATCTGTGGCTGCTCCCATCCCTTCACTATCTCAATCTTGGATGGATCAATAGCTACTCTGTCAGCATTGAGTACACGGCCTAGGAAAGCGACCTCTTCAAGCCAAAACTCACACTTGCTGAACTTGGCATAGAGCTGATACTTCGTAACTTCCCAACCCTACCCTCAGATGCTGCTTATGCTCCCCGACGGTGGCGGGATAGACGGGAATGTCGTCAGAGAAGACCACCACAAATTCTTCTAGCCTCCTTCATAAGATAAGCTGGTGCATTTGTAAGACCAAAGGTCACCACAGTGTACTCAGACTGCTCACACTTGGTGACAAGGGTCGTCTTGGGTACGTCTTCTTCGCTGATCTTCACCTGATGGTAGCCTGATCTTAGGATCAATCATGGGGAAGTACTTAGCATTGTGCAGCCAATCTAGCTGGTCATCTACCCTTCACAGGGTACTTGTCCCTGATGGCACAACATCTTATTTCCTTTGTTTCCTCTTTGGCATAGAGGGTTGCATTAATCCATGTGTTCGCTTGCAAAGACCTTTTCCAAACAATAAAGTACTGCTCCTGCTTTCTAGGGTAGCAAGGTGAGATTAGCTACTAGGGTATCCTAGAGTAGCCATCCTTATAACCTACCGCTCCAGGGTGTGGAGGCATCAAAAAGGACTAGAACTGAGGGAATCCTCATATGGTAGTGTGCAGGTTTAAAATCTTATACAGACTTGGTAGTAAGTGCATAAAAGATGCAATACCAGATTAGAAACATCATTGTAGCATTAGCTCCAATTACAAGCACATACATTGTTCTATGTTGGGGATAGTTGGGAATATGCCCTAGAGCTAATCATGTAGATGATGATATTCCAATTGTATCCATGATTAATAAAGTGTTCATTGAATATCCATTATAGACAACTTGTATTGATTGGTGATTATGTGAATTGTTTGTGGAACTCAATTACTTGAATGGTTATTCTAAACTTGTCCCTGGTCGGCGTTCTTGTGAGAACACACTTGAATATTAGACCAGCACATGTATTAGTTGATGGCTATGTTTCACAAGTCATGGACATGTAGATGTCAAACTAATAATGTGGGCACATGCGAGACATGTAGGCTGGACTGACTCGACATGAGAAAGTCTCTATTCACATCATGTATGTTATGTCCTTAGACCTAAGATTGTGGTATATACTCAAGATGTGAAACAGCCTACTTAGGGACTATCAAACGCTGCTCCGTAACTGGGTAGTTATAAAGGTGGTCTTCGGGTGGTCGGGAAGCATGCTATGAGACATAGACAATCAAGATGGAATTTGCCCCTCTATGTGAGAGAGATATCACTGGATCACTCAAGTGATTGGATCAACAAATGCATGGCCATGCTTGGGTTAAGTGTTAACCCATGAGTTGAACCATATATTGAGTGGCAAAGGGAATAACTTGTATATGGTCGTAGTGGTTCGTCTGATATGATCTTCGCGTGCACACATGAGTTGTCACGCCTTGCTAGAGGCCGCTATCAGCTATTGAGTGAGTAGGAGTACTCGGCCCATGTCAATATGTGCGTGAACCCAGATGGTCACATGCTTAAGGGGCTAGAAGCCTAATTTGGGTTGGACCCGAATTATACAAGGCTTAGGGTTACTAATGGGCCTCCAACTCATGAGCTCATTGGGGATGCCTATATAAGCAAGGGGTAGGGGCGCGGTTAGGGTTACACACACGCCTTTGGTAGCCGCCGTTGTCCTCCCCATGCTCGCGCCTTCTGCTCCTCGCGGACCTAGAAGTCCGGAGGTGCATCGCTTCTTTCCTGCACGTGTGGGATTCCTCGAAGGTGCTACATCTGGAGCATTGGGATGAACCGCGCGAGGGGATTGAGGTGACGGATGACCATGCAACTACACTACCTGCTGTGACGCGTACAACTACATCGAGTTGTCTTCCACTGCACCTGCGCATCTAGTGGTAATCCCGTAACCTGTAACTAGCAGTAGATCCTGGTTTATGAGGTTGAAAAGTTTTGTTCTCTGGCTAGCGTAGCACCCTCATAACCCAACGGGGATGTCCTTAGCAGCTTGCTTGGTGAGACGCCAACGGGCGGCTCTTCGTGCACTATGGTTCATAGTACTTGGAGTAGGGAAAAATGCAGCCTTATGACCCTTTTGGAAACATCTGAAATAGGTTACTCTGGCGAGAGTTGTGGTGCCCCTTGCACCCTAATCTTCGTTGTCGGGGACGTCTTTAGCAGAACTGTGCATAAGTTGCCAGCGAGCAGCTCGTGCATCATTGTGAACCTTCTTTGTTGAACCCCGGATCCTCTTGAAAGGAATCATAGTTGGTGATGCAATGTCAACTCTGGCACAGTCGAGAACTCTATGGCCTGGTTGTCCGCATATAAAGCAAGCGAGAGGAACGCCACCTGTGGGTGTGGGTGCGGTATCTCTCTCTCTTGGATAGAACTAGATCTTGTGACCGAGATGGCCACATCCATAATAGAAGAAGGGCACCTTTATTGTAGGAGTGATTGCAGTAACCTCCCATGTGTTGGAATGCTGAAGGGGCAGCTCTGGAAGGAGTTGCTCATAGGGAGATCATGCATATGTGGTCATTGCTGGACCGGGTACTGATATGGTTCCTCAAGGCAATGCTTCATAGGGACGAGTGTGCCTGTCTCCTGGTGGGTCCTTTCGGACCTTAGTGCCTCGTTGATGGCCTCTTCAAGGGTGTGGCAAGCCCTTCTTGCAATAGCAAGGCTGTGGGGGACTCCCAGCCCCCGAGTGAAGTAATACACCTTATCCTTCTCGGTGGCCACACTCTACGGGTGCACATATCGCATCAGGTGAAAGAAGCGGGTAGCATAGTCATGAATTGTGCATGTTCGCTACTTGTTGCTATGGAACTCTTCTGCCAGAGTCTCTTCTGCTTCTGCTGTCACATGGCGCTCGTAAAAGGCCTTAGTGAACAAGATGTTGGCGAGGTCTCAGTGAGCTGTGCTGAATCCATTCCAGCACGCTTGAGAGTTACCCTTGAAGTGGTGGGCTATGATGTTGACCCGATCCTCCTTGGTGTAGTTGGTTGAATTCAGCCACTCAGTCATGTCATAAAGCCAATCCATGGCGGTGATAGGGTCACCATCGATGCCATCGAAGGTAGGAAGCTCTAATAGGAGTGCACTAGCCAACTTCTGCTAGAACTCCTCACCCAAGGTTCCTAGAAGGAGAGTCTGCTGAGCCAACACCCTAGCCAAAGGTGGTGAGGGTGGTGGAGAACTCTCCTCCACATGGGTCCTGACGGGTGGCAGAGTAACGATCCGATGTTCATCCTTCTCTGGGTCAAATCCAATGGGGGTCCTATGTCCCATGTAGCTATGACTACCACCGTGTCCATGGCCCATGGCGGGCCCTGGGAGTGGTGCGTGGTGGCTCAGATATGCTGAACGGTGGACAGACATCCTGCTTCAAGATCACCAGACTTAGGAACAGGTGCAAGTGATATGAGTTATTATCAACTTTGCTAAGTAATTTAAACTGATTCAATTAATTTGAAACATTTTTATCTATCCAACACTCATTCAAAGAAGCAATGAAAATTCATAAGAATCAATTAAAATTCAAGCATCCATTACATCAAGTTGGTTACACGATGATGTCTCTAGCTGCTACACTAAGAGGCTCATGGGAATTTCCGCACTACGCGCAGGTAGGCTTCAAAAGGGGAACAATCTACCCTACTTCAGAAGTGAGTCATCTCTTCCTAGCCATTGCGGGGCTGTCTTCAGCTGGGTTACTCTACGTCAGCTGCGGATCACTGCTCGAGAGTCAAACCTGGTGGCACAAGGGGGAAGGTACTAGCAGCCATCTCCTAGAGCTGTGCGTCGGTCTTGAGCATCCTCTGCACATACTTGCAGGCTTCTTTCCACTCTGGAGTAGGTTCTGACTCAGGCATGGGGCAGGCATCCATGTTGTGGCTGGTGGACCCTACCTTGAACTTCTCGGCGAGAGGCACCTTGGGACAGTGGGCAGGCAGCTCGCACTGCTGGATACACACAACATCAGACTGCTTCCACTTCTCTAGCGTTGCTCTCACGACATCACGCAGATACACACAACCTTTCATGTACCTGGCAAGGTGTGCCGTGTTGGACCAGCTCTACTTCTTTAGCTTCGCCAACTCTTCCTCTTGGGCCTTCACCTTTGCTTCCAGCTCTGTGACCGGATGCTTGTAGTAGCGCTTGTCACCTTCCAGCACTAGGATGAGCTTGTCCTGGGCAACCATGTGTTTCCCTACGATTCTGAGCTTGCGATCATGCTCTCTACCCCAGATGATCTCGGTCTCGGCCCAATGATCTATGTCACCTCTGGAGAGATCAAGGGCTTGGGGTAGCAGGTGGAGCGTTCCTGTCTTGAGGAGTTCATAGGTGTCTCTCATCACGATCCAGAGGGCGGTGCGTGCAACCAGCTGTGCGGCGTTGGTGATAGTTCTGTCCATCTCACAGACGACGAAGGGCTTCAGTGCAGGTACCTCATTGCACTCAATGATCTAGATAGTCACCACATAGCAATCCTTTGGTCCATTGGGTCCCATCTTGCAGTGGCAAATCTAGTGACAGTTTGACTTGGGGACACCAAGGTGATGGAGCGTCTCACGCAGGACCTTGGCATAGTCTTGCTGGTACTTCTCATAGAAGGGGATCTCCACAAAGCTCTCCATCTACATACAGAGCCAGGAAAGAAGTTAGAAGGTGAGTAAGAGAGGAGATGAGCCAAGCATAAAAGCGTTATGCAAGGTCGGTATATAACCAAAAGTGGTTCAAGGTCTCCTATTCTATCGTCCAATCCTATGAGTCTCGTCCTAGGGTCAAGCATGGCTCTCATACCAACTAAAACATCCTCAATTTTCCATGAAGGGAAAATACACAGAATGAAGGATATAATGATAGCCTAGGAGGTCCAAGCATCAACTTATCCAATATTAGTTGATTACAAAGCCATACATCAAATAAAAGAATACAATAGAGGGGTTTACATAATTTATTACATCGCCACATGGTGGGATCATTAGAGTATCTAGCATCCAAAACAGCTGCAGAAGTAGAGAGATATTGTGGAAGCATCATCTTTCACCATCTCGATCGCAGGCATGAGACCAACTAATCCTTTCGTCCTTCAGGGGCATCGGCAATCCAACATCCAAACCTGGATCCAAATTTTTAGTACGTTTTATACTGGCCACATCTCCCACCCTATGTTTTGCTTTTGCTATGTAGTATTTTGTGGGATGCAAAGGAAATAATCAAAGAGGCCTAATATATGGCTGTGGTTTCCTATGCAAGTGGTGACCAATATTATATAATATAGTTCAAGCGTAGGTCGAGGGAAAGGCCATACCGAGGCCGCGGACTATATAAAGATTCAAAACTCTGCAAAGCATGTACTCCCGTAACCACAAGATCACCATCCTCGACGGTGCGCTCCGCCTAGGCTGATTCCAGCTGCTTTCTAGCTGCTGCAAAGCCACCCTACCACTCAGTTCCGGGACATCTCGAAATACCACCGGAACACCGATAGGTACACCGGCACACTGAGACTATGAGGCGTAGTTACCTGGGCCACCAAGTTAACTTTGCGGCATTAAGGAGGGTGTGGGACCTAATGCCCGTACCTCCCGACACTATCTGCTAACAACCTAGTAGTAGTGGCACCGCCCTAACTAGTCAGACATCCGTCCCCCGCCCATTTAGGGATGAGTGGTGAGCACGTAGGTCCCAAGGTTTCAGTTCTCAAGAGATATCAGGTCCCAGGGGGTTTATAACACCCTGATTTTTGAACTTAAATGAATTTGATTTTAATTTGGCATAGATGCTTTACATTCATAGGACAATTATAAATGTTTTATGAATTACTTTAAAATGAGTAGCATGTTAGAATCCCTGCATTGTTGCATTCCTGCTGCTACATAAGTTTTTGGTTGACTTGCTTGAGCTTGTTGTTAATTTTTGTTTGCTTTCTAGCTACTAACATGCTCTAACTTGTCCCCTCTAATCCTAGACTAACAAAAACTAGTCTAACTAGCCTAGGCCAGTCCCTAGTGGGTCCTGCCCAACCCCAGCCTCTCTTGGCCAAGTGTGGCCAACCACAGTCGGCCATGGCCAACCACAGTCGGCCATGGCCAACCTTGGCTAGCCATGGCCGAGACTAGCAGCAGCATGACCGGCCAGCAGCGGCCACGGTCCACCATGGCCAGCTAGGCCGGCAGCAGTGCAGCCAGCCGCTGGGCGCAGCCCAACAGGCTGCCAGGCCGTAGCCCAGCCGCCAGTGTGCTCGCGTCGCGCCCCTTGATGGGCCGAGCAGCCCAACAGGCCGCCGCGCGCCACCCGCGTCGCGCCGCGCCGCCGACGTCAGCCCTGCACCAGCCGCTGACGTCAACAGCTCACAGCGCAGTGTCACCCTCCCACCGCCACCGACAGCTATAGTGTCATCTCCTACCCGGAGACGGACACCGAGCCGTACCGGCCTCCGCCCGCGTCGCGTCGCGTCCGCCCGCCTGCACGCAAGCCGAGGTTCGTCGGGCCCTATAAAACCCATCGCCCACCTCCCCGCCCTGCCTTTCTAACCCTAGCCACCACCCGGTGCCCTCGTCCTCACGAAACCCTAGGTCACCATCGTAACCGCCATCGAGCTTCGTGCCGTCGCCGTTGATCTCCGTCACCGGCCCGTCCCCGCTGACAAGAGCTCCGTCCCGAGCAGCGCAGTGAGGTGAGCCGCCTTGAGGTGTCCTTGGCAAGCCTCCCCATGCCCCGCAACACCTCCCGGCCGAGCTTCTCATCCCCGGTCATGGCGTCGCCGCGCGGGTAACCGCCTCCTGCCGTCAGCTGCCGCCAAGGCCCCCACCTTTGGCACCACGAGGTCGCGCAGCGCCTCCCCATCTACTCCACGCCGTCGGCCGTGCCTCGGAGTGCTGTTCCGGCCAGCTCCGATGAGCACGCCGCCGTCTTGGCCGTCACTCCGGTGACCCCGACCACCGGACGACCGCCCGTCGTTGGATCTGAGCCGGGCGGCTCAGATCGACAGTTGACCCCC
>CM041636.1:43337264-43366980 GCA_023333625.1 Bothriochloa decipiens | reverse complement strand
CCGTCGTTGGATCTGAGCCGGGCGGCTCAGATCGACAGTTGACCCCCAGTCAACGATGGGTCAACAGGGGCCCGCACTACTGACGTGTCAGCTGACGTGGCTGCCATGCAGGCGCCATGCCAGCGCCATGTGTGCGCTGACCGCGTCAATGCGGTCAGGCTGCCGACTGCCCTGCCAGTTTTTTAAAAAAACCCCTAGACTTTTCTTTATTTACAATCTAGCCCTGCGTAGTTCAAGAATATTTAGATTATTGTCCTGTTTTCTGCAGATTAGCCCCTAGTCTTGTATAGGCCATAACTTTTATGTTTTAACTCTGATTTTAGCAAACTTATACTTTTTGGAATCGTCTCGACTAGTAGAATAGTTCTATGCTATTGTTTTCTACTGTTGAGATGTTTTGGTGTGCTGCTCTAATTCAAGTATGTTTGCTTGCATGTATTATGCGTGTGTGATGATTGTGGCATATAGAGGACGAGTCGTGGGTGAACGAGGATCAGCAGAACCTAGAGGACTACGTGCAGCAGGATATCAATCAAGGCAAGTGCAGGCATTCTTTTGAACATATTGCACCTATTCATGTTTAAGTAAATTCACTGCATGTGTCTTAAATCGACAAACCATAGGACTTACTAGCCACTTTACCCAAAGATATCCTATGGGGGTATTAGTTGTTAGGTTTTAGGTTGCTAGTGCTCTATCTCACCTTTCACCATTTAATGAAGATAAAACTTACTTCTTAAAATATGTTGGAGCTGTGGGCTCTTGGCTTCGGCCATTGGAGAAGTTGATGCACTTCCGCATCATTGGTTGGCGGTGAATGAAGGGGAAAATGGATGCTAGTGGGACTCATGCGGATGAGGGTATCTGTATCTCCTCCCCCTTGTGGTCCTTTTGTGGAGCGGCAACCTGGGACTTCCGTACATCTCTAGGCTAATGGGTTCTGGCTTGGTCAATTAGCAGGACCATCATGGGCACGATGGACAACTTACCGACAGGTGGCCATAGCTGTGGTCGCTGGGGTTTGTTTACAAGTTGTAGTATGGGAGGGGCTAGAGATCCATGATGGGGGCGGCCTCACGGGGAAGTCGCCCATACGCTTGGACTCAAGGCTAGCCTGGTATAAATGATTCATTAAATACTACTTGAACCTTAATCAAGGGTTGGGTGTTTCAACTAAGTTGATTAGAGAATAGGTTGCAATAAGTAAAATCTTAATTGTTTACATTAAAATGCTACCGCAGTTTACCTTTCAGCTTTACCTTGTACTAGCCTTGCATGTCACTACTTTATGTCTGTACTTGCTGAGTTTCGACATGGAACTTACCCTTGCTATAGTTTTTAGTAGGTGCTGCTCAAAAGAAGGACAAAGATTGCCGTGGAGTTTTCTGGAAGTTGGTTAGCAGTGTTTGGTGTACGGAGCCCCAATCAACTGTCCTTGAGAAGAATGAATACTAAAGAGAAGTCTTAGCCAACGTTCCATATTACTGTGATTGTTTAAGTGTTAAATACATATGTTTCTGCTACATAATACATTGTTTTTCTGATATTACCATTTTCTGTTGTATGTGTGGACTTCCTAGGCACACATATGATGACCTCTGGTCTTCTTTGGAAACCAGGGTGTGACACGATCAGATAGGATTATCTTCTCATAGGGACTACAACAGTCTGTGCTACAACAGCACCTCCTACCCGGGGCCTTGCTCCACGAAGGCTCTCGTCCTCGGGATCACCATATACCTCACAATGTGCCCGCCACAAGCACCTCATACGGGGATGCCCAGATCACATCCCCTGGCAAGACTCGCTCCAAAAGCTCATCATAGAATCCTGTCCTATCGACTCAACCCTCACCACACACCCAAGACACACGCAACACTCTCCGCGAGTAAAGTGGCACCGCATGCCTTAGCCATATACCATACCATACTCTCCACCACGCATCACATCACAAATATAAGCGTAATAGAAGTAAAGCATCATAAGCAAAATAAGCATGCATCTAGCCTATCAGCGGGTGTGCATGAGTAAAGGTTTTGACAAGGTAAAGTCTCATCAAGCAAATCTACCATGCATCCTATCACAGGTGATATTCATAAATAAATCACTAGCAAACTAGTTATTATATCATGCGTAATAGGATCTACGAGGTTGGGTGGGCTGTGGCACCTGAATAGCTGTCACTCAAGTCCTCCCTAAAGTCCTTGGCACGCTCCTAGTCCTCCTCCACAGGTAACTCCTTCGCAGAATCTGAAATCGAGACATAATGGTCACGGAAGCGACGCCCTATAGATTAACACAAAGAACCAAATGAAATCCAGTAACTCCAAATGCAATCATACATAAGCCTATGATGTAGAGCTCATTTTTATGAAAATTTGGACACTTGGTTCATGGAGTTCGTATGAATTAATTATGAATTTCTGAAGTTTAAACTATTTTCTAAAAAAAAAGGGAGAGAGAAAACAGAGCTGACACGTGGCGTAATCTGGTTGGTCCACGTGGCACCACGGGTCCAGCAGTTGGGATCAGGGCTGACGTCATGCTAACATCATGACGCATGGGTCCGGTCAGCTGGTCAATGACAGGTGGGCCCCATGTCAACTGTTGACCGTTGACTAGTCAACGGTCAACGTGACCAATCCTAGATCGGGCTGGGCGGGCCAGATCTGGGCTAGACTCGGTCCAAGTTGGGCCGGGCCGGCCTGACACGTGTCAGTAGGAGGAGCTGGCTGCGTGGCGTTCTAGGTCCAGATTAGGCTGTGGTCTACGGCCTGTGGTGCACAGACCCGGTCCATGGTGGACAATAGGCTTCGGGGCCATGTGGGCAACTCCGGTTGGTTCAGCGTGGAGGCCAGGTGGACCCGTGGGCTTGGTCCACACGGGGTGGAGAAATTTCCCCAACTCCTCTGTTTCACGCGCGCGGCGGCCGGCACGGCAGGTCGTCGGTGGCGAACGATGGCGCAACGACGAACGGCTATGCTGGCTGGCTTGTGCTATGGTTGAGACGTCTCTCGGGCATGGTAGACATAAGGGCGGTGGCGCGGCGAGCTGGTGGCGCGCTGACTAGCTGTCACGCATGCTGCGGTGGAGCCACACGGCCGGGCTATGGTGGCAGGGTGCTGGGACGTGCAGGAGGTGGCTTTGGCGTCTGCTACGGGTTCGCTAGGGTGAGGCATAGGTGGCTGCGAGGGCCAAGCGGGCTTGCGGGGCCTTGACTCGCTGGCGCATGCGCTACGGTGGCAGCGAACGGCGAGGTCATGGTAGCGGGGCTCTGTTTTGTGGGGGAGGTTGCTTGGGCATGCGCTACAGCTTTGCGAACTCAAGGCAACCAAGGCAAGCGCTTCAATTTGGATCGGGGCCTTCTAATGATTGGCGATTGCGATGGCGGCGGCCGGTGGAAGGAGGAACCCGATGATCACAGTGATTCTTCGTTGTGGCTCGACTTTTGCCTTCATCTTCCTCTTTGCATTCCGATTGGAGTAGCTAGGACCTCCATAAGCTAACTACCACAGCACGCAAGGCTCGGCGGGGCGCGCACGGCAAGAATCGCCACGGTGGCGCTTCGACGATCGGGGTGCCAGGGCAACTAGGGCCGCAAAGGTGTGTAGCCCCACTATGGTCAGGCCATGTCCTAGAGAAGTTGCCATTTAGGCATTCTAGCCTATCGCGAGTCCAATGGCGTTAGGAAAAACGATGGGAACACGACGATGCTCTAGGTGATGGTCATGGAAGGAGCAATGGCGGTGGTGTGCTCACCTTCGCATGGCAGCTACTGTTGGCGAGGTCGTGGACGCTGGCTTGGTGGAGAGGTGGCAGGGCGGTGCAGAATGGCGTCGGTGGTCAAACGGGGTCGCTAGCCCTTCTCCGGCGGCTCGAACCACAACGGTGCTCCGGTGCTGCTTCTGGCTCTGACGTCGGGGCACGGACGGGGTCGAAGCAGAGGAGGTGCATGTGAAGGGTGGCATCGCGGTGCCAGGGCAAGACCGGGGCGCACGCCGTGCGGGCTCGGAACGTCGGCGAGCGCGGGCGAGGCGACGGTGGGCGGAGCTCTGCTCCTTCCTCCCTTCCTACTTCTCTCTCTCTCGGGCGAGACAGGAATGGCAGCTTGGCTTACCTGTGGCGGTGGGGGTCCTGGGAGAACTCAGCGGCCGGCGGCGGGCGGCAGTCATGGCAAACGGACGGCATGGATGCCGCGGCGGCCATCAAGCGGCTGTGCGCACTCCCCGGCTAGGGTTAGGTTTCCAGGGTTGCGCGGGTGGAGATGGACGGCTCGGGCGCGTGCGGTGCGGGGCGAACGATGGAGGTTCGCCGTTCCACTTCTGGAACAGCGGACATGATAGGGCAGTGGCCAAAAGAGGAAAAAGGTGGCAGTTGACGAGTGGGGGCCTGTGGTCAGCGGCTCATGGCGGCGTTTGGCACACGCGCATCGCGTCTCGGCTTTGTTGGGCCGCTCGGCTTCACGGGTTGGCCGTGCGGGCGTGCGAACTCTGGCGGGCATGGTGGCTTGCTGGGCCGATTCGCCCAATTGGGCCAGCCACGCGGGGGAGGCGACGGCGTGCGGGCAGCAGGCCATGTGGGCCACGTGAGGGGGCAGGCAGGCCAGCGCGGGCGCGGGTGAACTGGGCCGCCAGGTCGCTCCGGGCTGCTTTGCCTTGTTCTACTTCTCCTTTTATTCTATACCCTTTTCTATTTCCTCCAAGGCCACTAAACCATCTAAGCCAAGGATCCTTGTTAGCGTTAAACATGTTAGTGACCAAGATATACTTGGTAAGTTCCCTAGGGTCTCATGGTATGTTGGATGCCATGTCCAAAGTTAGTAGCGCATGTTAGTATACACGATTACATACATGTTAGCACATGTGATATAAATGGTTATTGATTTTATTAGTCATCAAATAAAATCAATAAGAAGCAAATCACACTTCATAGTTATAATGCAAAATGCTTCAACTAATTGTAGGTGCTACTTGTGCAACTATTGGATGGTTTCCTATATGACACTCACCAAACATTGGAATACTTTTAGAAAATTTTTTGTTGGTTGTGATTTTTGGTGTTTGGATTTTGAGGGTTCTTACAGGTTGTCAGCTACATTTGGTGGCTACCTTCTCTGCCTCGTTTTTTTTGTATTTGTTCATGTAGATTTGGTTCGATTGGCTCGATCTGGTTTGATTGGTAGTTGTAGCTTCCTTGATGCTTTGGTAGATGTTTGATTGGGGTATGGATTTGTCTTTGTGATGGATGATTTGGCCGGAATGGTGGATCCTCTCTGGATCTGGTTGGCTATTGCTTGATGATTCATGCTATGGGGAGGGGAAACAGAAGAGGGGATGAGCAGTTTGTGTTGACATGTTGATCTGTCGAATTTTTTTTGTGGGTATGAGGCCGATCCACCAGGCTTTTTTTCTTTCTATTTTTGGCGCTTTCTGTTCATCCTTCCTTTGTTTGTGAACTGTCGAATCAATGACCGTCGGCTTGCATGGCTTCTATTTTTGCTTGTGAGGATTGCATGGCTTCTATTTTTGCTGTTGTCTGTGGATCTCGTCTTGTGGGGAAGCAAGGTGGGGTGGGGATGTCCGCCTGTGGTAGGGGGTATGACCTCCTCCATGCTCCCTTTTGTTTTTCCTGAGAATGTAGACATGTTTGCTGATGTCTGGTTCTGGTACATTGGGTTGAAATGCTTGGATGGATGTTTCCCGTCTTAGATTAGTTGGAGTCCTTGAGTTCCACTGGAACCTTCTACTGTCTTTCAGTGTATTTCCTTTAATCTCTTTATAAGCTTCAAGTTTCAATTAACGGTGGTGAAGATGGCGTGTTGATTTCAGCAGTGTAGTGTAGTTTAGTGAAGGTGGCGTGTTGATTTCAGTACCTTGCATTTAGTGACTATCCATTCTCTGAATGCATTCAGAGTTGGCGAAATTCATCAGGGACCATGTCATTTGTGTTGCTGAATTGTATCCGTATCTGGGGGTGTCTGAATGAGGGAAGTTGCTCCTGATGCTAATTTTAGGATTTCACTTCAGATTTGGATAAAATCCTAGTGTGAGTGAAATCCCACCTTTCTAGTCATGCCCCAAATGAAATGATTCTGTAATTTACTACTCCCTCTGTTCACAAATGTATGTATCCGTAAATGATATGTTTAGGGCTGACATGCTTGGTTATCTACTCCGGAATATGTGGATACAGTACATTGCACATTAGGTACTAGTAGATTGCACACAGTTATTTGTGCAATAAGGGTCCTGAATATGTGCAATTATTCTGAATATTTAGGGAGACATGTAATAAACTGAATTTGGCTGTGTTGGGTGTGTTTTTTCTTTCTTGCAGCAGTGGAAAGTACTGCAGCAATATATCTGTTTTTTTCTTGTAATTGTGCAGGCCTGGGGGAGAGCTTTTTGTCTATTGTCCTACTATAGAAAAAAATTGTTTCTTGTCTTTGTTATTGTGCTGGCATTTGCAGAGAGTATTGTGCATGCCTTGGGGAAAGCTTTTTGTCCATTGTCCTGCTATAGAAAAAAAAGTTTCTTGTCTTTGTTTTTGTGGTGGCATTTGGAGAGAGTATTTGTGCAACCTTGGGGAAAGCTGTTTGTCTATTGTCCTACTATAGAAAAAAATTGTTTCTTGTCCTTGTTTTTGTGGTGGTATTTGGAGAGAGTATTTGTGAAGGCGTTGGTTAGAGTTTTTTGGCTATTTTCCTGTATTTGTCTGTTCTCCTTGCATATAGAAAAAAAAACTATTGTTCTTGTAGTTGTGTTGGCCTTGGGAGAGAGTATTTGTCTATTGTGCTTGCATAGAGAAAAAAAATTGTCTCTTGTGGTTTGTTGCTATTTTTTTCATTGTCGTTGGTGTGGCCATGTCTGTTAGCAAGGGATGACATCTAGTCTAGTCAACTAACAAAGTCTGTCATTTCTAGAAGGCAAGTTTGTAAACTTGTTTTTCATCCTGTTTTGGTAGGCTGTTGTTACAAGTTGTTTGAATTGTCTTTCTGTATATGGATCATTACAGCCATTGTAACCTGATTGTTAACTGGATCAGGTTTTTCCAAAATGCATTTACCAAGATGATATTGATACTACTAAGTTGTGATTGGATATTTGATCAGTGTTTTAAAGGCGGCTAGGCGTCCAGGCGAGCGCTGGGAACGCCTGGACGCCTAGGCAGTGCCTAGGCGTCGCCTAGGCAAATATAGATTACAGATTACATACAGTGAATCTTGTATATAGTTCATAAGCAAATATAGATTACTGTAAATTGCGTACTTTAGTACTGTAAATTGCAAATATAGATTACTGTAATTTTGGTGATGAGTATACGAAATTTTGTTGATCTATATTCCATATGCAGTAGTTCTTTGTATATAGGTCAGCTGAAGAATTTTGATTCCTACATTTTACTGTCTATACTGTACTAATGTCAAAGCAAAAAAAAAAAGAACTAGTTGTTGGCATGTGTGATCAGAGGTGGCCCTGGAAATGAAGGTGAAGACACTGCCCAGCTGACAGACTTGTTCTGTAACTTGGTTATGGATTGTGATGAAAAGCTTTCAGATGAACAAGAGACAAATTGGTATGAGTTTTTGCATATCTTTTGTGTAATATCCTGAGCTTTGAATATCTGGGCACATGTTTAATAACACACATGTTGTTCTGCAAAAAGAACTTAAATGACAGGAAGCCACTGGTAAGCGGTGTCAAACCAAAGGGAAGATCATTTGATTGCAAGCATCTTTAGAAGGTGAAGATCAAATGCTCTAACGATGACGTGAGAGTCCATAAGGTGGCACACTTGTTCAAGGCTAATGGTGTACCAGATGATAACATTTTCGTCCGTAGGACAGGGAGCATCTGTGAGTCATACCTTCTCTTTATCATGTACCTAATTTTGTATTTATTTGTACTGCCCTTGTGTGACTGTATAAGAAACCTCTCTATGAAACTCTAGTTACTGTTGTTAATTAGATATCTGGTCACTTGACACCTAATTTTGTATTTATTTACAGTGCCTGTGTCGTGTCACTAATTCACTATGCAAGAAATGTCTCCGTTAACCTCTAAATACTGTTGTTAATTAGATGTATGGTCACTTGATGTTACTTGAGGCTTGTCATTTAATAAATGTAGAATTAAGAAATTCTATTAACTTAGAATCTGTTCTTTTGTGCTTGCTCTTTATCTGTACATTCATTGACTGTTTTCATTTGTACCAGATCTCTGTAGCGAGAAGATTATGAGAGATCTTGTTGGGTATGAACTGGAGTTCTGGGGGTAGTATCCACTTATCTGTTATGAACCTATTATTCTTGTTAGATATTTGCTTATTCAGTAGCCTAAGTTAACCACACTATTAGCTAACTCCACGTGCATGAGCAAGATTTGTGTTTTATACATAACATTATATAATCACATCAAGAACAAGTACTATTTGCACTATTTGAAATGTGCAATGTTTATATGTGTGTTTTGCAATTTTAAGAGAATTAAAATGGTGATGCACTCGATACATACTGTTAATTTGATCTGCTGGAGGGTGCGGTGACAAAGTTGTAATTTTTTGTGTGCTTGTATGTATGTTTAATTGGCCGATAGCTTCATTTTGGCCCAAATGAGCACAGACCTCAGTTAGCGGGTATCGAATGATGTGCCCGTTAAGGCTTGGCGGGCCCGGTATCTGGCTGGGTTGGTTTTCAGATTTCTTCACGGACCCGTTTGTACACAAACAGTGACAGAGATAAATGCATGTACAGGGACAGATCCACAACGGCCCACGCCTGCCCCGCTGCAGCCCCGCACCTGACCGGCCGCCCCACACCCGACCGGCCGCCCCGCACGTGAGGCCTCGCGGCCCAGCATGAGGCCGCTAGCGCCGCGCCACTTCCCCCTGTCGCTGACAAGCGGGTCCCGCATGTCATGAGCCTCCCTTTTCTACTTCTGGAAGCATGGCCGTCCCATCCGTTTTCCAGAAAAGCTCCGGCCGAGCCCCGCCGTTCATCCAGCGCCCGCGCCGCACCACTCGTCCACCCCCGCGCGCCCAGGGTTGCCCTAACCCTAGCCCGCACTGCGCCCGGCCACAGGATCAGCACCTTTGATCCTAGTAGCCCATGGCCACCGCCGGCCGGCTATAAATGGGAGGGACGCCGTCACGTTAGGGTTCCCTGTGCTGTGCAGTCGCCTTGGCCGCGTTGCACCTGTTCATTGCTTGGAGGTGAGGAGGAGTAAGGAGAAGAGGAGGCGGGGAGGAGCTGTGCGCTGGGAGCAGAGCGCCGCCAGAGCCGGAGCTGTGCGTGCCACTGTCTTAGGTTCTCTCGTGAGCCTCAGTTCAATTAAAGTACGTGAACGTGTTCACCATAGCCTAGTGACCCTGCTGCGCTAGTTACAGGCTCCCCCACGCCGCTGCTATGCCCCACTGCCACGTCCATGCCGTTCGGCGCTGTAGCTGTGCGCAGGCGAGCAGGGGCTCCGCGCGCCCGCTTGAGCCCCGCCATCGTGTCCGCCTCCTTGATGCGATGCCATAGCCACCACCCGGGCCAGCTACGACAGCCGGAGCCGTTGCGCCGCTCGCCGTCGGCGACCGCGCTACCGTAGCCCCATCGCGCACTTGCCGTGAAGACAGGGGAGATGTGAAAAATTCCCCCTCCTGTGTGGACCACGTCCTTAGGGTCCACCTCGGTCCTACGCGGAGCCAACCGCAGCAGACCACGTGGATGTCGTGCCACCGGTGCACCATGAGCCAAGTCCAGCCAGCAAGCACCGTAGACCAGTCCTGTACTAGCCCAGTTAAAGCCCATAGCGCCACATGGCACGATCGTGGCGCTGACATGTGTCCGGGCCAGACTGGCCCAACCCGCCCCAGATCCGGCCCTGCTCGAGCCCACCAGGGCCCATTCCAGGCTCGGTCGGCGTTGACCGTTGACCGAACAACGTTGACTGTTGACCTGGGTCCCACATGTCATTGACCGAACCACCTCTGGCCAATCATAGCGCGCCACATGTCACATCCTGATTTAACTGGTCCTTTTTTCTTTTTCAGAATATGTTTCAATCTTCTAAAATTCATATCTCTCTCATACGAACTCCAAAAAATATGAACCAAGTGTCTAAATTTTCATAAAAATGAGATCTACGTCATAGGCTTATGTATGATTGCATTTGAAATTATTGGATTTTATTTGGTTCTTTGTGTTAATCTATGGGGTCGCTTCCGTGACCATTATGTCTTGATTTTAGATTCCGCGAAGGAGTTACCCGAGGAGGAGGACTAGGTGCGCGCCAAGGACTTGAGGGAGGACTTGAGTGACAGCTATTCAGGTGACATACCCTACCCAACCTCGTAGATCCTATTACGCATAATATAATAACTAGTTTGCTAGTGCTTTATTTATAAATATCACCTGTGATAGGATGCATGGTAGAATTGCTTAATGAGCCTTTACCTTGGCGCAACCTTTACTCCTGCACACCCGCTGATAGGTTAAACGCATTCTTATTTTGCTTATGATGCTTTACTTCTACTACGCTTATATCTGTGACGTGATGCATGGTGGAGAGTATGGTATGGTATATGGCTAAGGCACGCGGTGTCACGTTACTCGGGGAAAGTGTTGCGTGTGTCTTGGGTGTGTGGTGAGGGTTGAGTCAATCAGAAAGGATTCTATGATGAGCTTTTGGAGCAAGTCTTGCCGGGGGATGTGATCTGGGCATCCCCATATGAGGTGCTTGTGGCGGGCACATTGTGAGGTATATGGTGATCCCGGGGACGAGAGCCTTCGTGGAGTGAGGCCCTGGGTAGGAGGTGCTGTTGTAGCATAGACCGTTGTAGTCCCTATGAGAAGATAATCCTGTCTGATCCCCCCTAGGACCTGATATCTCTTGAGAACCAGAACCTTGGGACATACGTGCTCACCTCTCGCCCCTGAATGGGCGGGGGACTGATGTCTGACTAGCTAGGACGGTGCCACTACTACTAGGTTGTTAGTAGATAGTGTCGGGAGGTACGGGCATTAGGTCCCACACCCTCCTTAAAGCCACAAATTTACCTTGGTGGCCCGAGTAAATACGCCTCACAGCCTTAGTGTGCCGATGTACCTATCGGTGTTCCGGTGGTATTTCGGGATATCCCAGAACTGAGTGGTAGGGTGGCATCGCACCGGTTAGAAAGCAGCCGAAATCAACCTAGCCGGAGCGCACTGCCAAGGATGGTCATCTTGTAGTTACGGGAGTACATGCTCTGCAGAGTTTTGAATCTATATATAGTCCACAGCCTCGGTATGGCCTTTCCCTCGACCTACGCTTCTCGGGAGTAGTGAGATGTGTCCTATTCTCCCCTGGTTTTACTTTTTGGTTGTGCGCCGCTAAGACAGGCTCTGAGAGGGAGTTGGACCTCTCGACTGACTGCGAGAGGGTGAGATGTGTGTGATGTGATGGGATGGGAAGGATGTGTGGATGAGATGGGTTAAAACTTGATGAACTATATTATATAATATTGGTCACTACTTGCATAGGAAACCATAGCCATATATTACGCCTCTTTGATTATCTCCTTTGCATCCCACCAAATACTACATAGCAAAAGCAAAACATAGGGTGGGAGATGTGGCCAGTACAAAACATACTGAAAATTTGGATCCAAGTTTGGATGATGGCTTGCCGATGCCCCTGAAGGATGAAAGGATAAGTTGGGCTCGTGCCTATGCTCAAGATGGTGAAAGATGATGCTTCCGCAATATCCCTCGACTTCCGTAGCTGTTCTGGATGCTAGATACTCTGATGATTCCACCATGTGGCGATGTAATAAATTATGTAAACCCCTCTATTGTATTCTTTTATTCGATGTATGGCTTTGTAATCAACTGATACTGGATAAGTTGATGCTTGGACCTCCTGGGCTATCATTATATCCTTCATTCTGTGTATTTTCCCTTCATGAAAAATTGAGGAAGTTTCAGGAGGGTCCCGGTGGAAGGGAGAGCGGTGCCTGGTACGGAGCTGGTGAGAGAGGGGTGCCAGTGCCAGGGAGAGAGGGCACGTGAACTCACGAGGGATGGGTGTGAGAGAGAGAGAGAGAGAGGGTTGTTGTGGCTAGGTTGAGAGAGAGGGAGTGGGGGTGAGGAATAAAACTTTCTAACTATGCTATTTATATTTGAAGGTGTCTATCGAGCCTTGTCTGGGATTGTTGAGCCTTGGCCTTTTTTCCAAGGCGGGGCTTCTTATATGGCCCACCTCGGATAATAGATTTTAGAGGGCGGTTATTTTTTTCCGCCTGCGTAAATCAATTTTGGGGGTCAGTTTATTGTATTTGTCTCTGTTAATTCGAGGCATTAACCAAGATGATTAAAAGTCATGCCAGGCACCAAGGGGGTTTTGAAATACAGTAGTCATCAAATTTTTTGTAGTAGTGTATGTATACACTTTACTACAACACTTCCAATCAGAAGACATATATATACACTTACTAACACTTCTAATCAAAATACATATGTATACACTTAGTAACACATATGGTTGAGATGTACCATGTGTGCATTGATGATGATTGATTGTTAAGAGATGATCAAGCTTTGATTTAGTGTTTAGACTAACCACTGTGTTAAGTGAGTATTGTTGCAACAAGTTTCTTAATTAGCTTGTGATATGCAGTTGTGGAGCATTGAAATGGTCCATCACTATATTTGACATGTACTACTACACAACTTCTTAACGAAGCAGGCGGGCAAATAGGATTTACCGAGGCAATTTTGCAATGATCAAAGGTCACAGTAAATGACTATTTTCCGAGGCGGCCTGCTGTCCACTCATCTAATCAGACAAAAACAACAAAACAAAGAAAAAACCCATATCCAACCCAACTGGGCCTGGGTCTGGGCTGTCGCCGCCGCTCCTGCACGCCACCGGCGCCACCACCCCTGCACACCACCATTGCCACTGAGCTCTGCCACCACCATGGGTGGATCTGGGCACCGGGGGACGCAGGGGCGCCACATGCCCCAACACCTGATAAGGAGGGAGGTGGCTCCCTTGCCACTGCCACTGCCAGAGGGAGAAGCGACCACCACCACCACCAAATTTGATCAGGAGAGGAGGGAGGTGGCTCCCACGGCACCGCATCCATGCCACTGCCACCACATATTGTGGATCCGTGCCACCACGCCCCACCAACATTGAATTGTTGAGGGAGGGGGCGTCGGGGTGCTGGTGCTTGGTCAAAGAGGGAGCTAGAGGGCGCTGTTGAGGGGCAGACCGTACCCCAGGACGCTTGGTCGTGGCCTCGTACTCTTCATGGTGAGTCATCAAACCCATTGACCATGCGTCCTCTTGCTCGACGAGGGTGCCGTTGGAGAGAGAGTGAGGTGGGGAAAGGGCTAGGGGTTCCGCCTAGGAGAGAGTGGATGAAGGGGAGAGACCGACGGGAGGGAAGAGGGAGAGACCGATGGTGATGTCGTGAGAGAGAGGGATGATATAAAGTTGTGGCTTAGAGAGGGAGTGTGAGTGATGAAACCCTAAAGTCCCCCATATATGTAGTCTGTGGAATAAAGCGGGCCGAGATGGGCTTTTCTAAATAGAAGTGGGCTTGGCCATATTAACTAAGGAGAGAATTATAAGAGGGCTACCTCCAAAAATTGGGGAATTTTGGAGGTAGGATCTTTTATAATAATCATCTCCATAAATGGATCTTGCAAGATGGTTTCTTGTAACCTCCTCGGTTAATAAAAGGTGACTGCCTCGGTTAATCGAGGCATTAACCGAGTCGGTTTTCAGTGTTACCCACATCAAAATCGTAGCCGCCATAGCACACCTCAAACATGGTAGATGAAGCGAGCTATGCGAGCCAAAGGAGATTATCATGGTTTCATCTCCTTTATCTGCTATAAGAAGATGTTTTGTTAAGAGTAAATTGCACTCATCATACAACAACTATGTAAGTAAGTGCATATTAGCCCATCATCTTGTAATTCATATAATTCAATAAGAAATTTATCTAGATTGGTGCATATTGCTACAACATCTTCTAACATGTTTAATTTGAACCGAGAACTTGATCATTGGTGCATATTCGTTGTACGTCTTTGTACACTATGAATAACTATCATTGTAAGCTACACACCTAGCACACTCATCTCGCCCCTCATTCAGCTTTAATCATTTACTATATTATGATATCATTTATAAATTTCACAAAATACAAAGTCTTACTTTGAACGTGAGTATAGGAAAAACCATACTATTAAGGGGACGCAAATTGGTATTCCACAAGAACCTATCGGACCTCTGCATTATGCTAAAAATCCGCTAGATCGAGATTTAAGTTTTTATAAGCTTTTACTTTTTCTTTTCTTTCTGTTTTTCTTTCTTTTTTTGGTAAACCAGTACAAGAACTTGGTCAGTTCAGGTACAATCAAATCAAATGAAGAACAAATTTTGTCAATTCTTGTTTTACAGAAGAACCTCTCAATCCCTAATTCTAATGCGATGGACAACCCATGTATCAATTTTAGATTGACAATAGGATGAAGGTGAAAACAAATGAAAACAATATTATAGTAGACAAAGAGAAACAACCATAGACCAAATTAAGAAATGATATTGTATAGTAGACAATTTAAGCTAGGTAATGGATGACATGAACGTGCTAGGGTGTGTACTTCCAATATAATGAAAGTGATCCATATTGTACAGAAACGCGGTTGTTTTCTAATTTGTGGACCATATATGCACCAATCAGCTAAGTTTTTGTATATGTTAAACAGATTAGAAGATGCTGGACCAACATGCACCCATCTATATGGTTGTATTAAACAAGATACCTAAATGCTACTTTCTGAATGTGCAGGATCCCATCTATTGGCATGCACACACTGAAGGCCGTCCGATCTGATCCCAAATAAAAACAACGGAAGCAAGCACCCTGACAACTGCACGCATGCGCTTATCCTCGACTCCTTCCCACTGCATGTCGGTCCCTCTCTGGCGGCCGAGCCTGCACACCCCACTCCAGCGGGGGCCTCCTCGCGGCCGCGCCCGCATCCAGCGTCCATGGCGGTGGCGGCCATGGCGGGTTCCAGCGGCGGCGGCCTCCTTCTCTTCCTCCGACGAGGTACCCGAGCTTGATATAGAGGAGTCGATGTTGGTGTCACCGGGAGCAGGCAGACCCTTGGTGTCCCGGCGGCTTCCTCCATGGCGGCTAGACGACCTTCCTCCCCTGGCGACAACCCTGTACCTTCACCCGGGCCTGCCCCCACCTACGCCGGCAAGCCCCTCATTCTCTCCCCCTCAAGAGAGACCCTATTTTCGGCGGCGTGGGCGGATCTGATGTCGGGCGGGGGTAAGGCAGCAGTGATTGAGGCGCCTGCGGCGGGGAAGAAGCTTGCAGGAGGCGGGGAGAAAGAAGATACGGGCAGGAAGAGGATATGGGCCGGGATGGAGTGTGGGGGAGGAAGAGGATGTGCAGGAAGGAGATGAGCATGCATTAGATCTCCATCGGAGTATCTGTGCAGGCAAAAAAATATTAAAAACTGCATGTGATAAATTATAAAATGTTGAACTAATATGTAATCACTTAGATAGTTCTTGTACGATGAATGTAATTTATTCTTTTGTTAAACAGGTTATCAAAATGGCTCAAACTCTATGTAAATAGTCCTGACTTGATAATCAATTTAGAGACTCAAATTTACATTGGTCGAGGTTCAAAGCCCAAACCGTAACAAACCAGGTTTCGGGTCACTTGTTTGTTGGTCAACGTTGAAAACTTCTAAAATCTGAAATCGGAACAGGTTTGGAAAGATTTAGTGCAATATATACATTGTACATGACACAAGAAATTGGCAAGATAACAACCTACTACGACTACGAGCCTTTCAAACCTGACGAGGATGGATGTTGCCAATGCAGCCTGCTCTGCACGCGCCTCCGGCAACAATGGTGGCAACAAGTGGCCCGCGGGGCTCTCCTGGGGTGGCACCGTCGCCATGTCCGCCACGTCGTTGCTGTTCACGTGGCTCGCGGCAGGAACACTGCGCCGCTGCGGCGCCATGGATGAAGAGAAGGTGTTCTCAGGCGTGCTGTGGGGGCTGTCGCCGCTGATCTGGGCCTATCTCTACTCCTGGACCGCCGCGCTCTCTCCGGCGCGCGCCGGCGGCACCGTATTTAAGGGCACAGCGTGCCTGCTCCTTGTCGCCGCTGCAGCGGACAAGCTGATAGCCCCCGTCGCCGGCACGGTCGCGATTGTCGCCGCCCCGCTATGCTCCGCGTGCGCCTGCGGGCGCGCCCTCGCGGAGCGCCTGCAGCGCGCCGGCACGGAGCCTTTGTCGGCCGCCGCGGTGGCGCGCACCCCGATCTACCAGAGCCGCGCGGAGGAGATTGAGGAGCGAGAGAGCAAGGTCCGCGCTGTTTTTGCCCTGGAAATCGTGGTGTTCGCCTTCTCGGTGACCGCGTGGTTTATGTCATGGGCTGCGCCGCCGGAGAAGAAGTGGCCGGAGCCGGAGGCTCCAACGACGGATGTCGTCTTCTTCCTCGCTGGCCCCGTGTTCCTGGCCGTGCGGCTGATGCTGCCGAGCTTGGCCAAGAGTCCAGTCCTGGCCGCCATTGATGATATGCGCGCCTTGGCCGCCGTGATTGGCGTCATCGGTTGGCTCGTCGTCGCCGCATCGGCCAACGCCCTCTTCGGCACGATCGCCGGAACAGTTGTCGTTTGGATGGGTGAGTTGGGCATGGTCGGATTCCTCGGCTACTTCCTCGCCGTGGAGGCGCATTACAAGGAGCTCATGGTCATCAAAAGGTATATATATTTTGCAAGCAAAAATTACAAGATTATTTCTACACAAGAAATTCTTTGGCACCAAATTTCATCTATACTGCGCTATATATATGGATTGGATTCACATGTCTGATTTTGTTCCTGTACGTGCAGGAAGGAGCCGCGTAGGGCAAAGGACGCCTCCGGTTTGCTGGACGGACGCGATAGTGGCGATGCCTGTTCAGCTCATATCGACATCGACGCCGCCGTCACTGCCGGCCCTTGCGTTGACTGTATTCTGCAAAGGTGCTGGCAGTAGCTCAAGACTCTATCCTGTTGAACTCTCGGTCTTGTTAACTCTAAATTTATCTTTCCAAACATTATATAGATTTGAAATACTATATCAACATTTATCTTAAATAGATTTAGGGCCTATTTCATTTAGCTAGGGATAATTATTATCTCACTAGTATCATGCCCTTGTGTTGCTCCAGTAAACAATTTTTATATAACACCAGGTCAACAGCACTTGGTTTCTACATATAGAGAGATAAAATATCTCTTTGTTCCACGACAGACCAAAATCTTCTGATTACAAACAAAACAGATTGTATTATGCAAAGATGCTGGCAGCAGCTCAAAACTCTATGCTGTTTAACACTCGGTCCCTGTAAACTCGAAATTTATCTTTTCAAATATTGTCTAGATTTGAATGATTACATCCACACTTAATCTTTCCAATTGTTTTTTAGAAAACTTATCTTTCCAAATAGTTTTGATAGTTATTATCTAATACTAAGTTAATCCAAATTAGTCCAGGTTGATCTACTGGTTGGCTAACAATTAGTTGGAGACTGTCTAAGAAATTAGACCGTCTATCCTGTTTAGATGGGCCATATAGGACTAATTTTAGCACATATTTAGATTGCTCGCAATTAACTCTCAATATCCGATAGGCCCATATATAACAAAATATATATGCTGTCATAGTCCCGATCATGATATATATATATATATATATATATATATATATATATATATATATATAAGATTTGGCTAAGTTTAAAATGTTATATTCTTTTGTGGAATCAATTAAAATATTACTCTTTTTTTGCGAATCATTCAAAATATATTATATCTTTGGATAGTAAGAATTACATTTTCAGGAGGCTGAGAGAATATCTTGCTTATTGGCATAGTACTTCCTTTTTTTAGATAAAGGAAAATATATTTCTGGCTTTAGTATTCCGAGGATGCATCAAGCCATAATTATTATAGCAGAAAGACAGTGTTACACGTAAGACCAAAGGTCACCCGAGAACACCAGTGCACCTAAATAAAAGTAAACGGTGAAAAAATTACATCCCTAATGAAAAATCTAGTAGTCTTATAGACACCGACCAACATTGGAGACTCTGGATCTTGTAACCTGGCAACAACATAAGGCACCAGATGCATGTGCAATGGACATCAAAGTTGTGTTTTAGAAATCATAAGCGGAGAGAACAATACCCGTTGCAACAAGACATCAAAGTTGTGTTTTAGAAACCGTGTCGCTATCTTAAACGACTTCTTCTACATGTATGGAGGAAGTATTTGTTTTACCATGCATCCCATGCATCGTCTTATTCAATCTAATTTTATTAGTTTTTTATTGGATTGTTTCATTTCCTTTCTTGATTTTAAATACGAATGGATAGATGTAAGAATATATAGATTTAATCATACATGGAATTGTTTTATTTTAAAAAATCCCCTACCAACACGTAGGGTATGTGCTCTTGCTAACACATATTTTGGATATTATGACCAACATGAAATACATTATACCCTTTGATGTTTATAGATATGATAAATAAAATATAGTAGATATGTATGATCTCCATTCTTATTTTCTGTAAACTTTTAACCGTTGTTTCTTTTATTAAAATACACGGACATATTTGCTAGCAACAAGACACCATGAATGGTGGAGCCTGGCCAAAACGGCTGGTATTTGGAGATAAAGAGCAGCAATGCTGTCGTCTTTGTTGGGCCTTGCCCAGTATGATGATTATTGCTTTTTCAGCCCAAACTGCTTCACCAGGCCTGAGGGTGGGTCATCTCAACAGGTGATGAGGACAACGGCCCAACTGGCTAGTCTTCCATTTTACTGTGGTACAGGCTATCGCCTCCACACCTCCACACATACCTTCTCGACTGTCTATAAACTAATAGTCATTTGTCGAGTAGCTTCCTAACTCTTCCTCCGCCACAGAGAGGGCGATTTTCAGGCGACCACCGTCCCGCCGCCGGATGCACCAGTTCTTCCTTGCCTCCGGTGACCTCTGTGTCGCCGGTGAGCAAGGGGAGCTGGGGATCCGGCGAAGGTTATGTATATCCTCTACTATTAGGCTAGATCTAGATATGTTATGGTTTTATTGTCTTTCGGTGAGACAATCGCTGGGATCAGTTTGTCTCCTCCCAAGATCCTCCGTCGCAGTCCAAATCAGTGACGAGAAAGGTCAAATGTTGGTCGTTGTGTGTGAGGTGTTTGTCGGTGTCTTCTGCAGGGGGTTCTTCATCGATGAGTTTTTCTCAGTTGTTTTCATCTATGTCGGTGTGCGAATCCTCTGTGCTCTTCACTGTGCCGGCGACGCCCATGACATCAACGGCGGCATCTAGTGCGTCTTTCATGACAAGGCTGCTGTCTGGAGAGGCTTGGTGAATTTACCGGTGATGTTGTTAGGGCATCTACCGGAATTTTGACCCTCCAAGGTGCTTCTGGTGATAGGAACTTCCTTGTGAGGTTAGTTATCCACCACCCCATGTATATGGGTTGGTGTTCATCGACCTCCCTTGCGGGTTTGTTGTTCGTCGATTGGGATTGGCTGGTGAAGCAACTGGCGTTTCTTCCAGACAACAACGAGGAGACGGCTTCTGGTCGTTCGCCAGCGCGTTCAATGGACCAACAGCACGCCTTTGGTGTGCTACTGATGGGCGTTTTAAAACATGAAGACTCTTCGTCGATTTGGGAGTCTGCTATGTGCTTCATCCTGGATCTCCTTCGCTGCGGGAGGTGTAGGAGAACCGGGCTGCTGCAGCAACGACGGTCGGCGACGGCGAAAGTCGCTGGGTACTCCTACATAGGACTTTTATGTAATTTTCTGTTTGTTCAAGGGTGCCCAGTTAAGGGGCTGGTTGTAAAAGTTCTCTATTAATAAATCCAACCCTTTATATCAAAAAAAAATATTGTGGTACAGGCTACAACAGTACTAGTTTGTGGCAGGGTGTGTTCGAGTTAGCCAGTTAGGGCCCATTTGATACACACATATGTAATTATTACTAGTTGTGGCTAAAAACTAGCTAAATATTTCTCAAAAAAAACTAGCTAAATTCGTTATGGACCTGTGGTTGGCTAACAACTAGTTGAAAACTAGATTAAAATGAGATCACCTATATAAGCATCATATTTGGATGCACTAAGTTCATTTTAGCAAGTTAGCCCCTGTATAATTAGCTGAAGCCAAGTGGAGCCCCTGTAAAATAAGGCCTAAAATTAACCTCAGCTCCTGTCTCTGTGTTTCGTTGTGTGTGCATTGTACTAACACCGCAATATATCTTCCACTCTAACTTACAATTACATTGCTTTGTAAGTGACATGTCCGTTCCCTTTAAAGAAAGGGTGAATTCTTCGTTGTTCCCTTCAGCTTTAGGTTTCCTCCTCTGCTCATGCTTCGTGGTGTCCGTACATACTGCATAGTACAGAATATGACTACCGGCTCTGCTTTCACGTATGTCTTGCGGTTTGAGTATGATCGGTGCCCTCTTGGCCTCTCGGGAGCTGAATCCGGCAATCAGATTCAGCTGCCACAACTACAAGCAAAGGAAGAGACATTTTTTTTAATATAACCACGCGCCATTCACGCGAGAAGAGTATAATCAAGAAAGTGAGAATTAACCAAATGTTGCTACAAGGACAGCACTCTCTACCCGTCTACACGGCGCTTTCCTCTTTGGACAATTACGAGTAGGTTCTTTCCTTGAAGTAGGAGCAACTGGAGATGTTCAACAACGAATGCTTTTGCCTACAGCGTACTAGTGTACAACACACCAGCCACTCAATTTGTTGACACCGTTTTTTGACACGTGTCAATATGGACCGAAAACTGTGCTGATCGGCAAGGGAGTGGTTCTTCTCCAGCGTTGATTCTGAGTTGCCGATGGATGAGTACCGATAAAGGACATGTTGATCTCGTACATTGCCAATGAAACCAGAGGGCTGTTGCCGATAGAGATTGAGGCATGGTTGCCGATGGAAAGTGGAGCTGAAGGACATGGAAAGCAGGTCTGAGCCGTTATTGATGGGTTGCCGATGGAATCTACAGAGATGAGGAGCATGCCGGTAGAGGTTTCATCGTAAAGCAATGGATAAGGGAACTGGCGAAATTTATGCCATTATTTTATTAGTTTATTTTTAAGTCCGACCTTGGTACGAGTCGTTATTTTTTATTCCTTAGAGATAAGACTTGTTTAGGTAATACTTTGTCGTGTCTGTTTAGGACTCATAGTACCAGGGTATAAATATGTACCGAGAGACAATGTAAAGAAGAATCAATATATACAACAAACCTATTATTTTTATCTACTTTTCAAGCAATCTACTTTTCGGCGACTTCGTCATCAGTACTTTTTCCTTTTCAACGAGTTCTTTCGAGAGTCGACGGGCTGCATCAACTTGATCTCTGGCGGCCTTGCAGGTTCCGCTTTTACCGAGCAAGATTCAGGCTTTGACGTCCGGGCGTATCGCTGTCGTCTCGTCTGATCTGTTCAACAGTTATCGAGTATCATCTGAGCTTTGACGTCCGGGCGTATCGCTGTCGTCTCGTTCAGGTTTTATTCAAATCTATCATCCTTGTCGATTAACAGGTCAAATCGACTGGCACGCTTCGGATATCGATTTTGGGTATTAGCCCGGTGTGTCTGCAGACATAATTTTGCATCAACACATCTTTTGGCACGCCTGGTGGGACCCAGTCAACAGATTTATCATGAGGAATACTACCGATATCACTCCAGAGAACATCATCGAGATATCAGAATCAGATCTCAAGGAGGATCAGAAGCAAGCCATGGAAAAAGCTATGGAGGATTACAGGCAGCTTTGCTTGAAGTCTTTCAGCATGAACAGGGGAGGAGAAGTTATCCAGAAGCAAGATCTGCCGCTGCCTCGGCAGGTAACCTTTGACTCCAACCCCGGCAAATTACAGGAGATGGTTAATTCTGCATTAAATCAAGCTTTGATCAACCACTTCACCGTGCTGTCCAATACTGTCTACAATGCTGTTGTACAAACGTTAAGGGACGGACAAGCACCAGGGTATGTCGGGCCAGCATATCATCAGCCGAGACCCCAGTACTCCATCGGCAACTCCAGCCGTTGAGAGTATAGAAGCGCCTACTATTTCAGCTATATCAGGACCATCCATCGCTGGCGCCACGCCGATAGGATCAGATCTAACGTCTCAGGAGAAGCCTAGTACTCAGTTGAGCACAGATCTATCGGCATCGGCAATGTCAGGTCCTTCAGGTCAACATAATCAAACTGCTGCCAATTGGTGGGGATACGGTATGCCTCCAGGTCCATCTACTGCCAATTCTGGACTGCCTCAAGTGCATGATGTAGCAGGAAAGGGTCCAATGACATCGGTTACGCCAATTCGGCCGGTGGCGCAAGCGTCACATTATTCTACTGTACCTCCTGCTATACAGCCATTGTCAATGGGATTCTACGCACCTCCGCAGCAGATATTTTATGCGAATCCATTAACTAATCCTCCACTAGTTCAACAGAGAGCTTCTACTGCAGAGCAGCCCATGGTACCATTCATATCTCAGTCTGGGTTACCTGCAATTCAGGGCAATTATGCTGGCTATCATCCGTCTATACAAGAGCATCAATTGTCTACAAGCTATCAGCCATCGGCAAGCCAGGTGCCGATGAGTTACAGTCTCAATTGGTCGGGGCAAGCGCCAACCCAGCAATCTGCTATTCAATCAAGCCATCAAGCAATAGGGACTCAACGGTATAGTCCACAGACAACTGTCCAGGAGCAAGCATCGGCAAAACAGACGATGAACTTTACTCCGCAGGTTGGTGCCGTGAATATGCCGATTTATCCAAGCCAAGTGCCACAGGGGTATGTAGAAGCATATCAGCCAACGCCTCCAGTAGAGATCCAGCCAGTGCATCGGCAAGATCATGATGCACTCTTGACCGATAGGATTGCAGAAGTGATGAAAGAGCAATTTGGGATTCAGCCCAAGGTCAATACTTACTCTTATCGGACTCCGTACCCTTCATCTTATGACTCGATTCCTTTCCCGAATCGGTACAAGGTGCCAGATTTCACTAAGTTTTCTGGGCAAGATGATACGTCAACAATGGAGCACATCAACCGATTCATCATCCAGTGCGGAGAAGCAGCTAACAGGGATGAATTAAGGGTTCGATTATTTTCCTCATCATTGTCTGGATCGGCTTTTGCGTGGTTTATTTCGTTACCACCTAATTCTGTTATTACATGGGCTGATCTAGAAAAGCAATTTCACAAATACTTCTTTGCTGGGGTACATCAAAAGAAGCTGACTGATTTGACAAAATTGAGACAATGCAGTGATGAGTCAGTAGAAAGTTTCGTACACAGGCTAAGAGATGTGAAGAATAAATGCTACAACTTAGTGCTTGATGATCGGCAGTTGGCCGATTTAGCTCTTCAAGGGTTACTGCCACATATCAGAGAAAAATATGGGTCACAAGAGTTTGAAAGTTTGAGTCATATTGTGCAAAGGATTTCTGATCAGGACACTAGGGTTTTTGAACCCAGGAAGAATTGGAATAAAAAGGTGTCCTTTGTAGAAGAAGCAGAAGATTCAGACTCTGATGATGAACCAATTATCGATTTGGCTGAGTGGGTAAAGAATAAGAAGCCAATATCATGTCCTTTCGGTCAGAAAGAGCCAGAAAAGTTTCTATTTGATATCACCAAGGCCGATAGGATATTTGATTTTTTGCTCCAAGAGGGTCAAATTAAGCTGTCTCCTCATCATGTGATTCCATCGGCAGAAGAGTTGAAAAAGATTAGGTACTGCAAATGGCACAATGCTACCTCGCACAGTACCAATGATTGCAAGGTGTTTAGGCAACAGTTGCAGTCGGCTATCGAATCCGAAAAAATCAAGTTTGATAATTCAAAAGCTCAAAAGCTGATGAAAATTGATCAACATCCGTTCCCTGCAAATATGGTGGAGGCTAAAGGCAAAACCAAAGTGTTAACATCAGAGACTGCTAGAAGATATGCATCGGTAGACCCTAAGAATCAAATAACTGTTGAGGACGTAAAGGGAAAGAAACATGCCGATGGCGCTAAAGAGAAAAGAATTGTTAATGAAGGTAGTAGCTCCAGAAGACCTCTGAGGCCTGCTCCATATGGTGTTCGGTATCGGCAACATGAGGATCGGTATCGGCAACAGTGTGAGGATCGGTATCGACAGCAACAGGAGGAGTTACGTCGACATAAAGATCACTGGAATTGTTCGTTTTTCATTCATTGCTGGGAAGAAGGCATTAAATTGCCCACTGTCGATACCTGCCCTGAATGTAATGGTTACTATGATCGGGTAGAGAGACAACATCACTCTAGTAATCGAGGGCTACGCATCAATAAGCCGATCAAAGAAAAGGTATCAGCATTTGATCGGCTGGGGGGCAGAATTAGCGTGCATGACAGGCTTGGCAGGTATATTGATTGTTTTCCGAAGAGTCATGCAAGGCTTGAAGAGATGGCTAACGAAAGGGTTCCTGATGAAGGGATATTCTACCGGGATCCAAACATAGGCCTCCATGAGCAGAACACAAAGCATTATCAGCCTGTTTGGAAAACAAAGCTGCCCCAATGGTGCCCTGAAGGATTGACGAAAACTCAAAAAAGAAGGGAACAGCGTATGCATCAAGAAGACTTACAGTGTCCAAGAGAAAGCATCCCAAAGGCAACAACTCAAGTATGGCAACCAAAACGTAAGGGTGAAAGTCCATCGACAGATGTTAACATGGTCTTCATGTTGCCGATAGAGTTCTTGGCGCCAGGTGACAAGGAACAGGCAGTTTTTGCCGATGAAGTAGCTCAACTAACTCTGGATCCAATGATGGCTGTGTTTGAAAAGCCTGCCGATGATGAAAGGCAACACCTCAAAGCTTTGTTTGTTAAAGGCAGGGTTGATGGACAGCCAGTGTCAAAAATACTCATAGATGGAGGAGCGGCAATTAATATCATGCCGTATGTTATGTTCCGAAGACTTGGAAAAGGAGACCAAGATTTAACCAAGACAGATATGATGCTTAAAGATTTTGAAGGCAATGTGTCTCCGGCTAAAGGGGCATTATGTGTTGAGTTGACTATCGGCAGCAAGACTTTGCCTACCACCTTCTTTATCGTTAACGGCAAAGGTAACTATAATTTGCTCCTAGGAAGGGATTGGATTCATGCCAACTGTTGTGTTCCTTCTATGATGCATCAGTGCCTCGTACAGTGGATTGGAGACAAGATTGAAATTATCCCTGGTGATTCTTCTTATATAATCGCATCGGCTGATTCTGAGACCTATGAACAGACAAAGTGCATATCGGGAGAAGCATGGGATACGGAATTTCTCAGGGTTGCCGATTATGAACTCACACCGATCCAAGCAGTCGGTTCTAAAGATGAATTTTAATGGATCAGTTTGCCGATGGTGGAAAGCTTGGTCATGGGTTCACATCGGCTGATGACTTAGTGGAAGTAGATATTAATAACGGTGACAGGCCGAGGCCAACTTTTATTAGTGCCAAGTTAGATTCTCAATGTAAACAGCAAATGATTGATATTTTGAGAGAATATAAGGACTGTTTTGCTTGGGATTATACAGAAATGCCTGGATTAGATCGGTCAATAGTTGAACATCGGTTGCCTATTAAGCCAGGATTTCGGCCTCATCAACAGCCCGCACGCCGATGTAATCCTAAAGTGTTACCTGATATTAAAGCCAAAATCACAAGGTTAATTAAAGCTGGCTTTATTCAGCAATGTCGATATGCCGAATGGATTTCTAACGTGGTTCCTGTTTATAAGAAAAATGGAAAACTTCGTGTGTGTATTGATTTCAGGAATCTTAATAAAGCTACACCGATGGATGGTTATCCAATGCCTGTTGCCGATTTATTGATTGATGCTGCAGCTGGATATCGGATCATTAGCTTCATGGATGGTAATACCGGTTATAACCAAATTTTCATGGCTGAAGAGGATATTTCCAAGACTGCTTTTAGGTGTCCAGGTCATGTGGGTTTATTCGAATGGATTGTCATGACCTTCGGCTTGAAAAATGCCGGTGCTACCTATCAGAGGGCTATGAATTTTATCTTCCATAAATACATCGGCACACTGGTTGAAATCTACATAGATGATGTGGTGGTCAAATCTGAAGGTGTTGAGAGTCATCTGGCTGATCTGCGAAAAATCTTGGAGTGCACCAGAAAGCATGGTTTAAAGATGAATCCTACTAAATGCGCATTTGGTGTATCGGCAGGTCAATTCTTAGGCTTCATGGTACATCAAAGAGGTGTTGAAATCAGCAGGAAATCTATTGATGCAATTAATAAGGTTGTTGCTCCTGCCGATAAGACTGAGTTGCAATCCTTGATCGGCAAGATTAATTTTATTCGAAGATTTATATCTAATCTGTCAGGAAAGATCAAAGCCTTCAGTCCTTTATTAAAATTAAAAGCCGATCAGGAATTTGTATGGGGAACAGAGCAGCAATTAGCTTTAGAAGAAATTAAAAAGTATTTGGTAAATCCTCCAGTATTGGTTCCGCCTCAACACGGGAAACCTTTCAAGTTGTATTTGTCTGCCGATGATAATGTTATCGGATCAGCATTAATTTAAGAGTTTGAAGGGGAAGAACGTGTGATATATTATTTGAGTAGAAGATTGATAGATGCTGAGACCAGGTATTCGGCCATTGAGAAATTATGTTTGTGTTTATATTTCTCTTGCACAAAATTAAGGCATTATTTGTTATCGACTGAATGCACTGTCATATGCAAAGACGATGTGGTTAAGCATATGTTGTCAATGCCAATTTTGAAAGGAAGAATTGGCAAGTGGATCTTAGCATTATCATAATTTGATTTGCGTCATGAATCGGCTAAAGCGGTTAAAGGACAGGTAATGGCCGATTTTGTTACTCAACATTGCAGTGTGATAGATTATGCTGAGATTGCTCCATGGACACTTTTCTTTGATGGATCTACTTGCGGTGAAGGAGCAGGAATCGGTATTGTATTAATCTCGCCTCGAGGGAAGAAATATGAATTTTCATTGCCGATTGCTGGCACTTCAACAAATAATCAGGCTGAATATCAAGCTTTACTGAAAGGGTTAGAATTGCTCAGAGAAATTCGTGCCGATACAGTTGAAGTCTTTGGGGATTCCATGCTAGTCATTAATCAGTTGATTGGAACATATGAATGCCGAAGTGAAGTCTTGATTACTTATCATGGGAGGTGCCTGCAAATATTAAAGGAGTTTAAAGATTTCCGACTTGAACACATTCCCAGACTGCACAATGAAGAAGCTAATCGGCTAGCACAGCATGCTTCGGGATATCAACTGATCCGAGAAGTGTTGACATCGGTAATTGATGCCGATGACTGGAGAAGGGATATTGCCGATTACTTAAAAAATCCGTCTAGGAAAGTGGAGAGACGTATAAGGTTTCAAGCTACCAAGTATGTGCTCCTTGATACTGAATTATATTATCGCACTTTGGATGGGGTTTTACTCAAATGCCTTAGTAAAGAGGAATCGAAAAGTTTAATGGGTGAGATTCATGAAGGAGTGTGTGGGGCACATCAATCGGCATTTAAAATGAAATGGATGATTAGGAGGAACGGGTATTATTGGCCGACAATTCTTGAGGATTGTTTTAAATATTTCAAAGGGTGCCAGTCATGTCAGAAATTCGGTAATATTCAAAGAGCATCTGCATCGGCAATGAATCCTATAATCAAACCTTGGCCGTTTAGAGGATGGGCTATTGATCTCATCGATCAGATCTACCCACCGTCGAGTAAAGGACATAAATTCATACTCGTTGCTACCGATTATTTCACAAAGTGGGTTGAAGCAATTCCTTTAAAGAAAGTGTCATCGGCAAATATGATTGATTTTGTGAAAGAACATATTGTTTACCGATTTGGTATTCCTCAGACTATTACTACCGATCAAGGAACCATGTTCACGTCAGGAGAATTTGATAATTTTTCCATCGGTATGGGGATTAAAGTTCTAAATTCCTCTCCTTATTATGCGCAAGCTAACGGTCAGGCTGAAGCATCTAATAAAGGAATAATCAAGCTTATTAAACGGAAAGTTGAAGAAAATCCTAGGAGGTGGCTTACTCTTTTAAATGAAGCTTTATGGTCATATCGGATGGCGTGTCATGGTGCAACTAAGGTCTCACCATATCAATTGGTATATGGACATGATGCAGTTTTACCTTGGGAAATTAAGACTGGTTCTAGGCGTGTATTTTCTCAGGATCACTTGACAGCCGATGAGTATGACACGCTTATGAGAGATGAATTAGAAGATTTAGCAGGTCATCGGCTAAAGGCCTTAATTAGCGTCGAAGAAAATAAAAAGAGGGTTGCTAGGTGGTATGATAGAAAGGTGAAAGTAAAAGAATTTGCAAATGGAGATTTAGTCTGGAAATTGGTTTTGCCGATTGGGACTAAGAGTTCGAAATTCGGCAAGTGGTCCCCTAATTGGGAAGGTCCTTATCGGATAAATCAGTTGGCTCCTGGTAACGCGTACATCTTAGAAACCCTCGAAGGAGTTATATTTCCCAGAGCATTAAATGGAAAATATTTAAAGAAATACTACCCCAGTATTTGGACGGATGCATAAAATACAGGAATAAAGATATCGGCATTATATTACATTCACAGTCAATTGACAAAGTTCAGGTTGCCGATAACTTGACAAAACCGATGAGTGAAGTCTACAAACTAAGGAAGGATTGAATAGCGGTTATCGCACGCAGGCGAATCTGGTCGGCTTCTTCCACTTCCCTGACGTCCGCATCGGCAGTGTCCTCTATCGGTTTAAGCTTCCTCCTCAGCGTCAGCGCCATACAGGCTTGATTGTCCCTGTCTTTTTGAAGAATTTTTAAAGTGTTGGACAGGTTGTCTTTCTCCTGTACGGCTTGGTTCAGGGCTGCTTCCACTTCTTTCAGCTCGGCCAGTAAAGCTGTTCTCTTTGCCGATAGATCAGTAATTTTCTTTTCAAGATCGGCGCCCGAAGCCTCTAAGTTGCTCATGCTTCTGTGCTTTTCTTCGGCGGCCTGCTTGAATTGTAATATTTCTTCTTTAAGTTTTGATTGAGCGGCTCTATTGGCAATTCGTCGGGCGGCCTTTTGGTACTGGAGTTGTCGGCTCTCAAGGTGGGCAGCATGAAAAAGGATTTCTTCAATATTGTCGGGGACTTGGCCATGAATCGCTTTGAAAATTGCTCTTGTGGAGTCTGAATCTTGGACCAGCTGAGGTGTATCTTAATGCAACAAAGATAATAATGTTTCTAATTTGGTTCTGACCTCAGCTGATACAGTTCCTAAGGCAAGCGCAGAACTTTCTTCTTCTTCATCGTCAGGAATGTTGATAGTAAAAGAGAATAGGCTATTTGGGGAGTCTTGTTCCTACGAGGGAATTAGTCAGTTACAGGAGAATGAATATTGCGGAATATTGATTAAGTTAACTTACTTGCTTCAAAGCGATTTCTTGAATATGACTGGAGGAGGCAGTTTGCAATATGTCCTCAGCAATGCTTGCCGATGGATCAGTTCTAGCAGGGCTGGGTGGTGGCAAGTCTGTGGCTATATCGGCAAGTGTTTCTTGAGGTGC
>CM041636.1:43320492-43331890 GCA_023333625.1 Bothriochloa decipiens | reverse complement strand
TTTCCCATTGGGCCTAGGCAGATGAAGTGATTCTGATGCGTTGGGATAAGAAGATTATTGTAAAGCTCCTGAGATTAAAAGATTGGGAACAAGGAAGAGTCATGAACTGCGCAGAGAAGGAGAAATGAAATGTCAGAGGGTAGGCAAAAGGAAAAGACTAACCTTGGGGACGTCGAAATGAATAGCCATGGCCGCGATGGAGATGGAAAAGGCAAAGAATGCTAACTGGAGGCTAAGGGTCACCGTCGAGAGCGCCGATGATCGAGTTCGTCGAAGAATCACCTGTTGATGTCGCCGCCGGAGAGAGAAAAGCTAGGGTTTGAATCACAGATGAAAAATGGGCCACGGTGGAGGAAGCACTATATCGGCCTGTTGGTACAGGATCTCCACTACCACGCATGCAACTCTTGAGGAGAAGTTCAAACGGTTTGGGCAATTACGACCTGGAGGAAATTTCGGCGCATAAAGTATTCTATACTCCGAAATTGGGGGGCATGTGTTGACACCGTTTTTTGACACGTGTCAATATGGACCGAAAACTGTGCTGATCGGCAAGAGAGTGGTTCTTCTCCAGCGTTGATTCTGAGTTGCCGATGGATGAGTGCCGATAAAGGACATGTTGATCTCGTACATTGCCGATGAAACCAGAGGGTTGTTGCCGATAGAGATTGAGGCATGGTTGCCGATGGAAAGTGGAGCTGAAGGACATGGAAAGCAGGTCTGAGCCATTATTGATGGGTTGCCGATGGAATCTACAGAGATGAGGAGCATGCCGGTAGAGGTTTCATCGTAAAGTAATGGATAAGGGAACTGGCAAAATTTATGCCATTATTTTATTAGTTTATTTTTAAGTCCAACCTTGGTACGAGTCGTTATTTTTTATTCCTTAGAGATAAGACTTGTTTAGGTAATACTTTGTCATGTCTGTTTAGGACTCATAGTACCAGGGTATAAATATGTACCGAGAGACAATGTAAAGAAGAATCAATATATACAACAAACCTATTATTTTTATCTACTTTTCAAGCAATCTACTTTTCGGCGACTTCGTCATTAGTACTTTTTCCTTTTCAACGAGTTCTTTCAAGAGTCGACGGGCTGCATCAACTTGATCTTCGGCGGCCTTGCAGGTTTCGCTTTTACCGAGCAAGATTCAGGCTTTGACGTCCGGGCGTATCGCTGTCGTCTCGTTCAGGTTTTATTCAAATCTATCATCCTTGTCGATTAACAAGTCAAATCGACTGGCACGCTCCGGATATCGATTTTGGGTATTAGCCCGGTGTGTTTGCAGACATAATTTTGCATCAACACAATTCAATGTGGAACTCGATCTAAGGAGACACCGGGACTTGGCTTGTTCACCTGGAGAGAGGAGTTTTCTTTTTGTATCGAACCTGGAGAGAGGAGTTGAAGAGTTGAATTTTATCTCACAGGAGATTGATGTTAGAATATATGGTAGGAGATGTAATGCGTCAGGCCAGGCTTCGTGTTAATGTTGTATTCCTTGGCTTGTACATAAAGTAGATAGATTCCTCTTTTATTCTTTCTTTACTTGTAAGCCAAGGTTGTATGCCACGATGGGGGCTGTTCCCATTCCTATTTAACACGAAGCCATGAGCCCGAGAAGGCATCACGTTCCACTAATTCTTTCATGGTAATCAGAGCTAGGTTAGCCAGGAGATTTTTCGATGGGTTCCTCCTCGACTCCCTCCATGCTACCTCCATCCTACTTTCTGATCAGATGTCCGGTCACTGAGAAGCTCTCAAGAACAATTTCCCCCTTTGGACGGCGCAAGTTCTTTCAGCCATCCGCAGTGCATAGATGGGGTACCTCCTGGACGCCAACACTGAGGCGATGCATGAAAAGGAGGTCAAGTCGATGGTCAAGCCTGATGATCCGGCCGTCCCCAACCCTGAGTATGCCCAATGGGTGGCCAAGGTCTTCAATTACCTGCTGTCGTCCGTCTCCAGGGATGTCCAAGTGCACGTGGCAGCATGCACCATAGCGGCCGAACTCTGGAAGGTGATCAATGAGATGACGACGTCCCAATGTCGCAGTCGCGTCATCAACACGCGCATGGCGTTAGCCATAGCACAAAAGGGCTCATCTACTATCGCTGATTTCTTCAGCAAGGTGAAGTCCATTGCCGGTGATACGGCAGCCACCAGGAAGAAGTTGGATGATAAGGAGGTGGCCTCGTACATCCTTGTTGGACTAGACACACTTATGATCTGGTCGTGTCCACAGTGTCGTCTCACACTAAACGGATCACCCTCAGCGAGCTGTACACCCAACTTGTGAGTTGGGAACAGCGGATGGATCTGTCCCAGGAAGGCTCGGGCTCCTTCGCCAACAATGCATCTCACAGTGGTCGTGGCGGTTTCACTCGAGGAGGTGGAGGCCGTGGCCGTCGTGATCGCAATCACGGCCGCGGTAACAACAGCGGCAACGGCAGCAATGGTGGTCGCCGCCAGAACAAAGAAGATGGCCCCATATGTCAACTGTGTGGCATCTTGGGGCACACCATCATCCGCCGCCACAAGCGTTTTGATGGTTCCTTCACCGGCAAGAAGGAGCAACACCAAGCTTCATCAGCAAACTGTGGGATAGATACAAATTGGTACACCGATACTGGTGCTACTCATCATATCACTGGAGAGTTGGAGCAACTCACAGTCCATGACAAGTACACCGGCAATAATCAAGTCCACACTGCTAGTGGCGCAGGTATGAGAATCAGTTAAATTGGTCATAGTACTATTCATACTCGTTATCGTGACCTTGTTCTTAAGAATATTCTTTATGTTCCACAAGCTAACAAAAATCTTGCTTCCATTCATCGTCTTACATCCGATGATACCTTTATTGAATATCACCCCGATTATTTTTTTATCAAGGATCAGGCCACGAACAAAATTCTACATAAAGGAGAGTGCAAGCGAGGGCTCTATCCATTGAAGTCTTTTACTCCTTCAAATAAAGAGACGAATGTTGCCATCAAGCCCTTCGTGTCTAGATGCCATAGTCGTCTCGGTCATCTGTCGTCTATCGTAGTTCAGCAAGTCCTCAATAAGAGTCCTGTGCCTTTTTCTATTGAGTCAAATAAAGGTCAAGTTTGTGATGCTTGTCAACAAGGCAAAAGTCATCAATTGCCTTATCCCGTGTCTACTAGTGTGTCATCAAGTCCCCTTGAACTTGTGTTTTCGGATGTATGGGGCCCTGCACCCACCTCTGTCGGAAGAAACGATTATTATGTTAGCTTTATTGATGATTTTAGCAAGTTTACATGGATTTATCTTTTACGCCATAAATCTGAAGTTTTTCAGAAGTCTCATGATTTTCAGTCCATGGTAGAATGCCAGTTTAACAAAAAGATTCTTGTTGTCCAAACAGACTGGGGAGGCAAGTACCAAAAGCTTAATTCTTTTTTCCAGCGTATAGGAATTTCCCATCATGTTTCCTATCTGCATGCCCACTAGCAGAATGGTGCTGCTGAATGCAAGCATAGGCACATTGTTGATGTTGGTTTAACCTTGCTTGCTCATGCATCCATGCCACTAAAATTTTGGGATGAAGCTTTTTATTACTGACACATATTTGATCAATCGCCTCCCTAGTAGAGTTATTTCTGGTCAAACTACTTTAGAGTGCCTATATCATCAAAAACCAGACTATCAAAGTCTCCGCACCTTGGGGTGTGCTTGCTAGCCCAATCTTCAACCTTATAACTCCAGAAAGACGCAATTTCGCTCAAAACAGTGCATGTTTCCTGGTTATAGTAACATGCACAAAGGGTTTAAGTGTCCTGATGTGGGAGAAGGACGTGTTACCTCGGGATGTTGTCTTTGATGAAAAAGTCTATCCATTTACCAAACTTCATCCAAACACTGGCGCACGGCTTAGATTAGAGATCCTTCTTCCACCCGATCTTCTTCATCCTTCATATCTTGGGGGCAATAATACTAATGATCAATTTGAGAATGGTTCACTATGCACTAATCCTTCTACTGAGCATGCAGGTTCTACAAAAAATTTGTTGTTGAATGGTGAAGAAACTAGGCCAAACGGCCGTGATTTCATACAGCACACGCACTTGCCATTTTTGGCAATGCCAGGCGTGAATCCCGGAGGCGATTCGCCTATGCCTGGTGCAAGTATAGCAGGTGGATCCACCTTAGATCTGACGCCTGCCCACAGTGCTCCCATGGCGCCTTCTTCGTCCACTCCCGTGATGCCATTTACCCCGCCGTCGGCCACGGGGGGACATGGCGGGCCTAGCGGGCCCGTCAGCGGATCCTCTCTGACTCCTGCGCCGGGATCTTCTGTGGCAACGCCCCAACAACAACCCGTGGCGATAGGATCCGGTGTGCCATCCCATGCAGCGCCTGGATCTTCTGCGACTACTGCACCTACAACAGCTCCTGTGTCGACACTTTTAAGCTCTTTAGGCTTGTGCATATTCCTCGTATCTCAGCAGTTTTCAAGTCATAGCTGGCTACAGGAAGGCTAAATTTATTTTGCCCCTTATTTTCTGGGTGAAGTTCTGGTCTATAATTCAAATTACTAGGTCCTCCCATGACTTCACTCCATACTTCTTTGAATTAACATCCATTAGAATGCCCATCAAGGTATCAAACACATTCTTTTTGACGTGCATACCATCGATGGCGTGGCACATGGTCAAATCCGACCAGTAATCCAGGTACTTGTAGAAGATGGACATCTTCTTGAATGGCATGCCATCAATCAGAGGCTTGTCTCTCTTGTTGGGCTTGCCATCCTTTGTCTTTTTATCATAAATGACTTTGACATTCTTCACCATCTTAAACACGTAGTGCCCATCCTGCCTATCTAGCACATACTCTATCTCAATGGTACCACCAATGAAGTATATCATCATCTTCTTGCCGTGGTACTTGTGCCCTTCCGCTAAGAAGCATCGGGTACGAATGTACACTACCTTCTTTGAGTTATCTAGGAACTAAGATGTAATGTCATCCAAGCATTTCAGGCATCCCATGAATCCTTTGATCTGTCCTGAAAGGGAAAGCTGTCCTAGGTAGTCAGTGATGGTAACAAATATGATGGCTCTCAAATCAAAGGTACTCTTCACAAGAGCATCCCACATGGTAATTGATTTCCTCTGCAATTTTTGCATTTCTTCCATTAACGACTCAAGAAAAATATCTATGTCGATGCTAGGTTGTATTGGCCCTAATATTAAAATGGTCAGAAACAAATACTTTCTCTTTATACACAACCATGGAGGGAGGTTTAATATTGATAGGAGAACTGGCCATGTGCTGTGTTTGCTGGCCCTGTCACCAAAAGGATTGATTCCATCAGTGCTCAAAGCAAACCTTATGTTTCTCAGATCTACTCTGAAATCTTTGTACTTCTCATCAAAGTTCTTCCACTGCTATGCGTCAGATGGGTGATGTACCACTCCATCGCCTTTCTTTTGATCTACCGATGCCCACCATCGCATCAGCTATAAATCCCTTGGGTTTGAGAATAAATGTCTTTCAGGAGTTAACGTGGTGTTATCCTCTTGCACAATGTTATTTCCACCCTTCTTTCTCTTATTCCCACTGACAGTACCACTGATTGCATCACTACTACAATTGTCGTTCTTTTTGAATCAACTACCACCACAACAGGGACATTTATCAAGGTCTTTGAAATAGTCCCCACGAAAAAGGATACAATGGTTTGGACACATATGTATTTGTTGCACACCCATTGTCAGAGGACTGATAAGCTTCCTCGCTTGATATGTGCTGGTGGGCACAAAGTTTGGTTTAGGAAGCACAGCAGCCAACAAAGTCAATAGGTCGTTGAGGCTCCTATCAGACCAGCCATACTTAGCCTTCAAAATTAGTATGTCCAGCACAAAACGTAGCAGTGACCACCTTTTCTCACATCCCTTCTCCTCTGGGTACAAATGTTCTTTCCTTGCTTTCTCAACAGTCTCCAAGTTGCTTAGCCCTTTCAAAAGTAATTCTTGTTCAACATGGCGCAACATGTCGTCTAGGAAGTCCTCTGCTTCTTCTTCTTCCTCCACATCGTTCTCTTGACCATGATCATCCTCCCTTGCATAAAAAATGATCATACTCCCCACCACAGCCTTCTCTACCACCTCCATCGTCATCTGCTGAAATAGTACCATGCATTGGGTTCTGATGGGTGCCATTGTCTTCTTGCATTAATTCTGGTGCGTTTGACCCTCCTGTGCATGCCTTTCTACTTCTATCACCATGATGGTCCCAAACCTCGTAGTTCTCCATGAAACCACACCAAAGCAAGTGTGATCTTATCATTTTTGGATCACTGCATACTATAAGTGTTGATGCAAAGTTCTATCTGCAAACACACCGAGCTAATACCCAAATTCAATATCCAAAGCGTGCCAGTCGATTTGACCTGTTAATCGACAAGGATGATAACTTGAACAAAAACCAAACGAGACGACAGCGATGCGCCCGAACGTCAAAGCTCGGATTGCTCGGGAACACGGAACTCGTGAGGTCACCGGAGATCGAGTTGATGCAGCCCGTCGATTCTCTAAAGAACTCGTTGAAAAAGAGAAAATACTTGACGAAGTCGTCGAAAAGTAAAGTGCTGGTAGAAGTAAATTGCGATAAAAAGTAGATTTGTTTATTGATGCTTGGATCCTCATTACAATGCCCTTCGGCACATATTTATACTCTGCTATTCAAAGAATCCTAACCGAATACGAAAAGCTTAAATATAGAAAAATAAACTTATTCCTTATACGAACTCTATCTCTAAAGGAAAGGAATAAAACTCGTATAGGAACTGGACTCAGACTACACTACGAAAATCATAAGCTCACATGATGCCGATCCTCTGTCCATTTCCATCATGATGAAGTTATCTTTCCATTGGCATACTCTCTGGTATCGACAACAATCTTCTAGTCTTCGGCCTGTCTCATCGACAACAGCTCTTCAGCTTCATCGGCTGCAATCCTCTAGCTCCCTGCCAGTCTCATCGGTAACAGCTCTTCAGCCTTATCGGTAACAACTGAGACCAATCCACCCTTCATCAGCAACCACTCATCGGCAACATCAAAAGCAATGCTGAAGACAAAATAATAACCAATCCCTTGCCGATTAGCTCAGTTTCCGATTCTTACTGACACGTGCCAAAAACGGTGTCAACACATGCCCCCCAATTTTGGAGTATAAAATACTTTATGCACTGAAATTTCCTCCAAGTCATTATTACCCACCGCCGAGCCGCCTGAATGTCCCCTCAAACATTGCGTGCACCGCAGTATCAATGGGCCCATAAAACACTTCCTCCGCCACGGCCCATCCTTCATTCTCGATTCAACCCTAGCATTTTCTCTCTCCGGCGGCGACATCAGCAAGCAGTCTTCCAGTGAACTCGACTGGTGACATTCTCAGCGGCAGTCTTCAATCTCCATTAGCATTCCTCGGTCTTCTTGGCTTCATCCACAGCCATGGCTGTCAACTTCGACGTCCCCAAGGTTAATTTTCTTCTTCATTCATCTTTTGATACTTCTTCTCTCCTTTTTCGCATAGCCCAGGACTCCTCTTTATCTTCCTCCTTGACCTTTAATCTAGGAACTTTGCAATAAGCTCATCATCCCCATGCACCAAGACCAAATAATTTGCCTAGGCCCAATGGGGAATCTAGATCCAACCGATATCATCAACGCAGAAACCAACCGCATCCCCTTCAGAGCTCAAAATTTCAACTTAGAACTTTGGACCGATACTTTCTGATCCTGGCCAAAGATCACCAAAGGATGGAAAGACTGGTACTTGAGGGTTACCAGGATGATGAAGGTCTATTGGGCAGAACGCAGATTAGATCAATGCATCAGACTGTCCATTGCTGATATGGAGAGGAATGAGTCAATGTTAATCGCTGCCTCTTACTTCTGGTCTGACACCATGAACACCTTCATATTCAAACATGGACCAGTTTCTCCCACTCTTGCCGATGTGTTCATGCTCACTGGACTGGACATATCAACTACCGATGAGAACACTCTGTTCCAGAGGAAGCCCAAATATCGACTGACCACCCGAAACATCGGTGGCTGGACCGGGTACATTAAAGAATATCAGAAATCTGGATCGGTCAGTCAGAGGGAGCATTTAGCCTTCCTGAATATGTGGCTAGAAAAGTTCATCTTCTGCAGCAGAACAGTCGGACCAACCAATATGCATCTATCTGCAGCATAGATGTTAGCTAATGGCATCAAACTTCCTCTTGGCTGATACCTTCTCGATTCAGTCTATCATCTCCTCCACCAAGTTTCACAAAGGCTGTTACAAGACGAGCCCATCGGCAATCTAGGAGGTCCTTGGTGGTTCATCAACATGTGGCTGAATGCACATATGCACAAGTACCTTCACTTTGATTTATTCACCCAGCAGTTCCCTCGAGATCTCCCTGAAGATTACCAACTTGGGGAAGATGAATCAGCAACACGCCCCCCCTCAATTTTGGAGAAGCGTTAGCAGTACTTCCAGGGGCAAAGGCAAGCAGAGCCCAAATCGGCAACTTCTTCCAAAGGCTCTACATCGGCATCCCTCCTGAGCTCCGGGCCTGGCTCCCTTACATTGATGAAGAAGCAATGTTCCATCTGCTCTTCAACTTTGCCAATGATGCCCTGAATAAAGACGCTGAAATCCTCAACGCGATGATCACCCCTCGTGCCATCCCGATCAATATGTTCGGAAGTGGGAAGAACATCAACCCTACATATGAGTTCTACAATCCATCGGCAGCAGCAAGACAACTAGCTTTCGAGCAACTGCCTATCAAACTCTGCTTTGCTGATGTGATTAAGCCGAGAGAAACCATCACTAACAGCATGGATTGGTGCAAGATAGTCACTCTTCCTCCTGATGCCAATACTTCTAATATTGATCTGACCGACTGGGCACCGGCTTCCTTCGTCACCGAATCCTTCAAAGTATGGTGGCAAGAGTGGAAAGAACAAATATTCTTCGCATCTCCTCACTTCTACTGGAATCTCATTGACCCTGATCACGCCATACCTGCTGATGCAGTAAGTTTGACTATCTGTACTTCAAAATTTTTCTTTTTAGTCCATCGGCAACTAACTCCTTCTCAACAGGTTGATGACCCGCTCCTATCATTGAGCAAGAGCGGCAAAGACATAAAGCTATGGCCAATATCCCCAATATCTATAATCGGCCACAAAGCTCCTTCATTAAACGCTTTGATGTGCCGCAGTCATTCCAAGAAGAGCTCCTCCAAATCAAAATCGACCAGAAGTATGGCTGCTCCATCGGACACGGCTGCACCCTCAGCACGGACATCCCAGGTAACCGTCTTACTTTCTTCTGTGTGTGCTGATTGCTGTGGTATACTGATCTCATATTTCAGGGTGTAAGTTCTACATTTGTTGAATCCTCATCGGCAACTCACCCTTCATCTCCACCTGCTGCACCTTCATAGCCATGCTTCATCATCCTTGACGATTCTCCAGAGGTACTTTTAATTTAATCTCTGATCATCGCATCAGCACTTTCACTCATCTACTTCTCTCACAGCACCAAGTAGTCGCATCGGCAACCACCCCAAGTGCGCAGACATCTCATCCACCCATTGCCGATGCCCTCCAGCCATTCGGCGCTGACGTTTCTCAGCACAAGCGCAAGGTTTCATCGGATGAAGAATCCCAATCAAAGCGGGCAAGGCTCACACTAGCTCTAGTTGCATCATCGACATCCTCACCCTACCAGACATTGCCCGATGTTCCTGCATAGACTTCCCCATCGGCAACTGTTCTCCAATCGACAGTTGTACCTGTACAAGAATCTTCATCGGCACTGGCGTTGTAGCAGCAACTAACCGAGGTACCAACGTAGGAGACGCCATCGATAATCATACCTCAGGTTGCTTCTTCTAGCCAAAGGCGAGAAATTGCCTTAAAACAAGTAAGTTAACTCCCTTAGTCAATTTTTGACACTTATATCCTTTAGCTAACAACTTTTCCCTTCCAGGAGCAACATTCCCCCGATAGCCTATTTTCTTTCTCAATTATTGGAGATATTCTTGATGATGAAGAGAACAAAGAAAGCTCTGTTTCAGCCTTTGAAGCCTTATCATCCGAAATCAAGTCTAGGCTGGAGACATTGCTATCCCTGCTGCAACAGGAAACATCTCAGCTAATCCAGTACTCTGACTCCACTAGGGCAATTTTCAAGGCAATCCGAAGCCAGATCCCTACAGATGTTGAAGAGACACTCTTTTAAGCCGCTCACCTAGAGAGTCAACAACTTCAATATCAGAAAGTTGCTCAACGCATTGCCAATAGAGCTACCCAGGCACTACTCCAGGAGGAGATGATGAAGCATAAACAATCTACCGATGACAAACACAAAGACATCAGCAAACTAGAAGCCTTCCGTGTAGAGCTGGAAGAGAAGATTTCCCAACTATCGGTAAAAAGAGAAGCTTTATTAGTGGATCTGAAAAAGGTTGAAGAAGCCCTGGATATAGCCACTCAAGAGAAAGCCCAAATGCCTGACGCTATCAAGATTCTTCAGCAGGAAAGGGATAACCAAACCCTCAAGACACTGGCTCTTAAGAAGAGAATCAAGCCAGTAGAAGGCAATGCCGATGAAGATGTAAGGACAATAGAGGAAGCCAACCAGATTCGCCTGCGTGTGATATTGGCTATTCACTCACCGTTGAACTTGTAAACTTCTTTTCCATCGGCAAAGTAGTGCATCGGCAACTTGTAAAACTTCATATTAACGTAGCGCCGATACGTTCTTATTGAACAAGTATTCTATCTGTTTCTTCACACATCCATCCAAATACTAGGATAATATTTCTTCAGATATTTACCGTTCAACACTCTTGGAAATATTTCTCCTTCAAGAGTTTCTAGGATATAAGCATTACCAGGAATGGACCGATTTACTCGATAAGGATCTTCCCAATTAGAAGACCACTTGCCGAACTTTGTGCTCTTAGTCCCAATCAGTAAAATCAGTTTCCAGACTAGATCGCCATTAACAAATTCCTTCACCTTTGCCTTCTTGTCATACCACCTAGCAACTCTTTTCTTATTCTCTTCAATGCTGAGTAAAGCCTTTAGCCGATGACCCGCCAAATCTTCCAACTCATCTTTCATGAGTGTATTGTAATCATTGGCCGACAATTGATCTTGATGAAATATCCGCCTCGAACCAGTCTTTATTTCCCAAGGCAAAACCACGTCATGTCCATATACCAACTGATAAGGCGTCACCTTAGTAGCACCATGACAGGCCATTCGATACGACCATAAGGCCTCGTTCAAAACCGTGTACCACCTCCTGGGATTTTCCTTAATCTTGCGCTTAATGAGTTTAATAA
>CM041636.1:43310345-43320392 GCA_023333625.1 Bothriochloa decipiens | reverse complement strand
AGCAGGAGCCGGCGGACGTACTTGCGTCATCGCAGTTACGTGAAGCACCACCACAGACACAACCCTCACAGGATGAGTACGCGACACCAGCTGCTGCTGGAGGCCGTTCTGCACGTGTTACAGTTCCTCCTTCGCCGCTTACTTACTCAGCCGGCCATGTGCGAGCGGGCCGTAAAGCACCGAAGCCTGGCACGATTAGGGGTGTTGCACCTAAGCGTGGACGATATTAGTTTTGTATGATTTGCCGCCGATGTTGTTTTCTATGATATTGTACTGATACTATTTTAGTTTTTAGAACTTAATTAATGTTTTACTGTTGTATTTTTTCATCTATTAAGCTTGGGCGAGCACACGACAACGGCGTTTTCGCACGCCCATTGCATGACTGCGTATTATTTTTGCTATTTCTCCGACTTCGATATTTTTTCTGAAATTTCCGAATAAATAAATATTATTTAAAAAAACAAAATTTTTCCTGAAATTTTCAAATAAATAAATATTATTTAAAAAAAACCCAAAAAACCAGGTCACCCTTTGGCCGGGCGACCTGGGCCTGGTCGCCCTTTGGCCGAGCGACCTCGGCCTGGTCGCCCTTTGGCCGGGCGACGTGGGCCTGGTCGCCCTTTGAACGGGCGATTCTCTCACGTCGCCCTTCCAACGGGCGCCTGGTGGCCTATTCCTGCAATTTTTTTGGAAACGGAGACTAATTTTGTAATTTTTTTTAAAATAAATTTATTAATAAAAAAAATTCGCGTGATGCTCGTGTGAGACAGGAACTGAGCCCATGTTGCGAATACAATATGCAATCCCTCGGTTCATTACTATTCCTGTCCTTTTACTTTTTCTACTGTTCCCAAATATCCAAAACAGCTGCAAACACAACTCAAGTCACTTTAATGTTGTAAAAAAAACTCAAGTTACTTTTAGTAGGTACCCCCTCGATTCCAAAATATAAGTTATTTTTGACTTTTTAGGTTAGCGTTATAAATATATTAAAAAAATCAAAACTAGTTATAATTTAAATGGAGTAAGTACTCTGTACAAGTCTACTGTTGACTCACAAACTCTGCAGAGGTGCTACATGTTGTAGACAAATTGAGTAACAGAATGAACGGTTTGGGGAATGGATCAATCCACATCTTTTCGCTCCTCATTATTTGTTTGGTTTGTGAATAAATACTCACTTCATGCATAAAAATCCATAAAAATGTAATTCTCACTTTTGAGAAGTCAAATGATTTAAAGTTTAACTAAAGTTATATTACACATAATAACGTTAATGATATAAGATAAATGTCATTATAGACATAAATTTTAATACTATTTACTATAAATTTATTTTTTTTCTAAAAAACACAAGAGCAATAGCATTGCGTATCTTGTATTAAGAAGAAAGAAGTTTTTGTACAAGAGAGGCCGTTCCCCGGGCGGAGCAGCACCTTGGACTAAATTTTAGCCATAACAACCCTAAGTCCTCTAAGATCGACCTAACTACCCATGGGCCTATGGTGCCATGCCCAACGGTTGGCGAGTTGCTCTACCAGATCTCGCCCTACATCTACATGGTGGGAACATCTTGTCGAAGGCATCGCGCACCTTTAGCCGAACGTCGCCCTGGAAGTAAGATTCGTAACGCAGGACGACAGTGCTGATGGTTCTAGGAACCCCATCTTCCTCATGAACAATATTTAAAGTTATCAGCTAGTTTCACTTGCACAAATCATATATTTACATCATTTTTGGGTAGAAAAGCAGAATGGGTTAATCCACTATCAGTTCATTCTTTACAAGCCAATAGACACTACTGGATCCGCCGCCTTTGCCGAGTGCCGGGCGCACTCGGCAAAGGCACCTTTGCCGTCGGCAAAGGCTTTGCCGAGTGTGGCTCTCGGCAAAGCCCACTCGGCAAAGAACTGCTCGGCAAAGGAGTCTTTACCGAGTGCCACCTGGCAGGCACTCGGCAAAGGCTTTGCCGAGTGCCACGCCAGCACTCGGCAAAGGTAACGGGCGACGTCAACCTGACGGCACTCTTTGCCGAGTGTAACGTGGCAGGCACTCGGCAAAGATTTTTTATTTTATTTATTTTTCAAAAAATTGTTTGCCGAGTGCCAAGCCTGGCACTCGGCAAAGATTTTTTATTTTTTTGAAAAATTCTTTGCCGAGTGCTGGCACTCGGCAAAGGTATGGCTTCTTTGCCGAGTGCCACGCCAGCACTCGGCAAAGCTGGGCTCTGCTGGGCACTCGGCAAAGCTAGAAATTTTTTTTTTCTATTTTCTTGCATTCCAGACATGCAATTTCACATATATTCGTGACAATAGACTAGAATATCACATAAAAATCATATTTTATCATCAAATGACGTCTCAACACGAATTCATACATAAAGGTCTTCAAATTCATCAGTTACATCCATGCAAATTCACCACAAGTCCAAAAGAGCGATAAGTTCATCTATACAAGTCCACAAGCGGGCAGTAAAGGTACCTAGCTCGACCCGGCGTCCCCAGGGGCCCCAGAGCCCCTACCTCGCTCCCACGGAGACCACCCTGACTGCAGCGCCGATTGGAACATCCAGTAGGGCGGCGGAAGCAAAGGGCCGCTTGCAGGCCCGGAGTGCCCCTGCTGCGTCGGTGGAGGAGGAGCGGTACCTGGCCACGTGAACCCCTGAGTCGGGAAGGTCGGGCCCAGCGGAGGGCTGGCATCTGCAGGAGTTGGGTTCAAGCCCGCCGACTGTTCCTGCACAAAGGACAAGTGATCTCATTAGTACCTTTAGGATGGCCGCACAAGCTAAAGCAATAGGCAATATACTCACCGGAGTCCAGGAGTAGGCACAGGAATAGGTGGTGGAGCGAAGATCGAGGCAGGGAGCTCGGCTTGCTGCACTCCCGGGATCTGAAGGTCCCGGAAGTAGGCGGCAAAGTCCTGCATCAGACGCTGGTAGTGCTGCATGATAGCCGCCTGCTGCCGCTGATGGGCCACCACCATGTTCTCCTGGTTCGCCTGCAACTATGCGATCTGGGCCTACAATATTACACCCGCAAGGCTGATGGTATATGAAGGCAAGGTACATATGTGAAACGAGTGAACGATGAATAAAACTGCACTTACCTGAAATGCCGAGAACATCTGCACGTTGCTCGGCTGCCGAGACGCTATGGGGATGTCGGAGGAGCTCGTGGTCCCTTCTCGTCGAATCTGGCTCAGCGTGGGAACAGAGGACGACTCGATGGCGCTGTTGGCCATCCAGTACCGGCCGTGCTGTTTCCCTCCTCCCAACCTCATCAAAAGGTTTGTGTCCAGGGGGTCGGTGGTGGGGTCGAACGTCTCCCCATGGCGTTGGCGAGCCGTGGAGGTGTACTCGGTGAGCTTGGGGTAGACGCTCGCGTTAGTGTACGCGTCAGGCCCGTCCACCGGGTCATAGACATTGTCCGCCGCCGTCGTTTTGCCCTTATACGCAAGGGCATACCCCGTGAACTCGTTGATGACTTGCCCACCATGCAACTGGGTCTGCGAGGAAAACACAAATATGGTTACAAGTAATGACAATTGAGCACTAGAATAAATAGATCAACAGAAGCGTACCCATCTTTTCATGAACAATGGGAAGGACTGGTTCCCTTGGTGGTGTGGTGCCCCTTGCATCTGTAGGCGGTGCTCCTAATATTCTCTGCGCCTCTGGTACGCCGCGTCCGTGGTCCACTCATGCACAATGGCCGCCTAGCAGTCTCGGTACTTGTCGCACCACTCCGGACACATCTGCATGACATCAAGTATTTGACATGCCAAAAGATGAATTGAATGTTTCACGGAAGAAGTCAGAATGAATATTTCCTACTTAATTACCTGCATGTACTACGCCTCGGTGAGGTCAGTCTCCCTCTGGGGTAGCATCTCCCTGACTTGCGGCTTCTTCACCACCTGGCCAAGCACGTCGGCGTAGTAGCTGATGACGCACTGGTCCTTGAGATGATCTTTGCAGACTGCCTCCTGCACTTGCGCCGTATGCTACTCTCTCCCCTCCTTGCACGTGAAAAATTCCTACACACAGAACTCACACAAAACTCATCATTATTTCAAGAACGTCCAACGAATGCGTAGTATTGAGAAATGCGGTACGATGAAAAGACTCACCCAGAACTCCCTCTTGATCTTCGTCGCCAAGGTTTCGCCGTTGGAGTTCATGACACTGGAGAAGTGCTCCCACCTCATGGGCGCTTGTACCTCACCCTTGTGGGTGACCAAGCCAGGGTAGTACTCCCTAATCAGCAGGCCCTGGATGCCATTGATATGGCGTGAACCGCTCCCTTCGCTCACAAACGTCCAGCTACTGCACGAGTCATTAACAATAATTGTTAGTCTGCAGTTCGATTTTTAACATGTCATATGAACAAGTAGTGAAATCAACAATGGATACTTACGTCTCACCCACTGGTCAAATCACCGGGCGGCGAGAACGGAGCGGCCATGGGTCAGGGAGCGACGAGGACCCACGCTGGTAGGGCCTACTCGAACCTGAGGAAGCCGTCTCGCCTGGTGTCATTGTCTTGCCTGGTGTCACCATCTCACCTGGTGTCGGCTCACCCCCGTCGTTGTCGTCATTATCATCATCGTCGCCGTCGCCGCCGCCGTCGTCACCTGTCATCATCGTCGTCCCCCTTGCGGGGCCTCCTGGAACTGCAGCCTCCACGTCAACGTGTGATGTCTGCTAGGGGGCATCCCCCTACTGGTCGATGGCTCCACCAACACCTCCTCCTCTGGGTCATCATCGGCGATCGCCTGCTCCTCGTTGCGGATCTGGTACTGTGAGCGGACCTTTCGTTGCGGCCGCTGCCGCCTTTCGCCGGCATTTTGTCAAGTGTCTACAATGATAAAGATTAAAATAGTTAGCATAAATAAATGACAAGTACTTGTAAAGAAACATAATGTGCAAGGTAATAATAATAACAATATAGTATTACATGAATTAGAAATTATCTTCGCGAACGGCAATATGGCTGGCGTGTAGTCGTCATCACTATTGTCGTCATCACTATCAATATTGTCGAGCTCTCTTAAGTGTCGGGCATCATCTCCATCGTCATCATCATCTACATCATCCTCAACAACTCCATTGCGCACCATCTGCCATCGCTCAAGGATTCGTAAATCCTTAGCATCTTGCACCTCATCACCCTCGTCCTCATCGATGTCATTTTCTACTTCCATGCCCATCAGCGAAAGAATGTCTATCTCTAAACTCCCTTCTAGCCCCTGAGGTTGATAGAACTCATCTGTCTTTGGGTCAAAGTTGTAATCATCATCATTTGGGACTGCTTTACCACGCGGCAATACCAAGTGCACAAGGCTCCAACCCGCAAGCTTCTCGTCTTTTTGGCATGCCCATGGGAGGTAATAAACTTGCGTGGCCTCTCAGTTAGCTGCAATATAGACATCGTCTCCTTTATAGTTGGAATCCTGTCGAATTTTGACTTGCCCAATCTTAAGGTCTCTTTCCATGACATCAGGATCGAACCAATGGCATTTGAATACCACTGGCTTAAAATCTTTGGCACCCAAAAATTTGAGCTCGTATATCTCTTCAACTATGCCGTAATAGTCCTTCTCATCCGTGCCGTGCGTACGAACTCTGTAGCACGTGGTTTTTAGGTTGGGCCGACTCTCCTCATAGCTTCTCGTGCGAAAGCGATAGCCATTCACATCATAAACGGTGAATGACTTGATCCTACGGGAGAAGCCACCGCCCACCTATTTCAATTCATCACTCATTTGCGCATCCAACTGGGCCTGCAAGGTCAGGACAGGTAGATCGTTACATTACTCGCTCCTAGGAGCAAAGTGGAATCTCAAAGTCCGAACGAGGTTACTTGGATGGTACCTTTGTACAGAACCAGGAAATAAAATTGGCCACACCATGTCTAAGAAGATGGTCTTCTTCTTGCTCGGTAGGAGCCCTATTGCCTCTCCAGTGTTCATTAATATATTCCCTTGAAAAAACAAGAGACAAGGGGGTCAGATTGATAGGTGGAGGATAGTGACGGCGTATGTAACAAGCTCATTGAGAACTTACTTCTGATAAGGAATGCATTCATCAAGGTTCAACAACAAGTACCTCATGATAGTGCGCCACTCATCATGGGTCAATTTTTTGTTGGTACCTGCGCTTCCTCTTTCGAGATCCCCTTGGAAAAGACTGAGGTTCGATGAGTTCTGATCGGTGTTATAACGAGGGGTTGGATTGTGCATGCTGGGAAGTTTCTCAGTATAGTACACCTGTGTGAAGGTCAACACCTCCTCCAGAATGAATGCCTCTGCCACGGAAGCCTCAATTTTGGCTTTATTTCTACACTTTTTCCGAAGAAGCTTTAGACACCTCTTGATTGGATAGCACCAACGGGCCTACACGTGCCCCCCAACTGTGCCTCGCGTGGTAGGTGCAAAATCAGATGTTGCATAGACAGGAAGAAGCTAGGTGGAAATATCATCTCGAACTTGCAGAGCAACAGAGGTGCAGCCTTCTCCAGGTCAAGACAAACGTCCCGAAATAACTCCTTGGCACAAAGCTGGTGGAAGAAAAAGCTCAACTCTGCGAGGACGTGCCACACTGGCTCGGGGAGGTATCCCCAGGTCATTGCAGGAAGGATCCGCTCAATCCATATGTGGAAGTCATGACTCTTCATCCCTAAGACTTTCATAGTCTCCAAGTTCACTCCCCTACTTAGATTCGTCGCATACCCATCAGGGAACTGTAGCATCTTGATCCATTGTAGTACTTCTTTCCTATCTGGCCTTTTCAGGATGTAATCGGCTGGGCCCTTTTTCCATTTCTTGCCTGGCGTAGGGGTCTTCATCACTAGCTTTGGTCTATCACAAATCCTTTCCACGTCCAATCTAGCCTTAATGTTGTCCTTTGACTTCTTACCAATGTCCATGAGTGTTACCCAGAGTGCCTCAGCGACATTCTTTTCTGTGTGCATTACATCGATGTTGTGTGGAAGAAGAAGGTCCTTGAAATATGGTAGCCTAGTCAAGCCCAATATATGAGTCCACATGTGGTCGTTACCATATCCAATAAAACCACCGTTCTTTTTATCAATTTGGAGAGCCTCTATCTTGGCAAGGACATCGGCAGGGCTCTTAACCTAAGGAATGGGGTCGGTGACTTGAACACCTTTCATGAAGTGCTTTTCATCTCGTCTCAATTCATGGTTCTGAGGCAGGAATTGTCGATGTTTGTCGAAAGAAGAATACTTGCCACCCTTGGCCAGCCAGGTGAACATCACATCTGCCTTCCATGTTGGGCAAGGAAACTTCCTGGTGAACAGACCACGCGCTGAATAAGCCATACGCCAGGAAGTCATGCATTGAATACTGGTACCACACATGCATTGTGAAGTTCCTCTTTGTAGCTTGGTCATATGTCAGTACCCCCTCTTCCCAAGCATGTTGCAATTCATCCCACACTGGCTGCATGAATACACCCATACTGTTGCCCGGGTGTCCAGGTATTATCAGTGTCAAGAACACGTTCCTGGGTTCAAACATGAAGCCGGGAGGAAGATTGAGGGGGATCACGAACACGGGCCAACAAGTGTACGGGGCCGCCATCATTCCAAATGGGTTGAACCCATCTGTTGCCAGCGCAACGCGTACATTCTGAGCCTCCATAGCCTTGCCAGGATTCATGTCATCGAAGTGCTTCCATGCATCACCATCCGCTGGGTGTACCATCTTGTCACTGTATCTTTTGCCATTCTTGTGCCACATCATCTGTTTTATGGACTCCTCTGTCATGTACAGCCGTTGGAGCCTCTGTAGGAAAGGAAGGTGCTGTATGACCATCTCGGGGATCTTAGATTGTTTCTTCTTGCCATCACTGTCTTCTACCTCCAAAAACCTAGAGGCTTTGCACTTTGGACAATGTGTTGTTGTCTCGTGGTCTCCCCTGAACATGACGCACCCCTTCGGACAAGCTTGGATCCCCACATACAGCATCTTAAGTGCATGAAGGAGCCTTTGTGACTCGTACGTGTTCTTCGGCAGGGTGTGAGGATCCAGAAGCAGTTTGCCAACACTGTCAACATGAGATCAAAGCCGTCTCGACTAATGCCCAGTTGCGACTTCAATGATATTAGGTGTGAAATGGCATCCAGTTGTGAAACCATTGTCTTCTTATGAAGGGGCTTCTGTTCCACCTCCATCATGGTGTAGAACACCTTTGCGGTTTCCTCTGGTTCTTCCTCCACCTCTATTCCTTCAACGAACCGTGCATCGTGAAAGTCTACCATCATGTCTGCCATCCCGGCATCTGCATCATACTCCTCAAGGAGGGGTCTCACCACCTCCTTCCTGATACGATGGTGTTCACCATGGTGGATCCAGCGGGTATAGTTTGGAACGAATCCGTTATTATGAATATCTACTCCCACGGCACGCTTTTGTTTCTTTTTCTTATTCTTACACTTGCTACAGGGACACGGCATCCGACTCGACCCTTTAGCAGCTGGGCCAAATGCATGCTCTAGGAAAGCATTGGTCCCCCTAACCCATTCAGAGGTCTTACTTGCGAAGCCCGTGTACATCCACTCACGGTTAGCCATCCTCTGTCATACGCCAATGTAAGCAGGTAATAAAACCAGCATTTGCATCTACAAGGTGTTCCTACCATCTAATAGGTGAAGAATAGGTCCTATTCCCACACGAGGATGTGTAGATGAGGTTAGCTTCCATGCTCCGCTCCTGTCCGAGATGGAATTTTGGCAGCACCTCCCCACTGTTCTCCCGATACACGTCCTGGCGGGGAGAGTGTGTATCCGGAGAACAATGGGGGGTGCTGCCGAAACTCCGAGTCGGACGGGAGCGGAACATGGAAGCTAAACCATCTATGCATCCTTGGGCTGTCCAAAAAATATGGACAATCTGAAAGAGATACCGTTGCATATATGCACTGATCCGCATACCAACGACCGTGTATCCCTTTCGGACGGGAGACGCCTAAGTCGGCTACGTGATCTACGTACGACAACGGTAAGGAAGAGAGGTGATTTATACCTAGGGTGACGGTGGAGATAGGCTAGCAGGGCAGATGATCAGGGTCCTCCGAGGTCCCCTACGACAGGCACTACTCTGCAAAATAAGAAACACAATACTATAAAAGTTGAAAATTTTGGCAGAACCTCCCCTATACGGGGAGGTTTCCAGAACCTACAAGAAAAAAGCCGGCTTGATGGCCGATGAACACATATACGGCACGATGGCCCGTACATCCGCAATTCTGACACGAAGGTCCTCAGTGACATAAACATCACGATGGCCAACAACCCTGGGGCTTTACCTTCTTCTCCGACGAGGGACGGGGATGACGGCGTGGACGAACGGCGATGGGCGAGGACGACGACGTGGACGAACAGCTTCGATGACGTGGAATGTTGTTGGGCCGAGGTACTCCTCCTCCCTTCTCCTTCCTCTCCTCCTCCTCCCTTCTTCTTCTTCTCCCCCTTCTCCATCTTCTTCCTCCCCCCTTCTCTTTCTTCGAACAGGCACGAGGATCAACGGCCGGTGGGAATGACGCGAGGATCGACGGGCGGTCGGGTCAGCACCTTCCTCTTCTTCCTCCTTCCCCTTCTCTTTCTCCCTCTTCTTCCTCCTCCCCCTTCTCTTTCTTCCTCTTCCTCCTCTTCTTCTCCCTCTGCTGGCCGACGGGGCACCTCGGGCAAGGGTGGCGCGGGCTGAGGGGGGCGGCGGGGAGGCTCGGCCGGCCGCGGCCGCTGCCGGAGCGGGGGCGGCGTGGGCGCTGGTTGCCGGTGGTTGAGGAGGAGAGGACGGCCAGCCGCCGGTGGTGGAGGAGGGGAGGACGGGCGGCGGCCGGGGACGGGGCAGGGGGCGGCGGCCGGGGACGGGGCAGGGGGGCGGCGATCGGGGACGGGGCGGGCGGCGACGCACGGGAGGGGACGGCGGCACGCGGGCGAGTGTGCGGCCTGGGATGGGGCGGCGCGTAGGGACGGGGCGGCTGGGGGCGGGCGCGGGCGGCGGGCGGGGACAGGGCGGGCG
>CM041636.1:43295456-43306516 GCA_023333625.1 Bothriochloa decipiens | reverse complement strand
AAACACAATTTCAAGGGGGCGGATCCATGATAATAGCAGTTGCCGTTCTTTAGACTTCTTCAAGTCGACAAACCGATTGCATCATTGCACTGCGCTCATCGATATGATCAGGAAACATATATAAATTGCCTAATTTGGAGTTCAGATGAATAAATTATGTTTTTTCTGGAATATTTTTGATCTAGACCCCCAAAGAAACATCTGAGACGATTTCCGAAACCAGCTAGGCCGGTTTTCTTGGTCCGAGACCCAGTTGAACCTAACTGATAATGCTATAATTCCTTTATTATCTCAGAGTACAGAGAATTTTCCATGAGTATCTGAAAAGAAAATCTGCCACACCTCTGAACTTTTGACGTTTGATTATTATCTCTAACATTATCTCTGCGCCTTCTTGTGCCACTAAAAGTGCCAGTACTAATTAGCTAGCTGGCCAACTATTTTGGACGTCCAAAATATGCAAATGCCTTCGGCCTAACCTTATTCAATCGTTTCCAATAATGCCATGCACTATCGAGCCATTAATCTGAAACGCAGGCGCAGGATATGACTATCTTATAGCATGAAGAATCCAAGAGTTATATATTATCGTTGACAAGTGAAGCACACATCCAAGCACCAAGCATCTTATTATGTTGATAAAGATGATGCGTTTTTGCACGAAATCTCAGTGATCATTGGTCTTTGGAATACAATAATTCAACTTTATTGGTTTCGAGCACTTCATCATGCATGCAAGTCCTTTGTGAACTTTTCTAGATATGTTGATTTTGTATTCAAAACGCCTTATAATCCAAAAGATCTTATAATTTGGAATGAAGTATGACTGATGTACCATTCTATATGAAATTCAATAATCATGAGGAGCATTCATTATCTATGTTATGATTAATTAAGTTATACTCAAACAAAAACCTTGTAATTGATGCCTATTTAATAACTCAAAAATGTGCACTGTTATTGTTACAACCGCTCAATCTGGTTTCATGTCTTCCATCTGTAAATTTTAATGACTTCACATGCATTTGCCACCTGGCCTGTCCGACAAAAAGCAGAGGGAATCCACATGCTTCATATCCACATGGATCTGATGAGTGGATATGCGTGATGAGCTAGACGAGATTGCAACGGGTCAGCAGCAGGTGACGGCGAGATGAGAGCTAGCTCTACAGGCCAGCATGCTTGGTAGAAGCTATTTCACTTTCATGTCATATATGCAAGGGTTTTACTACGGTACTCCCAAACGACTGTGAGCCGTTCAGTTATTTTGATCGGACGGTCAATCACATATTACCTCCTATGAGATAATAGATGAAATAATATATATTTAATTTTTTATTTTATAAAATAGGATTAATTAGGAAAGTTCTAGATATCAAAAATCTTTTTTAGATATGATTGATACATGCGTGATCCAACTAATATAGTAACTTTTTTCTTTTCTAACTTCCTACTTGATATATTTTGATTACCATTATTCTTTATGTAAAATTTTACACTTGATTTTGTATGTGGTAGGAATTGCATGTCTATGGAACTTCCCTCCCGTCATAAGTGGGATGCCAGTTTTATTTTTAATTTCCTGGATTGTTTAATTTATTAATTAATTTATAAAATATGAAAATTCAATGATTGTGATTGATTTGAGATATTACCTCTTTTGAGGTAAAAGGTGTACCTTAACATTGCTGCAACACCATTTGGCGTCGTTGAAGAGTCATTCCTCTGCTCTTGTGTGCTTTGTCCTCTGTATATTCCCGTGGGGCCATCACTGCTGTCTGTGATCCGTAGTGCGTCATTGATCCACGTCTTTGGAGTTCCTTGTCGTGACTGTGTCTGCTTCGCATCCTTCCTTCCAATGGTACGGTTGCCTAGCTACTGTATCATTTTTCCCGTCATCTTGGTGCATGCTCTGATGTTATCGTTCAGCTTTCAGCTTCTGTGGATTCTTTAGTACTGAGATCGTGTTAGTGATTACATCGGATGCTTTGCCATTAAGGTTGTTTGGGTCACCCTATGGTGGATGCTTGGCCGTGTCATTGAGCTTCTGTGGTACAGTGGATGCTTTGCCATCAGTGCCCGTGAATGTTTTGCTATTAAGATCGTGTTAGGTCCTATTACGGATGCTTTGTTGGCAAGGTTGTATAGATGACGATGTGTTCATTAAAGCGGCCATATAATACTATTATAATATAAAAACAAAATAAAACTTTGATGGGACAAAAAAGAAAGGTGCTGTTTTTGGAGGATTGCTACATGTAAAAAAAAAGCGCCTTGAATTGGAAACGAGAACAGATGCAACAACCTAACCTGACTGACGGCGAGACACAAGCAACGTGTAACCATGTAGCTGCTACCTGTTGTAGTCTGCAGTGCAGTGCATATTATGAAGCAATGATTGAGGGCCATGCACCTTAAGGTCGGTCATCCATCCAAGCAAGTCAATGGAAGAGCACGTTGCTTCCAAGCATGATAAGTATGCGATTCTTGATCGATGATAGCTAGATTCAGAGCATATGACGATCAGTTTTCGTCTGACATCTAGCTATCATTGATGATAGCTGCTTTGGGCACTATTTGACCTGTTTTCGTCAATAGCTAGGACAACACTGCTTCTTGATGCCTTTGTTCATTTGTTCGGCAGGGACCATATATCTTGTCGTCCAAATATACTATCCCTACCACGTGTGCAAGACTTATGTTTCAATCATTTTTGCATACATGCATTGTATGATTTTATCAAGTGTACCGTATATTTTTTAAGGCGCAACGCTCTGATTTTGTTACTTAATTATTAATGTTAACATTACATATAGTACTAGTATAATTTTTCTCTCTATATAAATTCACAAATAATCGTGGCAAATGCAGCAATAAGGTCTTAAGGAAATATAATTGGTGCGTGTGAAAGTGAGATTCGATATGTTCTTTTCTTGCACAGTGATAGATTCAAAAGACAATTATCTCCCAAATTTTGATATAAATTTGATTGTTATTTCTGACATTATCTCTGCCTTTCTTGTGCCACCAAAAGTGCCAGCACTAATAATTAGCTGTATAGCTGGTCATCTATTTTGGATGCTAAATATGCAAATTCCTTTTAGCCTAACCTTATTCAATTGACACCAATAATTCTAGTTTCTCAACCTATCATGTCAGATGTCTCAATCTATGAATGCGATCAGCAAAACCAAATGTTTATGTCCACTGGATATATTCATTGTATGCACCATGAAGGACGCGCACAAGGTGATTCGGTGACAGATTCGAGGCCTTGAGCTGGTCTGCACACCTTTGCTCTCCTCCTTCCTTTAGCTTTTGCTAAAGCCAAAATGGCGGTGCACAAGAAGCGAATGCATGGGTCTCGTGTGCTCCTGCCCTGCTGCTTGATATGCGGCTTAAACTAATACAGGTCATGTAAGCTACGGGCGAGACGCATTCTGGAAGTTGCGTGTTCCTTTTAATTCAATCTTGCCAAAGCCAGGATGACTGGATGAGATCATGTACATAGTATTTTCTACTTTCTGTTCCCCACCCTCCCAGTCGCCTCCCACGCGGGCGACGCGGGAGGACCCCTCGAAACCCTAGCGCTGCCCCCCTCTCACCTCACCTTCAGCCGCGCCGCCGCCGGAGCTAGCCGCCGGCATGGCTGCCCGGCTGGCCGGAAAGGCGGTGGCGGGGCATATGGCGGCGGGCTGGCGCCCCTCCTCCTCCGAGCGGCGTGGTGGAGCTCGGCGAGGGGTGGCCGGCGGCGATGGCCGGTCCGGTGCCCGGGCGCCCGGATCTGCAAGCCGCGTCGTGCTCGGTCCGGTCGACGGCGGCGGCGATGGAGAGGGATGGGGACGGACCTGCAAGCCGCGTCGTGCTCGGTGCACGGCGAGGTCGCCGGGCGACGGCGACGGTGGCGACGGTGGCCTTGGCCCCAGGTCCGGCAGCTCCTGTGCTGGACCCGAGGGGGCTGCGGCGTGGCGGGCAGTTGCTGGCGCTGGGCATCGCCTCGGCGGCGGTCTTCCCAAGGCGTCAGGGTGTCCCTGGTGCTAGATGGGTGAGGCTGTGGGTACGGTGGCTGTAGCAACGGACTAGTACCAACCTTGGAGCATGTCGGATTGTGCAGCTGTTGCGACCATGGCGAGCAGATGGTAGTGTCTCGAGTTTTTCTTTGTAGGCGATCTGCAGTGGGCTGGCTTTTGCTGGTTGACAGCGGTCCGTATGGACTGGCGCGTCGGTGACTAGCCACGCACGCCTGTGGCTGGCTTACCGTCGCTGCGGCAACTGGTGGAAGGTGACCTTCTGTGGATGGCGGCCTGCAGAGGATGCTCTTGCCATTGCCTTGAAGCTTTGGTGGTTGGCGAGGTACGGTGATGGTGGGCTCCTTGCATTGGTGCAGGAACAAGGTATTGTGCCCCCACGGTGTCTGGTGCTAGACAGGAAGGAGGCAGCCTTTGTAGGTCGGCGTGGAAACGACAGGAAACGCATGCCTGTTACCTTGTCGTCACTGCAGCGATCTCCTACCTATGGCGGCTTGCTGTGAACGTTGTCTCGGTGGCTTGTCTCGCTTAGCGCTGGCAAGTTAGTGTTGCAACGGTGGCACTCTTTGCGCTTGGGGGTTTCTGCTTGGTGTGTCAGAGACTTTCGGGCGAAAGCCCTGCTCGGCTTCATGTCGATGCTGATAATGGTGACGCCTTGGGTGCCACGGTTCTCGTTGGAGGTATTATCATGAGGTCTCCTACCCTAAGTTTTGGGTTGGAAAACCTTGGTCCCTTGGTTGGCGTTGGGCGGCATCTATAGATGTCGTTTTTCTCCTTGGAGGCATCGTCTTAGGGACCATCCCAAGCTCTTTGCCTGTTCCTTGCGGTGTGCAAGGTGGCTTTGTGGGCAGCTTTTTTATAGTGTGTGACTTGTTCTTGCTTCCACTGTGTGGGTGGTTTGTATAGTGTTTTTGCTGTATACTTCTCTATTAATATATGCCCAGCAAATTCTTGCCGGAGGCTTTCAAAAAAAAAGAGAGAGATCATGTACATGATGACTGCTTAAAATTGGCATCTGTGGATGATGTGTCCTGGGACTGCTGTTTCGTGCGGTGAGCCCCGTGAGGGCGATCAAGCCGCACCTTTGCATCCTCGCCGAGCATTTCCCAAGTGACAGGTGGCGCTGCCTCGGCGGTTAGTGGCGGTGGGTGTGACGCGCGCACTGGCTTTGCGCTGCCCTGTGCAAAACCATAGGACCTGAAGAAGTGGGCCTGACTTCTCTTCTGGCATCCACAGCTGGCATACTACAAACGGTCACCGTTGGCACAGACAAAGCAAAATTTTGGCATCATAGCTGGCTTTAGGGAGAGGCACGAAGACATCTTGCACCCCAGCTATTCCAACTCGTCTTTATCTAAAAAAAAGCTCTTCCAACTCGTCAGAGGAAAAACAAAACGGTGCGCCAGGAACTCGCAAATGGTTATTGAGGGGAAAGATCACACACACTACACAACTGGAAGAATCCCTCTGCATCCACCTGCATAATAGCGATCCAGCTAAAACCTGAGGTCGACAACGAAATCATTTGGAAATGGACCGCCAATGCACAGTATTGTACCAAATCGGCTTACGGAGCCCAATTCATAGGTAGCCATCGCCGAATCAAAACAAACGCCATTTGGCTAGCTCACATGGAGAACAAATGCAAACTCTTTGCCCTAGATTCTCATCCAAAATAAGATCCTCACACCAGACAACTTGGCCACACCATTCTCCGTCTTCTCTGGCTTTTCTTAGGTGAAGTTGTTTTTGCAAAGAAGTCATACCAAACAGGATCTTAACATGGAGAATATGTTGGGGCATTTCAATTAGTAATCATAAGATTTTGCTAACGTTGATAGCTTTGGAGTGGGAATAGTTCTCCGGGGTCAGGTTCCGTAAGACCATATGCATATTCCTGCTCTGGAGTAACCAAGAAGCAACTTACTTGCTGATGGTTGCATTCTTTTTGTAACCAACACCGCTTTTTAGTAGTAAGAACATTATGCCTACTCAATACCTAAACTACTAGGGCACTTTTAATGCCATGCTGATGCATAAAAACACATTATGATCTTTAGCACCCTAACGCAAGCATTATAAAAGTTGATGGGTGTCGAAATAATTTGCTCTGGTAACAGTATAACAATGTAATCGCAAAGATTGTACCAAATGGTAGTGCACGAGACACAAGGATTTATACTAGTTTGGGCACGACATGTGCTAAACCCTAGTCCAGTTGTGATTTTGCTGATCTTGTATATGTCTACTCGGTTACGAGGGCTGTTGTCCTAGCTATGTGGTAGATGGTGAATAGAATGAGATGGATCCTGACCTGAGGTCCCTGCTATCCTTTATGTAGGCGGCGCAGAGTAGGTTTATAAGGAGTGTGATCGGGTTTGTTGTTAAGCTTCCTATTATGTTGAACATAGTATACAACCGATTGATCCTAGCTGTCATCCAGATTCAATTCTCTTGTCTTGGATCCTTGACTGCATGCCTTGCTCGCCACGCTTGTCGCTTGCTGTAGCTCGCATGGACATGTCACATATATGGGCGGTGTGGGTAGCCCTGGACCATGGGATATGATGCCGCATAACTACAAGGTATATGTCAGCGATGTCCACATAATTACAAGGCATATCTTAGCTACTGTAGCACCATACCCTAGATTAATTATTAGAGACCGAGGATCTTGTATCGAGATGTCACTTCTGTATTTTATATATAGACATCAGGCTATGAGCTGAGAAGAGTTCCTATTAGAAACTTAGACGCTATTTGATATATTCTAATCTAGAAAAAAAAAAGATATGAATGTGATGACATATATGTGCATCTATGATCTTGCTATTTCACATTTTAATTGCACGACAATGGTAACAGGCATACCGAAAAAAGGACAAAGAACATACTGATTTTAATTGAATATATAATGGGTCAACCAGGCTAAATCCAACAATCCAAAAAACTTTGAAGGCATGGATGCTCTTAGCTGTTGTGGTTTGATATACCTTTGTTTAAATGGAGCATCCATCTACAATAATAAAGGTTTACATTTATCAATAGTTTAACAATAATTGAACGCAAGACTATGCCTTGAATTGATAATTTTGTGTGAATGATCTTGTGCCCTTTAATGATATACTAGCATGCGGAAAAGCTCCCCTCTAGATGGAGTATATAAATCAAAATCTAGGTGTTTCATGAGTATCAAGCGATCACGTACATTTCAAAGATTGTGACTATTTGTCCAACCAATTTTGGTGTGTTTCTGAAAATTTGTTCTGAAATGACATAGACATTATTAAGTATCGCTTCTCGTAGTATTCATGCTTCTTGGCCTAATAGATAAATTCGCAAAGCCTATGAATACCCATGTATTTTGCACCCAAGAGTATTCAAAGTACCGGTTCTCGTAGGAAACGTGAAGCGTACTAATTCTAAACTAAATGATGCTGGGGTAGTGACATAGAGAGAAGAGAAAGACATATAACTATGTAGAAAGGGTATTTGAAGGATAACACTAGGTTCTTGTAAATAATCAGCACTAGGGACTCGCCAACTCAAGAACAGGAGACTTTGCTAGACGAATTACACTAGGTAATTCATGTGTGCTCTTCCCATCTTCTAATAGTTCTTTTCACTAAAAATATTGTAAGATTTTGGCTGTGTGTGCAGTTGCAGCTGAGATAGGAGATTCTATATTTTAAAGAAAAAGTATACATCACTCAAGAAAATGTCCGAATTACTTCACCACATAGGACAGTTCTATATATAACCCTCAAACTAATTTCATGTTCAAGAAAAAATGCACGTTGTATCTTTTTGTCCTTAATAAGATTTGCGCATTTTGTTTCTCAATGTACAAGTTGAGTCTGAAATGCAAACTAGTATGTAGGATGATAGCAAATACAATTTATCTTATCAGAACACAATTTATATGATTTTTCAGTATCTGTTTGTTCGGTTTGTAATGTTGGACACCTAATATATAAAAGTTATGAGAGATATTTTTGCAACAAAACTTATGATGCTCTATCTCGCTCATCCTATAAAAATATAAACTTAAGACTCAATTACATGGTTACATAGAAAAGAAGAAAAAGGCAATACATATCAAGCCAGGGATTGGACGAGTTAGAAGATTTGGCCAGCTGGTAAATTAAACGGAAGATTAGTTTAGAAGTTATTGCGGAAAAGTTGTTTTATGGAAGGATTAATTAAGCTGGACATTTTCCATGTTTAAATGCTCTTGTTCATCAGTAGAAATGACAGAATAACAAAAAGAATCGACCAATCACGTACGCTGCCGTGTGGATATAGATGTTAAATTCTCGTTGATTATTGCAAGCATATATAAACAGCTAAAGTGAAAAGATGTGAAGTAACAACTGGAATAATCCTTCTGTATTACGCATTACAGAGAAAAAGCGAGCCACCGGTTCGGACACAAGATATTATCATAACCACCTGGGTCATTAGGCAGCCAACCCATAATCGTAACGACCCAACTGCAAAATCAGAGTTGTACCAACTGAGCTATGTCTATACCGAGCCAAGTGGCAGAGTATATGCATGAAAGAGTAAGTTGCTTTCTTCTCATATTTTCCCTGGCGCAGCTGCGGCCTGAAACAGGGACCTCACCGCCTTGAAGTGCATCTTCGCATCTAGCTACGATCCAGCTAAATGGGCGAGAATCAACAGACTCGTCTTACTCGTCTTCGGGAGCGATTCATTCTTCCCGAACGCAGCATCTCGCTCGCCACTGAAACTTCTGAAAATTCCGCTACAAAGGTGCCTAAATTTCATAGGATGGCCGAGGTGGAAAGGAACATGTATACTTATTCTGATGTTCGCTCAGCGCAGTACGTAGCCAGCCCAACCAGCTCAAATATCCGGCGTGCGCACATATATGCGGGTGCTTTCGGAATCCTTTTATGCGCGGAACTATCTCAGTCCTCTAGTAGAAGAAGACGAAGAAGGCACACCATGCATCTTCTATATATTTGCAGATCGCGGAGTAGTATGAAAAGGTGTACCTGTGTCAGATATATTTGCAGATATGGAGTATAGATACACCACCTGCTGTCGAACATCCGACAACAAAGCGTCCACTACTAGTATACAATAGGACAATACGTAGTACGACGTCAGCATCCATGGCGCTGTGGCCGATTCCCACAAAGCCGGGGCCGGCGTCTCCCAGCCACTGGCGCGTGCCCCCGCTCCACCACCGCGCTTTTCTACGTGTCTTCAAGGCTGCCATTCGCCGCCGGGACCAATGCGTCCGGCAGTGGTGGTCATTGTGCTCTCCACACGCGCGCACCAGCAAAGGCCAGCGGAGAGGGTAACGGCGTTCATTGGTGCAGAGATGAGTTTGTTTAGCACACACAAACCACACTAGATCTGCGTTGTTGAAACCTCAGTGTTAGTACCATCGTCAGAATCGCATTGCATGCTTGTCGAGAGGACACTGACAAGGAAGCTTGATCCGGATATATATGTGCCTTTATATCTACTATTCCTACTATATATGTCCCCCGTATCATGACCGAGTTGGCACTGACATGAAAGCTCCGATCCCCGGATGTGAGCCTAGTGTAGGCCAACACACAAAAGCTATTTATCTTTACATATCAGAGGCGAAAGCAGGCCTAAAATGTGGCAGGTAGATAGAAGAACAACAACAACAAAAATGTGACCTATATTATATGGGCCATGTATATAAAAAGTGCCATTTAAAAGGATGGTCTAATATGGTGTAAGGATGTCACGCTATGGTCCACTGCTTTATACTACTGTCGTCGTGGATTATGCAACACAATACAAGCATTGCCTTGCCGGATATAAAGGTTAATTCAGTGACTTATGCATGCAACAATTAGTAATATATAGATTAACTAATTCGACTCGTAACGCCGGCGACAGAGAAAGCCGCGCCGGTATGTATGGTGCAGCGTCGTCATGCTGTGCATCGTCGACACTGCACGGGATCGATCGTGGACGACGCCTTAGCTTGTGATATTTTCCCAGCTAGCGCCGTCCTCGATCGACCACCGCAGATAGACATGAACGGCAAAAAGATGCAAATCGGTCGTGAGCCATTTTCCTGACGCCTTTGGAAAGCAGTGCAAATCGGTCGTCAGCTGCACACCGTTGCAGATAATTTCCTTGATGTGTCAATCTTGTCTCTCGGCCAGTCTCCACGTAAAGCTAATGGACAGATCATAAAGACGCGAATAAAGATTTTGTCGACGACGATCCGTTGCCAGTAAAAGTAGAAGAAGCTGCGTGTACGAAGTATTCCTTTGGAAAAAAAAAACGCTGATCCGGACTGGACAATGAAATCTGAGATTTGCCTGGCCGGCCGTGCAGATTTCAGGGCACGAAAGAGGTAACAACACCGTATATGCTTCCTCTGTCGGCATCACAACCATGTCAAATTGCAAAGTGGATTTTGCTTGCAGCATTGTCCACCGGATTAATGCATGGTTCAAACCAAAGGTTGGGCTGGGAAGATAAACACCGATTAACTCATGTTATATAGTTGCGTACGGTTCTTATATCCATCGCTACATGTAAAAGTCACTTTGCACAAAGGCTCTGGTGGAAGAAATGGATCGTCCGCTTGATTATTGGGACGTGCGATTATTTCCTTTTTTATGTTTGAGATCAATATAGTCACACCACCATTGGATACACATGTTCTCCCGTGCACAGCACAAATGGATGTTTATCCGTACCAAAATGGAGTTTGTACGGTCAAGTAGTAGTTCATTACCACTTGTCATAGTACATGGGAGACACTTGGTAGAAAAACTATATACTAAATGTTAAATGCGAAAACACTGGAGAAGTAGCATATTCTGATTGTGTATGGAGATTACGGGATATGTGCACTGCAAGAAAGATAGTAATTGCTTGTGAAAAGGTGGTAGTACTTAGAAGCGATATGCAACTTCATATTTAACTACTTTCTCAATTGACAGCACAATATATTGCCACCGGCCATCTGCATGCATATAATTTTTCTTTAAGATATTAGGGCAC
>CM041636.1:43274129-43291074 GCA_023333625.1 Bothriochloa decipiens | reverse complement strand
TAAATTCTCTTGGACTCTGTGATAGAGTCTTGCATTGTGAGTGCCCTTAAGGTTCTCTGCACAAGGTGTCAACCATGGAAGGAATATATAATGAGATGCAACATGCATGTCAAAGTAGACATGAATGCCAAGGTATAACAAAATACAAAACATGTCAATGGTGCGCCAAAGGATATGTATAGATTTTAACACACTTCCCTCTAATTTATGATTTCACATCAAACGTGGCTTGGTGTCCACAACGGTGCTAGCTACGTAACTAGCTGACATGGAGATGATAGACAAAAGCAAATATTATTTATACAATCATGCATTGTTGGGCTCACATGTCTCTATCAGATTCTTAAACTGCGTGAAATAGACTAATTATTTATTCATCGCTAGTGACTACTCTCTCCTACTTTTAGCATAGTAGAAGGGATGCAATATGCATGTAATAGTAGACATGAATGCCAAGGTATAACAAAAATACAAAACATGCCAAAGGCGCGTGAAAAGGATGTGTATTGCTTTTAACATGCACGCTATCCTCTATCTAGGAATTCACCACACTTTTGTCCCTTAGGGCAGTCACATTGCATACTCTATCATAGAGTCCATATCTTGTATTAATTGTAATTTAGACTCTAACCATTTCAATGCATTGTTTCTTATAGTAGTTTTTACATAGACTAAAATTTAATGAGCATTTGCATACAACACAACTAAAGAAGGATAATGTATGGCAACATAATATGTGGCATAGTATGTATCACAACTCAATTAACATAAAACCTATACACCTTTCATCTAAATAAACATACCATTATCCATCACAATCATATGCATCTAGTGAACATAAATTTTTTAACACAGGACACATTTAGCATCAGTAGACTATCATAATATTTTCACAGCAATAGGAGCACCACATCATCAAATATGAATTTACTCGTAGAAAACACTAGTTATCAAGATAAATAAATAAAAACAGCAGAAACTTTCTATTGACACATATCATAGACTCTGCTGCATGGATCCACTCACGAGGATTCAAACGCATCTTGATTTTCTATTTTGCGATTTTTATATGAATTGTTATGAATTATCAAAGTTCCTGCGAGTTGGAAAGAAAAAGGAAAACACTTTACCTTGAACCCCCCCGTATATTTTACTAATTAGCTGAGTCCAAAACTGAGAATCCTTCTCTCTAGTAATTTTGCATCTGGACCCAGCAAAGAGTGTCTTTGTACATGCGAGGTCCTTCAATCTCTCAATGCAGAATCAGGCCACGCGGAGGTCATCGCTGCGGCGGGTCACCGAGATTGATCTCGGATCACTCCTCGGCCGAGATCTCGGCATCGGGCAGTTGACGACGACGCCAAAGACGGCCAGGCACTGCATGTGGGGCGGCTTGTACGCGTTGTACTCCGCCGCGGAGAAGCACTACGCGTAGAGGTCCAGCGACGAGTCTGCAGGCCGCCAAGCGAGCTGGGCAGGCGCACGGGAACGCCGGCTCAAAGCAGGCGAAATGGCATTGCAGTTGTTGCTCCCCCGGTCTGATTCTTCCAAATCATAGTGAACAGTTAAAGGTCTGTGGGGCCCGCCACTACTGCATGTCAACTTGGGTAACCTGGAGGTTCCTGCAGCTGGCGAGCGGGCGCATCGATTAGCCATGCTCTATGTTAGACGTGGTTCCTAATGTTTCTGACTCTCTCTCCTCGCTAAATTGTTTGTCACATCATCAATTTACCTACGTGGTAGCGTAATTAATAGGGATAGAATCCACGATAAAGTTTGTATTGTGAGTGCCCTTAGCACTGTCTAACCTGACCTTGCGTATATTTCTTCAATACAAAATAATAATAGTCCATTTACTATAGAACTAGCACAAAGGTTGGGGGGCGAGCCGAAAAACAGGCACGGAGATAACACACAGCTCCTTCACTTTGAAATAACTACAGCTGCAATGGTTGTACCAGAAGTATTCAAGAATATTTCACTTCGTGGGGGGTTGTTTCTGCCACTAGCAACCTTGCACAAGTCCACGAAACTCTAATTATCAATTAGGTATTTACACAATTAGTATTCTAACAGAGGGAAGGTTAAATTACTCATCATGACGGCGTAAAAAGCTGAAAAAGACAAATAATTAAGGGGTTTGTTGGGTTACACTTATTGGACAAATGATTATGAGTAACAGAGGCAATTTTGGCAAAGATGGCTAAATCAAGATCAGTCTCTAAAAATGATTTCTCAGTTGGTGAGTCTCTAGAATTGGATCTATAAAACCACCTTTTAAAATAAAAGCATTTCTATAGACGACTGAGTTAGCCTCTATGAATAGGAGAAGCAGGACAGTAAAATTTAATGTAACTTTTTAAAACTATATCAGATGAAGATAAACTTTATGTCAAAATTGTAGTACATAAAGAGATCTAAAGAACTTAGTCGATGAATTTTTCATTTGAATTTTTTTATTGCACAAAAACTACTTAAAAATTTCATATTTGAAATTCAATGTTTTTGAAATTTTTAGATGACTTTGGACAAAGAAACAACCTAAACCAAAGTTTTATATAGTACTAGAATGGATAAGCAACTTTATAGTCGACTTGTTCTTGTTTGAAATCATTTAATGCTTGCAAATTTAGTTATAAATTTTAGGTTTTTTTTTAAATTTCAGTGCCCCTCGGATGGAGAAAGGGCATAAACCGGAGTTGTAGCACTCTAAGAGATATGAAACATTGTAGTTCATGTCCTTTCTGTTTTAAATAATTAGGATCCAAAAGTTATGTTTTAAAATTAAGAATTTTGAAATTTACATACTTTTTAAAATTATATAACCTAGGAAGGTGAAATGAACTTGTCCGAACCTGTAGTACTCAAAATAAAACTTTTCAATTCATTTGGGCTTCAATTTGGATCGACTCTGCTCAGAAGAGGGTATTAGGAAATGACATCACTGCGCATGTCAACCATGGTGTGATATATTACTAGCTAGTCTATCATGCATGGTTTTTTTATTGCTAGCTAGGGTGGCCGAGGTCATCCACAAAACCACAATAGAATTCTTTTCGCAAACTCTCCCACAAAAAGTAACTTTTTATCGCTTTATACTTGGCATGTGATGCTGAAACGTCAGGCCTGGACCTAGCGCATAACACCAGTACAAAAAGTTACATCAGTAACGCCCTCTATTTTCGATAGAGGCGGCTAACATAGCATACCGATACTAACATTCGCGGAAGACACTATAGATATACAACCGATGCTAGAAATTAATTTTTAGACGCGGTTCCATTAGAAAATCCGCTGTAACACCTTTGGTATTATATTAACTAAAACCTGCCATGTTATCATATGCATAGTTGGTATTCAAAGTATATTAACTAAAAATATAGTTTGGAGATCCTGACAAGAGCTACAAAGTTGGTATTCAAAGTTTTTCAAGTTTCCAAAAAAAATTTCAAATAAATTTGAAAATACACTTTTCTAGCATTTGTCCCCTTTTGATTTTAAAACCATAATTCAAAAATTATGCATAATTTGGGAAAACTTTGTATATGAAAAATGTTTGGCTTGACAAGTTGATCATTTCATGGTTTTGAATATTTTCAAGTTTTATTGAAAAATCAAAAGTAATTTCAAATGTTTTTTCTAGGGTTTTATTCCCCTTTTGAATTTGAATTCAAATTTCAAAATTCAGACAGAATTTGAGGATGCCAGTTATATGAAAAGTGTAGCTCTTGAAAAGTTATACAAATGATATTTTTATATATTTTTAAATTCTTATATAAATTTTGGAGTAATTTGTAATTTCAAACAAGTGGCAATTCTGTAATTTTCTCGAATAGCACCGAGACCTATCGTCAGCCGCCATCGCTGGCTTCTCAACCTGTGCCGCCGTCCACCGCACACATGCTCGACCGCCGGCGCGCTCCTAGACGCGCGAAGCTTCATCGTCGTCGTGTCGCTCGTCCAAACCTTGCCCCTGCCCTATAAATAGGTCGGCCGTGGCTGACTTCTTCTTCTTCTCCCTACCGCCGCCGCCGACGATCTTGCTCCGCCGTCCAAATTCGCCACCGTCGCTCCATCTCTGCTCACTTCATCTTGCCTGAAGCTCCGCCTTGACCTTGCGATTCGATTGAGCTAGTTCGTACCCGCTCTCCCCGCCCGAGCCGCCCGCACGACGTCGTCTTCCTCGCGACCGGTCGCCGAGCCGCCGCGAGCTTCCCCGCCGTCTACCGCCACCAAGGTGGAAAATATTTTACCTTTAAATCTCTCATCATGTTCTCCGTGTTTCGCTACCCCTTATGTGCATCTTGGTCAGTCTGATGGTGCACAGGAAGCGCCGGAACGCCGTCCTTGCCACCGGAGCGCCGCCGTTCACAGCTCGACCCAGCAACTCCGAACCTTCATTAGCGTGCGCATTAGACCCGTGTTGAGCTCCTGCACCTGTCCATGCCCTCAATTTTACCTCCCTTGCGTCGTAGGGTCCGGCAGCCGTGCGTCATTGCAGGCGTGACCTTGCCGCACCGCCGCGCGCGTAGCCGTTGCGGCTGGGGACCAAATTGAACCTCATCTTGTTGTCCAACGCGTCCGAGTCGATGTCCTGCATCTATCTGTGTCCTCGTCGTCGTTGGAAATTGCTTCGGTGAGCCTTGCCGCCGCACCCGAGCTTCGCCGCGCCGCCATGGTTGCCGGCGAGGGTGCCGCCATCGCTCCGCCACCGCGTTACCTAGCCCAGGAGCTTTGTCTTGATGTGCTGAGTCCGTAGAGCCCAAGCTCGTTGCCAGAGAACTCACCGTCAGCGAGTCATCGCCAGTCAACTGCCGGCTGACCGTCGGTCAGTGCGGGAGCACTGTGCTCCTTTTTCTTTTTCTATTTTTAGAAAATAATTTAAATGCTATTTTCTTTAGAAAATCATAGTAATTCATATATAGCTCCAAAAATTCTAAAAATTTTTGTGTGTGTTCTTTATGATGTCATCTACCTAGAAAAAATATGAAATGCCAAATTTGAGTACTTTTTGCATCATTTAAAATTATTCCTTTTAATTTAAAAATGGACCTTCAATGATTTTTAATAAATAAAATAATTGGCTTTTAATTCTGAAATTTGTTTTGCCATCTAATTAGACCAAGAGCTTTTCAAAATAAAATTTTGAGCTTAATTAGACAACTTTAATTTTTATGCCTTTATTTTATGCTTTTAAATAATTAATTAACCCTTTAGTTAAGGTTAATCATTATAGGATTTGTTTGACTTTACGATTGAGTGATGACCTTAGGTCATTAACCCTAATGAACTTTGGCACTTTAATTAATTATTTGCGCTTACCTGGATCATGTCATTAGGGCTTAATTAACGTTATTTCATGTGTTTAATAATTTTCGCAAATAATGTAGTTAACCCTAATGATCTTAGTAAATATGTTTTGGTTGACTTGCAACTTTATCGTGAGGAAAGTTATACTCAAGCCATTAATCTGATCATGCATCCATCGAGCATCATGGTTACTATTCAATCATGTTGAAGCATATCATTGTATCGAATAGTTTTCGATAACGGAGCGTTTAACGTTGTCGCCCCAGATCCGAAGGAAGAGCAGACTTCGGAGGTTGGAATTGATCCAGAGCCTGAAACCATCTACCCCGAACATCAAGGCAAGCCCCGGATGCATTCAAACCCTATTCTATTTATAAAAGTTTTACCGCTTCAATTTTGATATGTTGCATTAAGTAATAGGAGTTGAGTGAAAACCCACCAACTGCATTACCTGTCTTACTTCCATAATTCTTTATTACCTGTTCTAAAAGATGCATAGTAATGCTTAGCCCTGCTTAATTAATTAAGTGTTCAGAGGTAAAAGAATAAAAAGATGAGATTGGTCTTATCTGTTGGAATCATGCTTTTAGTTAATAGATCGAGTCCAGACGGCTAACTTGCATTGAGAACGGAGTCCCTTTGTAGTGTTTCCGTCTGTTGATGCCCTAGGTCCCGTGTCGATGGTGAACTGGTGACATCGAGAAATTAGAAAATCCACATGCATGAAGTGATATACTGATGGTTGTAGCCGGGTATATCATGGAGTGACTTATAGTGGGCTAGAGACCCCACATATGTCATAGTGTGTTATACTGTGGGTTTAAATTCCCATGTATATCGGTACACTGGGTTGAAGTGCTCATGTGTATCATGTGGTGATATATTGCTGCGGTTGTTATCCCGGTATATCGGTTCACCTGCTATGCTTAGGAGTTAGAGTCTCCTGCATATTAGTAACCTACGTCTCAGCTGGGTATGAAAATGGATTCGAATCGCCGTGCTTCTCAGAGAAGAAGACTCAATCGGTGTTCATCGTCGTAGTAACAACTTGAATAATGAGTAAGGTTTAAGAAGAAAGTTGACTGGTAATTTTGATCTTGAACAAAACAGTGTTTCTTTCTTTTAAGCTTTTCTGTAAAATTTCTTATCTCCTGCAGACCTTACCTTCCCTCTAGCCTGCATCTCTTGAGTCTTCACCCGTCTTTTTCATCGGGTCAGTCTTGTTGAGTACTTTTATACTCAGGGTTTGTTAAACCCTTGTTGCAGGTGAGCCTCATGGGTAGGAATGCTTCGCATCCTGCTGCATGACAGTCATCGAGGAAAGTGACGACGAATAGGATATCTTGCTCTTGGGCAGAGCATATAATCAAGGTTGATGTAGTAAGTTATAGTGTATTCCGCTGCTACTATGGTTTATAATAATCCAACTTATGGTTTGTAAAAGGTTTGTAAACTTATGTTTTTGTAATCCTTCCACTCTTTTACTCTGATGTATAGTATTTATATAAAATTGTTGTAATACTGCAATATCTCTTTGTAATGATTGATCCTGTTCAGAGAATCATGGATGATTCAGGATTTACCCGACAGACCTTTTAAGTTTTATGGAACACATTCATGGTTATCTGGAGTCTGTTTAGACAATAATCATGCGTGTGGGCCATAGGATTTAGGAGGTTCCGCCACATCCGCCTCTAAAAATATGTGATTTTCAGAGACGGTTCTTTTAAGACAACCGCCTCTGAAAATTGATTTTTAGAGACGGCTCTCCTAAGAAAACCACATCTAAAAATGAGTGATTTTTAGAGACGGTTGTCTTAGGGGAGCCGTCTCAGAAAATTGATTTCCAGTGTGCGCATCATGCAGCTCAAAATTTTAGCGCGCACCCTGTTCAAAATTCCAGTAAAAGAGTGGTCCAGATTGTTCACGTGTTCAAACCCATGTACATGGGACCCATCAGTGTGTCCTTATCTTTCAAGCACTACTACCAGAGCAATCATTATCTTTCTTTATTCTTATCTCTTCAACTCTCTCAACTGATGGCAAGATCATCGAAGATCTAAGAAATTTTCAAAGTCTTGAATACTGAACCAAGCGCAAAACTATAAATTAAATGCTTGAAAATTGAAGGCTATAGCACCAACTATTGTAATCAAGTAACACTTTTACAACTATATATTGTGCAGCAAGATCCAATTGAAGGAACTACAATGCTTTGATAGAAACACAAATGCAGATTTACAGACAGTTGGATTGTCCTACCATGGGAATATGGCATCGGCGGGACTAGCCTCCGCATGGAAATATGGATCGGCCGGACTGTCCTACGCGTGGAAAATAGGATGGGCCCGACTGTCCTCCGCATAGAAACATGGATCGGCCAGACTATCATCCACGTGGGACATAGTGGTACTTCTATGAACTGGTATATTTGTTAGTTTAGAATTTGCAAACCAAGAACCTAGTATATTAGAACTCACCAACTATTCTTTCTTTTCGGTCATAAGTGTGATGTAAACGAACACAAAACCAAAGCTAGTGCATCCTTTGAATAGAACATGCACAGCAAGTTTTCATATGACCATTATTAAACAAGCTAAGCATATATACTTTTTAAAAAATATATGCATATATCATTTATGTGTCACATGTTTTCATGTATGTATCAATGAGAACCACTACCTTCGATCATTTAATATAAATGCACACAATAATTGTATATGTATGCATTAGCAAATAAGACATATGCACATTACACTTTGAATGCAATAATACAAGAAATTTGACATTATACGTGCGTGATTTTTGTTAATTAGTATTGTAACGTGACAACATAATATAAAAATAAAAATAAGTATACTATATTTGTATAATAATGCATGGCAAAAAAAAACTAATGTGATATATGATACCCGAAAAACTAACGTGTGTACTGTAGCAAAACGCTTTCTTTTCTTTTTTTCCAGCAAGCTAAATATAGTGGTCCCAAAAATTTCTTTCGGCGCAGTCTGTTAAAAATTTTAGCAAAAGAGTGATTCAGACTGTTCAGATATTCAGACCCATGTGCATGGGACCCACAGCGAGAGCAATCTTTATCTCTTCAACTCATTCAACTCTCCAGCTTCCTCTCTCCAGCTTCTTCTTCCACATTTCTCTCTTGAAATGCATTGCCAAAGACACCATGCAACAACACGTCCACTGGAGCTGCAGTCCAGGTTGGTGCGTGCAACTCCGGCTGACGCAACGGCGCGGCTACACAGACTGGTCTAAGCAACTCCGGTTGGCGTAACGGCATGGCTGTGCGGGCTGGTGCATGCAACTCCGGTTGACGCAACAACATGTCATGGAGCGAGCATCTCCTACATAGTGCGCGCAACTCCGGCTTGCGCAATGCCAATTCGTGGTGCGTGCAATTTCGGCGTCGTGCATGCAAGTACGCTATCATGCTTCTCTCTTATCTTTCACTTCCTATGTATTATTTCTCTCTCATTTGTTCTTGTGTTCAACGCAGCAGCGTACGCCGTGCTAGCAATGGGGGGCCATGGCTTGAAGGCAAGACAACGCAACAATGGCCTGGCTTACAGCAACGGCCATGGCTTGAACGCAGGCATGGCAGCAACGGCGGCCATGGCTGAACGCAGGCAAAAGGGAGCAATGGCGGCCATGGCTTGAAAGGAAGGACAAGGCAGCCATGGCCATGCGTGGTGGTTCCGCACCGGCGTGCTGGCCAGCTCGAGCAGCATGGCCGCCGGCGAGCTTTTTTTTAACGTTTAAAAATCATTTTCAGAGGCGTTTATCTTAATTTAACCGTCTCTGAAGATCTATCTTCAGAGGCGGTTGTCTTAATTTAACCGCCTCGGAAGATAGATCTTTAGAGGCGGTTGTCTTAATTTAACCGCCTCTGAAAATCTATTTTCAGGGTTGGTTAAAAGCACGTCACTGGCATAGTGGCAGTTGGGACGCCACGGCTGAAGAGACAATTTCACTGTTTTTATAGTAACTTTTTTACTAGTGTAACGTTGTTATCGGAATACAAAATCAATACATTTACAATAAAGCTTGCTTAGTGATCATGGCACAATCCGAGATATGGTAGTTGCATGGTCGACTCATTTTCAAATGCTATGACCACTGAGGTCTCGAGTAGGATTACATGGTAGGATGCCTCATTAGGAAGGCAGGAATCAAGAAATCTGAAATATCCACACAGTAATGTTGACAAACCTAACATGGTAATAAAATAAGTTTGGCATGAACCAAACCAAAGTAATACTAATTTGCTACACACTACTATAGAATTGATTTTCAAAGATGTCACTGTTTTTTTCGCAAAGCTTCGTATAAATCAGCCTCTCTATAAAGTCCCCGAGAACTGAGTCGTCTTTGTAGAAATCAATTTATAGAGAGGGGATACTACTTTATATTGGAGGCGATATGGAGATCACTCAAAGCACCACCATCTCGAGAAGGTTATGTTAAGTCTCGTATAAGAAAATAGGATGTTGATAAAATCCCTGATCCTCCCTGAATTGTTCGGGGGCTCAACTATGAGGGCTTACTTATCATGTACACTCGCGCGTCGCGCGTATCGTCTGGGCTTTGGTGGAGCTAAGATGAACTCGAGCACATATCCACAGCCATTGCTCGGGGTTGAAGGGCTCGGCCACCGAACTATAATCCGAGCTAAGGCCATGTTTAGATCCCTCTAAAAGTTATAATTTTTTCACTCTCTCTCCATCACATTAATATTTAGCTGCTTGCATGGAGTATTAAATATAGGTAAAAAAATAACTAATTACACAGTTTAGTTAAAAATTACGAGATAAATCTTTTGAGCCTAGTTGGTCCACGATCAGACAATATTTGTTAAATAAGACGAAAGTGATACTATTTATCAAGTTTATTTTTTTTCACGATCTAAACAAGGCCTAAGCCTGGGCCTTGACACCTCTCTAAAAATCATATTTGTGGACATTTATTTATTGCTTCTCTTCTAAAATCATTTTGACAGAAGCATAGCAGCTGACACGACAGTCTACACACGCGAACTGTTGGGTGCTGTCTGTGCTTCCCGTCCATACCGGAATAAACGTGATGCCGAAACATGGAGCGTGTGGGTCCATGGGCCATGGACGATGTAGCGTGCAAAGGCAAGCACAACAGGAGCTAGGCTAGGCTTCCACGTGCAGCGGCTCCCGGCGAACCGCCGGAGACGGCGTCTTCGCCGAGTGGCAATGCTCGGGCGGTAAAGACCCTTTTTATCGCCCTCTTTATCGAGTGTCAAGCTAAGACACTTGATAAAGAGGTCTTTTGTCGGGTGCCAGGTTTAGACACTTGGCAAAGCAAGCCCCTTTTGTCGAAGGCATTCTTTTCTAGTATCATGGTCAACGCTTGGTAAAGATTTTTTGTTTTTTTTAATTTTGATTTTAAATTTTTTTCTGTAGTCCTTTTATATTGTATAGAAGCATATGTTTGAATTTGGGATATTTTTATAACTTTTTTGCTATATTTTTTGAATTTATTTTGTTTACTTGTATTTTTTTTTAAAAAGTAAATTTGAACTGCAGGTGCATAAAATAATAAAATCTAGCCATTTAAAAAATGATATTCATGTTGGAGAGTGTATTTGAGGTCGTATGTAAAAACTCACCTAAAATTTTGAATGCCTTGTTCACGAAACATGACCATCCATTTGCGGAAGAAGTGTTTTTTAATTATATAAAATGCAAACGAACTCTAAAAATCACAAAACTTGGCGATGTGTCATATCATTGCATGTGGAGGCTATGTTAAAAAATTAAGAATGTTTCGTGCAAGTTGTGATGTCGGATGGCTAAAACCACACATCTTCACATGTGGTCACTTATGGTCTCTTCAGGAGATGTCTATGTTATAGGCATCATACATCATCACTTGCTCGAAACATTCTCAATTTTTTATCTTAGCCTATACATGCAATAACATAACACATTGACGAGTTTTGTGTTTCAGAGTTCGTTTGTAATTTATATAATTAAAAAACACTTCTCCCGCAACTAGATGGTCATGTTTTGTAAATAAGGCATTCAAAATTTTAGGTGATTTCCTATATACGGCCTCAAAATATACTCTTCAATATAAATATTATTTTTTAAATAGTTAAATTTTATTATTCAATGCATCTACAGTTGAAATTTACTTTTTCGAGAAAAGTTCAAATAAACAAAATTAATTCAAAAAATATAGCAAAAGATTATAAAAATCTTAAATTCAAACATATGCTTATATACAATATATATAAACACTAAAAAAATTTAAAATTAAAATTTAAACAAAAATAAAAAGTCTTTGCCAAGTGCCTTCCGTACCACTCGGCAAATTTGCAGAATTCCAGGAGCAGAAACTCGGCGGAGCAGAAACTCGGCGGAGTATTTATTCGCCGAATGCTAAAACCCATTGCTCGGCGAAGAAATTTTTTTAAAAAATATGGACAAAAGACCCAGGCCCACTCGTCCACTCCCCAAACCCAACCCTAACTCTCCCGCACACGAGACACGCATACAGCTGCTGCCGCCGCCAGAGCTCCACCTGCCCCCGCCAGAGCTCCACCTGCCCTCCGCGCCGCCCCAGATCCGCCCTGCCCACGCGCGCCGCCGGCCGGAGGCCTGCCTCGCCGCGCCCCGGGCCGCGCGTCTGCACCGCCGGAGGAGAGCGCCGCGCGCCCCGGCCACTCCGGCTCCTCCCCTCCCCTACCCATCGTCTCCGGCATCTCCATGGCGCGGTGGCGGCACACCCCCTCTTCTCCATGGCTCGACGAGACGCGGTGGTGTCAGGGCGGACCGGCGCGGCGGCGCAGCCCGGTGACGACCCCTTCTGGCGAGCGGGTGTGGCGCGACGGCACCTCCAGCAGAAAGCAGGAGGTGAACCGTGGTGGCGGCGGCTGGCGCAACTCCGGTCGGCCGCGACACAACTCCAGGCCAGCCCTCGCTTCCTGGCAGCACGAACGCAGCATCCTCCGGTCTCTGTTCCCCGTCGCCCCCTCCACCAGATCCGGTGGCCGAATCCCATCCTCCCCGGTCGTGCCTACTCCGACCTCCGCTGCCCGTGATGTTCACGAGCGGGCAACTGCACAGCTCCATCAGTGGCTTGCGCGACAGATTCGACAAGGAGCCCACAGATCCGTGATGCGTGGTTCGGCGATGCCCAGCTGCTGCCGTCAACTCCGGGATCCATCGTCTCCCATGTTCTTGAGCAGACTGTCTGGTAATTGATAAGTGAATATTGATATATAATAGTAGTTGGGCTGATTATAATGAAGTAAACTGTGTTGCTTCTTGCATAGGTCGGCATCACATTTGCTAATATTTGCATGTTGCCAACGATTTGATTAAATTCCAGGCAGTACATATTTGTGTGTGCTTTACTGAATTGTTAAAATTATATCATAAGAGCTGGCAGTTAGCTTCTCTTCTTTAACAACAATAGTTGTAGCTATCTGCTTTCTCCACCTTTAGTCTTGGCTCTATTTATGCTACTTTCAGCAACTCGATTATCTTATTTGGAATGCAATAGTGAAGATAATAGTCACTTGCAGGCACATTCGGTTGCATCTTGGTAGTTAGTAATAGTTTTACCCATATTCTTTTAGCTATCAGTTTAGTGTTAAACCTTTCAGCTTACCTGTTTGCTTGCCTTGGTTCAGTACAGTAGGAGATCAAGCTTAGCATGCCTTTTAGCATCTCATTTAGCAAGTGGTGAAGCTGCTGTTCAGCATCAATAACAGCAAAAATTTGACAAGTTCAGAGACCGGTTCTGCTTTCAGGTTTGCTCCCGGCGGCCTGCTCCCTTCTCTCTTTGCAGTTTATCACATTGCTGGCTGCATTGTTAGAGTGTATCTTAACTTTTATGACCTTTAATAAGTACCTGGTATGATTCTTAGAACCTGCACAATTACTGAATGGAGTAATCTATATTGCTGTACTGAATAGAATATTCAGTGAACAGGTTGGAGAGGTAGGAGAAAGGAGGCGGCGGCTGATGCAGCAGTGGGGATTGAGCATGATCCAAGGCGAAGGCATGACTTGCGAAGCCATATCGCTGGTATGCACTGTCACCAGTTATGTCTAAGGTCTCTAGATGTACGTAATGAAACAACACAGTTCCATTCTACTATAATATATTCAGGGTTTTCTCTTGCATAGAAGAGTTTATGGTCCTATTCTACTATAACAACACAGTTCCATTCTACTATAATCTATACTTATTGCTAAATCAGTAAAAAAACTATGTGGCTGTATGTACTGAACAGAAAAGTTATGTACATAACCGAAATGTGGCTGTATGTGTGTACTGGAGCAAAATGGATGCAGTTTAAGGCAAAACTTAAGCAACAAATTTTTGATGAAACAATGATGAGGAACTGAAGAACTTAAATGGTCTTAGAATAGATGATCATGAATTGGTTTCTCTTCTCAAATATTGGAGGTCTCCTGAGTCTCAAGTAAGGAGTAACTAATATGTATCTGTTTTTTCATAAACTTATCATTGTCATCTCATTTGAATGGATCATTTTTGGGGCATTTTGACATGTGCAAATTTAAAACATGTAGGGTGAGCAACTTGGGCGCCCTCCTCGAAGTGATAAGTCCATAAAAAAGTATACAAGAAAAAAATGGAGTGCCTTTAAGGCCAACAACATCAACAATTGTAAGTTTTTGTAGGAAGCATGGACCAACACTAGTTTGCAGTCTGCAGTAGTATTAGTAATAACATGTAGTAGCAGTAATTAATAACCTGTAGTAGTAGACTAGTAGTAATAACATAGCACAAGCTTGTCTTCCATTTGCAAACTGCAATCTGTAGTAGTAGTTTTAACCACATTCGATAGTAGCCGGCTAGTGTAAATTATCTCAAGTCAAAGATTTATTAACATACATATTCATTCTTCCTAGAATGACTTGAAAGAACTTTCATTTCTGGAGGCAAACTGAATTTGTGATTTATATTTGTCAAACTACTCATCTCTCTTCTTGTAAGTTGTACATTTGAACCTTTAACTTTGTTAGATTGTTCGGCCATGTCACCTTGTTTTATCTATGAATTTTGAGAGCACTAAATTGAATATTTAGGATACAGTAACTGCGTCAAAGGTGCTGATAAATATGTTACAATTATTCTGCATGTCACTTCTCCAGTACCAAGTAATGAAGAAGTGGTTTGCATATTTGTTTCAGTTTCATGCTCTGGCTATCTACGTAGTCATTTTCCAATAGGGCCTCTGTGTTAGTTTTCCCCTTCATCTTCTATTTGTATTGGAAGTAGCAAAAGATTATTACCTGTTATAGGCTCCAAATTTAAGAGTAAAGTCCATCGACGGTCCCTAAACTTGTTCGGCTGTGTCATTCCGGTCCCTAAACTCGTAAATTGACCGTCTAGGTCCTTCAACTTGTTCGGTTGTTTCATCCCGGTCCCTAAACCTAGAGATCAGTCGTTTAAGCTCTCAAACTTGTCCAGTTGTGTCATTCTGGTTCCTAAACTTGGTTTTGACATAACGATATAAAAACTCATTATAGAAATAATTCATAACTTATTTATACGAACTTGAATTGAAACAAACTTTATATCAAAATTATAGCGCTCAACGCGATCTACAACTTTGTAGTTGAAAAGTTTTTTATTTGAAGTCGTTTGGTGTCTCAAAATCTAATTTAAATTTAAAATTTCAAAATATATAAACTAAATACACTATTTTGGGACTACAATTTAATTCAAAAAAATTTCAACTAAGAGGTTGTAGATCGTGATAAAGACTACAATATTGATATAAAGTTTGTGTTGATTTGAGTTTATATGAGAAAATTATGAATTATTTTTATATAGAGAGTTTTAGATCGTCACATTTTGATAAAGATGAGACACAAAATCAAGTTTAGGGACTGAGATGACACAAGTGGACAAGTTTGAGGACTTAAATGTGTGATCTTCAAGTATAGGGACCTGGATGACATAGCTGAACAAGTTGGAGGACATAGATAGTTGATTTGGAAGTTTAGGGATTGGAATGACACAGTTGAACAAGTTTATGGACTGCTGATGGATTTTACTCAAAATTTAATGTTGAGTACACCAATATTGGTGCACAACTGTATAGGCAACCGAGGAGGACAAAGTTGGAATTGGGTTTCAGTTTATACAGCCTAGGGGATCACTACCTTGTTTACATAACAAAATACAGATGATTACTGCTGAAGTAAATAAGATTCCTATTTGTTTTCACAGCCTTTTGTGGTATGATCAAAGATTTTGTTTAAACAAAAATAATTTCTTTGCTGAGAGCCTGGGCTGTGGCACTCGGCAAAAAGTTTTTTTAAAAAAATAATTTTTTTTGTCGAGTGCCATGGCAGCATTCAGCAAAGACCACGTCACATGACAGTGCACGTTATCTTTGCTGAGTGCTTACCTTTGCCGAGTGCCTGTGGCGTGGCAGTCGGTAAAAATTTCTTTGCCGATTGATTCTTCGCTGACAACCCTTCGCTGATTGCCGACGTAGAAAGCAGTCGGTAAAAGCTTTGCCGACTGCTTCGGGTACTCGGCAAAGACACTATATCCGGTTGTGGCGGTACACGGAGAAAGCTGGCCTTCCAGGTGTTGCGACGTTTTATTAGGTCACAAGATTTTGAAGCCAGCAGCTTAAGGAGCTAACCACAAATATATTTTTCTTGTTGACATTATGATAAACATTCGTCGTTAATGTCTTGAACCTATGTACTCTTACACAATATGTCTCTTGATCTCGATACGCTTGTGTTTTGGTACATCGATATACAACCATGGATCGCTGTTGCCGTGCAAGTGAAGTTAATACTAGCAATAATATAGGATTGTCGGTATGTTCGTTAAAGTCAGCTACATATACAAAGGTTATCTTTCATTGGTCATATGACATGTTGTAAAATAGCAGAGAAAAGGAGCATGGGGAAAAAGGTGCATTTTGGAGGATGGCTACATGTCAAGCGTCTGGAAACGAAGACACACACACAGGCAGATGCAACAGTCTACGCAGCATATGCAACGTGTAAGAACCGAGCATCTATAGAAGTCTAGCTGCGCGCTATTCATGCAGCATAGTATCAACAACTCGAAGCAATGACTAAGCAGGCCATCATATAATGACCCAACCCAGCAGAATACTACGTATCAGCTCGACGCATGAAAAAATTGACGAGTTCTGACACATGACAAAATTGATTCCTGGGGATCGAGCGAATTAGAGGGTGATTCTGCCATGCTGCTGCTGACACGTGTATATTCTGCTCCTTCCATTCAGTTCTTGCATCAAACGCGGCTAACTGTACGTAGGAGGTAATATGCATGGTCCTTCAATTCTGTTCGGTTGGTCTTGTGTGTTCGCCATGCTCCAAATATATATATTCTCTGCCACGCGTGCAATCAAAATTTCAGCATCATCTCAGAATATATGCAGTTATATATGCACTGTGTAGATGATGGCACCACGCATGATGCGTGCGAATAGTAATCTCTAGCTAGCTAGCGCCATGTATTGGCAACGTCTGGGTGGGTACAAAACAATGTTTTTTTGTTGTACTAGGTTCAGGATGAATGACTCATGATGAGTATATTATGATTGGCTAGCGCA
>CM041636.1:43084331-43274119 GCA_023333625.1 Bothriochloa decipiens | reverse complement strand
ATCCCCAACAGTATCTTAAGTCTTAGTAATATAAACACGCCTTTCAAATGGCAAAACTTCTTTAGAATCATATACAACTTTGTAGTTTTACAACATTTTTATGCAATGCCACTTTTTTTGCAAAGGGGGTGGGGTGGTAATATGGGAACCTAATTCTCATTTGAAATAGTAAATTTTGCTAAATAAATAACAAATATTTGAGTTATTTAATTGATCTTAAGTTAAGGAATCTACAATATATACACCATATTTTGTTTTTTTAAACATACACACCATGTTTTGTTGGATTGGCACGACATAAATGCAGCCAACAAAATAGGACTAAGAGGACTGATCAATGCATTTTCTACAAAGTCCACCATAGAAAGGATACAGTTCTAGATTTGGTTAGTAAAAATAATTTAAGTTTGATTAACATTTAAGCATCCAAATAGATATATTCTAAAAATATATTTAATAACAATTATTATGATGTTTATGAAAAATTATTTAATGACAGCAGTAATGATTTGGTTACTCGCATTTTATATAGTTTGATTGAGCACTAATCTAGAAGCATCCTTTTTAGGACCGATGATGGAATTAATAGTAGCTATCGTTTAATAATAATGTTACAATGCTACACAAGTCATTAGCCGCCATCTTTGTGGTCACCCCGCTCTAATTGATGTCTATAACATGTAAAAACTGACTCAGTAGCATCTAATCTAGATGACAAAAAAATATCTTCTTTTCTCTCAGAGAAGAGATATTTTGACCACTACATTGTCGATCTTGGACCACGGATCACATACGCCGTCCATGGTTCCATACATAGCATACACCACCAATGAAAGCATTGGTAGCAATGCAAGTCACAAAGCACACACACACAAAACCAAATTTATATAGCTAGCTGCCCCGCTGATGGCCCGTCCATGCATAACGAAGATTCGGCGAAAGATACGAGACATTGAGCTGGCGCCACAGCTTTAGTTTGGCCTCTTTTGGCTTTTGTCAAAGAGCCTAAAACGATGGCCATGCGTATGCAAAAGAAGCTAACCGAGTGGGACGTGTGCTGTTGCGCCCCCTGCATGATATGCGGCTAAACAATGCAAGTCAAATCATTCACACGCGCATCGATCGATCGGCATATGTGTGGACGATGCCCGTACCTTGCTCTGTTGCTGGCCGTGTTTTGGGAACTTGCCCTTTGCTAGCTAGCTACATCCATGTAGAACGTTAACGACGTACATAGTGGAGTGCGCTGTAATTTTGCAAAAGCCAGATGTTGCACCGTTCCAGACCTTCGGAACTTGGGATAGTGTTAACCCTAAGGCAAAGCCCATCTTATCGCGCGTGAGATCAACCACATGATATATGTTTTTATATAGAATTATTTGTGCTGTAGATCGGATGTACAAGCGTGTCCAGTGCATCATCAGACAAACTTTTTCAACTATCTTTGGAATAAAGGAATGGATGCAACAGCAGAAAACAGCTTGATCGATCAGCTCTTGCATTGCATGAAGAGAAGAGAAACATTCTCGCAACCGGCAAACTCCACGTGTACATGTTCCACACACCTGGACTAGCATCAATACATTATCTTCAGAAGTACGGTACCGAACCGTTATATATATCTACTTGCAGTGCCACATCGAGCTTTATTCTTTTTGTTGCCATAAAAAAATTGCCTGAGAGTATTTCTGGTGTAGTTCTAGTATTATGCCCTTTTGTCGCTAAGTGTAGCACGTTGAAGTTTGAACAGCGGAAACAACTTTGACGCCGGTTACCTCTTTACTTTTGATGATCCGGAGACACTATATAAGGAAACTTAGAGCAACTTCAAAAAATATGAAATAACTGCTAAATTCTATGATTTAACAATTGTCTAAAATAGAAAATTAGCCAAAACAATAAAGTTGTACAATAGTCTATCTAAAAATTTGCCACGCACAGCACCTGGCCAATCAGAGCGAGCACCTGGCCAATCAGAGCGATCTCTTGCATGCCACCGAGGCCCATTGGCCATGCACGACAGGGCTCCTGGCCAATCAACACATGGTATTTTGCGCAAGCAAGCGGATGGCAAGCGGCGCTATCTAGCTATATTTAGGGGTGTTTAGCACTGCTCTACTCCTGGTTTTCTAGCTCTGCTCCGCAAACTCCACCATGGAGTAGCTCTACCATGGAGTGTATGGAGCAGGCAGTACTGTTTGGCACACAACTCTGCTCCAGGTCAAGGAATAATTTGTTTTTATGCAATGGTCCATTATGCCCTGAATGAAATTGCACTTGGTGGAACGTACTTAACTACTTGTACACACTACACAATGAGAAAAATGTACAGGTACAAAATACAAAATTGGTCATGCCACAATTCTAATATAAATAATTGTTTGATAAATTATAAATGATACAAAATTTACCAAAATCCATGATTCGGATACAAATGATTGTCCATAGGTAAGCACAACGACTGTGATTCAAAGTGTTCCAATAATTCTAGCCCCAAGCAAGAGAGAGAGCAGTGGCCAATTCATCACGGAATGCATCCATAGTAGGAGCATCGGGCTCTGTAGTAGACCTATTCGATGGCGCTACATATTTTTTGTACCTTTCTGGAATTGTTAGCACAAAATTTGGATCACGATCGAACCGAGCAAAGTCCAAGTCGACACCATCATGGTCACGAATGAAGTTGTGAAGCACCATAGTAGCAACAACAATCATTTTTTGCTTGTACATTGGATACGGAGCCATCTTGTATAGAATTTGCCACTTCATTTTGAGAAGTCCAAATGATCTCTCAATAACATTGCGGACAGAAGAATGCACACGATTGAACCTTTCCTTTGGAGTCTTCGGTTCCATTCCTCTAAGCCACTCAGGAGTATGATACCTCTCACCCATATAAGGACAAAGATAGCCAGGACGATTAGGATATCCCGCATCGATAATGTAATATTTGCCTACAAATTTATGAGAGTATCAGTTTACAATTGTAAGCATGTAAAGTGACCTGTGCCAAAAAAAATGTATTCAGATCAATATTACCTTTGGGAGGATGTGGAAAAAAATTTTCATCGACTCTTATTGCATTGTACAACACACTTGTATCATGAGTAGATCCTGCCTGCCCCGTCGACACATAAGTGAATCTCATGTCGCACAAACTGCTAGAACATTTTGAGTAGGTATCCTAGATTTTTCAATATATCTCACTTGCTCTTTGGGTGACAAAGCAACTCGAATATGTGTGCCATCAAGAGCACCAATGCAGTCTCTTTGAAGTGTGGAAATGCTCTTTTATCATTTCTAATCCTCTCATGAACAGTTGGGAAGTTGGGGTCCTTTGGTCTAATAAAATCTTTAGCCATAGCCATCAAGGAATTGAGGACAGAGCCAAATTTTCTACTTATGGTTTCACCAGAGTGTTTGAACCGATTTTGTACTCTTCTATTAGACTCATTTACAGAACATGTGTACAAGAATATTGCAAGCATCTCATATGTGTTCATATGCAATGATGGTTTCAGATTGTATTTTTTAACCAATAAATCATGAAGGTCATAGAACATGGTTGTGCTCATTCGAAGCTGGGAATGACACTCACTAGGTGTGCGAAGTGTCTCCATCAACCACCCCATACCACTTAGGTTTGATGTCCTGGGTGGATTTTTGACAATATATGTATCCAGATATGTTTGAGCAATTTTAGCAGCACAAGTGACAACATTGACAAATGCAATGGTCTCACAGTCAGAGTCGTCACTATCACTGTCACTTGCAAAAAGCTGCATAGATGTACAAACAATCAGTTTGCATACACATACACAATATAAAATTAGCGTACACGCATAAAGGTGAAAAAATTGTAGCACACAAATATAGATAATGTCATAAAAATAACATAGGGGCTACCACACAGCCAAATAATTCCAAAGTGGTACCACGTAGCTAAATAAATAATCCTAAGGGTTTAACATAGAACCAAAGAAAAAATCCAAATGATTGGAATACAACCAAATGAAATCCTAGTTTCCGTACTTATCGTTGTACCTCTTTCTAAGCCAATTGAGCCTAATCTCTCTAGTAGGAAAGATCATGAACATCTCCCTAGCATCTTTCTTTTGGAATAACTGAGTTGCTGTGTCATGCTCATTGGAACCAAACTCTGCACCGCAGTCTATTACAAGGTCCATGACTTCCTTGACCGAGACCCCCTCTTGCTTCTTGGCTATAAAATCAGTAGTAGTTTCAGACATCTTTGTAAGTGCATCTTGAATAACAATTGCAGTGGTTGACTTCACCTTCTTTTCGGATCAGCGACAGGACGAGGCCTTTTTCCTGCAGGTGCACTAGGTGTACCAACTACCTGAATGTCATCGTCCTCTCCAACATTGTGTGCAGCAACAGGATTAGTAAGGAAGCCGCCCCCTCCACCTTCGGTTTCATTGTCCACATCAAAAGGTTGTTCTTGTGAATCAGGAATAATAGGATTGTCGCTCATAGGATTCCAATGATCTACATCCTCATTGGTAATGTCCTTGAACATATCAGTAAGCAATTCCTCGTTTTGGAGAGCTTTTTTCTTAAACTTTCCACAACCTGGAATATCCAAGAACCCGGGATATTCCAAACACCCCCTTAGCCAACGAGAAACCTGGGATACATGGCTGAGTATTTTACAATCTTGAATAGCATATCTGTTGGAGACCATTCTGTGTCGCAAATAAGCTAAACCGAACTCCATATCGAAAATAGCAACTCTCTTTTGTTTTGGAGTTGCTCTTAGTAGGAATATCTCTCACACGTTGGAGGGCAAAAACCCTAAAACTGCAGCACTGATCTCCCATATATCCATTTTCTTCAGATATATAAGGAAAAATGAATGAGTCCGACAGATAGAACAAGCACAGAAAGAGAGAATGTTGCAACTAACAGAATAGTATCTTGCAGAGGAATTGTATACATGCACACAAGAGCTATTGAAGAAAAGAAAAAACAAACAATGTTTTTGGAAATAACCATCTTACAAATTCTAATCCCCATGATGCTCATGCATCCGCTCTATGCCTGATAATATAATCACATATCTCCGTCACATATATCCCTAAACTTGCCAAAATCACTCATGTGTCCCTTGCTAGCTACTCACATATTTCCAAAAGCAAGGAGTAGAAAGTTCCGCTGCATGCATCACATATTTATGAAGGAACCAAAAAGAACATGTTGATTCTAATGGTAGTGGCTCAAATCTAGTGGCTTTCATGGCGGAGGAACAAATTCCTGAGGTCAAGATAATGACAAATCACAAAAAATGCATATTAGCTTTGGTTATCTTATTTATATTCATTCAATTGGTCCATTAATTCTCCAATGCCTGTTGCACAACCAGATTATTATCACTTCCTCCGTGTTTTTGAGCAAGCTGTGTTTTTGAGACATTGGTATTCTTTTTCATCCAGTATGTTGTGATGACGAGGTTTCAAATCAAAAGCAAACGTCACTTTAACAATGTATGCATTCCTGAGATAGATGATGAGGAAACAAGGCGTGTGTCGTTTTAATGGTGATGTGGAACAATGCATTTTCTCCATTATCAAGATTGCGACAAAAGCAAGACTGATCGATTTGGTGATGAGTGACGACACGACATGATGCGTTGACATATGTACAACGGTGTCCTTATCTTTTTTCCGATGAGATTGGATAGGTCACACGCTGTGGCATATGGACCATATGGTCAACCACACCCCTAAGCTACATATGTTCTTTTGACACTTTTGACACATAGGGGTGGGTTGATGATCGATCAGGCGGCATGCTATCCACCCATGCTTGTATCATGGTGCAGTTTACTGCTAGTGCTCTCTATCTAGCTAGTTTAGTAGTAGCCATCTTAGCATCCGGCATGTTCGGCATCTGTCTTCTGACTGGATGGTGGTCATGAGTCGTGTGAAGGGGTAGCCAATGCAATATGGGTGGGGAAAGTTGCTTAGGGTGTATGGACCAGCTGAATTCCGGCTTAAATTAGTAGAGTCCACATCAACCACCATGCAAAAATATATAGCCAATAGAGCTTTGTTATCTCTCTCAGCATATATAGACCATGTAAATAAGCCAGAGGGATGTAATCGTCAATCTCTCTCTCTCTCTCTCTCTCTCTCTCTCTCTCTCTCTCCTCACCATATATATATGTTAACGCAATCATTCTTCATGGATGGCTAGCAAATTGTGGACACGAGTGCACAGGCCACCTCCAAAAGAAGTTGCAAAGCAAAGAGATGCAGCATCAAGTAGTGCAGAGATATAAGTATGCAAACGCGCGCATGGATGGTTTATTGCCTTCGAGTTACATAGGTACAACGAGCTTTTAGTCGATTCTGATTAGCAGGATCATAAATTTTGTCCTAATGGAATCATGTTCTTTGCTTGACCAACGGTCCAAGCAACATGCCTTTGGCCTTTTTGCATGTATAATATATACATATATATAAATAAGATGCTAATCATGCTTGAATATGTGTATCATTGTGTGCTTGCTATTAACTAGTCATTCTTTTGCCGATCTAAACTTTTTCTTTTGGGGATTGAACCAATATATGCCTCAACTTTGTTCTGTGTTTAACATTTCACAATGATGATAAGCTAAGGATAAAATGCTTTTGGCGCCGTGTTCCTCTAGTTTTGTTTTTCCAACTGGCCGGTGGGCAACGACAAATTTTTCCAAGAAAAATTGCAAAGGCTGCGCATCTGCAGGTTTACAGTACAGGAAACATTATTCACCTTTTGAGATCAAAAAATGTTTATTCTTTACCAGAGAATGCATATGATGAGTGAAGGTTGTTCAGTTAGTGTGTTGAAATGTTTCTATATCCTAGCTACCTAGCTAGGTCCTAAATAATCTGTTTTACACATCTGAGCTTATTTATTATGTACGTTAAATCATCATGACCTCCTAAGCTAGATCATAACATTGTCCCCTCATCATGTGGGTGTACAAAGTACTGAAAGCCCCCACGCAAGGTGGGGTGTGGGCCTCTAAGGAAGAGATTTTCTTGACAGCTAGCTAGCCTTGTCCTTGCACGATGCCAATGATGCGCTGCTTCAGTCTCTCCTAGCCTCACATACTGAAGCTTTCAATAGTGTCATGATCTCAATCTGAAGATATGATACCTGATTGCTCGATCACTACTTGGGTTCAAAATCTGTTTGCTTCACTGGTTTAGACTTAACATAACCATTGAATTAAACAAGAATACACATCAGCTAGGAGACATGCTGACTCACAAGAAACTATATACAAAAAAAAGGTTCTCTGTCTACCCAGAGTTTCATTACTAATTCTAAGATAATAATGAGAATATATAGGTGCATGGTCCATAGGCTTAAAGCAATATACCAGATACTCTAGGTGGAGCAATTAACCTATTATATATACACCGTACAAATAAAGCAAAGATTCCGCAGAAATAAAATCAAATGCATCCTTTTCATTGGGCGACGATTGATCGACACCTTTTGCTTTCCTATGAAGACAACAACAGAAAGAAGGGTGGCTACAACAAATGAGCTAGTGAATGGGACAGTTGACCCAATTTATCAACGTGTAACTTGTTTTAGCTAAACTTGGAGGCCATGATTGCTCATAGTATCTATTGATCTATCGATGTTTCGCTGATCCTACGAAGTTTCATTGTCCTTTGTCGGGATCTCTTTGTACCTCTTGATTTGGAAATATATATTTAACAACAAGCTAGATCAAAACTCTAGCGACTGATATGCATCATCTTTATAAATTGTCACATGAAAATGTATATTGGTAGCCCTATCAAATGAAGCAATTATTATTCCACACTTCTGTTGGGCACACCTGATCGAGATACAACCAGAGCCATTCATGTCTCTACATGATACAAATATATATATAGTTTACTAGCTACACTATTTCATTACTTCAACCAAGTCTTTGGAAAGATTATTCTTCCATCTTGATGCCAAGCACATTGTTTGAATTTTTGTAAATGTGAATAAAAACATGAAACATATTTCATTTGATATAATATTAGCATTTGGTTATGTTGATACTGCTAGTGTAAAATGTTTATACTGGTGTTTTTTTTCTTAATTTTATTCGACGAATCAACATAAGAAAAGGATCAGGTATCTCAACCTAATGAGAATAAGTGAGAACAATCATAATCCAGGTATTAGACTGGGTCACGAAACTCATCAAGGAAATACAATGAGGACATTAATTGATGAGATCAAAAATAAAATGCAACAAAAACTCAACATTGAAGTGGCAACCTACGTAGAAAATTCAATGCTTGAATGTCAAGGAAAACAATGTGTAATAATGGGCCCATAAACATGAAACATGAAACATGAAAACAGTATCCCATCGTCCCTTCACCGTTTTTTCTCACCAAAGTCTTTATTCCTTTCACCTATTAATACAGAAGAATATAAAGATGCTCCTATATATCAGAGTTTCACTTAGCATGTTAGCTTTTGCTACTCCACCTTTTAAAAGGGAGCGTAATATGGAATAAAATACAGATTATATTTGATTTTCAGTTACTTTGTATGTAGATCTGATCCCAATATTGTACGAAAGGTTTACATATATAACACGTATATATAGCACCTAAACATACCAACCACGTACAGACCACACATGGTGCAAAGCACCGCATTCATACACGTGAATGAATGATAAAAACACGTAAAAAGTAGGTAGTCGTTACAAACGACGTGACGGATCCATCGATGGTCACATGCATGGACCAGATCGTGGCGAGGATCACCGGCAACGCTTTCTGACGCAACCGGATCGACCGGATCATGTGTTGGGTGCAGCTGGCTATTGCGACATACATATCTATCCAAACAAATTAAATGGAAACATTGCTTGTAGTAACGTATAAGCAAGCACGAAGCACTCCAACCGTTTAGCGTACTTACAGCAAAAGAAAGATTTAATGTAAGATCTTGTTTAACGTATTATAGAGAAAAAACGGTTTAATGAACTATCTCAAAGTACTTTAGTTGATGATGGCGTGTATAGACTCAGAGAAATGGAGTAACTAAACTGAGGTGGCACACACTTTTAAATTTGTCTCCATGCACGTAACAGGGTGTAGTACAATGTAGGAGTACGTAGCTTAGCTTAGCTTGCATGGCTGTTGTCCAAACAAAAGCCAACATATAGCTGCATGGCTCTTGTTCCCTGCCGAGGACCGAGGTATAACAAACGAGGAAGCTAGCAGGATTCCGGCAACTTGAACACATTCAAGTGCTTTTGCATGGAGTTATTGGAGACAGGAAAATGAAGGTAGCAGCCAGCATTTTTATTTGCCGTTTTTTTTCAGTAAAAATCTTACCTGAATTTCATGCTCGATGTGCGTATTATTAATTAATTCCCAAGCATTTCTGATCTGTTTTCCCTTTTGAACACTTTATGAAACTTTGAGTAAAATCTATAAGAGACTAGAGTTTTCGAGCTATAGCAACCAAATAATAACCATATTTTTTTTTGAGGAAGGAACCCGAGATGGAGTTAAGAAATCGAACAGAGATTGTACAGTTTGGAGTTAACAAAAACGCGGTTGTCCCAATGGAAATGTTCTCCCACTATACCGCCCTCCCTCTCAAAATTGAAGTTATTTTCACTTCTGGAGAAGTCAACCCTTTTTAGCTTTGACCAACCCTTTTTATTATGAATACTTTTAATACACAATTAGTATCATTTAGATAGATCGTTGAATATATTTATAATAAAATTGTTTGGATATATAAATGTTACACATATTTTCTATAAACCTAATCAAAATTGAAAGTTTGATTGGCACACATCCCATAACATTATTTATTGTTAGGAAGGAGGGACCAGTGTTGATGAATTTTCCATTCACTTACTTGCACACTTCTGCTTTAGCCTTCGAAGTTCGGAATGCTGTGCGTACTTCAATAGGTGACAAGTTGCCATCCACGTCGCAGTGGGGCAATCTTCACTCTACAAACTATTTGGTGGCAAGCAATCGGCACATCACCAGGTTTACCTGCAAAGGTGGCATGTACGCTAACCATTTTAGTAGCGTGGGAGATTTGGAAAGAGAAAAATACAAGAATATTTGAATAACATAACGGAAGATATATTACTAATTTATCTACGAAAATTTTTAAATTTTAATTAATATATGTTTTGCATAATGACAACATAAGATTTAGAGCTCGCCGGACCATCTTGTTTTGATGTGGGTCATACATGCAAGATCCTTTTATATGCATGTATGTCAGAATCCAAACAATGTGGCTAATGTTATATTATGCGAACAGTGAGACGAACGAGAGGCTTCGTGTTATAGTGACATTTCTCACACATGCGGGTTGTAGTTTAGCTAATCTAGATAAGCTGGATTTCTTTTGAGTTAAAGGGCATAGATAAGCTTGGTCTCGTTGCCGTACCGGTATTATATACTTATATATCTGCGAAGATAAGATAGATACATCGCAGCTAGCTACACTGCTACACTTCTCTGTCCCGGAGATCAGCACCTGATATTATGCGACAAATCGTGCAGGTGCATAGCACCTAATAAGCCGGACGGACCATGGCTATAGCTATTGCATGCAATCCAATAATGCAACAGACTATCTATTATTAGCACACACGTAGTCAACATCGTTGTGAATGACGGCGATAAAACACAAAGAATACAAGATCGAATCACAACGACACACAAGATTTAACGTAGAAAATCTCTCCAATACGAAAAAACCAAGGACGCCAGTTCGTAAACACTCCTTACTATTATCAAGAGTTGGGTTACAACGCCGTACGATGGCTTACAAGAGAATAAATAAATCAGTCACAGTAGAACCCTAACTCTGGCCCAAGTCTCCGGTGACGGGCCTCCGCTTCGCTCCGTCAGAAGTCTGGCCTTTATAATGGGCAATGAATTTAGAACATATTCGACAAACTCCACCCTGAGACAAATTCACCTTGTAGCATAAATCAACACCTTCATCTTAAACATAACAAAGAAAAATACCACTGGCGTCAAATAGCCTCTTGGGCTAATCTACTAAACCAACTAAGCTTAGCACAGCTCAAACTTAGCAACAAGAATAAGCTTAGTCATTATATCAACAGGATTATCATGAGTACTAATCTTGCATACCTTTAACTTACCATCCTCGATCATATCACGAACAAAATGATACTTCATATGAATATGTTTAGTCCTCTCATGGAACATCTGATCTTTGGTATGATAAATGACACTTTGACTGTCACAGAATAAATTAATACAAGAATCAACTCTACACAGCTTAGCGTACAAACCTTTTAGCTAAATTAATTCCTTACACGTCTCAGAAACAGCCATGTACTCTGCTTGAGTAGTAGACAAAGCAACAACAGACTCTAATATAGCCCTCTAATTTACAGCACAACTGCCAACTGTAAACACATAACCAGTGAGAGACCTGTGTCTGTCCAGATCAGCAGCATAATCTAAATCCATATAACCAATAAGTCCCTTTCGAGTTCTGCCAAACTTCAAACAAGAATCTGTTGTGCCTCTGAGGTACTTGAAAATCCACTGAACTTCCCTCCAATGTTCATTACCAGGATTAGACATATATCTACTAGCATATGACAAATCAGAACGAGAGCAAACCATGGCATACATCAAAGATCCAACAACACTAGAATAAGAAACTCTAGATATGTATTCAATATCTGCATCTATACTAGAATACTGTGTAGCTGACAATTTAAAATAAGGTGCAATAGGAGTACTAACAGGCTTTGCATTTTGTATATTGAAACGCTGAAGAATTTAATATAATTTTACTGACTAAAAAATAGCAAACCAGATTTCCTGTCTCTATTAATTTCCATACCGAGAATTTTCTTAGCAGCACCAAGATCTTTTATATTAAACTCCTACTCAACAATTTGTTCAATTTAGTGATTTTAATCTTACTCTTGGTAGCAATCAGCATATCATTAACATGGTGATCTATTAACATGCTTGATGTAAACACAGCTATCATATTTAGACCTCTTAAAACAGTGCAACAGCATAAATGAATCAAACCTCTTTTTCCACTGACGAGGGGACTGTTTCAAACCATACAAGGATCTCTTTAACTTGCAAACATACATCTAAAAACGGGTTATGTCTCGGTCACGAAAAAAATATTTATGCATATGAAGCTAATTAGCTATTGGGTATTATTAATTGCACTTGTTCGTTCCCGGACGCAGCAAGAGTAGGCAAGGCGCATGAATCATATTATGCTGTGGTCTGCACCCTGAATATTCGACACAGTAATATATTAGTCGCCTCTGCATTGGAAAAAAGTGCATGCCCATCACAAAACGTCAGAAGCTGGCATAGCATTATATATATATGCCGGCCGGCTGGAGTACTAGTCCATGCTTGCTAGCAGTTCTCTGTATAGCCTGTACGTATATATATCATTCGCATGTAACTGTGAACGGGACGAGTCTCGATCAAGATTGAAAAGAACTCAGCACTAGATACATTCCTATGAGTATACGACAACAACACAGCCACCACGCGCACTATATATGCACTATACAGTTGCACAAGCACGCACGCAGCATCATGGTCGTGGGCGCGTCACCATCCATCGAACACAGTGTCCACACTCCAGAGAGTCGTCTCCATGCAATTTGCCGCCGCGTGCCCCCCGCCGCTTTCTACGTGTTTTCCGGCTGCCGGGTCACTATATATCGCAGATCGAGCGCGCATGGTGCAAGCTGCTGCCTGCTGGTGGGGGTGTGGTCACCACGCGCGCGCGCGCACTAGCTGGCCAGTGAAGCGAAGCGACAAGACACGGCCGGCGAAGACGTAGAAGAATGTGTGTGTGTGGTTGCGTTGGTCGACGATGCAGAGGAAAGCAAGCGCGTACTAGAGCGTTCGCTCTCTTTGCCGACTGCAATACGTACTCGGCAAAGACAGAATTACAGTCGGCAAAGGCTTTGTCGACTGCATTTCTACGTGGCAGTCGGCAAAGCGCTGTCGGCAAAGAAGCCATCGGCGAAGGCGGCTTTGCCGAGTGGCACGTGGCATGCAGTCGGCAAAGCCTTTGCCGAGTGCCACGTCAGCATTCGGCAAAGCCACGTGGCGCCCTCAGCCTGACGGCTGGCTTTGCCGAGTGCTGACAGGCGGCACTTGACAAAGAAAAAAAAATTATTTTTTTTGAAATTTTCTTTGCCGAGTGCCAGGCAAAGAAAAAAATTATTTTTTTCGAAAATTCTTTGCCGAGTGCTGACACTCGGCAAAGGCATGACCCCTTTGCCGAGTGCCACGCTGGCACTCGGCAAAGCTGGGGATTTTGTGGCCAGATTCCCCAGCTTTGCCGAGTGTCAGCACTCGGCAAATCTGGGAAAATTTTTTCCTTTTTTTTCTGTTTTCTTGCATCAAAACATTGCAAAATCACAATTTATATCACAATTTCACCAGGACCACAAGTAGCACTATTTATATCATAATTTCATCACATTTATCACCACCGTCACCATATATATCACAATAACACATATATCTCATAATAGCATCTCTCATCACCACCACAAGTCCATTACAACCATGAAGTTCAACGCAACGAGTCGAACACCACAAGTCGAGGTCCATCACATGAAGTTCAACACAATAAGTCTAGGTCCATCACCAAGAGAAGAAATACATGACAAAGACTTCGATGATACTCAAGTCCAGGAGCATAACACAAGCGACAAGTATCTAGCTTGTCGCGCCGTCCCCGGAGCCGTCAGGTTGTCCGTCCCCAGAGCCCCCAGGGTTTTCCCACGGAACCCACCCTGGATCACGCGGCGCTGACCAGTACGGCCGCCCTCCGCCCGCCGGCCACGAGTAAGGTGTAGGAGGGCCACGCGGAGGTGGATACGGTGGAGAAGGGCCACCCGGAGGTGGATACGGCATCATCTGAGGGCCAGCACCTCTAGGAGACGGGTTCAAACCCGCCGACTGTACCTGCACAAGTTAAAGGCCAAGTGATGTCATTAGTATCTACAGGATGGACGCACAAGCTAAAGCAAGAGTCAATGTACTCACTGGGGTCCCAGCAGGAGCGACAGGAGCAGGCACAGGAAAAGACGGTGGAGGCGGCCCGGGGATCTGCAGGGATTAGAAGTAGCCGGCAAAGCCCTGCATCTGACTATTGTAGTGCTGCTGCACGGCTATCAGGTGCTGCTGGTAAGCCATCTGTTGCGCCTGCATCTGCGCCATCTGCTCCTGCACCTGGGCCTGCAATATTACATCCGCAGTGTTGATTGTAAGTATAGGTGTGAAACGAGTGAATGACGAACAAAACCACACTTACCTGGAACTACGACATGCTTGGCTGCCGAGACGGTATGGGGATGTCGGTGGAGCTCGTGGGCCTGGATGGAACCTGGCTCAGCGTGGGAGCATCGGACGGGTCGACGGCGCTGTGGGCCATGTAGTACCGGCCGTGCTGCTTCCCTGGTCCCAACCTCTGCAGGAGGTCTGTGTCCAGGGGCTCGGCGGTGGGGTCGAACGTCTCCCCGTAGTGCTGGCGAGCCGCGGCGGTGTACTCGGTCGTCTTCTCATAGGCGGTGGGGTTGCTGTACGCCTCGGGCCCGTCCTCCGGGTTGTAGACGTTGTCCGGCGCTGTCGCCTTGCCCTTGTGGGAGAGGAGGTACCTGGTGAACTGGTTGATTTCCTGCCCACCGTGCGCCTGCGTCTGCATTGAAAACAGAAACATGGTTACAAGTAATGAAAATTGAGGGCTAGAAAAAAGATATGAACGGACGCATACCCATCTTCTCATGTACGTTCGGAGGGGCTGGCTCCCTTGGTGGTGTGGCACCCCTTGCATCTGCAGGCGGCGGCCCCGACGGTCATTGCGCCTCGCGTACGCCTCGTCCATTTGCGTACGCCCCGATGGCAATGCATACTATTTATCTTTGCCGCGAGGGTCTCGCCACCCAGGTCGACGAGGTAGAAGTGAGCCCACCTCGTGGGCACCTTCAACTCGCCATCCACGTTGACAAGGCCAGGGTAGTACTCCTTAATCAGGAGGCCCTGGATGCCATTGATATGGCATGATTCACCTTCTCCGCTCACAAACGCCCAGGTACTGCACGAGTCATTAAGAACAATTGTTAGTCTGCTGTTCGATTTTCAACATGTCATATGAAAAAGTAGTGAAATCAATAATGGTTACTTACGTCTAGCCCACGGGTGTAATAACCGGGCGTCTGTTGAATTGCGGCCGCACCCTAGGAAGCTGCATGGGCCCGCGCGAGTACACCTTGGCCACGCCTGACGAAGTCGAAGCCGTCTGGCCTGGTGTAGCCACGGCGTCGTCATCGTCATCATCGTCGCCGCCGTCGCGGTCCTCGTCACCCGTTGTCGTCCCCCTGTGTGAGGACGAGAATGGCAGCCTCCTCGTTGCTTGGCGACTTCCACTGCGGGGCTGCGACCCCCTACTGGACGACCCGCCCGCCAACACCTCCTGCTCCTCCTCGTCGTCGTTGGCGGTCTCCTGCGGGGGGACCTGGTACGCCGAGCGTACGGCTCGATGCGGAAAAGGCTGAGGGTCGATGAGTTCTCGTCGGCGTTGTAACGAGGGGTTGGATTATGCATGCTGGGAAGATTCTCAGTATAGTATGCCTGTGTGAAGATCGACACCTCCTCAAGAACGAAGGCCTCTCCCACGGATGCCTCAATCTTGGCTTTATTTCTACACTTTTTCCGAAGAAGCTTTAGACACCTCTCGATTGGATAGCACCAACGGGCCTGCACGGGACCCCCCAACTGTGCCTCGTGTGGTAGGTGCAAAATCAGATGCTGCATCGACAGGAAGAAGTCGGGTGGAAATATCATCTCCAACTTGCAGAGCAACAGAGGTGTAGCCTTCTCCAGTTCAACACAAACATCCCGAGACAACTCCTTGGCACCAAGCTGGCAGAAGAAAAAGTCAACTCTGCCAGGACGCGCCACACTGGCTCTGGGAGGTATCCCCGGGTCATCGCAAGAAGGATCCGCTCAATCCATATGTGGAAGTCATGACTCTTCATCCCTAAGACTTTCATAGTCTGCAAGTTCACGCCCCTGCTCAGATTTGCCGCATACCCATCAGGGAACTTTAACGTCTTGATCCACTGCAGTACTTCCTTCCTATCGGCCCTTTTCAGGATGTAATCGGCCGGGCCCCTTTTCCATTTCTTGCCTGGCGCAGGGGTCTTCATCACTAGGTTTGGTCTATCACAAATCATCTCCAGGTCCAGTCTAGCCTTGACGTTGTCCTTCGACTTTTTACCAACGTCCATGAGTGTTGCCCAGAGTGCCTCCGCCACATTCTTTTCTGTGTGCATTACATCGATGTTGTGTGGAAGAAGAAGGTCCTTGAAGTAGGGGAGCCTAGTCAAGCCCGATATATGAGTCCACATGTGGTCCCGAGCATATCCCTTAAAACCACCTGTTTCCTCAACTTTGAGAGCCTGTATGTCGGCAAGGACGGCGGTACGGCTCTTAACCTGCGGAATGGGGCCGGTGACTTGAACACCTTTTGTGAAGTGCTTTACATCAAGCCTGAATTCATGGTTCTCAGGCAGGAATTGGCGATGCTTGTCGAAAGAAGAATACTTCCCACCCTTGGCCAGCTAGGTGAACATCACATCTGCCTTGCATGTCAGGCAAGGGAACTTCCCGTGAACACACCACCCGCTGAATAAGCCATACGCTAGGAAGTCATGCATTGAATACTGGTACCACACATGCATTCTGAAGTTTCTCTTTGTAGCTCGGTCGTATGTGAGTACCCCCTCTTCCCAAGCAAGTTGCAATTCATCCCACACCGGCGCATGAACACACCCATATTGTCGCCCGGGCATCCAGGTATTATCAGCGTCAACATCACGTTCCTAGGTTCAAACATGACGCCGGGGGGGAGATTGAGGGGGATCACAAACACGGGCCAACAAGTGTACGGGGCCGCCATCATTCCAAACGGGTTGAACCCATCTGTTGCCAGCGCTACGCGTACATTCTGAGCCTCCATAGCCTTGACAGGATTCATGTTATCGAAGTGCTTCCATGCATCACCATCTGCCGGGTGTACCATCTTGTCAGGATGGTATCTTTTGCCATTCTTGTGCCACGTCATTTGTTTCACGGACTCCTATGTCATGTACAGCCGTTGAAGCCTCGGTAGGAAAGGAAGGTGCCGTACGACCATCTCGGGGACCTTAGACTGTTTCATGCTGCCACCAGAGCCTTGTACCAACACGAACCTAGAGGCTTTGCACTTTGGACAGATTTTTGCTTCCTCGAGGTCTCCCCTGAACAGGACGCACCCCTTCGGACAAGCTTGGATCCCCTCATATGGCATCTTAAGTGCACGAAGGAGCTTCTGTGTAGCGTAGGTGTTCTTCGGCAGGACATGATCTACTGGAAGCAGTGTGCTAACATTGCTCAACACGAGATCGAAGCCTTCTCGACTAATGCCTAGTTGCGACTTCAACCCTATTAGGCGTGAGACGGCATCCAGTTGCGTAACCCTTGTCTTCTCGTGAAGGGGCTTCTGTGCCGCCTCCATCATGTCGTAGAACGCCTTCGCGGTTTCCTCCGGATCTTCCTCCACATCCATTCCTTCGCCGAACCATGCTTCGTGGAAGTCTGCCATCATGTCTGCCATCCCGGCATCGGCATCATACTCCTCGAGGACAGGTCCCACCACCTCGTCCCTAGTAGGATGGAGTTCACCATGGTGGTGCCAACGGGTATAGTTTGGAACGAATCCGTTCTTGAACAGATCTTTCCCCACCGCAACCTTTACTTTCCTTTTCTTGTTCTTGCACTGGCTGCAGGGACACGGCATCCGAATCGACCCTTTTGCAGCCGGGCCAAATGCTTGCTCCAGGAACTCATTCGTCCCCCTAATCCATTCATTGCTCTTACTTGCGAAGCCCGAGTACATCCACTCACGGTCACCCATGCTCTGTCATGCGGCAATGTTAACATGTGATAAAACCAGCAAGTGCATCTACAACGCGCTCCTACCATCTTATAGGTGAAGGATAGGTCCTAATCCCACCCGAGGATGCGCAGACGAGGTTAGCTTCCATAATCCGCTCCCATCCGAGACGGAATTTCGGCAGCACCTCCCCACTGTTCTCCCGATACACGTCCCGGCGGGGAGAGTGTGTATCCGGAGAACAATGGGGAGGTCCTGCCGAAACTCCAACTCGAACGGGAGCGGAACATGGAAGCTAACCTCGTCTGCGCATCCTGGGGCTGTCCAAATAACGTGGACAATCCGAAATAGATACGGTTATACATATGCAAAGAACGCATACTTCCAACCGTATCCATTTTGGACGGGAGACGCCTAACTAGGTAACGCAACCTACGACTACATGTGATGGAAAGAGAGGTCATACCGCAGGTGCCAATGAAGACAGGATAGCGGGGCAGTGCCCAGTCGTGCTCCTCCGACTAGCCTCCAACGGGAGCCCTCCTGAAAAAGAAAAACAATTAGTGAGAATGAAAAATTTCGACAGCACCTCCCCTGTACGGAGAGGTTACCAAACCTGTAAGAAAAGACGGCACGATGGCTGACAACCACAGATACATGTCAGGCACGATGGCCGACAACTACACGACACGATGGCCGACAACTACACGGGGAGGTCTCGATAACCTGCAAAATGATATACCTAGTCACGACACGTGCGCTGACGACACGTGCGCTGACGGGGATGCGACACAGAGAAGATGGTGGGGTGAAGGCCGGCGAACTTCTTCCCTCCTCCTCCTCCTCTCCTCCCTTCTTCTCCTCCCCTTCCTCTTCTCCTTCTCCTTCTCTTCCCTCCTCCTCTCCTCCCTTCTTCTCCTCCCCTTCCTCCTCTCCTTCCCCCTCTCCTTCCTCCTCTTCTTCTTTTCCTCCTCCCTCCTTCTCCCTTCCCTTCTTCCTTCCCTTCCCTTCCCTCCTCCTACCATTTACATAAACCTATTCCCTCGGATTCAGAGATGGTTATCCAAGACATATCCTAACCTAAGCAATCATTGTCTTCAAAATTACTTAAACTTTCTTTGCTTGCATCAATTCAAGATCCAAACAACCCCTAAACGTCGATATGCTCGACCAACTCACCACATGGTGTGTTCAAAGCCACTAAGAAGCTGGATGTAGCAACTAGGTCTCCAAAAAAAACTCCATGTATATTTCACACCCCAAAATTAGCCTACTGAGGTAGTAACCCTAGCTAGGACACAGAACCCCTTTGATTTCGACAATGAATCCCAAGTCTGCGTACAAGGAGACCAAACCTACAACTCAGGCGAGCACGACCTGAGAGGGAAATAGCCAGGCAAGCCGCGGCCACTTACAGTGATTGGGGATCAGAGAAAACCCTAGCGGGAGCAAGGTGAAGGAGAGGGCGAGAGCCGCTGAGCCGCCACGCAGGAGAATAATGGTCTTCGACGGCGGCAGCGGCGGCGTGAGAGCCCAGCAACCCGCTGCGGTGATGGCAGCAGCAACGCCTATGTGCCTAAGCTCAAATTCATCGCCTCCGCCATTTCCTGACTTCCAGTTCCTCAGTAGACCGGTGGCGGTGGTGGCGGCGCGGGGGGGGGGGGGGGGGCGGCCGCGGGGGGGGGGGGGGAGGGGGCCGGCGGCGCGGGGGGCGGGGGAGGGAGAGTGGATAAGACGCAGGTGGGCGGGCGGCGTTTTAACTCTCGCCTTTGCCGAGTACCACTTCAGCGGCACTCGGCAAAGAGGGCACTTTGCCGACTACCACGTAGGCGGCAGTCGCCAAAGAGGGCACCTTTGCCGAGTGCCAGGTCGAAGGCACTCGGCAAAGATGGCACCATTGCCGAGTGCCACGTCGAAGGCACTCGGCAAAGATCTTCTTTGCCGAGTGTCAATTATGGCACTCGGCAAAGATTTGATTTTTTTTGAATTTTAAATTCAAACTTTTCTGTAGCCCAAGTATATTGTATTGAAGCACATGTTCGAATTTGGCTCCTTTTTATAATATTTTGCTATATTTTGTTCATTTATTTCATTTACTTGAATTTTTCACGATAATCCAAGTTTGAACTGCTGGTGCATAAAATAATGAGACGTAGCCATTCAAAAAATGGTATTCACGTTGGAGAGTGTATTTTGAGGCCGTGTCTATAAACTCACCCAAACTTTTACACGCCTTGTCCACGATAAACGACTATCCAGGTGTGGTAGAAGTGTTTATAAATTATATAAAATCCAAACGAAGTGCAAAAATGACGAAACTTGTCGAGGTGTGTTGTCATTGTATGTCGAGGCTATGATAAAAATTTGAGAATATTCGAAGCAAGTTGAGACGTCGGATGTCTACAACCTAGACATCTCCACATGTGATCACCTAGTGATCACATGTGGAGATGCGTGGGTTTTAGGCACGCGACGTCACAACTTACTTGAAACTTTCTCAGTTTTTTGCCACAGCCTCCACATGCGATGACAACACACCTCGACAAGTTTCGTCATTTTCGGACTTCGTTTGGATTTTATATAATTTAAAAACACTTTTTCCGCACGTAACTCGTCATGTTACGACACTAACATGGTCGTAACTTCATGCGAGGTCCTGGATACGGCCTCAACATACTCTGAATATTATGAATACAATCTTTTGAATGACCAAATTCTATTATATCATGTACCTGCAGTTCAAATTTGGAGTTGTCGAAAAAATTTAAAGAAACAAAAGTAATTGAAAAAATATAGCAAAAAAGTCAAAATTGGCCCAACTTTTGAAGTTGTGATGTATTTACTGTATCAAGGCCCCATAAAAAAATGGGAAGAAAAAAACAAAAAAAAATATTATTCTTTGCCGAGAGCCAGAGCAGGCACTCGGCAAAGAGGCCTTTGCCAAGTGCTAGCCCACGCGGCACTCGGCAAAGGATTTTATTAAAAAAAACAAAAAAACCTTTGCCGAGTGCTGGCCATCTCGGCACTCGGCAAAGGTGGCTCCTTTGCCGAGTGCCTAACGGCAGGGCGCTCGGCAAAGAGGACAGCCACGGATGCCGTTTGTCCAGGCCCCACTTTGCCGAGTGCGCCTCTTTGCCGAGAGCCTGGCCCTCGGCAAAGAGCCCTTTTACCGAGTGCTTTTCTTTCCCGAGTGCTTCACACTCGGCAAAAAAGTCTTTGCCGAGTGCTGTTTTTGACAGTCGGCAAAGAGCCTCTTTGTCAAGTGTCTGTGTTTTGGCTTTCGGCAAAGATTTTAACACTCGGCAAACATGATGTTTCCGGCAGTGGCGGTCACTGGGCTTATTATACCGGCACCACGACCACACGGTTTGCGAGCTTTAATACATAATAGGCGGTCGTGCCTGGAGTTTTTGACCCTTGGGAGACGACACACGACAGCCGGCACGTACGGCTTTAGAAAAATTAATAAACGTGCGTTGTATTAGACATCCACGAATAAGTATAGTATTCGTGAAAAAGGGACATGCATGGTTATTTACATAATTGCTATGGTCACACGTCGTACGAGTAAAAATTAAAGCAGCTAGCACTACTGGTGGTGCAAAGATGTCACGCCATGGTCCACTGCCTTTAGTCTACAGCATCATTATTTATCGATCGGAGACTAACATTGGATGATGATACGATATCATTACGATAATAATAAAATGGTGCATGACCCATGGAACAACATTTGTATATATGTATGTATATAAGAAACTTTTTTACTGCCTACGAGGATATATAGACATTTTGATATAAGAAACTTTACTATCAACAATGAGCGCACACACTGTCGACACGCGAGGCCGCCTTCAGATATGCAAACTGGGGCAAGGAAACGGCCCGGCCGAGCGACTGTGAAATATGCAATTATCATTATGTTGTTAGCATTTCATTCGCAGCATGAGTGGAACGAAGTTCAGCTAAGTACCATGCAATCAGCACAAAGTTTGTATATGCGTTGCATTATATGTAGCCCAACACACAAGGACGGCCGCGATGATTTCAGTTTCTCAGAGAACTACATGAACACTTCTGATATAAAACAAAAAGCGTCCTAGCTGACGTGTGTGTCAGTGTGTGCCATCGCATTATCTTTAGGTTTGACAACTGCAAATATAATTGAGCAACCCCTGATGGAGGAATTTTAAATTTACTTACTAGGTTTTTGACAACTACGATGACATGTAAAAGTCAAAATATCTTATAATTTAAAACGGAGTAAAAAATATTTTATTACACTCTTGATGCATACCTTCGTCAGGATTACTTTATATTACGTCGACCTAACATTGAGCACAGTTCGTAGAAGATAAAAGTTTTGTGAATGTAATGTTTGTATATCCAAGTAGAAGAATTTTTTTTCTCAATCATGCAAGAGGCTTACACGTATTTTCATTAAGAGAAAAATGGAGTTTTTGCAGCTGGGGTGTTTTACAAATTTTCAACGAGCTCGCACCCCTCCTTTCTTTGCTCTCTAGCCTATTACTCGCTGAAGAAGACAACCTAGGTGGCGAGCGCCTGCTTGGACCCAGAGCTCGCCCTGGTGCTTGATGTGGACCTTGATCGCCGGCAGTTGAGTAGCTGCTCCCTGGAAACAACACGCATTGAGCTCCTTCCACAGTTCCCAAGCGATGAGTGCCAGCAGAGAGTCCGCTCCTTTCAGTAAGTTTGGCCAGAGGCCTCTCCAAGTCTCCCACCATTGGATGATGGTGCCTGCCGGCTGCTGGTTGAGGTTGGCTCCCAATGCCGCCGCTGACTCCAACCACAACTGTCTGGAGTACGGGCATTCAATGATTATGTGGTACATTGTTTCCGGCGCCTGATCACACAGAAAGCAGGTGTCGTGGGCGTCAAAGCCGTGCCTTCGCCATCTGTCCGCCGTGCACTGGCGTCGTCGAATGGTCAAACATAAGAACAGTTTAATCTTGAGGGGCACCCACAGTTCCCAAACACTAATGCATCCAGGAGTTGGGTGAGAACCAAGGTGTAGTGCCCGGTATGCGGATCGGATCGAGAATCCCCCGTCTGACTCCCGTCTCCAAACTAGGCGATCCGACATGTCCAAGAGGACAACATTCTCGACCGCATGACATAATTGCAGGTACTCCGCGGCCGCCAGAACAGTGACCCCTCCTTGGATCGTGCACACCCAGTGTCTGTTGACGAGGGCCTCTGCGACCGTCCGTCGCTTGATAGATTGTCTGTGGACAAAGTGCATGAGTGTGGGCGCCATTGTCGCGAGGAGACTCCCTGGAGCAAACTGTCTTTCCAGAATAGAGTGCTTCTTCCGTTTCCGATGACGGTGTAGGTGGATGTCCAAAAGAATGCCACTGCTTCCTGAGACTGCTGAATTGGCAATGACACCCACGCCCTGTCGGAATCAACTTTCTGTAGCCAGAGCCATTTGGTCTCTAGAGCTGTGCCAAAGAGCTTCAAGTCCGGAATGCCCATGCTACTTAGTTTCTTTGGGTGCGTGCAGGTTTTCCAAGCCACCATGCATTTTCCCCTCACATCATCAGACTTGCCTGTCCAAAGGAATTGTTGGGGGTGCGCCCCGAGACTGGAGAGGCTTGTTACCTCTGGCTTGTGTCTGACTGACTTTCAACTGTATTCACCTTGCTCATACCTGCAAGTCCTAGAGAAGAACTGCCGGAGGTCAGATCTTCGCTGGGGAGCTCCCGCGGAGACCATCGACCCAGTCGATGGCGGAGGTCCGACGACTGATGATCGTTGCTTAGGCGGAGGCAGACCCCCCCCCGGAGGTTGGACCTCCGCTAACAAGCCTCCGCAGAGGCGATGAAGCCAGTCGATGGCGGAGCTCTGACGGCGATGACCGTCGCTCCAGCGAAGACTGATCGATGGGAGCCTTGACACTGCCAGAGGCTCTGTGCGGAGGAAGCGGCGACACGAGACTGCCTTCATCAGGACGATGCTCCGGGCCGAGATTGGGGGCGTGAGGACAAGTAGTGGGCTTAGTGAGCCTCTCGCAGGCAGTGATGGGCCACGGCCCGTGGCCATGGCTAGGAAATGGTGGACCAACCTACCCCTAGGAGGCCCACGTGTAATAGGATCAGTGTCTAGGGTTTTGAAACTCCCATTGGGGCACGCTTGTACTTTCAATCTCGAGCATGGGAGTCACTATAACAGACCATGCCCCCAGTGTAATCTGGGGGAGAGATGGTCCTCTGGCAGCTGTGACGCCACCTACCATCGGGCCCACTTTGTAATTCCCACCAATTTTGTATTAAGAGAGAGTTTGACTTGGTCGTGCCGTTTCACCTCACTCTAAACCTGCTGGGACACGGTTCCAACAGTTGACACCCACCATTTGTGTCTGGCCGGAGATAACGCCTACAAATTCCACCCAGAAGAAAGGCCTCCATCAGGAGATGTACTATCGCAGAAGCGGAGGTACCACAACCCTCTGCTCGTGGGAGACCAAGAAGAAACATTCAAAGCACCTACGCCTCCGCACTAGAGGATGGAGGTGACGACGAGAACAACAACGCCGCGCAAAGGGGGGACCCGTCTGAGCAGCATCTGCCAGTCCAGAACCAAGACAAATTGGCTAGATTGAGAGATGAGATGCACCGCATGGAAGCCGGAAGAGACAGGTTAAGGGTGCAGCAAGCCGCTATGCAAAGAATGATACAATCTTCTTGTCAAGCGGACAAGATAAGGGAGCAGATGGCTATTCTGCAAGCAGAAATACAGAGCATGCAACCTCTGGTAGCAAGTCCATCGGAGACCACTCAAGCAATCACAGCAAGTCACCCCCAGCTATAAACACGCAAGCTGTGCACACCATAATTCCAAGTTTGCCCACACCGTTAAGAGTCTTTGACCCAAAGTCACCACTGTCCGAAGGTCTGCAAAGCTCGCCATGGCCTCCAAATTACAAACATGTGTCTCTGCCAAGATTCAATGGCAATTCAGATCCGAGACAGTTTATAATGAGTTTCAAAGCTGCAGTAGCCTCTGCAGGAGGCAACGATCATGTAATGGCTAAATCATTTGTGATTGCAGTAGAAGGAGATGCACTGGCATGGTACTCAATGTTGAAGCCAAGCACTGTATACTCATGGGAAAACCTACGGGACCAATACTAGCAAACTTCAAAGCTTACACGAGAGAGTCACTAACATCGTCAGACTTGTTCAGCAACAAACACCTCAAGGGTGAACCCCTCAGAGACTACTATCAGAGATTCCTACACCTCTGGGCTAAAGCACCAGACGTCCCTAACAGGATAGCCATATAAGCAGCAATCAAAGGACTTAGTATTGGCCCATTCGCTAGTCACTTAGCAAGAAAGAAGCCAGCCACAATGGCTCAGCTACACAAGGAGTTTGAAAAATACTGCAGGTCCGACAATGACCTCCGCAAAAGATTAGAAGAAGTGGACAGTCAAAGTAAACAGTTCTCAAATAATGACAGTAGAAGAGATAATAGGAACCATCAAAGACAATAATACCAGAACAACAGAAACAAGTCTTCAATTTGCAGAATAGCCAACCTTCGAATGCTCATGACAAAAAAGAAGCCAACTACGAGCAAAGAAATCAAGGAGGGCAGGGCTACAACAAAAGCAACAAGTCCAAGAACTGGAGCAAGAACCAGAGACCAAAGAAGACATACTGTCTCTTCCATGGAGAGGATAATGGACACATCACACGGGATTGCCCGGAGGCCCAAGAGATATTTGATAGGATGAAAAGCAAACAGTTACAACTGCAGCCCCAGCAGCAAGGTAGCAGAGAGGTTAATCACACTCACGGTTCGCAACTCCATCAGCAATACAACCCAAGTTTCCCAGGATATGGTCCAAAGCCACTACCACAGCACAACTTGGCTCAACAATACTATCCAACATCATTACCAGCCTGGAGACCAGTCTATCAGCAAACAACACAACACCAGGGTTACACCCCAAGCAGAGCAGAAAACGGTCTAACTTACATCAACCCAAGGCCTCCGCACATAACACTCATTGAGTAAACACAAATACAGACACCTCCGGCGGCACAGCAAAGGCAGTATGAAGCATTACCACCACCTCCGCAGTATGTTTTAACCCCATCAGCAACTACGAAGGCAGAGCCTCCGGTGGAAAACCAGTTAAATCCGCATTCGGCGCTACCAACCATTGGCATGATACTACCTATAGCCGGAGGCTCAGCATTAGAGTTCGAAACCAAAAAGCAAAAGAAGGACCACCTCTGGTTGGTAAACAATGTGGCAGTCCAGGGGGCTTACAGATCAACAGAATGGTCCAAGATGCCAATAGAATTTATAGAGCAAGACCTCCAAGTTGAAAGGTATTCGCACACAGATGCCATGGTCATAAGGGCAAACATAGCAGCTTGGGAAGTAATCAGGATTCTTGTTGATTCCGGCATCTCAGCGGACATCATCTTCGCCAAGGTATTCGACCAAATGAAACTTAGCAGGAGCCAGCTGTAGCCACCGGACACCCCACTGATTGGATTTGGTGGAAAGAAGATCAACGCCCTAGGCAAGATATCACTACCAGTATCATTCAAAGATGGGGACTGTGCCAGGACAGAGTACATCACTTTTGATGTGGTAGATATCTACTACCAGTACAATGCGATACTGGGAAGAGGATTCACAAACAAGTTCAATGTGGCAATACACATGGGGTACCTCTGCATGAAGATGCCAGCATTACATGGAATCATCACAGTGCGGGGCAGTCAAAAAGAAGCAAGGAACATAGAGAAAGCAATCTACAAAGCACATAGAAACATCAACACCGTAGAAGCAGAGGAGCCTCCGGACATGCCTGCGGGAAAAACCAACATGGCAGATCAAGAGGACACAATAACATTACCATTGGAAGAAGCAGTCCCTAACAGAAAAGTGACCATAGGTACTAACCTATCGAAGGTAGAGAGAAAAGATTTGTTAGAACTGCTAACAAAGAACAAGGATGTATTTTCATGGTCAGCATCAGATCTGCAAGGAATCAGTTGAGATATGATTGAACACACCCTCGACCTCAACCCAAATGTCAAACCTAGGAAGCAAAAACAGAGAAAGATGTCCGAAGAACACATAATTGCAGCAAAAGCGGAGGTGCAAAGGTCATTAGATGCCATGGTCATCAGAGAAGTCAAGTACTTAGACTGGCTAGCAAACATTGTCTTGGTGCCAAAAAAGAACAGCAAAATGAGAATGTGCATAGACTTCAAAGATCTCAACAAGGCCTGCAAAAAAGATCCTTTCCCATTACCCAGGATAGATGCATCAGTCGACAAGGCAGCAGGATGCAAGCGCTTCTCTCTGCTAGATTGTTTCTCAGGATACCACTAGATATGGCTAAGAAAGGAGGATGAAGAGAAAACAAGCTTCACGATCCCCTTCGACACATATTGTTTTGTTAGGATGCCAGAAGGTCTCAAAAACGTAGGATCAACATTCTTAAGAATGATTCAGATTGTATTGCGAGCTCAACTCCGGAGGAACATTATAGCCTATGTCGATGATTGAGCAGTAGTCAGCAAACAGACCGAAGATCATTTGGACGACATCAGGGAAACATTTACCAATTTCAAAGAAGTAGGGTTAAAACTGAATCCCAAAAAAATATATCTTTGGAGTAAGGAAGGGAAAATGCTCGGTTACATTGGCAACCATGCCTCTCTCTCCATCGGCAACAGCCTTCTGCTCTCATTGGCAAGATCATATTAACCTTCATCGGCAACCATCTGTTAGCCATACTTCAAAGCAAAGTAAGCTTAAAAGCACAACCACTCCCTTGCCGATCGGCATAGTTTTCGGCTTATATTGACACGTGTCAAAAAACGGTGTCAACACATGCCCCCCAATTTCGGGGTATAAAATATCTTATGCGCCAAAATTTTCTCTGAGCTATGATTACCTCCTGTCAAAATCACCTGTACAACTCCTCGATTATCGCGCGCATAGGCACCATACCTATCCCGGCGCTTCGATTCACCTGCTGGTAATGAAGGATAAGTCTGAAATACCCCTGCACCAGCTGCCCTATAAATACTTCTTTCACCGGGGCCTTTCAACACACGAACCCAAGCATTCTCTCTTCAGCGGTGGCTCCGACGAACCCGGCGGCAATCTCAACCGGCACCATCCTGCAGCATCCCTAACTCTCGGTGGCGATTCTCTTCTCCAACCTTCGATTCTCCGCAGTGATTTCCAACTCTTTCAACAAATCTCTAGTAATGGCGCTCAACTTCAACGTCCCTTCGGTTAGTTTCCTTCTTTGCCTTTTCTGCAACATTCTTAATCTGTTCTTATTTTCCGCACCATTCCTGATTTTTCTTTCCTCTTCCTTTCTTCTTTTGATCCTCTGATCACAGGAGCTGCGCGATAAACTTATTATCCCCACAGAACAACCGCATGTACAGTGCTTAGGTCCAATGGGGAACCCAGATCCAACCGATATTATAAATGCAGAAACCAATAGGATCCCTTTCAGAGCTGAAAACTTAGATTTGGACTTATGGTCAGACACCTTCCGTTCCTAGCCCAAACCCACCAAGGGATGGAAAAATTGGTACTTGAGGCTCGCTAGGCCATTGCGAACATACTGGGCAGAGCGCAAATTAGATCAATGTATCAGGCTATCTATTGCCGATATGGCCAGGAATGAGAACATGCTGATTACTGCCTCCTATTTTTGGTCTGACACCATGAACGCCTTCTTATTTAAACATGGGCCTGTCACCCCCACACTTGCCGATGTATACATGCTTACCAGCTTAGATACCCCCACACTTCATAGAAAAGCAGAGTACCGAGTGAGTACCCGCAACATCGGTGGCTGGACAGGATACATTCGGGAATATGAGAAAACCGGATTGGTTGGTCAGAGAGAGCACGCCACTTTTCTGAATATGTGGCTAGAAAAATTCATTTTTTGTGGCAGAACAGTCGGCCCAACTAACATGTATCTCCCCACAGCGGAAATGTTGGCCGACGGTGTAAGACTCCCTCTTGGCCGATACCTTCTTAGCTCTGCTTATCACCTTCTCCATCAAGTTACAGAGAAACTCTTACTGGGTGAACCTATCGGCAATTTGGGAGGCCCTTGGTGGTTTATTAATATGTGGTTGAACGCCCACATGCACAAGCAGCTGCAATTCAACTTATTTGCTCAGCAGTTCCCCCGAGATCTCCCTGAAGATTATGTATTGGCAGAGGATGAATCGGCATCACGTGGACCCCTCAACTTTGGTGAAGCAATAATAGTTTTACCAGGAACAGAAGCCAACAAAGACCAAGTTGGCCGCTTCTTCAACAGATTTTACTCTGGTATCCCTCGCGACAACAGAGCCTGGATGCCCTATATTGATGAAGAGGCCAGATTCCCTCTTTCTTTCAACATTGTCGATGAAGCCTTGAACAAAAATATAGAAATCATGAAGGCTATAATCACTCCCCGCGCCATCCCAGTCAATATATTTGGTAGCAGGAAAAATGTTAATGCCACCTATGAATTTTATTATCCATCGGTAGCAGCAAGACAACTGGCATTTGGACAACTACTAATCAAACTCTGTTATGCCGATGTGATCAAGCCAGAGAAACCATTACTAGTAACTTGGAGTGGCTGGAAGTAGTCAACCTTTCCCCTGATGCCGATACTTCAAATGTTGACTTCTCTACTTGGGTGCCAATTTCTTTTATCACTGAATCTTTCAAGTCATGGTGGCAAGAATGGAAAGATCAATTGTTTTCTGTATCTGTCCACCATTACTGGCACCTTATTGATTCTGACCATGACATCCCTACCGATGCGGTCAGCCTCGCTGCTCATCCTTTTCCTTTGATCTTTAGATTCGTTGGCAACTAACCTTTTGTAACAGGGTAGCGATCCAACACCGACGACAAGCAGAAGTGGGATGATCTTCAGATTACGGTCAATCAACCTGACATCATTCATTGGTTGTAAAGCACCCACTCTGACAGCGTTAACTTATCGGGGAACTCGCCCCAAGGAGATTTCACCCAAGCCACCCAAGATCAAAATCACTCCATCGATTGCCACCACAACCTTATCCAAAACATTCCATGTAACTATTCTATTTATTTTCTTTTCATGCTAACTTCGAGAGATACTAATCTTACATGTCAGGGCACAAGTTCTACTCCTGCTGGCTCTTCATCGGCAATTCATCCTCGATCTCCCGTCAACGCACCTCCAGATGTTATCCTTATCGACTCTCCAGAGGTATGTTTCTTCAATTTTAATCCAATTTCAACCTTTATAATCGGCATTAATTACTCTATTTACTTGTAGCAACAAGTTGACACATCGGCAGCTGTTTCAGCTGATCCAATGTCACAGTCTTCTGGTGCCGATGCCCCCCAGTCATCTGGGTTTAAAGAATCACAGCCTAAGCGCAAAGCTTCATCCAACGTAGCCCTTCAATCAAAACGATCAAAAACTGGATCGGCACCATCCACAGTTCTAGCACCATCTCCTCAGCCAAGACCAGCCGATGAGCCAACACCAAGTTTGCCATCAGCTCCAATTACGGCACCAGCACCAGCATCACCTCTTCAACCAATACTGTCTGATGTGCCAGCACAAGGATCACCAACAGCACTTCAAGAAACACCTGCCGATATAGCCACAGAACTGCCATCAACCTGCCCTGCTATCATGATGACTGATCCATCGGCAAGCATTGCTGAGGACGTATTGCAAGCTGCCTCCTCCAGCTAGATGCAAGAGATCGCTTTGAAGCAAGTAAGTTAACTTAACCAAAATTCTGCACTATTTACTCTCCTGTAACTGACTAATTCCCTTGTAGGAACAAGACTCTCCAAATAGCCTATTCTCTTTTACCGTCAATATTCCTGACGATGAAGAAGAAAAAAGTTCTGTGCTTGCCTTAGGAGCCATATCAGCTGAAGTCAGAACTAAATTAGAAACATTATTATCCTTGTTGCATCAAGATACACCTCAGCTGGTCCAAGATTCAGACTCCACAACAGCAATTTTCAATGCGATTCGTGGCCAAGTCCCCGACAACGTTGAAGAAATCCTTTTTCATGCTGCCCACCTTGAGAGCCGACAACTCCAGTACCAAAAGGCTGCTCGACAAATTGCCGATAGAGCCGCTCAAGCAAACTCAAAGAAGAAATACTACAATTCAAGCAGGCTGCCGAAGAAAAGCACAGAAGCATGAGCAACTTAGAGGCTTCGGGCGCCGATCTTGAAAAGAAAATTACTAATCTATCGGCAAAGAGAACAGCTTTATTGGCCGAGCTGAAAGAAGTGAAAACAGCCCTGAACCAAGCCGTACAGGAGAAAGACAACTTGTCCAACACTCTAAAAATTCTTCAAGAAGACAGGGACAATCAAGCTTGTATGGCGCTGACGCTGAGGAAAAAACTTAAACCGATTGAGGACACTGCCGATGCGGACATCAGGGAAGTGGAAGAAGCTGACCAAATTCGCCTGCGCGCGATAACCGCTATTCAATCTTTCCTTAGTTCGTAAACTTCATTCATCGGCTTTGTCAAATTATCGGCAATCTGAACTTTGCCAATTAACTGTGAATGTAATATAATGCTGATACCTTTATTCCTGCATTCTATGCATTCATCCAAATACTGGGGTAATATTTCATTAAATATTTTCTATTTAATGCTCTAGGAAATATAACTCCTTTGAGGGTTTCTAAGATGTATGCGTTACCAGGAGCAGACTGATTTATCTGATAAGGACCTTCCCAATTAGGGGACCACTTGCCGAATTTGAACTCTTAATCCCAATCGGCAAAACCAATTTCCAGACTAAATCTCCATTTGCAAATTCTTTTATTTTCACCTTTCTATCATACCACCTAGCAACCCTCTTTTTATTTTCTTCGACGCTAATTAAAGCCTTTAGCTGATGACCTGCTAAATCTTCTAATTCATCTCTCATAAGCGTATCATACTCATTGGCTGTCAACTGATCCTGAGAAAATATACGCCTAGAACCAGTCTTAATTTCCCAAGGCAAAACTGCATCATGCCCATATACCAACTGATATGGTGAAACCTTGGTTGCACCATGACACGCCATCTGATATGACCATAAGGCTTCATTTAAAAGAGTATGCCATCTCCTAGGATTTTCCTCAATTTTTCATTTAATAAGCTTGATTATTCCTTTATTAGATGCCTCAGCCTGACCTTTAGCTTGAGCATAATAAGGAGAGGAATTTAGAATTTTAATCCCCATACCGATGGCAAAGTCATCAAATTCTCCCGATGTGAACATAGTTCCTTGATCGGTAGTGATAGTCTGAGGAATACCAAATCGGTAAATAATATACTCTTTCACAAAATCAATCATATTTGCCGATGACACTTTCTTTAAAGGAATTGCTTCAACCCACTTGGACCGTTTCACCAACACAACTCTTACATCAAAATAAGGCAGGAAAAGCTAAACACTGATACCGTTTCACGAGTAACATTAGCCATGGCAACGGTCTTCGACCGGCCAAACTTGGACCAGAACTTCTTCATGAAGCTACGCACAGTGGTCTTGACAAACCGATCCATTCTTCCAAGTTCAACAGAATCTTCTAGCTCAGGACAATCAAAATTTCCAATTTGAACAATGCCCTTGGACACAAAAAGCTTGCTCAGATAGGTAGCGGAGGTCTTCGCACTGAAATCGGAGACTCCGATCATAAACTCATTAAGTTTGTCGAGGTTCGCCTTGATCCAGGTAAAGATCCCGGAGGTAGAAGCCTCAGGATTAACCGGAGTTGCCATACCACCAAAAGCCCAGACAGCAGAGACATAGGATTCGACCACTTCCAGCCCGATCGACCTGGTGGCAAGCAGCTCCATATCAAGCTCTTCAACTTTAGTCTTAAGAGCCACCGCCAACCGCCGTTCAACATCCACTTGTTGGCGTAGGAGATTAGAAATCTCAGCAGCTTTCTTCGCCCGTTGATTGGCGGTGGACTCCACTTCTTTGGCAGCAGTTAGAGACTTCCTTAACTCATCAGAATGAACCTCAAAAGCTGATACCTACTTCTCCAAACCAGAGGCCTCTTGAGCCACTCGCTCCTTTTCATGGGTCTAAGACTCAATCTCCGCCTTCAAAACCTTGATAGCATCATCCTTTTTGACTAGTTCAGCACAACTACTGGTCTCAACAGCCATGGACAAGGCGGCCCTCTGGAGATAGCAATAAAGCAATGCCAAAATCAAAAACATGAGAAAGAGTATATAGCTAAAAACGAAGAAAATGAAACCAAACTCACAATAATATGATGATTAATATTGGCATTCATCAAGGTCTAAAATAGCAGCCCAGCCAGACGCCGGTACAAATCTCCGCCCATAACATTAGTTAGCTAGCCAATACCCTAAGCCCATCCAAGGAGGGCACTTATGCCCTCATCGGGACAGCTGCTGGATGGGAAAGACCCAGAGCCAACCACGTCCGCAGGAGGTTGCGGAGCTGTAGGCACCACCTCAGTAACGGCCCCTTCGGAAAAAAGTGCATCAGGCGCTGGAGGCGGTGGAGGGGCAGTCTGAGTGGCCTCAGCAGTAAGGCTATCTGTAAGCAGACACAAAAAAGCACAAGTCAAACAAGGAAACAAGAAAACATAAAATCTCAAAAAAATATCATATACATGCTAACCGATCAAGGAAACTTCCCCGTCGGAGGCATAACCACAAGAAACCTTCAAAGTCAGGAAATCCACATAGGTCATACTCCGAATAAGAATGTTACCTTGACTCAAAGTGTAGGCATCCTTGGGGACCTCAGTATCCTCCGCTCCAGGCTGGGCAGTCTCCGCCGGTTTCTCAGCACGATGAGCCGTAACACCGGCCTCCTCCATTTCATCCTCGTCAGAACTGGTGTCAAGATACACACTGGCAAATGGCTTCACAAAAAGCTTAGGAGGCACTGTTTCAACATGCTGAGGTGGGCGACCAGCAGACAACAAGACAGACTGGACAGAAGGCAAACCGGAGGCATCAATTGTCAAATCATGGGACACCTCCAGGGAAGGAACAGGCCACGGAGACCACCGGGATGGGCCTTCGGAACTAGGCAACACCAAAGCGTCAGCCTCCGGTAGAGTCTTAGTCACCACCTCTGGATTGGCAATGATCCCTTCATCATAAAGATCTTCAAAAACATCATCTTCGCAGGTTCAGCGGAGGCCTCTTTTTGTTTCTTCAAGCCTCCGCGCGTCAAAGCGCTAGCCTTTCTCTTCTTTCCTTCGGCGGCCTTCATAGCAGCGTCGGCAGCAGTTAGTTTTTTCTTTTCATTCTTCTTCTTTAACTTCTTAGGGAGCTCGTGCTCAATGTAGTGAATGCTGAGCTCCTCAAAGACCCTATTTAAGCGAGGCATGATACCAGCCTCAGACCTCCGGGCGAAATATTCCTTTTCAGAAACTTCACCAAGTATTTCGACAGCCTTTTGCTCTGTGGCATGGAAAAAGTCCTCATTGCTCTGACCCTCAGGGAGCTCAGCCCAAAGTGCGGACACGGGATCCCGCCAGCCACACCAAAAACAGGAAGATCCAGTTTCTGTATGACAAATTTCTTCCTGTCTTTGCCACAAAGCAGAGGCCAGAAATCGGAGGCAATCATCTCCTCCACAAGGTCCCTACCACCTGAGTAGCAGCAAGCTGTCCTAAAGGCCTCCGTACATGACCTCCGTTTATCAGATTCGACAGACCCAGGCCTGACACTAGTTAACGGATTCATCCGTATCATCACGGAGGCATAAGGAAAATGGGTGACCTGCCTCCCATCATCCTCAGGTCGAGTAACGCTGCAGGTCTTCACATAAAACCAAAAATCCAACTAGTCAGCGGGCTCATACTTCCTCCTCTGACACCAAGAAATCGTGACCTTCTCCTTACCCCTACCCAAGTTTCTCTTGGCCATAAAACTACAAGAAGCAAACTGAGCCAACTTACCACCAATATACCGTGATTACTTTTGCAGCTCATAGTACTCAGCAAAGGTATTCACCCTCAACTCTCCCCATAAGACTCAACAGCCTGTAGAAACTTGCTCATGTTCAGGAAAGCATGGGGGTCATATGGTGAAGCTGCACATCAAACCACTCAAGAACATACCAGAGGAAGTTGCAGCTCGGGATGCGGATGCCGCAGGTGAAGAAATCCCTAAACACAACAGCTTCATCCTTCTCAGGTTTTGAAATAGTCTCCCCACAAGGAGAACATCCGCGACCTGTAGGAAGAAATCCCTTTCCCTTGAGCTCTTCAATCATATCCTGTGTCATCTGGCTCCGACCAAAAGAATAGGTGACCTCCACATCAGTCACATCAACCTTAGGAGCCATCAGCTCGCTTGGAGAAGCTTCAACGTCCGACAGGGACTCTTCGAGATCCCTAGCCTCCATAGCAGCCAGCATGCACCGCTCAAAAAGATCAAGAAAATCTCCGACTCCGACACCCTGGAAATGGGAATACGGGCCAGAGAACAGACGATGACGCGTGCAGAGGGGCGCTTAGGTGCCACGGCAATAGGATGCCGAGGCAAAGGCAAAAGCGGAGGCAGCAAGCGAGAAAGGAAACCTACGCGATGGGAGCGAAGGCAGTAAGTAGCAGAACAAACTGTGCTTTGGCAAGTGAAGGGGAGTACGAGTTGTTTTCACCGCCCACTGCCTTATATAGGCACCGAAGTGACGCCTCAACTTCTCAGCCCAACGGTCACGGCGATCCACGGATCGAATGGCAGCAAACGAACCAACTCAAAACCAACGGCTAAGATTAAAAACCAAGCAACGGTAAAATGCAAAGCCTCCAGTCCAACAATCAACGGGCCAGGGGGAATCTGAGGTAAGCACAGCCTCTGTGGCCAGGGGCGTGTTGATGGCTAGACCCGCCTCCGCTGGACCTAACCCTCAAGGGGGGAATGTTGGGGGTGCGCCCCGGGATCGGAGAGGCTTGTTACCTCCAGCTTGTGTCTGACTGACTTTCAATTGTATCCACCTTGCTCATACCTACAGGTCCCAGAGAAGAACTATCGGAGGTCAGATCTCCGCTGGGGAGCCCCATGGAGACCATGGAGCTAGTGGATGGCGGAGGTCCGACGACTGATGATCGTTGCTCAGGTGGAGGCTAATCACCACCGGAGGTTGGACCTCCGCTAACAAGCCTCCATGGAGGCGATGAAGCCAGTCGATGGCGGAGCTCTGGTGGCGATGACTGTCTCTCCAGTGGAGACTGATCGATGGGAGCCTTGACACTCCCGGAGGCTCTGCGCGGAGGAAGCGGTGACCCGAGACTGCCTTCATCAGGACGACGTGCCAGGCCGAGATTGGGGGCATGAGGACAAGTAGTGAGCTTAGTGAGCCTCTCGCAGGCAGTGATGGGCCACGACCCGTGGCCGTGGCCAGGAAATGGTGGACCAACCTACCCCTAGGAGGCCCACGTGTAATAGGATCAGTGTCTAGGGTTTTGAAACTCCTATTGGGGGTACGCTTGTACTTTCAATCTCGAGCATGGGAGTCACTATAAAAGACCATGCCCCCTGTGTAATCAGGGGGAGAGATGGTTCTCTGGTAGCTGTGACGCCACATACCATCGGGCCCACTTTGTAATTCCCACCAATTTTGTATTAAGAGAGAGTTTGACTTGTTCGTGCTATTCACCTCACTCTAAACCTGCTGGGACACGGTTCCAATAGGAATCGTCTGAAAATGGCTTCGATTTTCGCTTGAGCCCAAGGCGGCAGTCCATTAGCGATCATGCAGTAAACTAGAATTGCCATCAAAACTGATTTAATCCAGACTAGCCATCCACTCTTGGCCATGAGCGGGCCATGGCATCCCGACAACCCCCGAGCCATGGTGTCGACCGTTCTGCGAACGTGATCCTTCGGCAGCCTGGTGGTGCTCAGCGGCAGTCCCAGGTATCAGATTGGGAATGTTGTCACCTGGCATCCAAGTACTTGATGAATACATATCACGGCTTCCTCAGCGCCATAAATGTTGGTGACTGAACACTTGGCCATGTTGGTTTTGAGCCCTGAGGTTTCTGCGAAGATGCTGAGAATGCCTTGGATTGCCTTTGCCTCCCAAGTAGAAGAAGTAACCTCTCTAGTTGAACGGTATGGTTCCACCCCACACATTTACATCACCTTCTTCTTCTTTAGGATCCCTCGAATGTAAAGATACTACACTGTCACGATAGCTATGTCAAGCAGGTCGGATTATGTAGCCAGTGCGGGCAGCGAACCATGAATGGGTTGTTAATGAGCTTTAGCGTGTCATAGCTAGACACGCTTCAGAGGTACAATATAAAAAAATGTAACACAAAAGGCACAAAATCAAAGGAGATGAGTATATATTATACACATTGATATGGACGGAAAGAACACTCTAAAGAGAGACAATGGGGTGAAAGTGAAATGTCGTAGTCTAACAAACCATTCATGTATGGGACATCAACATAGCCTCTAAAATGCTTACTTTATTTGTAGGATGACTTTGGCCATGTTTTATTAAATATATATATTTTTCATAATCCATTAGTGCACTAGATTTTTCTCACAGCTGCATATATCCTTTGTAGGACCACTTTAGTCATGCACAATATCTTTACTACAATCTTCTTAGTAGTAATGGTCTACTTACCGCGGTCAGCGGTCCTACACGTACTACCACCGTCCAGAAATGAATATCCAAAGTGTCCAAAGTTTGTTAAAAATATATTATAGATACAAATATTAAATGTTTATGATGCCAAGTAAGTATATACAAATATATAGATCACATAAATAATACTTATGTATTTGATAGCATAATTCGTATAGTTCTTGTATATACTTACTCAAACTTGGGATACTCTAGCTTGGGAACTATGCTAGAATTAATTATATTACTCTTTCCAAAACCGAGGGAGCGTGTAGTATTCAATCCTGACAAACCTTGTGGTGCATGCGCGCGACTTTCCATTAATTAGCTTGATCATTAGTTAATTGTTAGCATTAACACGGGAGCCCAATAGAGGGAACGGTTGGTGGTCAATTGATTTAGGAAACCTGATGCTTACTCACTTGATCTGTGGTGATGACACCATGGCACTGCCGGTAAGTGGTCAGTAGGATGGATCAAGGTGCAATAAGCTGGAAAAATATAATACTCTATAAATGAGCCGGGAAAAGGAGGACACTTTTATTTGCCTTTGAAAGTTTGTCCACAAACTAACGGCCCCAAAATTGCAACAAATCTAGATTTCCTAGCACATGAGTGGAAGAATCTGCTCCGAAGAAGGTATCAGAAAATGACATCACTGCGCATGTCATTTACCTTAATATCGTGTCATGGTTTTTGCTTGGGTGGTGTGGGGGGTCCTCCACAACGAAACCTTTTTGTACAAAATGCAGGCTATCATAGCTATTGTTACTTTATTACCGTTGGTACGCTATGCCGAAACGTCAGGGCCGGACCCACAGCATATCGTTAATATTAGTGCTAGTGAAAATTGTTATGAGTTTTTTAGCAAAAAAGCATACCGGCCTAGTACGTAGTGATCATGGCACAAACGAGGGATCGATAGAACTGCATCTCAACTTTTTTGAAATGCTACGACCACTGAGTTAAATTACATGGTATAGCTTCCATTTGGAATTTTTTTTAAAAGCCCGCATAAGCGCGTATTTCATTAAGAAGGATAAGAGTGCAAACACAAAGCATTGGTTACAGCCTAGTTACAAGAACACCTACATCTACTGGATACTGCATTTGTCGTTTACATGGTACCACCCTTTTGCTCTAAGCCTGCGAACAAGAACGCGACTCAAATCTGAGCTGCCCGCGCTAGCTTGTTCCCAGCCGCACTCCACCGCTGGGCCTCCTCCTTGATCAGCATGAATAGCGTTTGTAGCGAGCGCGCCGTTCCCTGGAACGTCCGAGCATTCCGCTCCTTCCACAGCATCCAGCCAATGAGAAGTACCGCTGAATCAAAGGCACAGCAAATTGGCTTTGGCAATTCCATTTGGAATTTGGAATGTTGGGGTCCAAAACATACTACGTGTTAAGTGTAGTGACTAGTGTGCAGCATGATCAATAATGTTTCGACAGAACTGCATCTCAACTTTATTGCGATATGTTTGACACAAGGGCTAATTATTGTTACCTGCTAAAAAATTAGCCAAGTCTTCGGCTAGTTGTTATTTCGTTAACCGAATACAATTGCCGTCAAGTCCCGGATCTTCATCTCCTTGATGCTTAACATCTTGCAGCTGCTTCATCACCACTAATTTCTAGTGCGGGCTAATAGTTCGGTGGCTATGTTTTAGCTATGGCTAATGGTTGTCCTTAGCTTAACTGAACAGGCTATGTACTATACGCTACCAGAGTAGGAACCATTCCTAACGTTGCCATCACACAATGCAGAATATGCTCTGCTAGCTATTATGCATTTGGATCCTAATTTCGTGGTTTCTTTTCTTAACGATTGGCAAATGGTCCCAAAGGATTTGATCTTTTCCATCGCTTTTACCATGGCGTGTGAAGTGGGAGTGACCTCAGTAACAGAACCAGATCTTGTCAAACAAAATCGATCTTCTTTCTACCACATATTTGGCCACTAGAATGTTGTAGGCCACATTGCATTGAGTACTACAACTGTAGTGTAGACCATGTCAACATCAAGGATCAAATAACAAATTGTAAAGTTGAATTTAAAATTATCTGAAATTATAACTTATCAACTATGAAGTTGTACTGACGCCAATCTCTACAAATTTTGGTATACAATTCGTTTTCATCTGACTTCATATGGAAAAGTTCTGAATTATTTTTTATACAACTGAGTCTAGTCTTTTAAACATGCTGCCTCTATTAATCGATTTCTAAAGGCACGCTTATTATGCCAAGACTCTATTAGTATCTATTTTTAGAGATGGACATCTTAAAAGGTCCGACGTCCTAGTGGAATGACAAAAATTATCTTCTTAAGATATTCGCCTTTATAAATGATATATGAGGCGGTAGCTTATCAAGGACTCACATAATCATTTACAGAAGTAGCTTCTGAAATTTCCATCTTTGTTAGTTACAGGGGTCTGACTCCTAAACTCATTTTTTGCTGTAGGATAGCTCTACTTTATTTGATATTATAGCTGTTTTCTCTTCTATAAAATTTAGTAAATATAAACAAGTATTTCCTTCGTCTTAAATTGTAGTTCACTTTGACTTTTTTGGTGCATATATTTTTCTATGTATCTAGACATATTATTTATTTAAGTACATAGCAAAATGCATGCACCAAAAAGTCAAAGTGAACTATAATTTGATACGGAGGGAGTATGACTTAAGACAAAACCTAAAATGATTTCGAATTTGAACTAGAACGAAGTAGTAGTTATATACCTTAATGCTACTTCGTAAGCACGCAGGACGCAGACACGCAGCACACACACCTCATCCACCTTCTGATCACCCGAGCCCACATGAGGCATGTCCCCAGCCACCCACCCATCTACAGAAGCGCCTAGACCGTTCTCCTCCACTCGACTCCTTCCTCCTCCTCACATCATGCCAACCGCACTGGCCTTTGGCCTCATCTCCGTCCATGACGATGAGCTCTGGCGGCCTGAGCCACGTCCAACCGCGTCTTCCTGTTGGCAACCGCACCCCCATCGCCTCCGGTGTGCTTGGCCATGGCAGATGCGATGGCGGCGCCACCGGATTTGGAGGTGGCGGTGGCGATAGCGGACCTGTCGAACCCAGTGGCGGTGGCACCGGACCTACCACCTGGTAGGCCTCCTCCTCTTCCTGCTCCTCCTCTCCTCTCTTCTCTCATTCTCCTCCTCCCCTGACTGCGGCGACCTAGGGTTTCGGTGAACTTCTCCCCCTTCTTCCTCAATGCCGGCGGGTATAGATTGTCGGCTGGCTGGGGGGAGGAAGGAAAGACATGCTGCGAAACGTACATGGAAACCAAAAAGGTCTGCCTTCCAAGTTCCAGGTGTAGAACTCTGATGCAAATGCCACCCAGTCGGCACCATCATCCATAATCCAGGTCCGATAAAAAGCACACCGAGTCAACGTTGGGCCATATCCACATCTAAGATGAGTGATATGAAATTCTGAATGATGATAAGCTAGCTGATGAGAATGCAGCGGGTCAGCTGCAGGTGACGGCGAGATGAGCGCGCTGATCGAGCTTGCAGCTCGCTCGACATGCCTGCCCGTATGCATGCTAGCTGTACATTTCCATTTCATGGTCACGTCATGTATGCAAATAATGCATATGCTTTTCCACACAGATATAGTATTCTGCTTTGTTTTCGAAATACATGCAAAAGGTGGTGTTTTACTGGAATAATCCATCGGCAAAGATACGATATCATAAATATATCTTGATCGCCAAAATTAAATTCTGCAGATTCATTCATGATCGAGAGGCCAACCATGTGTCGTCCGCATAGTTGTCGTTGCCGTGAAACAAGTGCAGTTAACATCACCTGACCATACATCTGACGACATGTTCGTTAAAGCCATTATGTAATGTAAATGTAATTATATATATAAAAAAAGATGACGAGAAAAAACTTCTTCTTTTCTTTATGATAACGTGGCTGATGCCGCTTTTGGAGGATGGCTACATATATGCCAAGCGCCTTGCACTGGAAACGATCAAGAATAGAGGCAACAACCTAACCTAAGCGACGGCGACACGCAAGCAACGCGTGTAAGCATCTAGGAGTTCAGTATCTGGCTGCTACCTGTCGTATATAGCCTGCAATGCGTGGTAGACATCAACCAATGTTTCAGGCCATTGGCCATGCTCATGCACACTCTGCAGGTCGGTCCATGTATCTAGCAAGCAAATGGGAGATCTCTTTTCTTCGAAGCATGACAAGTTTGAGATTCCTGATCGATGATAGATTAAGAGCACATATAAAACTCCTATTCTAAGAATCATAAACGTCACTTATATCGGCATGCAACTACTGCAGCGTCATGCTTTGAGCACTACTTGATGATCGGTTTTCGTCAAGCTAGGACAAGAACTGTTTTTGTCTTTGTTCATTTGTTGGGGTGGGACCAATAATCATCCATGTGGTCCAAATATACTATTCCCTATCTATCTATCTATCTATCTATCTATCTATCTATCTATCTATCTATATATCTGGTCTTTCACAATTATAGTGTCGGTGAAGAAAACACAATTTCAAGGGGTAGATCCAGGATAATAGGTCAGGCCGTTTCTATTGACTTCTCCAAATTGACAAACAGATTGCGTCATTGCAATACGCTCGTCGATATGACCAGGAAACATTATAAATTTCCAAATGCGGAGTTCAGATGAATAAATTATGATGTTTTGGAACATTTTTGTTCTAGACCCCAAAAAACCATCCGAGACGATTTCAGAAACAAAGCCAGTTTATTGGTCCGAGACCCAGTTGAACCTAATTTGATAATGTTATAATTCCTTTATCATCGCAGAGTAGAGAATTTTCTATGAGTATCAGAAAATCAGTCATCTCTGAACTTTTGATGTTTGATTGTTGTTTATATATATAACGAACTTGAAAACTTAATATTTATATAACATTATCTCCGCCCTTCTTGTTCCAATACTAATTAGCTAGACGGCCAAAATATGAAAATGCCTTCGGCCTAACCTTATTCAATGGTTTCCAATAATTCCATGCACTATCGGGCCATCCATCTGATGAAACGCAGGATATGACTAGCTTATTATAGCATAAAAGAATCAATGAGTGATATGTTATCGTTGTCAAGTGATTGATCGTCCTTGGCTCATGCAAGTTTTGACAAGTGAAGCACACATGCAGGCACCAAGCATCTTAATAGGTCATTATGTATATGCTGATAAAGATGATGCGTTTTTGCACGAAATATCAGTGATCATTGGTCTTTGGAGTACACTAATTTATCTTTATTGGTTTCTAGCACTTCATCATGCATGCTGAGTCCTTTCTGAACATGCAAATAACACAAGCGATGATTGTTTTGTATTTTCTTCATTCCAAATTATAAGCCGTTTTGACTTTTCTATATATATTGAGACATAGTATATATTTAAATGTATAGAAAAAGTCATGTTTCCAGAAAATTAAAAATCTTATAGTTTGGAATGAAGTATGATTGATGAACGATTCTGTACGAAATTCAATAATCATGAGGAGCATGCATTATCTATTATTATTAATTAAATTTATACCAAAAGATACCTTATAATTGATGGCTATTTAATTATAAATCTACAATGTGCCATTGTTGTTGTTACCACCGGTCAATCTGGTTTCATGCCATCCATGTGTAATGACCTCACACGCTATTTCCACCTGGCCGGCCCGACAAAAAGCTGACGGAATCCACATGCATCATATCCACATTTGATATGTGGATATGCGTGTGCTGATGAGCTAGACGAGATTGCAACGGGTCAGCCGCAGGTGACGGCGAGATGTGAGGTCTCTCGACAGGCCGCTAGCATGTTTGGTAGCTGTTTCACTTTCATATCATATATGCAAATGCATCTGCTTTTCCACCCAGATATATGATTTACTTTGAAATTTTTTTTTAGAAGGGAGGCAAGGAGTCTTGACGATTTTTATTAGACGAGTAAAGAAAAAAATACAAAGGTTATATACAAAAGCAACTCGACTCAACTTCCCACTTAAAAACTACCTCCTCTACTACCCACTTATCAATACCACCACTACCATGGAAACTAAAACCGAAACCAAAACTATCACTAAGGGAAGAAAGAAGAAGAACCCTTTACTTTGAAATTACGTATATGCAGCTACTCCATCTGGCATCGTTGAAGAGTCCCTCTGCTCTTGGGCTTTGGCCTCCGCGTAGGGCCATCGCTGCTGTCCATGATCCTTACTGCGTCATTGGTCCACGTCTTTGGAGTTCCTTGTTGTAACTGCGTGTACTTCGCAACCAGCAATCCTTGCAACACGGTTGCCTACTGTATCATTTTTCGGGTCATCTTGGCAAATGCTTTGATGTCATCGATCAGCTTTCAGCCTCCGTGGATGTTTTGCTTTCGAGATCGCGTTAGTTCTCGCGTTGGATTAGTGGCGGAGACAGGAATTTTGTATAAGGGGGGCCGTAGTAGAAAAAATACATTCGATATAACATGAATCCCAAACTATATATAGGGATTAACCATAAAGATGTATTTTTCTTATGACAGTAATGAGAATGAGGCCTTTTCTTATGACAATAATGAGATGAGGTCCCGGGTGGGTTGATTCAGACTGCACCAAGCGTCGTAGACAGTGAGACAAAGCAGAATTTCTTCCTTGAGCGCATGTGCTACGGCATGCACATCCAAATCCTACTTAATTTTTTTTACGGCAGCCAAATCCTATGCATCTTTCTTTGCCGCAGAGATTAGGGGATGCTTTACCATTAAGGTCGTTTGGGTCCTTCCCTATGGGAAATGTTTTGCCGTTGTCATTGAGCTTCTGTGGTGGATGCTTTGCCGCTAGTTTCTGTGGATGTTTTGCTATCGAGATCATGTTAGGTCTGATGACGGATGCTTTGTCATCGAGGTGATATGGGTCTCCCTCCAGCGCTTGCCAACTTTTGATTTTCCTTTTGTAGGCAACCGTTATGTTCTGGTTTTATACGCTCTAGTTTGCCTAAGTGTTGTATTGTGGGACCCTCTGCCATTTTTTGTTGTGTTGGTTTGGGTTGTCTATATATTGCATTGAGTGCCAAAATTCTGCAGATTCATCTAGAGACAATCATGTGCCCAAGTGTCGATGTTGTCGTGGAGGTTCAGTTAACACCACCTGAAGTGACGATATGTTCGTTAAAGCGGCCATTATAATATAAAAACAAAAAAAACTAGGTTGAGGAAGAAAAGAAAGGTGCTGCTTTTGGAGGATGGCTACATTTCAAAAAGCGTCCTGAATTGAAAACGAGAACAGATGCAGCAACCTAACCTGAGACTAACGGCGAGACGCAAGCAACGTGTAAACATCTAGCTGCTACCTGTTGTAGTCTGCAGTGCAATGCATATTATAAAGCAATGATTGAGGGCCATAGATGCAAATTGAGATCGGTCCATCCAAGCAAGTCAATGCAAGAGCAATTTGCTTCCAAGCATGACAGGTATGCGATTCTTGATCGATATATGATAGCTAGATTCAGAGCATATGACGATCCGTTTTCGTCTGCAGCGGAATGTTGCTTTGTGCACTTGATCGACCAGTTTTCGTCACTGGCTAGGACAACAACTGTTTGAGGATGCCGCGCCTTATGTTCATTTGGCGAGGACCACATATCTTGTCGTCCAAATATACTATTCCCAACCACGCATGCAATACTCAACATTTTTGCATTCATGCATCGTACCAAGAGTACCGTATTTTTGAGGGCAAACACTCCGTTAATTTCGTAAAATAATGTTGGGCCACTCATATATACTAGTATAATTTCTTTATAAATTCAGAAATAACCATGGCAAATGCAGCAAATATAAGGACGTACAGAAACATAATATACACCACTACACAAATCTTTAGCACAACGGGCGAAATCAGTTTTCCGCAGCGGCCAAACGTGTCCGCTGCAATGGTAAGGCCACAATAAATCTTTGCCTCCTGACGGCGGGTTGCTTTGTCCACTGTGGTTAATCGATTTACCGTAGTGGGCATATTAGAATTTCGGAAAAACAAAAAAAATCCTGTATGGGCTTGGATGTAGGCCTGGATCCTGCCGCCTCCTCCGAAACCCTAGCGCTGCAGGGATCTTTGCGTCGTCGCCGTCATCGTCCCTGGATCTGGTTGCCACCACCTCCTCGCGCCGGATCCGGGGGCGTGGCCGGCCAACCGCACGGCAAACCGTCGCTGCTAGGAGGAGCACGTCGAGGTCAATGCACGTGGCCCTGACGTTGATCTGCACCACACCCCTGGGGGACCTGCTACCGCACCACCGAGAGGAGCTAGATCCGTGGGCCCTGAGGCCAGATCCACTAGATCCGTGGGCTGAGACGCTAGATCCGCCGGAGGATGCTCCGCCGGTCGCCAGAGACCGCTACCGCATGGGAACCTGGCCAGTTGCGCCCACACATGGTCAAGCCATAACATCGTCCACAACTGCTGGAGTATGCCGTGAACTGCTTGAAACATCTTCTTTAGTTACATCAAGCTTTAGGCTAAAGCTTAAGATAGAGGCCTCAATAAGGTTTCTAGGCTACGGACCCATGCTTTTGTATATACATATGTATGTGATGCTACAAAAATGCACTCTCTATTACTAGTACGTACACATGCATGCATACTCACCCAACACACAAGTACTTTCCTTGTCCTTATGAGTATCTTTGAAGGACCGTAAGTAGATAGATTTGGGACTGATGATTTCAGTATAGGCTCATCCTTGTCAGAGCACAATTTACCTATGACTGAAAGAATATAGAACCGGTTCAGATTTAATAAGGTATGGTGATTTGAATTTATCGAAATGGCCATGTCATTCCAATTTGGTAAGAATTTCTAGGATTTATAATTTTTAGCACGTCTCATGAGAATTAGGCTCATTTTGGTAAGGCTTCCTGAGTGGCTACATCTGTTCCTTTTCACGCTTCTTGGGTCAATTGCTACTTCATGAAATGGCTCAGCAAGAGAAGCTGCAAAAGGGAAAGCCATATATACACTTAAGAGTGCAACAATTCTCTATCTTCTCTGGCTTTTCTTAGGTGAAGCTGTTTTTACAAAAAGTACAACCAAACAAGGTTTAACATGGAAATAGGTTGGGGCACTTCAACTAGTCATCCTAAGATTCTGCTAATGTTCGTTGCCATGGAATCGTTTGTCCGGAGGCCTGGTCCCATCGTCTCGATACCCTGATTAGGACTAGTCCTAAACTGATGGTTCGCAGCGGACTAGATCAGTGTGCACTGGCCCCTTTTAAAAGTGAAAGCATGTCGCGAAATAATACAAATCACGTACGGTATCAAATTGCGTACATATACATAAAGCCAGGTTGCAGCAGCCTATGGATGGATGATTATTTAGAACGATCTTCAGCTGGCCTATACTCTGTGTCGACATATATTCAGTTTCTTCTTCTGGGATCATGCATGTTCTTTTGTTGACATCCATCCAATGCAAGCATTATGCAAATTTTCCTTTGCAAATATGTAAGTACTTAAAACCATGATGATGGTACAGCTTGCAGTATATCCAACTAATATGTTGAACCGAAAGTCATTTCTCAACTAGTGACGTACTGTCCTTCTATACTAAATTCATATTCCACTCATCATAGTTTTGTTTGTACTGTGTGGGTCATCTTTTGTTCTGAGCTAAATATTTTATAACGTTGATGTGTACCTTCCAGCTTTTGTAAAGTTTCTGGCTAGTTTTGCAAATCTATGTGGAAAGATAAATTCCCTCCAAAAAAGAGGTAAAAGCACCGGGGATGGACAATAAATCGTATTGTCGTAGGATAGGGAGCTTTTTATAATTTTATCATCCTTTGAATGAGAACAAAAGGCTAAACTTCATGAGAGATCATATGTATATCCTCGCTCTGGAGTACCGAAGAGGCAACTTTCATGTTATAACGGTTGGTTTCTTTGTAACCAACACATTATTGCAACCAACAACACTTGTTTTTTGTAAGAACATTTTTGCTTAGATTACCCAATATACAGCCACAAGTACAGCAGTTTCCATGCCTTGCTGAGCGCGAGAGGGATAGGACGGTAGGGGTCAGGGGCGGATTGGGGTGGGGGCGCGGTGGTGGGGGCTATATATGGCCATGCGGCCCGTGGGCCATCGGCACGGCATGCGACACGCCCTTTTGGCCCGACACGAACACGGCACGGCCCGCTGTCCACCATGCCCGTGCCGACACGGCACGAGGCCCAGTGCTGTGCCTGGGCCGCCACTCCAGCCCATGACACGGCGCGGGCATGGCACGACCGAAAGGCCGGCACAAAGAGCGGCCCGGTGGCTCCAACGGCTATTTCAGCCAAACCCAACGGCTCCCCGCCCTGGCCGCTCGACTGTATAATGCTACCCCGCCGTGCCCTCCCCAACCCTAACCCTAGAATCATTACCCCATCCCGCCACGCCGCATCCTCCAGACTTGATCGCCTCGCCCTCGCACACGAAGCATCTAGATCTCGATCCGCCGCCGCCGGTCGCCTTGAGCTCGCCGGCCCTGCTGCGGTGACCTCACCGTCTGTCTTGTACTGCACACCTCGCTCCTTTCCCTCCCTCTGTCCTCCCTTCCTAGTCCCTCCTTCCCTTCCCCGATGTACCATGTGAGTCTGTTGTCCCTGTCTATCCTTCCGCCACCGCTCGCCGTCATTCTAACGGAGTCTGTGTCGTCCTCTGGTTGGATCCTGGCTCCCTGTCCTAGTCTCCAGCACTGGGCTCCGGTGGCGTAGGTGAGTTGAAACCCTAACCCTAGAATCTTGACTCTTGAGCTTACTCACTCTGTCACTCCTCTGTTCTTGTTATTGACTTCTTGTTCTTCATCTTCTTAGCAGGTCTTTGGTGCCTGACGCTACCTCCTCCTCCTCTGGAGGTGCGATGGCAAGGCCGCCAAAGCGCCCATGTCCACCGTCGAGGGGCAATGCTAGAGCTGCAGGTAGGGGCCGGGTCTAGCCTTCCCTCCCCTCGTCAGCCGCGATGACCGTGCCAGTGGCTGCGGATGTCTACAACCACCGTGTTGATGGCAAGCACCCTTTCCCGAGGAGGAGATGGAAATCGAGGATGACACTGACATCCGTGAAGGCGTAGCCACGATGTTCGGCATCGATCTCGGTGACGGCTCCAACCCGATCGATGTTGACGCTGGCAACGGTGGGGTGGACGGCTCCGAGGATAGCACTAACGGTACCTCATCTGGTTCTGGTAAATTCACTGCTGCTTGTTGGGAGGATTTTGTTCCAATCTTGGACAAGAATGAGGTTAGAACTCATGCCATCTATAAACGGTGTAGTAAGAAATTTGCTGCTCGAGCTTCGATTGGCACTGGATCCTTGAACAGGCACATATCATGTAGGAAAAAGCATGATAATGATCGTAGGGTCTAGTCTAGGTTTCCTATGGATGCTGATGGGTTGCATAACTAGATTTATGATGCTGCTCGTGCTCGTAATGAACTGTGCACCCTGATTGCTAGGCTGGACCTTCCATTTGGCATTGGTGACACACAGGCCTTTGAAGATTACAGTAAGCGTGCTGACAATCCTAGATTCCAAAAGGTTTCTAGGCAGACCACTGCTACAGACATGTGTAAATTGTTTGAGGAACAACGTGCTTTTCTTACGCATTATTTGCTGCCTACTTGTTCATCTGTTTCTTTAACATCTGATATCTAGTCTGGTAATGCTAAGGAGGATTATATTTCTGTTGTTGCTCATTATGTTGGTATTGATTAAGAGTTGCATAAAAAAGTTATTGGTTTTAGGCTGATTGAGGCATCATATACTGGTGAAAACATTGCTGAAAAAATTGCTTGTGTGGTTGAGGAGTTTGGTTTGATTGATAAGGTCTTTGCTGTTACTCTTGATAATGCTTCAGCTAATTCTAAGGCTTTTGATATCTTGCAACCTGTCTTCTTTGGTTACATGGGCCCTTATCCTGCACCTACTCATGATGATCCTCATAAAGTCAAGTACTTGCTTGTGCATCAGTGCTGTGCATCCCATATTATTAATTTGGTTGTTAAGTCTGCCTTAAAGAGGTTCAATCCTTATCTTGAAAATTTCAGGACTACAATAAAGTTTTAAATTCTTCTAATCAAATAATTGCATTGTTTAAAAATTACTATAATGCTCGGGGTCTTAGACCTAGAAAGTTTGGTTTGGATATGGATGTTAGGCGGAATTCCACCTATTTGATGCTTAAACATTTACTGCCATATAGAGATGTATTTTCTGTGTCGTTTGACTCTAATTATGGTGAGACATTGTTGACCCCCCAGCATTAGTATATGCTGCTGAACAGATAATGAAGTTTCTAGAACTGTTTTATGATGCAACTGTTGTTCTGTCTGGTGTTTACTATCCCACAACTCCACTTATGACGCACCATATCCTTCTATTTGCTGAGCATGTGCATAAAGCTGAAAATGATCGGGGCTTTAGAAGTATTGCAATTCCTATGAAACTTAAGTTTCTTAAGTATTGGGAGAAAACTCCACTGTTATATTCTTATACATTCATTCTGGATCCTAAAGCTAAGAGGAAAGGCTTCTTTAATGTGCTAGAATTACTTGCTAAACACACTGGATCCACTTATAGTGTTTACTATGATGATGTGAAAGATGAAATGGCCAGATTGTTTGGCAAGTATGAGCAGAAATTTGGTGCAGGTGCAGCTAGGTCTGAAAGGCCTCCTATGCCTAGTGCTCCTTTAGGTAAAAACAAGCAGGTATGAGGAAAGATCTATGGTGGTCCTGGTGCATCCTCTGGTTCCCTCTCTTCATCTTCTCCATCTTGTGTTAATGAGCTGACAGCGTACTTGGACATTGACCCTATCACTAATTGGGGGGAGTCCTTTGACATACTGCTATGGTGGACCACAAGCTAACCTATCCTATCTTATCGATTATGGCTCGCGATATCTTGGTTGTTCCTATATCTACTGTATCTTTCGAGTCTTGTTTTAGTTGTACAGCTAGGATACTCGAAGACCGGTGGCGATGCTTGTTGCCTGAACATGTGGAGATGCTCATCTGCATGAAGGACTGGGACCAAGGAGCAAGAAAGGAACCCCATGCACCTGAGGACTTCGACCTAGAGGAGTTATTCTCGAACATGTTCCTAGATGAAGGCGAAAGTAGCGGAAGCGGCATCGCCAGCAGCACCGGCAGCGGCGGTACTGCTGGTGCTGGTGCTGGTGCTGGATAGAAGAAGAAGAGAAGCTCTACAAAAGGAGAGGTAGTAATAATCAATGAAATTTGTTCCATTAATCCATTTAGCTTGTTTACATTTACATCTTCAAGTCCATCAATGAAAGTCTAAAATGTTCCATTTTGCAGGTTGATTGCACTTTTGGTCATGGCTGTCAAGCGAAGTCACCATGATGAAGCTTGAAGCATGAAGATGTAAGAACATTTGTTGCTTCTTGTTTCCACTGTTGGGCTTTTGTAATAGGATAGAACAGAAGAACATTTTCTGCTTCTTGTTGCCACTGATGTTGGCTATTGTAATAGGACTTGTGATTGCGAACTAAGACTTGAGGTGGTTGTACTCTTTTCCTTTCTAGGGTTTCTCACAAGGGTGGGTTTTACGTAGAAAGGTTTTTAATGAGGCAGCATTGCACAACATCTCCTTTTGATAATCATTTTCATATAATCTTGTGTGTTCTGCTTTTTGTTGTTTTTACTTCTTTATATTTCTGTGATGTGTGCTCTGGTATGTCATATACTCATATGTGGACATGTGGTAGACTGGCAGTGATATGAAAATGATAAACTTTTGAAGTTTGAACTGGTATGTCGTATGAAAAACTGAAAATGATGAACTTTTGATCTGTTATTCCTCATTATGTTGGTGCCTTTGAACACTTGGCAATTTTCTTGTGAAAATGATGTCGCTAACTGCTGACAGGTCATGGGCCAGCACGGCACGGCGAAAATGGCCGTGGCCCATGGGCAGCACGGCACGGCAAAACGGCCCATGTGCCGTGCCATGGGCCGAAGGCCTAGCCCATGGCACAGACAGGCAAGGCACGGTGGCACGGCGCAGCACGCCGCAGTGCCGTGCCGTGCTGGCACGGTGGTCATATTTAAAGCGCCGCGATGGGGGGCAATAGGAAACAATTTAAGGCATTGAATAGGGTCTGAACAGATTATATTTGAACAAGTTCCAAGCAAACACCCCAAAAAAGTGGGTCCAACGCACCCCAGCCTGCTCTGACCTCCAAACCAAATACGTCCTACTTCAGGCACTAGGGACTCCCCAGCTCAAAGGAGAGTCGATCTTATCTAGATGGATAACACTAGGAAATATAATTCATGTACTCTTTTCCCTTCTTCTGATATATAGATCTTTTAGCTAAAACTTTTGTAAGATTTTGGCTGCGTGCAGTTGCAGCAGAGGCTGGGGACTTTCTATATTTTTATAAAGGAATTATAGATCATTCAAGAAAAAGTGCAAATTACTTTGCAGCTTAGGACATTTCACTAGATAGTCTCTAAACTAATTTCTTGTTGAATTTCCTGTTGAATAAAAGGTGTACTACTTTCTATCTTTCGCTAATAAGATTTGTCCATTTTGTTTTTCAAAATACAAGTTGAATTTTAAATGCAAACTATGTAGTATGATAGCAAATAAAATAACTTATATTAAGAAAGCACTATGAATTTTCATTATTATTATTTTTTCATATAAGTTGGTATTTTTAGGTTCAGCTTCTCATTAGATGCCTAATATACAAAAGTAAGGATGAGAGATATTTTTGTAACAGAAGTTATAATCGCTCATCCTATAATTTAAACTTAAGAGTCAATTAGATGGAAAAGAAAAAAAAAGCAATCCTTATCAAGCAAGGGTTAGATTGGACCACTTGAAAGATTTGGCCAGCGAGTAAATTAAATGGAAAATTAGTTTAGAAGTTATGGCGACAAAGTTGGTTTAGAGAAGGATTATGTTGGACTCTTTCCTTGTTTAAATGCTATTGTCGATCAGTAGGAATGACAGAATAATAAAAGGCATTGCTTGATCACATACGCTGCCGTGTGGATATAAATCTTATATTTTCATCGATTATTGACGCATCCAAACAGCTAAAGTGAAAAGATGTGAAGTAACAACTAGAATAATCCATCCTGGCTCTTCAGATACAAGAAATTATCATTATCGTCTAGACAATTACACACCCAACTCCTAATCGCAGTGACCCAAATATATACAAAAGTCGAGTTCGACCAACTGAGCTATATATCCTCCCCCCTAATCGCAGTGACCCAAATATATATAAAAGCCGAGTTCGACCAACTGAGCTATATATTCCCCCCCCCCCCCCCCCCCCCCCCGGCGGCGCCCAGTGGAGTGTGCATGAAAGACTCAGATGCTTCTTCTATTCTTTTCCCTGGCGCAGGTGGGCCACCATCCTGAACTTGAAATACAGACCTCACCCTAAAGTAAATCATCGCCCCTACGACGATCCAACCAATTGGGATAGAATCAATAGACTTTTTTCAAGAGCGATTCATCCTTCCAACACAGCATCTTGGCTATGAAACTTCTGAAAAGTCTGCTTCAAAGGTGCCTAAATTTCATAGGCCGAGTTGGCATGGAAAGGCACATGTATACTTATTTTGGGGTTCACTTCGCATAGTACGTAGGCAATGCCCAGCCAGCTCAAAATATCCAAAGCGTGTGCACACATATGCCAGTTGGAATCCTTTTATGCGTGGAACTATCTCAGTCCCCTAGTAAAAGACAATAGAAGGTACACCATGGATCTGCTATATATTTGCTGATCCATGGTGGTAGAAGAAGAATTTGGACCTTAAAGGACGTCTTCGCCTCTAGCTACAATCCAACCAAATAGGAAAGAATCAATATACTCCATTTCGGAAGTGATTCATCCTTCCCGAACGCAGCATCTTTCATATGAAACTTCAGAAAAATTCCACTACCTACAAAGGTGTCTAAATTCCATAGGCCGAGCTGGCATGGAAAGGCACATGTATACTTATTCTGGCGTTCACTCGGCGTTGTACACTTTGCCAATGCCCAGCCAGCTCAAATATCCGCCGTGCGCACATATATGCCGGCGCTTTTGGAATCCTTTTGTGCGTGGAACTATCTCAGTCCACTAGTAGAAGAAGAGTAGAAGACGAAGAAGGTACACCATGCATCCGCTATGTATTTGCAGATCGGAGTAGTATCAAAAGTTGTAGTGTATCAGATATGTTCAGATATGGAGTATATATACATACACCATCTGTTGTCGAACATCCGACAACAAAGCGTCCACTAGTAGTAAACATAGGACAATACGTAGTACGACGTCAGCATCCAATAACGAAACCCAGCATGGGGCTGGGGCCGCTTCCCACAAAGCCGGGGCCGGCGTCTCCCAAAGGCTGCCGCGTGCCCCTGTCGACCACCACGCTTTTCTACGTGTCTTCCAGGCCGCCATTCGCCGCCGGCGAGCATGAGTCCGGCAGTGGTGGTCATTGTGCTCACCACACGCGCGCACCAGCAAAAGCCTGCAGAGACGCTAACGGCGTTCATTGGTGCAGAGATGAGTTTGTTTAATTAACAGTTTAGCACACACAAAAACTTCTCTAGATTTGCGCTGTTGAAACGTCAGTGTTTAAGTGTCATCGTCAGAATAGCATTGCATGCATATCGAGGACACAGACAAGAAAGCTTCGGATATGTGAGCCTAGTGTAGGCCAACACAAAAGCTGTCTAGCTATATGTCAGCGGCAAACTAAAGCAAGCAGACCTGAAATAATGTGGTAGATAGAACAACGAAAAAATGTGACCTGAAACTAAAGCAAGCACGCATATAAAAAAAAGTTCCATATAAATGGAAGGAGTAATATGGTGCAAGGATGTCACGCTATGGTCCACTGCTTTTTACCTTGCACACTATACTAGTACTGTCATCGTGGATGCAACACAATCCAAGCAATGGCGGATATAAAGGTTCATTAAGTGAGCATGACGTATGCATGCAAGCAACAAGTAATGGATTAACTAATTCGACAGTTACGCGCGCCGGTGACAGAGAAAGCCGCGCCGGTATGTTTGGTGCAGCGTCGTCCATCGTCGTCATGCCGCCGTGCATCGTCGGCATTGCACGACATCAATCGGGGACGACGCCTTAACTCGTGATATTTCCCGGCGCCGCCGTCCTCGACAGCAGATAGACATGAACTGCAAAAGATGCATCTCCTACGCGCAAATCGCTCGTGATGAGCCATTTCCCGACGCCAATAATGGAAAGCAGTGTTCATCAGCTACACACCGTAGAAGATAATTTCCTTCTTGTGTCAATCTTGTCTCTCGGCCAGTCTTTCACGTGACGTAAAGCCAATGGACGATAGATCATAAAACAGACGCGAATAAAGATTTTGTCGACGACGAATCCGTCGCCAGTAAAAGTTAGACGGAAGCTGCGTGTACGGAGTATTCCTTCGAGAAAACACTGATCGGGCAGGAGAGTGACTAGTGGACACTGAAATCTGAGATCTTCCTGGCCGGCCGTGCAGATTTCGGGGTAACAACACCGTATAGTATACCTTGCTGCAACCGTGTGTTTTTGTGCTGCTTTCCTCTGTCGGCATCACAACCATGTCAAATTGCAAAGTGGATTTTGCTTGCAGCATAGTCCACTGGATTAATTCATGGTTCCAAACCAAACCAAAAGGCTGGGCTGGCCGGGGAGATAAAAACACGATTGACTCTTCATGTTAGTTACGTACTACTGTTTTTTATCCGTCTCTTGCTACATGTAAAAGTCACTTTGCACAAAGGCTGGTGTAAGAAATGGTTCGTCCCCATGATAATTGGGACGTGCGATTCTTACCTTTTTTATATCTGAGATCAATATTGTCACACCCCCATTGGATATACACATGTTCTCACATGCACATCACAATTATTGGATGTTTATCTCTCTACCAAAATATATTGTGGAGTCTCCTAGTGCTTTTATTTGGTAATAGAATACTATCAATAGTGATAGCATGTGGGAATTTTTCACTAGGAGGCACGTAGTAGGGAAATTTGATAGTAAATAAACGATGCTTGAACATTAGGATCGAGAACTCCACATCACTAAGAGAAAGTTGCAGATTTTGGACGGTTTTGTGTATGGGGATTACAGCTGTATGCACCGTGGGAAAGATAATAATTTCTTGTAAAAAGGTGGTGGTAGTACTAGACGGGATATGCAACTTTATAATTGACTATATTCTCAATTGGCTACACACTATATATTGCAACCTGTTGCTTGCATATTTTTTTAGCATATTAAGGTCGTTCTCGGTGCAAGGTGTCAGCCATGAAGAATGTTTAATGAGATGAAACCTGCATGACAAAGTAGACTCCAATGCCAAGGTATGACAAAATACAAAACATGTCAAAGCTGTTCAAAAGGATGTGTGTAGAGCATTTAACATGCACTCTCTGTCCTCTAATTTATGATTTCTCCAAAGTTGCATCTCAGTGTCTAACCTGACATTGTTCATAATATTTTTAATACAAAGTACTCCCTCCATTTCAAATTACAAGTCGCTTTGACTTTTTTGACGCATGTATTTTGCTATGTATCTAAACATATTATTATATCTAGATACATAGCAAAACGTATGCACTAAAAAGTCAAAGCAACTTACAATTTGGAACCGAGGAAGTACTAATTAATGCCCCACTTACTGCAGTACTGACTACACTGGGCGTGAAATGAGATGATACCTAGTTTCACAAATAATCGCGGCAACCTTTGCAGGGCTCGACCTATGTCTCAGACTCTCAGTTAGTTCTTTACACAATATTAGTGTTAACATGAACGGCCAAGAGAGAAGAGTTACTTACTCAACATACAGTTGGGACACCATGTCATGCTTCTGGTAATAAGATGGAAAAGACAAATATTTAAGGGGTTTGTTGAGTCATTTTTGGACAGAGTCAACTCAATTAAAACACACTTTTGAAAGTGGGGTTTCTCAGTAAGCCTGCCTCTAGAAATTGATTTATAGAGATAATTGTCAAACTGCCTCTAAAAATGGTAGTTTTCGAGTCAGCTAGAAATTAATGGAAGCATTTCAAGACGTGACAGACAATTTGCTCTACGACTAAAATAACATGAAGGACAGTAAACTTTACAACTTTTGCAAATCAAGTTGGATGAAGAAAAACTATATTTCAATGTTGAAGTACTTAAAGAGATATATAACTTTAGAGTTTATGATTTTTTTAGTTTTTTAATTAATTTAATTAGCGCACGAAACATTTTATGATTTGAAATTCATCTTGTTGAATTTTCCGCATGACCTTGGATGGAGAAGCAACTGTACCTAAACCAAATTAAGTCAGTAGTAGAACAGATATGCAAAATAACTTTGTAAAGGATTTAATCTTCTCAGGTCTGATTCAGTTTGATAGGGATATGAGGGGATTCAATGGGTTGTGGGAGATTTTGTTTTGTAAGGGATTTTGTTGCCCTCAATCCCCTTATAGGGGACAAAGCCTCAATCACTTCCAAAATCCACAAGTCATAAAGTCGAAATATACACTGCAGCTTCGAGATTCTTTTTCCTCATTAGAATAAATTTGGGTTTCAGTACAGATCGACTCTGCTCCGAAGAGGGGATTAGGAAATGACATCACTGCGCATGTCACTAGCTTGGTGTGATATATACTACTAGCTAGTACTGTATCATGGTTTTTGCTAGGGTGTCCCAGGTCATCCTCAAACCAGAATACAATTCTTTTCACAAATTCTCCCACAAAAGTAACTTTTTATCGCTTTACTTGGCATGTGATGCCGAAACGTCAGGACCGGACCCAGCGCATAACGTTTTGCTAGGAATACAAAATCAATACGTTTTTAGTAAAAGGCTTGCTTAGTGATCATGCATCGCACAATCCGAGATAAGGTAGTTGCATGGTCGACACATTTTCAAATGCTATGACCACTGAGGTGTCGACTAGGATTACATGGTATGATGCCTGATTAGGAAGGCAGCAATCAAATATAATAAATCTGAAATATCCGCACAATGTTGACAAACCTAACATGGTAATAAAATAAGTTTGGCATGAACCAAATCAAGGTTCCTGTAAATCATGTATGTGTAAAGTCCTCGAGCACAGAGCTGGCACTAAAAATCAATTTACACCGAGAAGGAAAAAGGGATACATTATCTTGGAGGCGATATGGAGGTGGCTCGAACACCACCATCCATGCAAATGTGTTTCTAGGGCAAGTTCTCAACCGTCTCTCAATGTGGAGTTTATCGATAAAGCCCCCGACAGACTCTATGAATCGCTCGGGGGCTATATCCATCAAGTACACTCATGTGTACCCTCTGGTGTAGCCAGGACGAGCCAATGCATGAAGGTTTAGGAGCCTGGCCATAGACCTTGGATGATTGGATCCCAAACGATGGGGAAGCCCGAACCTGACCTCCGTCCGGGCCTTTGCCAAGGCAGCAACTGACATCTCGATCGAGCCATGACAAGAAGCCGACATAAGCCGACATAGGAATCTGTTAGGCACCATATGCCCGTTCCACAGCCGTGAGGCATTGTCAACCACTCCCTCGGCATTGTCACTCAGTGGACATGATACATCGAAAATGGGTCTCCCCAAGCCCGAAGAGCAGAGGGCTCGGGACCCACTCATCAGCCCATCTAGTATATAGCTTTACTGTCCATCTTGAGGTGTTGATCATCAAGTTCATTACTTTTTATCTCGATCTAAGTCCACTTTGCTTCATGTTGAACTAATGCTTATATACAAGGCAAACTGTGATAGTGTAAGTGACCATTTCGTTTTTATCAGACGCCAAACTCCAAACTTAATGGACCATAGGGTCTATTTTGCTTGCAAGCTTCACAAACTTTGCTCAAGGAAAAAAGGTGGATTTGTGAGAGCAACTAAAGAGATACCCTAGAAACTCTAGTTTTATTGAGTGCTGCTCTCTAGTGCAGTTTGTGAGCAACGTTATGCTCTGGAAATGTTAAGTAAATTTTGAAAACATTTTAGGGATCTAATAAAGTCACCTCTCAAACCCAACTCCTTTATGGTTCAATGGGAAAAATATCCTGCCTCTTCTTTTTGTAATTTTGGACCTCCAAGTTAACTTAACAATGGCATGAACAACTGCAATCCGGCATGACCAGTTATGGTCATGTTTAATAAATTTCAGATGTTGTTCTCTTAACAAAACCATCCTTGATAATCTCATTCTTTTAGAGACTGTTTAGTAAAAATGAATCCGTGCATGAAAATTCTATTTTTATGCGCACTTCCCTTCTTATGAAAACCACTGCGCCGCTATAAAAAGAATACACATATATACATGTGCAGTTTTCTTAACAAAACCACCACTGGAAATTGGTTTGCAAGAGCGGTTTGTTAGCTACAGTGTTCCTCCCATAGTTACATCTTGTTTCCTGTATTGTCCACCTCTATCACAAACCAGAGCGGTCTGAAAAAACATTTATACAGTGGCAGTCTCCCAAACAAGCTCAAAAAATGTCTATATCTGTAAATATAATGGTTTCCACAGATTTCAAGAGGAAAGGATCGGTCAATAGATCTACAACAATATAGTTTCATGACGAAGACGAGTAACCATCGTCGCAGAAACAAAGAAGAACCAACACCACTGGATACACATGTTCAGTATTACATAATGCCCAAATGGCGTGACCAAAGACCGATGCACTCACTGATGGTATAGAACCCAGTCTCCGCCCAATCCTGCGCCTCGCGCTGAGCTGCCTGCACAATCCGCGATGCTCCGCAACTCGTCGAGAAAGTCCTGCTCGAGGGCATCGTCCACCGGACCATACAACCACAAGCGACCATGCGGGCGACTCATGCACCACCCAGTGCACACAATTGAGAAGGAACGATGGATGCGACTCGAAATCTCCCAGACATCAGGTCGCCACACAACCACAATCCCCTCGGAAGCACCCACAGCCAGCAAACACACATAGTCGAAAGTCATGCTCATTATGTCAATGGCCATCGCGGCCTAGAATACATCAGTTTTCGTCTCCACGAGACACTGGCATGCTCCTTTGCCACAAACTCTCTTACCGCATCGTGACGCGTCCGCGAGATAAGCCCGCGGACGTTCCAAATCAGAATGTTCTGATCTACATTACAACTTGACGCAAGCGACTAGAGACAACGGTGCTCAAATCGCACCAATAAGATAGGATCCTTTGCTTGATGTCTCTGTGAATAATTGTTTTGACAGCAGTGCTGTCTCCTGTCCATGTAGGGCACAAGAACGTAGTGCCGCAACAACATGCATGTAGGGCGGAGATTTGACGCGGGTGGGCCCATGGGCCATGGACATATAGCTTGCTTGCAAAATCAAGCACAACAGGAGCTAGGCTTCCACGTGCAGCGGCTCCCAGCGGTACACGGAGAAAGCTAGCCTTCCAGGTGTTGCGACGCCAGAGCGCCCGGCCCGCTGCAAAAGCTGCCCGACAAAATAAAGCGTACCAAATCAACGTGCAGGCAGTAGCATATCCTGATGTGGTCGCCTGTTGAGATTGTGTTGTCATGGAACAGCAGCAGGTTCTGACCTACCTTAGCCTTAGCAACCTGAGGTCGACATGTATATATATGTTACATGTACGTATATGCATTAAAGCTGTGTTCGTGTAAGCGTTTTGTTTGGTCGCAAGATTTTGAAGCCAAGCAGCTTAAGAACCTAATAACCAGAAATATATTTTTCTATTTGATATTATGCTAAACATAGTTCGTTCTTCTTCTGAACCTATGTACTCGTACACATATACATATATCTCATGATCTCGATATACTTGTGTTTGGGTATGTTGCCGTGCAAGTGCAGTTAATACTAGCAATAATATAGGATAGTCAGTATGTTCGTTAAAGTCAGCTACATATACAAAAGATGCCTTTCGTTCGTGATGACACGTTATAAAGTAGCAGAAGAAAGCAGTATATGGGGGGAAAAGGCGCTTTTGGAGGATGGCTACGTGCCAAAGCGTCTGGAAACGAAGACACACAGGCAGACGCAACAATCTACGGAGCCTATCCAACGTGTGTGAGAACCGAGCATGAGCATCTATATAGACGTCTACTAGCTGCGTGCTATGCACATACAGCATAGTTATCACTTATCAGCTGGAACCAATGATTTAGCAGGCCATATAATGACGACCTACATGGAACCCAGCACCATAGTATCAGACTCGAAGCATATGAAAAAATTGACGAGTTCTCGATTCCTGGTGATCGAGCTAAAAACATGTAGTAGCCTGATTCTGCCTGCTCCTGCTTCTGACACATGTGTACCTTCTGCTCCATCCATATCACTTCAGTTTTTGCGTCACTCGGACAACAACTGCAGCAATATGCAGCATGTTCCTCCAATTTTGTTCGGTTGGTCTTGTGTGTTCGCCATCCTTCAAATATATAAAAAATTTTCTGCCACTCGTGGAATCGAAATTTCAGCATCATCTCTGAATATATGGGCAACTGTGTAGATGATGGCACGCGTGATGCGCGGGAATAGTAATCTCTAGCCAACATATGCTGTATGGCTCCATCAGAGTGCGTAGAAAACAAAGTTTTTTTTTGTTGTACTGGGTTCAGGATGAATGACTCATGATGAGTAAGTATATTATGATTGGCTAGCACACTACAACACACAGGAACCTTGTTGAGCAAATAATTACACCCTATATATTGGCCTAGGGAACCTCCATTGGCCAACTTTAACCTAGTATATTACATACCTTGTAGAGAAGAGAGACTAAAAATCTTTGAGCTGCAGAGACAATGGCAAGTGTACCATTGCATTATAGACATATATATAAAAAAATATCTATGTCTCTCTTTAACAGAAGAGAGAATATATGTCATTATAAAGAACCTCTTGCTGCAACGCAATGAAATGGCATCTGATGGCATCTAAGACTCAATATCTTACTATTGTTGATGGAGATGCCCTTAGTTTGAGTTTATGACCATATATACTATTATTTTCGTAAGTGTTAGTTTTTTATTTTTTGAGGAAGAACAATCTGGATTTGGAGAAGGAAAACTTCTCTAAAAAGGGGGTACTTAGTTTTGCCTTCAAAGGGAATACATAATAAATATAAAATATCTTATTAAAGCTTTTCCTTATTATGAAAAGTGAGATTCGTTCTCTTCTTTGTAATATTTTTATTCAAAAGGCGTCATATAAATTTCGAAATACAATGTGGAAAGATCCTTCATCTCATAAGTCAAGAATTTTCGTCCTTCAACTGAAAGGAAATTCATATCACCGGCCACTTTTCTACTTTAATTATTGATCGGACCATTATCTTGGAGATAGAGGAGTATAGAACTCTCTAGTAGCAGTGGTCGCCCTTCTTCCCCTTCAAAAGTGGTAGTACTGAGGACCTAGCTAGCCAACTATTTTGGACGGCCAAATGTGCAAATGCCTTTGTCCTAACCTTATTTTTCTAATATAATTCCATGCATGCATGATCAAGCCGTTTAAAAACTAGACGCTATATATATATATATATATATATTTGTGTGCCGTGAGTTATCGTTGTCAAGTGATTGACTCGTGCAAAGCTTTGACAAGTAGCACTAAGCACATCATCATCGAGTATGTTCAGTATTGGCGGCGAAGATGACAACGCGCATAGCATGGGATGTGACCAATCATTGATCTCACTCGCTCGCCTACAATAATTTAACAGTGGACCAAAGTATCTTAAGTTTTGACAATGAGACCAAGCACGTCGAGACCAAAGTATCTGAAGTTTTGACAATGCTACCAAGCAGGTCGAGTATCTTAGGTATTAGTAATATAAAGGCACCTTTCAAACTGCTAAACTTCTTAAGAATCATATACAATTTTGTAATTTTACAACATTTATGCACTGCCACCTTTTCTCCAAAGGGGGTAATTAATAACGGAAGCTAATGCTCATTTCTAATAAATATTGCAAACTGATAAGCAATCTTCGAATTTTTAATTACCTTATCTCAAGTTAAAGAATCTACAATATATACACCATGTTTTGCTGGATTGGCAGGACATGAATGCAGCCAAATAAACAAGACTAAGAGCTACACTACCTCCGTCCTAGGAGGGATACAAATTCTTGGTTTGGTTAGCCAAAGTAATGTAAGCTTGATTAAGATTTAAAAGTCAAAATAGGTGTACTATGAAAATATACTAAATGAAAAATATAATAATATTTATTTGGTACCATAAGAATTAGTCTATATATTTATATAAACTTAGTCAAATTTATTATAGTTCCATTGAGCACTATTCTAGAATCACATCCTTTTTATACATCGCTTCCTTTTTATACCGATGGAGTTTTTTTTAGATAAAGGATAAAATATATCTAGCTTCATCTATCAACCAATAAAATTAGGCCAATTATTATAAAGTTTTTCTATAATTCACCAACGCAGACCACAAATAACAAAATTGTAGCCCACCAAGCGGCTAACCGAAACGAAATAAAGTTTAACCTAAACATAACCAATGTATTTTGTTGACAACCATCCATTGGAACTAAATAACTGCAACACGGATATTTCTAGGTAACGACCAATCCCGACCAGCAGATCCCTCTGGTCGTCATGCCGCTACAGACTTGCCCACTGCTGAAGCCAATGTTCCCCTGAATAGAACCTGCAAGAAATATTTTGGTTTGCATTTGTTAAAAACCACTTTGTTTCTTGTTAGCTAAATAGCCCAATAAAGCGCCGAAGCCGCGGTTAATAAAAATAAAGTGTACTTTTTGGTCCTAGCTTTTGACCATCTTAAAAACAAGTCATTTATATCAGTTGAGGAGGAATACCAAAAAGCATATGTACAGCACGCCACAGGAATTTGGCATAAACATAGTCTAAAAAGATGTTGAATGGTATCCAGACAATGACAGAAACAACAATGGCTGCCACCGTTTCAATTTTGCCTAACTAAGTTATCCTTAGTTAAAGTTACACCTTTTTTCAGGTATCACAAAAAAATTTAATTTTCGTAGGTACTTTGATCCACCATAAATCTTGTGATACCCTAACCCCATTGTTAATTAACGCAGCATATATAGACTTAATTATAAAGTTTCCAGACACGTTAAGACCCAAAACAAAAACATCCCTCTGATCCAGTAAATTTAAGAGTCCTATATGGAGGCAACAATTATATGCCAATTCCTTAACTTGGCACCTACTAAATTTCGGTGAAAGGAAATATTTAGCGGTTTTGAACTAAGTAATTGTGCTACAGAGTCTTGCTTTCATCTTACAATATTAAACAATGAGGGGAATATGTTTTTGAGAGTTTTATTTCCCATCCAAGTATCGAACCAGAACTTGGTTTGAGACCATTCTCTCACTTTGAACAAACCCAAGTCCATAAAAGTATCTTTAATATTCATTAAACTTTTCCAGAAGTGAGAATCGGTTGGTTTTTTTACAACTTTCTAATATTTTATCTTTAATATATTTGTTTTTTAGTAGTTCCTGCCACATCCCATCTTCATTCAATAATTTAAATAGCCATTTACTTAATAAACATTTATTGTGTATATCCAGATTTTGAATACCTAAACCTCCCTGATCTTTAGGTTGACATAAAACTTTCTATTTAGCCAATCTGTATTTTCGTTTATACCGGTCATTCTGCCAATAAAAACATGATCTGAAACAATCTATTTTCTCAAGAACTCCTCTTGGTAATTTAAAGAAAGACATCATAAACATCGGTAAACTAGAAAGCACCGAGTTTATTAACACTAAACAACCCCCCATAGATAGCATTTTTGCTTTTCCACCACTCAATCTCTTTTGAATTCTCTCCTCGATTACTTTCCAGTTTTTTTTATTTAACTTTCTAGCGTTCATAGGTAGGCCAAGGTAACAAAAGGGATATTTGCCAATCACATACCCAAACAGCTGCGAATAAAACTTTCTAGCGTTCATGATATATACCGATTGAGTTAATAGTAGCTATCATTCAATAATAATGTTACACGTGCTACACACAAGTCATTACGCATTAGCCACCATCTTTGTGGTCACCACGCTCTCTAGTTGATGTCTATCTTTGTAACTGACTCATTAGCATCTAATCTAGATGACAAGAAAATATCCTCTCTTTTTTTTTTCCTGTGTGACAAACAAAGCAAGATATTTTCACCACTATCTTGGACCACGGCTCACGTAGTGTACACCAATGAAAGCTTGGTAGCAATGCAAGTCACTGCATATTCTATACGAAGCGCGCGCGCACACAGACAAACATACCACATTTATATAGCTAGCTAGCTGCCACTGATGGTCCGTCCATGCATGACGAAGATTCGGTGAAAGATACGAGACATTGAGCTGTCGCCGCAGCTTTAGCTTTGCCTTCTTTAGCTTTTGTCAAAGAGACTAAAACGATGGCCATGCATATGCAAAAGAAGCGAGTGGGACGTGTGCTGTTGCGCCCCTGCATGATATATGCGGCTTAAAACAATGCAAAGTCAAATCATTAATTCACACGCACATCGATCGGCATATGTGTGGATGCCCACACCACCATGCTGTCGCTGGCCGTGTTTTGGGAACTTGCCGTTTGCTAGCTCTAGCTACATCCATGTAGAACGTTAACGACGTCGTACATAGTGGAGTGCGCTGCAATTTTGCAAAAGCCAGATGTTGCACCGTTTCAAAACTTTGGAACTTGCGCTGGGATAGTGTAAACCCTAAGACAAAGCCCATATATTCGCGCGTGAGATCAACCACACGTACTTATATAGATTTTTTCGTGCTGTAGATCGGATGTACAACCGTATCCAGTGCACCAGACAAACTTTAGCAACTATCTTTGGAATAAAGGAATGCATGCAGAAAACAGCTTGATCGATCAGCTCTCTTGCATTGCATGAAGAGAGAGGAAAGTTCCCGCAACCGGCGCCGATGACACACGTGTATAAGTTCCACACACCTGGACTAGCAATATATATCTTCAGAAGCACGGTACCCGTTATGCTTTTCATTTATAGAACAATCATGTTGAGCTACGATAGGTATAAGCTTTTCTCATTTTGGAATACTGAAATACAAACTGTTATTCTCCCTTAGTAGCAAAGAGTGATCTTTTCTGTTTATAGAAACTAATTTATGTAAGCATTAACTCATGGCCCTGCGCACAAGTTAGAGCATCTCCAACAGTTTATCATCCAGCTTCTCAACTCTTTGATTTTTTGACAAAATAAGTAAAAACTCTCTCTAACAGTTTGATATTTTTGTTTCCTATTTTTGCAAACTTGGTAAAAACGAGTCGTCCACGCGCATATATACGCGCTCACGCGCGCGCACATCCTGTTGCGCATCCGGTGCATGTGCTTCCTGAGTGCCTCTCCTGAGCCTTTTTGCTTGTCGAGTTGTCTGCTAGCTAGTGCATCTCGGTTTGGCTACTGCAAGAGTACTCGTACGTACTAGAATCAATTCTTCTCTGCTAGGTGGTGCAGTCTTGTTCGTGAGCTACTGCTCTTCTTGTCTACTGCTGCTGCTGATCCATGTCCTCTCGCTGCTGCTCTTCGTCGACAAGCAAGCATACACCTCTCGCTGTTGCTCTTCGTCGACAAGCAAGCATACTAGCAGTATACTACATGACACCAAATGAACATGTTTACGTGAATGAATTTATTTAACAATAATAAAAAGGATTGTCGAGAGAAGGGCTGAAAATAAATTCTCGAGAGAGAAAAAAAACACTTGTAGGCTTTGATTTTGATTTTGGGAAGTTAAATATGCTAAACTCTTAGAGATCACCTCTTTTTTTCCTCCCCATATTTATTTTCGAAGTTGGCAAATAACATGATTTGAGAAATAAAAAATAGCAAACTATTGGAGATGCTCTTAAAACCTTATGAGATATAAGTATTAAAAAAGGTTGTGGATAAAATTTTAATTTTGTAATGTCGGGTACCCGGACCAGGGGTTACCTAAAGTCCTTGTCTAGGATAAATAATTTCCAAACAATCAGCATAAATCTCCAAGAAAACTCACCACAAGCCAAGCTAAGCAAGGCCTAGCATCTAGGTGTCGGGCTGAGCCGGACCACGAACGGGACGTATCTAACCGTACGAGTCACGCACTTGACGGGGGCCCTCGAGGGATGGAAGTTCGCCCGAGCGAACGACCCCCCCCCCAACCCCCCGTCGAGTGACGGAACTCAGCCCTAGCGAACGACCCCCTCCATCGACTGTTGCCACCTCCCTCGACTTACCTACTTCCAGTACGAGATACATATGTGTATATATAGTAGTAGCAGAAAACAGCTTCACCATCTATCGATATACATGTGTGTTTGTTGACACCAGATTTTATTAAAGGATTCTGCGACTATGAGCCCAGGTGTCAGACACAGAAAAGATCGTTCAGAGGATTGGCTAAATCAAGAATGAGATCGACTAGAAAAAAATTGCACAAATCATTCATGGCTGAAGGTAGAGCCAAGACGCGTAAGACGCCATCAGAAGAGAAATATTGGGGTCTAAATTATCATTTTCTTTTCCTTATTTTGTAAACACGTCGTGATCAAGTAGGACTCATGTCAAGGTCCTGGGCTATAAAAACTAAATCCCCGACTATTGTAAGAGATATCCAATCAATCAATACAACAACTCTTTTTGGCTCCACCCAAAAAACCCTAGGAGTAGGAGTAGAGTAGAAAACCCTAGGAGTAGGAGTAGAGTAGATTCCGGCGAGTTTCTTTTACCAGTTAGGTGTCATCTGGTGGACGCAGGCTTTGCTGTAGGTACCGTCATGCCTTGCTTTGCCTTGTTTTAATGTCAACTGGTGGTCATGAGGCTTGGTAGATCAAGGTCGATTCTTGCTTGGTTTGGGTTTAGCGTCATCCAGTGGATGTAGGCTTAGATCGAGTAAGAAGTAGTTATCGATTCTTGTTTGCTTTTATGCTTGAGTCTGGCTTAGCATCATCAGGTGGACGTAGGCCTAGATTAGACTTAAAATTAGGCAATAGTTACTTATCGGCTCTATTAGATTGGCAATCTAGTAGATTCATTAAGTTACTGATATTATTTGATTACATTTGGTTTATTTTATTACAATATTATCTTTGCCCAGTCAAGATTGGTAGATTCAGTGTTAAATCTTACAAAGATCCATCGTAGCTTCAAATGCTTATTCTCGCTAAAACGATTGATCTATGCTTGCATCGGCTAATCTATTGATCTTGATTGCTACATGTTGTGCATTAAGCTCTTTATCTGTTCATGGATAGGTTTAGGGCTAAGGTAGATTTGATTTGGTGTTATCTGACAATCTGTATCATATTCACCCCTCCATATCGTATTCACCCCTCCACCATCAATAATACTAGGCTAGGTTTGCTTTGATCTTAGATTTGTTCGCGATAGATAAAAAAACCCGTTCGTGCTACATGGACCCTATAGGCTAAATAACCGATATGGTTACGCTTTTACCGACAACGCACATACATGGCCCGACTAGTTGTTGATTAGTCATATATAGTCGTTTATATACTTTGAACACACTATTATCATAGACATCTCTGTGACCCTCACTGTTAGTGATGTTCTGCATATATCTAGATAGTGTACGAGGTTCTTGGATGCTTGACTCTCGTTCATATGGGCTGCATATTTTGATCTATTCTGTATCTACAAAAGTGGATCGGCTGATCGAATTGTTCTGTCCTATGTACTCTATTTCGCCATTTTCATTTATTCTTTACTTTCTGAGCTTACAAATGCATAGGGGTTGATTTTTTAGTCAATTTCCTTTGATCACCGGCTATTTTAGAGCCACATATTTCGGAACTGTTTAGCAACAAACCGGCAGGTTTTATGATCTGACTGTTTTATCCCCTTATCAATTGCTTGGTCAAATTGACTGACAGTTCAGTGCTCGCAACTCGATTCACCCCGCGGCATCTTTGAGGCTCAGGGAATCCACAAGCTGCTCTTTCTTAGCTCGGTCCTGCGGGCCTCCTAAGTGTGTTGTTGCACGGGGCAAAATTTCTGTGTCAACAGTATTGTAGAGAAGGAGCATTGTGGCCCATGTCTCACGCCCTGGATCTTCATCGCAGAAGCCTCTGGCATCTGTCCACAAGTCGCGTCTTCTACCATGCCGATATACGTACGATCTTGATACAATAATAACCCAAATGGCCAAGTACGTATATATAACGAGCATTATTGGCCGGTCTCGTCCCTTTCATTTCCGGAAACCAATCTGGACACTTGCATATTCACTGCATAGAAAATGAATTACCACAGCGGCGCCAAAAGCGGCCAGCAGCGGGCGCTCCGGCTGCCCGCTGCGGTAATTCGATGGCCGCCCACGGCCGGCCGGGCGCCCCAGCACCAACTGCAGTTAAAGCATTTACCGCAGCAGGCAACGTAAAACGTATGCTGTGGTAAATCGACATTTACCGCAGCGGACAACGTAAAGCTCCCGCTGCGGTAAAAAGATTAATCGCAGCGGGCAGATTACGTCGCCTGCCGCGGTAAATGCAGATTTACCGTAGCGGGCACGTTAAGTTGCCGATGCGGTAATTCCAGCTCCATTATAAAAGCCGCCGCCGCCAGCGCCCTTCTTTACGGCTTCTCCTCTTCCAACTCCGGGGGGAGGGGGAAATTTGACCTAATTTTTAGCCACACCATCAAGTTGAGCTTTGAATCTTGGATTTGGGGGAGGAGGACACTACTAGAGGTACATAATTGCTCTCCCACCCCTATTTTCATCTCTCCCTCACTTTTTTGGTGCTTTGAATCTAGATCTTGCTCCATGGAGGAGAGAGATGAAGCCGGTTTTTTCCATCTAAATTCACCATGGATGCATGAAAGCTCTCTCCCACCCTTTTTTCTCTATTTCCTCACCTTTTAGTGCATTTTATCAAGTTCTAGATCTAGATCCCCATGGATTAGAGAGATGAAGCTTATTTTTTCATCTAGATTCACCATGTATACATAAAAGCTCTCTCTCACCCTTTTTTCCCTATTTTCTTATTTTTTAGTGGCTTTTGTCTAGATCTAGATCTAGATCCATTGTGTAGAGAGTTTCTTCCATTTAGATTCACTATGGATGCATGAAAGCTCTTTTTCACCCCTCTTTTTCTCTATTTCCTCACTCTTTAGTACCTTTTAGCTAATGCTCTCTCTTTTTCTTGATTTTGGAGGTAGATCATCATTTTTTCTAATTCTTCTCTATTTCGCTGCTTGTGTCATGTACAGCTATGATGGACAGGTCCGAATGGATATACAAGATCGACAGAGTGCTTGATCCTCGGTACCTCACTGAATTGAGGAAGTTCATGGCCGTTGCAAAAGCTCACCGTGAGAGTCGGAAGCGGTCGACAACCACATGTCCATGTGAGAAGTGCGAGAACCGGGTAGGCTACCTAGATGGTACCGTGCAATCTCATTTGACTGTGCACGGTTTCATGGAGGGTTACACGGTCTAGACTTCCCACGGTGAAAGGCTCGGTGCGAGTGGCGGTGCATCTGGAGTAAGCTCTTCGACGACGACGGTGAACCAAGATCCTATTTGACCACACATGCCACCTACAGCGGTAGCTACGCCAGCCGCCCGTGATGATGCTCGTGATTACATCACGGTGGACGAACTACTCGAGGGCATGCATGATGGCACCGATGGAGGTGATGACAGTCATGAGGCTCCTTTGAGGGAATTAGAGGATGTGTAGCTGTTTGAGGACCTGGTGAACCACATTGACGAGGACGACATCGTGTTTGGCAGCCCAAAGTGGTTGAAGAATTTTAGAGAGATGAAGTAGGCATCCATTGATCCTCTGTATTAAGACGGCAGGAAATGTCCAGATGGGTGCACGACGCTCTGTTTCAACCTCTAGATGCTGATGATGAAGGCCCGGCATGGTTGGTCGGACAATAGCTTCAATGAGCTATTAAGTTACCTAGCTACCACGTACCCAATTGGTGGGAACAAGGTGCAAGCAAATACATATCGGGCGAAGAAGCTGATTCAGCCGATGGCGATGAAAGTTAGAAAGTTGGATGCCTGCCCTAACCACTGCATCATGTATCAGGGCGAGGAGTATGAGAAGTTGACCAGGTGTCCACACTATGGCACCAGTCGGTACAAGAGGAATGTCGGGTGTTGCGTGGATGACGACGACGAAGCCGTGCAAGGTACCGGTGGTCCGAAGAAGAAGAAGGTGGCTAAGAAGGGGGCCAAGCAGATCTCGGCTCGGTAGGATGAGGAAGAAGAGGGTTATACGTGGAGGAAAAGCCCTACGCTGTCGGTGTGGTACTTACTCGTGGTCAACCACATGCATGCACTAACAGGAACCCAGAGGATGCGAAGCTCATGTTTTGGCATGCATCACCTTACCAGCTCAAGGACGATGGCAAGCTACGGCACCCCTCCGATGGCCAGCAGTCGAAGGATTTTAACAATGTGTACCTCGAGTTTTGGACAAGCCAGGCACATACGGTTCACGCTGAGTACCGACGGGATGAACCCATTTGGTGAGCTTAGCAGTTCTCACAGTACTTGGCTAGTTGTCCTCACCATATATAACCTACCTCCCCATCTGTGTCAGAAGCGCAGGTACCTCCTGCTCACCATGCTGATCCTAGGGTTGAGGTAGCCCGGCAATGATATAGATGTGCTCCTAGAGCCGATCATGGAGGAGATGTAGATGTTATTCAATGATGGGGTCCAGATTGTGGATGCTTTCTAGATGGAGAAGTTCACCCTAAAAGCCATCATCTTTGTCACCATCACCAATTACCCTGGTCTCTTCTCACTGTCAAGGCAGATCAAAGGAAAGACCAGTTGTGTGGTGTGCATCAACGGGACCTGCTCCACTTACCATAAGGGATCCATCAAGATGGTGTACACGAGGCACAGGTATAGAAAAGTGCTTGCAACCAATACTTCGACAACCAAGATGAGCCGCAGCATAAACAACCGGCGCAGACTAAGTGGGGGCCAAAGGTGTATGAGATGGTGAAGGATATGGACCAGATCAAGTTTGACAAAAAGAAGAAGCCCCCGCCACCAGAGGAGGGGACAAAGAAGGGGAAAAGGTAGACCAGGAAGCGAAAGCAGCCGGACATGATGGAGGAAGCACCGCCTGTGGTCCTCGCCATTCCTTTCAATAAGAAGTCGATTTTCTTCAAGTACCTGCCATATTGGAGAACACTACAATCACCCCATGCCATTGACTACATGCACCTCGAGAAGAATGTTTTTTAGAGCACGAACGGTACCCTGCTCAACATCCCAGGAAAAACAAAGGATGGTCTCAGGGCACGGACGGATCTTGTCAACATGGACATCAGGCACGACCTTCACCCAAGCAAGCCTGAGAATGGTAAAGTTGATATCCCGACGGTGGCCTACAACCTAACGACTAATGAGAGGACGACCTTTTGCACATTGCTGAGGGGTATCAAGGTGCCGACCGGATTCTCTTCCAACATCAAGAGCCTGGTCTCCATGAAAGACCTCATGATGAGCGGCTACAACTCACACGACTGCCACATCATGTTGACGGTGTTCCTTCCAATATTCTTCAGGGCTATCGGTCCAGAGTACGTGAAGATGGTGATTACACGGATGTCGTACATCTTTAACTGCATCACCCAGAGGGTCATCGACAAGGCCAAGCTGCCTGCCCTGAGGGAGTTCATTGTGGAGACCATATGCCAGATGGAGATGTTATTCCCACTGGGTTACTTTGACATCATGCCACATCTGATGGTGCACATGGTCGACCAGATCAAGCAGCTAGGCCTCATGTACCTACATCAGATGTGGATGTACGAACAGTTCATGTCCACCCTCAATAGATACATCCATAACTGTGCTTACCCAAAGGCTCTATGATCGAGGCATACACTACTGAAGAGTCCATCAACTGGTGCGTGAGGTTCCAAAAAGAGAACAGGGCGATTGGGCTGCCTGTCCACCAGCACGAGGGAAAAGCCGCCGGGGTTAGGTGCACGGGCCAAAAAGTACGCACCGATATACCAAACAAAGATGTGGAACAAGCTCATTATAGCATCCTCCATAGCTTGGTGAGCGTAGATAAATACGTTGACAAGCACCTGGAAGATCTCCGCGCCGCTCATGATGGACAGCGCATGGAGGTATGGGTATAGAAAGAGCACAAGCAAAGTTTCATAGAGTGGTTCAAAGAGCAACAAATACCGCTTGAAGGATGCCCTCCTAAAGATACAGAGATCGTTAAGAAGCTTGCGCGAGGCCTGTCCAGCCAAGTCACCACGTGGCAAGGGTATGATGTCAAAGGATACCGCTTCCACATGAAAGACAAGGACAACAAGAGCACGGCACAGAACAGAGGTGTTCGATATGAAAGTCAAGGGTACAGTTCTATGGGCAGATCGAATAAATATGGGAGCTTGACTATGGCCAAAACTTACGCTTAACCAACTTTCGGTGCCACTAGGTCAACATGAATTCAGTTATGGTGGAGGATTATGGACTAACTACAGTAAACCTAAAAAGTACTAGCTACAAAGATGATCAGTGGGTACTAGCAACTGATGTTGCGCAAGTGGCCTACTTTATCTATCCACCTGACACAAAGGGGCACGTGGTCGTGTCAGGAAAGCAGCGGGTCGTGGGAGCTGATGGGGTCCAAAGCCCCAAACAGTACAACAACTACTTAGAGATGTAGCTTCTCACTAATCATCCAAAGAAGATCAAGATCATCAAGGTCTGTTGCAACAAGAACGGTCTAAATCCATGGACCCGCAAAGGCGGTGAGACACGGACCGTGAAAGCACCTACACCAAAATGAGATAATGTAATAATTTGTCCAAAGTTATGTACTAAGTGTTGTGATAATGTATTAATGTGGAAACCATATGTATCCCATGACATCATTTTGTATTAAGTGTTGTGATAAAGTAATAAAGTTGAACCCATATGTATCCCGTGACATGATTTTGTATTAAGTGTTGCGATCTACTACTCTCTACTCTACGTCCGCTCTACTGACATTTTCTCTATATAAGGATTGTAGATCTTGATGAGTTTAACAAAAGTGATATTCAAAAGTTTTTCATCTAAGATCATCTAATCTCTCATTTGACCAAGTTTGACCAAGTTTGACCAAGTTAAAGTTTGAATTTTAAAGAAAATAACACTTCCAATCTACTATTTGAAGCCCTAAATGATTTCATATTCAAAATTCATGAATACTAACTCTTCTAATCTCATCAAGATCTACTTAAGTTGTTATAGTCAACTTTTCATTTGACAATGTTTGAACTATTTAAATTTTGAATTTTGAAATTTTCAGAGCTCTTAACGGGTTTTCAAAACCCTAGATGGTCTCAAATTGAAAACTTATGAATACCCAATATGCTAGACTCATAGAGATCTACATTTGATATATAGGTCATTTTTGCATTTGAGAAAGTGTTACGAAAATTTGGTTCAAAAATGACAAGTCTCTCTTATATTTTCATAAACTCTAAGTGAGATTCATGTTTTGTGACTAGTGTTTACGTACACTTTCTCAAATAGAAAAATGCCCTATATAAGGATTGTAGATCTTGATGATTTTAACAAAAGTGGTATTCAAAAGTTTTCAGCTGAGGTAACCCAGTCTCTCGTTTGACCATATTTGACCAAGTCAAAGTTTAAATTTTAAAGAAAATGACACTTCCAATCTACTATATGAAGCCCTAAATGATTTCATATTCAAAAGTTATGAATACCAACTATTATAATCTCATCAAGATCTACTTAAGTTGTTATAGTCAACTTTTCATTTGACAATGTTCGAACTGTTTAAATTTTAAATTTTAAAATTTTCATAGCTCTTTAACGGGTTTTCGAAGCCCTAGATGGTCTCAAATTGAAAACTCATGAATAACAACTTTGATAGACTCATTGAGATCTATATTTTATATATAGGTCATTTTTGTATTTGAAAAAGTGATACAAAAGTTTATTTCAAAAATAAACAATCTCTCTTATACATTCATAAACTATAAGAGAGATTCATGATTTTGTGACTAGTGTTTACTTACACTTTCGCAAATGGAAAAATGCCCTATATATGGATTGTAGGTCTTGATGAGTTTAACAAAAGTGGTATTCATAATTTTTTTCATTTGGGGTCATTTAGCCTCTCATTTGAACCAATTTGACAAAATTCAATTTTTTATTTAAAAAAACAGAAATGTTTTCCGCAACGGGCAACCTAAGTTGCCGTTGTGGTAAACGTTTACTGCAGCGGGCAACCTAAGGAACCTCCCCTAAAATTTTCTAAGTCCCTTAGGTTGCCCGCTGCGGTAAAGACCATCTTATATATGAATGGCCCCTCCCCTGAAATTTTCTAAGTCTTCGCGCGTGGTTCATTTGGACCCTAAAGGGCTGCCAAATTTTTGACCCGCGCCGCTGAGCCGCCATCACGGCCGCCAAGCTCCTCCTCCTCCATCGCCGCTGCTCACCTTCTGCCTCCCCACCACCATACTCTTCTATCGCTCCCAGACCTCCTGCTCCGCCCACCCTAGCTCCTCCTCCGCCGACGGGGGAAACCCTAACTCCACCGCCGTGCCACCATCGCCGACACGCCGCCACCAAGAACACCGCTGCCACCCACTCGAAACCCTGCACAGTGCCGGGAGGGCCGCCTCCACCGGGAGCACCCCCACCGCATGCTCGGAACCCTACACGGCACTGGGAGGGCCGCCGCCACCGGGAGCACCACCGCCTCCCGCTCGGAACCCTAGACATTGCTGGGAGGTCCGTCGTGTCACACTCCATTTTAAAGGAATAAAATAGAATGTATAAATAGCCCTATATGCGCCCCAGGAATAGTCGCACATATAAGATGACAAATTACAGAGAGTATCATCACCCTCTTTATTACATAGCGAACCAATATTTAATACAGAGTCTAGAACATAAACAAATACATAACTAATATAACTTTATTGCGGAAGCTCCACACAGGGACACGTCGACTGGTGAACACCTAGCCTAGTACTCATCGCGATAGCTCTCATTCCAACCTTCATCTGTTACCCATCCGGGAATTTCTAAAATTGAAAGTAAAGCAAGCGTAAGTACACAACCATACTCAACAAGCATAACATTGGTTACTGAGGCTCAATTAAGCTGACACTATTTGACTGTATTTAGTTTTTATAAGTTAATCATATTAGGGCATAGCATCAAGGTAACAAGTGTTTCCTGAAACCATCATGATCATTGGCACATAAATGAATAATAAACACAACAGTAGATGAATGAACATTTTAGCATGACAAGAGAGATCATCATTAGTGTAAAGATTCCAAGGCCGCTCATGTCCTTGAGCAAGGCTAGTATACCAGTTTAATATACTCTGCGCAGAGGTGTACACTTTCACTGCGAGTCGTGTTGCCCATATGCCCGGGTTTGCAACTCCCAAAACTCTTCCAAGGAGAGCAGGCAGGGTACACTATGAAGCCTTTCAAAAGTTTGTCTAACAAGTTAGGGCCGCTAGGTTTCTACGCCTACGAATGTAGTATCCCCCTTCTGATGCACACAACCGCAGCCTATACACATGCAGACAGGGGTCCAACAACACCCAACCCGGACACACCCCTCTTGTGCCAAAAAGGGAACCGCTAACAAGCTAGAAAAGAGCTTCACACTGAGCTAAAGCCAGAGCCATATAGCCCTCACAGCTGTACTGTAAATCCCGGAGGTTCTGTTATAGATTAGCCCTCATGTTGCTAAAGGTCATTATTACTGTTAATGTCACCAATATTCATCAAATCACAAGATCATGATATTCATTAAGCACTAGCATCATAGCTACCCAATGCAACCCAAAGGTGTCAAGGAATCAAGATAGCAATACCTAGTTGTAATCTCTAAGGTCAACAAATAGACACATGCATATGAAATATTATTTATGGTGTATAGGTAACAAGGAAGATCCATGCTATACTTGCTTTGATTCACAAAATCTTGTTGGTAATGCTGATCCTCAAAGTAGCCTTGCTCAACAAAACCCTCATCGTCTGAACTCGATATTGACAATCAACACCAAACAATCCAATCGAGCATGCATACATGAAGCAAACAAAGAGCTATTAGAGGAACAATACACCAATCTCATCAAAACAGAAAAAATAAAACTATTCTATATGCTGCTACGATCACACAGATGTAAAGATCACTGAAATAGGAGCTATAACGTGAAGGATATGAATTTTATAAGATTTTTTGTTGAAAAATACAACAAAAACATAGCCTTTTGTCCCAAGCAAGTTGGGGTAGGCTAGAGATGAAGCCCAAAAGAGGCATGAAAACAAAGAACACATAAATGGTACAAGAAAAAGATTATGGTTCAGGCATGTTAATTGCTAGTCTCCAAGCGCTCCTATCAATAGCTAAATCCTTAGGGGTATTTCACTCCTTAAGGTCTCTCTTAACCGACTCGTCCCAAGTCTGTTTAGGTCGACCTCTACCTCTCTTTACATTGTCGACCCGCTTTAGAACCCCACTACGCACCGGTGCCTCAGGAGGCCTCCGTTGGACATGGCCAAACCATCTCAACCGGTGTTGAATCAATTTTTCCTCAATTGGTGCCACCCCAACCCTATCCCGAATATCATCGTTCCGGACTTTATCCCTCCATGTGTGCAACACCATCATAACATACGCATCTCTGCTACACTCAATTGCTAGATATGTCACCTTTCTTTAGGCCAACATTCAGCACCGTATAACATCACCGGACGAATCGCTGTCCTATAAAACTTACCTTTTAACTTCTGAGGCACCATTCTATCACAGAGGATGCCTGAAGCTTGGCGCCATTTCAACCAACTGGCTGAAATTCTATGCCTAACATCTTCATCAATGTTACCATCCTTTTGTAGCATTGATCCTAAATACCGAAAAGTATCCTTCTTGGCCACCACTTGCCCATCGAGGCTAACGTCTCCCTCCTCATTCCTAGTCGCGCTGAAATCACACCTCATGTACTCGGTATTGGTCCTACTAAGTCTAAACCCTTTCGACTCTAACGTGTTCCTTCATAGTTCTAACTTCCTATTAACCCCTGCCCTAGTCTCATCCACTAGCACCACATCATCAGCAAAGAGCATACACCAAGGGATATCACCTTCTATGTCCCTTGTGACCTCATCCATCACCAAAGCAAATAAATAAGGCCTCAATGCCGACCCTTGATGTAGTCCTATTTTAATTGGAAAGTCACTGGTGTCACCATCATATGTTCGGACACACGTCACCACATCCCTGTACATATCCTTGATGAGGGTGATGTACTTAGTTGGGACTTTGTGCTTTTCCAAGGCCCACCACATGATATTTCTTGGTACTTTGTCATATGCCTTCTCGAGGTCAATAAAGACCATGTGCAAGTCCTTCTTCTGCTCCCTATATCTCTCCATCAACTATCGTAATAAGAAAATTGCCTCCATGGTCGACCTACCAGGCATAAACCCAAATTGGTTTTGGGTCACACTTGTCACTCTTCTTAGGCAATGCTCGATAACCCTCTCCCAGAGCTTCATCGTATGGCTCATCAACTTAATCCCATGGTAATTAGTACAACTTTGAACATCTCCCTTGTTCTTGAAGATCGATACTAATGTACTTCTCCTCCATTCTTCAGGCATCTTGTTTGACTAGAAAATGAGGTTAAAAAGCTTAGTTAACCATACTATCGCTCTGGCACCTAGGCATCTCCACATCTCAATGGGGATACCATCAGGGCCCATCACTTTACCTCCCCTCATCCTCTTCAAAGCCTCCCCGACCTCTGCCTCCTAAAATCTCCTCATGAAACATCTGTTGGTATCGTCAAATGAGTCATCCAACTCCAAGATAGGACCCTCATTCTTCTCATTAAACAACTTGTCAAAGTACTCTCTCCACCTGTCCTAGATCTCCTCATCCCTCGCCAAAAGTTGATCCATCTCATCCTTGATGCATTTGATTTGGTTGATGTCCCTCGTCTTCCTCTCGTGGATCCGAGCCATCCTATAAATGTCCTTCTCCCCTTTCTTCGTGCCTAGTCGCTGATAAAGGTCATCATACGCCTGACCTTTTGCTACACTCACCGCTCCTTTTGCAGCCCTCTTCGCTATTTTATAGCCCTCAATGTTGGCTGCACTCTTGTCATGATGGAGGTGCTTGAACCACTCCTTCTCCCTAATAGCCTTTTGCACCTTGTCATTCCACCACCAGGTGTCTTTCGCTTCCCGTTTGCCTCCCCTACTCACTCCAAACACATCCGAAGCCACCTTCCAAATACATGTTGCCATCTTTAGCCACATGTCATTTGCATCTTCTCCTTCTTCCCACGGTCCCTCATCTAGCATCCTCTCCTTAAATGTCTGCGTTGCTTCCCCCTAAGCTTCCACCGTTTTGTTCTCGCAATCTTGGCCCAATTGTCCCGATGGACACGTACCCGAAAGAGAAAATCCGCCACCACAAGCTTGTGTTGAGGGACAACACACTCCCCAGGTAACACCTTACAATCTAAGCAAGCACATCTATCCCCCCTCCTTGCAAGGATAAAGTCGATCTGACTCAGGTGTTGTCCGCTACGAAAGGTCACTAGATGGGATTCCCTCTTCTTAAAGATGGTGTTCGCTATCAACAAATCGTAGATAATAATTAAAATAAATATAAATTTTCAAAAGTTGGAAAATAAATCTAACAATGGTACTAACAGATAGATTATGAAATTACGAACCTAACGCAACTTAAATGGGCCAAAACAGAGTTAAAACGTGAAAGTTATGACCTAAACAATATTAGGGTCTAAACTGCAAAAATCTAGGATATAAACTAAATATTTTTGAACTACGAAGGACTAAGTCATAATTAAAGAAAAAGACAGTGACTTTTCTAAAAAATGCTGGCGGCGGCCGGGCGTTGACGCCACGCGGCGGCAAGCGACCGGGACCGTGGACCGGCCGTGGACCACAGCCGTGGACTCGGTCCACTGGTCCACCGTGGACCGAACGGTGTCGGCACGCCGGTAGAAGCTACCGGTGGCGTTGGCTCGCCGGCGAGCGGCAGCGCGGCGCCTACGAGACACGGGAACCTTCACGAAAAATACGGGGAGGCACGGTGCAAGCTCGTGGACCTGAAGGTGGGGTTCATGGCGGCGGCGGGTGGCCTAAAGCGGGTCCGAGCGACGGCAGCACCATAGGTGGCTGCCGGTGCTCCTAAGGCGGCGCACGAGGGAAGTGAGAGCGGCCACGGAGAGCATCTACATGACCCTCGCGTTCCCACAAAGTTCAACGGCGGCGGCGAACTCGGTGAGCACGGCGGCTAGGGTTCCGGCGATTGGAGGAGTTAGGGTTAAGGTGGTGGCGGCGCACTAGGGTTAGGGTGGCGGCACACTCGGGCATTGCCCTTTATAGCTGCAGGGATCCTCGGGTGGCGTACCCGAGACGAATTCGGCGGTGGCAGTGCGCGTGCTGCGCGGTACGGAGCGATGAGGGCGCTGACTCGTGGGCTCAGGGGCGGGGCCCGCCTGGCAGCTGGACGCAGTAGCGGCGCCTTGGTGGGCCGGCCTGTTGGCTGCTGGGCCGAGCGGCCACTAAGCGGGGGAGCGGGCCGACGCTGGGGCCAAGCCACTTGCGGCTGGGCTGGCGGACTCGCGGCCTGGCGCGCGGCTGGGCTGCCTGGCTGGCGTGTGGCCGCCGGTGGCCAAAGCTGGCCGCTGTGGCCGGCCGCTGCTGCCGTTGCCTTGGCCATGGCTGGAGGAGGCCACTGGTGGCCAGGGTTGGCCATACTTGGCCAAAAGGGGCTAGGGTTGGCCAGAGTCCCCTAGGGAGCAAAAATTTGACAGCAAGTTCAAACAACCATCCAAAACTTATGTAGCGGCATGAAAGCACATACATGTATCTAGCCAAGATATATTTTTATTTTATTAAATATTTATTTTGCCTATGTTAAATGCCCACAAAATAGCATTATTATATCATTTTGGCTATTTTTAAAACCTGCAAAAATCTAGGGTGTTACACGCCGCCACCCGGTCGGAACTCTAGCCGTCATTAGGCTCTCCGCCGTCATCCGCTCCTTCGGCCTCACCGAAGTTGCTGGGTGCATCCTCGCATCTCCGTCCACAACCTCAGTGCTTTCCTCTGCTCCCTCCTACCGGACGTCGCTGGGGCTGGAACCCTAGCTCCGACCACCATCTCCTCCCTGCTCACAAGGTTTCTTCTCCCGCGCCACAGCTCCCTGCTCACTAGGTTTCTCTCCCGCGCCAGCTCCCTGCTCGTCAGTTCTATGTGCTTTTGACTGAATATGTGGTGATGCTTTTTTAGTAGACCTGTGATGGTTTTTTACTTCAAATGCTGCCTATGATGCAATATTGATGAATTTTAATGTGAGCATATGCCACTGCCAAAATTTTGCTGGCTGTGATGCAATTTGAGATGAGTTTTAGTTGAAATGCTGCCTATGAGGCAATTTTTCTCAATGATGAGTTCTAAGATGAGTTCTGAGCATATATGCCACTACCAATGATGAGTTATAGATGAATGTTGTTCTGAGCATGCCTTTTTTGATAACTCAACTACTTCTCTATCCCTACTACTTTCATTTTGACCACTGCATTGTCATTTTTAGCACTGCATTATCATGAGCAATGCAATTTTGGAATCTGAGCAATTTGAGGGAAGTCATTTTGACAGTAATGAACTGAAATTATGCTGACTGTCCTACCACTTTTTTACTGTCTACTACTTATCTATTCTAATTAATTGAACTGAACTGAATGCCTATCATTGTGCTTGAAACTACATTATCAGTCTTTACTTGGTTGCGAGCAGTTGGGCGACAATGTTTCGTCCCCTGTTTCTGGTTGGGCGACAATGGTTTGTCCCATGTTTCTTTGTTAGCTACTGCCAATGATGAGTTATACATGAATGTTGTTCTGAGCATGCCTTTTTGATAACTAAATTGCTTCTCTATCCCTACTACTATCATTTTGAGCACTGCATTGTCATTTTGAGCAGTGCATTATCATGAACTATTCTGCTATACTATCATTTTGAACTTCTCTATCCCTGCTACTTATATATTGTCTACTACTTATCTATTTGGACTGTCATTTTGAACTACTACTACTACTGTCATTTTGAACTATACTACTGAATTACACTCTGAACTGAATGCCTGTCATTCTAAACTGAATTGCACTCTGAACTATTCTGCTATACTACATGTCATTGTCCTAAACTGAACTGAACAACTATTCTGTTATACTGAATGCCTATCATTGTCCTTGAAACTGCACTACTGAACTAAACTGAAATAATTCCTGTGCTTGATGACTTGTAACTGGTACATCTATGCGCATGACTTGACACTCTATGGTTGAGTCAGTCGCTACTTGTATTATCTACTGTCTACTACTGAACTGAACTGCTACTATGCTACACTACTGAACTGAATTTTGAACAGAATTGTGATAGTTTGACAATACTACTATTGTCTAGTACTTGACATGTGTTGAGCTTAACTGCATTGTTTAGTACTGAACTTAAGTGTCTAGTGTCTTGGTTCTATTTGTCTACTGTCTACTATCTAAACTGTGTACTGTCTAAACTGCATTGTCCTCTAAATTGTCTACTGTCTACTGCTGAGCTTAACTGCATTGTCCTCTAAGCTATCTATTGTCTACTACTGAGCTTAACTGCATTGTCCTCTAAACTGTCTACTATCTACACTACTGAGCTTAACTACATTGTCCTCTAAACTGTCTACTGTCTACTATCTACTACTGAGCTTAACTGCATTGTCCTCTAAACTGAATTTGAGCTTAACTGACTAGTACTGAACTGAATGCGATGATGTTTCATCCCTTGTTTTTAGTTGAGCTTAACTGGTTGCTTTTTTCTATGGCATTTGCAATGATGAACCTTTTTTGAACTACTAAGCTAGGCAGTGGCATATGCAATGATGTAAACTCTTTTATGCTGAGGTAGCAGAGATGATGATTGAATTGCCCTCTACTTGTATGCTACTAGACTAGGATGGCTTGTATACCATATGCAAGCAACAAGTGTAGTAGCGACCTGATGACAATGGGGCAAATCTGAGACAACTTTTTTACTTGTTCACATTTTGTTTTCTTGTGCAGTTTGATTCTTATCTTATATAGTTATGTCTATACACAACTGACATATAGCTATTCTTTATAGCTTTGAAACGGAGGACGAGGGATGGCGCTCACCTAAGCCAAGTTCCTCTTCAACCTCATTCATGAGCGGTGTCTCCTTTACCCTGCAGCCAAAGAAGCATCGCACAGAGGAGGACATTGACCCGACCTGGGACCCGAGGGTAGACGAAGCTTAAAGTGCATTGCGGTCTCTGAACCAAGATAGCATCCCGGCATGCACTCGGATGTTAGAGTTCGGCCAAGTCAGGAAAGAACAACAAGGTATCCGAGTCAGGGAAGAAGAAGCCCCCGCCCCCTCCATAGAAACCTCGACATCCAGGTCTAAGGGAAAGAAGCAACAAGGTCCTAAGCAGAGGAGGGGGGAACATGGGAGGCACAGGGTAGACACGAGCACTGAAGTCCATGAGATAACTGAGGTGGGGCCTATGGGAGAGCCAACGAAGCCGCAAGATGTCATTGCCGTGTTTAGCAACCGGGTCACGGTCATTACTAGGGACAAGGTGGAGATCACTTGCCAAACTGGCATGCTATCCCCGAGGCATACAAGGAGATTATCTGGACTATGGTTACAAAAAAAGTTCAATTATCTTGAGAACGCCGATTTGGTGAAGTGTAGAAACTGTGTCTTGCATGTGGCGGGGACATCGCTCCAGAACTTCAAGTCAATGCTGACCAGAGATTGGTTGAACAGGGGGAAGAATCCATGTAGCAAGTACACCAATGTCAAGGAGCATTAGTGGGAGGCTTTCAAAAAAATGAGAATGATAGAAGAAGCGAAGGCAAAGAGCACTAGGTATAGCGAGCTCGTGAAGAAGAACAAGTATTACCACCACTTGGGCATGACCGGGTTTCTCGGTTAGAGGGAAGAGTGAAAAAGGCAGGAAGAAGCTAGAAGAGCAGCCGGGGAACCAGATCCGTACGAGTGCATCGATCCTAGGGGCAAGGACTTCATCAGAGCTTGAATTCCAAAGAAACTCAAGGAGGGAGCGACCAAGTTCAATGAGCCTAGGTTCGAGAAGGTGGAGAAGTCTCTCATCGAGGCCTCCAAGGGCAAAGGGAGCTTCGAGGTTCGTAGGGGCCACGACCTCCTTACCGGGGTCCTAGGAACCCCTGAGTACCGCGGCCATGTACGTGGAGTGCAGTCCAAGATGAGCTAGGCCGCGGTGGACTCGTGGCAATCCGACGCTTCCATGTTCAAGTCAAGGTAGCGGTACAAGGAGAACATCTATAAAAAAGTCTACAATGAAGGCATGTCCGATATGATAAAAAGCTCGATAAAGACGCATTCACGAGCAACGATCTAGAGATGGTGGCGATGAGGACCCATAAGTTACGACAGGCTGGCGTACCCATGCCTCAAGCTCCACAAAGGCAGATGGTGCCTCTGCTCGAGGACCGCCCAAGGTGGCCAATCGATGAGATCGAGACATTGACGCAGGTGTAGCTCTCAATTCCATTCGGCAGGAGTAAGAAGATTGTTGTGGCCGAGGGACTGGTACATCCCCACCACTATGCCCCAGAAGTGTACCAAGGCCAGATCCCTAACAACTACACCGTCATGACCCCAACATGGATTCACCCAGATCATGTGGGATATGAAATAGATCTTCCCCATATACAACAAGTCTAAATCCTTGGGGTCGTGGAATATGAAGAAATCCTGTGGTGTAAGGATGACATCGAGATCAGGGCGGCCACGTCGACTCATGCCCCGACCTTGGCTGCAGGATCTTGTCCCCCAGAGGGTGATCCGGGCGATGATGATGATGATGATGAAGACGGGGATGACATGGCCCTAGTGGTGGTGCACCTCGAGGAATGAGCCCTCCCCCTCCTCTGAGAAGTCTACCTCCAAGCCCCACCAATGGGCGAGGGTTTCAGGGTCAGCACTGGGGGGCAAGACGATGCCGACAAGCCAGCCAAGCATGAAGGGGCCACCTCCACCTCCCCCTCCACCAACAAGTTCGCCTCCAGGCTCCACCAATGAGGCGGGGGGTTTAGGGGCAGCACTGGAGATCAAGATGACACCGGCATGCTAGCCGAGCATGAGCGGGCCACCTCCACCTCCCCCTCCTCCAAGAAGTTCGCCTCTAAGCCCCACCAACGAGGCGGGGGGCAAGACGATGCCGGCAAGCCACCCGAGCATGACACCGCCTATTGCAACAAGCCAACAGGGAGGATCAGAGGTGAGCATGGGCTTGATCACCACACAACTACCATACATGATTGAGTTTGAAAGGTATGTTACAGTTGAGCATAGCATTCAATTCTCATTTCTACCCCATAAAATGATACTAAAACTTTCATCCCTGTTCTTCTAGGCTAGCTGATGATCCTCATCATCTATTTCCCTTGTCAGATGACTGCTCGGCCACTATGAGTGTGGCAAGTTCATGTTAAATAGGCTGGCGCTGCTCGAAAAAAATGAGTGAGATACAAGGAAGTTCCATCTGTGGTACATGGAGGCGTCGAAAAGAGGAATGAAAGGTTTCAACATCAAGATTCACATGGAGTACTTCCACTTGCATGGAGATGATTCTCTATCCCAGTGGAATTCAAAGACATGCACAGCTGTTGAATGAAGACAACCTTGACATCATCCAACTCACCCTGTTCTCTCTATAAGTGATGGCTTGTGACTTAATTTTATAGATCTTTACATTGGTATGCGTCAACTCCATACTTATTATGCCACGATGGCTTGTCCTTGTAGGATGTTGGCCACCATAAGCACGAAAAGGTGCCATCCTTTTCTCTACCTCTCTCCAATGCATATTAATGAGAGAATCATCAAGGGCTACAAGATAGAGGATAAAAAGTTGACGGCGCGGGAGAGAGAAAAGAGATATAATGAGAATTTTAGAAAGCAGAAGAAGGATGTGGCAGACTACATATACTCTGTAATGAAGAAGCTCAAAGAGGATGGGCCACACTATATCATGGCTGCCTATCACTTTGGGTAAGTCAAAAAATGACCGTAGAGTTAATAAGTGGCTAGGATCATGCTTTCTCATCGACCTAACCTATATTTGATTTCAATGATGCAGCATGGGTCTTGTGGGACACTGGGTTTCATTTATCATCTATCCTCAGGATAGTAGGGCCTGTGTATTAGACTTGTTGAGGGTAGGCGACAAAAAAGGGTACAAGGCCTTTGAGGATTTCTTGAAAGTGTAAGTCACCGAGCTTTTTTCAGCATTTACAATTATCATACGTATTCATATCGTCGTTGCTAACACTAGTACATTTCATGCAGAGCTTATAAGAAGTATGTGAAGGATTCAGAATGCTGGGACAGAAGATCAGAAAAGCGCAAGGAGAAGATTAAGGACCACATCAAAATCTGATGCGATTTCCTGGTATCTAGTTCAAAGGTTCAATCATGCTTCTCATACATATGTTCTAAAGCTTAGTGTATCAATCGTCCAGTGCGCCAAACAACCTCTTGGATCAACTGCTTGTGGCTTGTACATCTGCCAGTACCTAAAAGAGTGCAAGGAGTACACCCAAAGCTGGAAGAAGCTCAAGGAAGGAATCAAAGGTTGGAGGGCCGAAATATCGAACAACCCCAAGATATACTTCAAGCAAGTCAAGGTGGACATCTGCAAGTTTATTCTGGAGAAATGCGTGCTTGAGGGACAACCATTCTTCGACGAGGACGAAGACTTAGCATACGAACCTAAGTACGAGAGGCCCTAGCATTGGGACACCAAGCTGCGTCCAACAAATTACAAGTGGCCCGTAGACTTTGATTACTTGGACCTTGATTTGTAACTCAAACGAACTCGTCGGTTTCATGTATGGAGAACAATATCTTATCTTGTGTATGGATGATGCTTTATATATATGAAGTTCTGTTTCATATTTGAAATCTGTTTCATATCTGAAATCTAGAAATAATTCTATAAATTATTCTCTTATTTTTTTAAAAAATCCAAAATTATTAACCACAGCGGGCAACGTAAGGTGCCCGCTGCGGTTAACAGCCTTAACTGCAGCAGGCGGCTATGGTAAAGCGATTTACCGCAACGGGCAACATAAAACGCCCGCCGGGCGCCTTATGTTGCCCGCTATGGTAAATTGCTTTACCGCGGTGGGCACTAGCGCCTGCTGCGGTGCCGTCCGGATTTACCATGGCATGACACCACAAGCGGACGTCGATGCTCGCCACGGAAAAGCTAAAAGGCCCGCTGCGGTAATTCTGTTGGGACATAGTGATTGTTCACATTGAGCGCGTGGCGCAGCAGCCTCCACCAGGCCCAGGTTGCGGACCTCTAGGTTGACTTGTGGCATGTCGTCGTCACCGCTGTATAAATATATATACTTGCATTGCCACATGGAGCTCTTTTTTTTTGTTGCGATAAAAAAAAAAGCTTGATAGTGTTTCATGTGTAGTACTGGGTTCACCTCAAATACTATACTGGACGTTGAAGTTTGAACTGCGGAGGCCTTCGCATTTTATTGGCACTCTAATTCCCAAAAAACTTTGAGGCGGGTTACCATTTTATCTTTTGATGATCTATCTAGACACACTGTATATAAGGAAACTCAGTAGGTTTATCTCTCACACCTTGGAGGGCAAAAAGCCAAAAGTTGCAGCACTGATCTCCAATATATCCATTTTTTGAAATATAAGGAACAATTAATGAAGTCCAACAGATAGAACAAGTACAGAAAGAGAGAAAATGTTGCAAATAAACATAATATCTTGGAGAGGAACTGCATACTTGAATAAAGCTATTGAACAAAAAGAAAAACCAATGCTTTTGGAAATGACCATAATAGCCAAAGGTCCTCTTGTCGAACTGGCCAGTAAGAGGGTTCTGACGGTACCTGTAAGGCATAACAAACACATGTTTAGTGCTCGCCACAGGCTACCTTCCACAGAACACGGCCTGGCCTTCAAGCTGGGGCCAACCACTACACCAACAATGGTGGATCGTGGATGGATGGCGCCACCATTGATTCATTTTGTTGGCAAATGGCAACCTTTAAGCGTTTGACCTTGACGGCGCCCGTCCGTTGCAATGCTCCGTTGTGTCAATGCGGTCCACACAATTCAGGGCAAATATATTTGTACATGTTTTTGTATGTCCCTCATAATCTAATCCCATATCCCCATCATATATAGCCCTAAACTTAATTGCCAAGTCACTCCCGTGTCCCTTGCTAGCTAGAAAGTTCTGCATCACATATTTATGAATGGGAACCATATATAACATGTTGATTCTAATGGTAGTGGCTCAAATCTAGTGGTTCTCATGGCGGAGGAACAAATTCCTGAGGTTAGGATTATGAGAAATCATTAAAATGCATATTAGCTTTGGTTATCTTATTTATATGCAATTGGTCCATTGATTCTCCAATGCCTTTTTTTTCTTTTTTTTATGAAAACCACCAATATAACCTGTTGCACAACCAGATTATTGTCACTTCCTCCGTGTTCTTGAGCAAGCTGTGTTTTTGAGACATTGGTATTCTTTGTCACCCGGTATGTTGTGATGATGAGGTTGCAAATCAAAAGCAAACGTTACTTTAACAATGTATGCATTTCTGAGATAGATGATGAGGAAACAAGGTGCACGTCGTTTTTAACAGTGATCTAGAACAATGCATTTTCTCCATTATCAAGATTGAGACAAAAGCAAGACTGATCGATTTGCTGATGAGTGATGACATGACATGATGCGGTGACATATGTACAACGGTGTCCTTATCTTTTTTTTCCTATGAGATTGGATCACACGCCATGCCAAATGGACCATATTATCAACCACACACCTATGTATGTGGCATGATGATCTGTGAGACCAGCTAATTCTAGTTGGACAACATCTAGAGATGCCAGCGCTACAATTTTTTAGCTCCAATGGATGGTTGTTTGCAAGGCACATTGGTCATGTTTAGTCAAAACTTATTTTTGTTTCGCTTATCTGTTTCGATGGCTGCAAATGTGTTTTGGCAGCTGTGTCATTGCCCTCGGGTCAAACTTTGTAATAATTGGTCTAATTCTATAAATTGATAAATAAAGCCGGATTTCAACTATCATTTATCTAAAAAAATGTATGCTTTTGACACGTACTTTGGATCGACAAAAGCATGCATGTCATAGGGGCTGGATATATTGATCGATGGTCGATCAGGCGGCATCCTATCATCCACCCATGCTTGTATGATGGTGCAATTTACTATTGTTGCTCTATCTAGCTAGCTTAGTAACCATCTTAGCATCCTGCATGTCTGTCTCCTGACTGGATGGTGGTCATGAGTCGTGAAGGGGTAGCCGCCAATGCAATATGGGTGGGGAAAGTTGCTTAGGGTGTGTGGACCAGCTGAATTCCAGCTTAAATTAGTAGAATCCTCAGCAACCATGCATATAGCCAATAGAGCTATATTATCTCTCTCAGCATATATAGACCAAGTAAATAAGCAAGAGGGATGTAATAGTTAATCTCTCTCTCTCTCTCTCTCTCTCTCTCTCTCTCTCTCTCTTGTGTCAATGGAAATGTAAACACACACTGTATCTGTCCTCGCCATATATGTAAACGTAATCATTCTTCATGTATGGCTAGCAAATTGTGGACGAGTGCACTACAGGCCCCTCCAAAAGAAGTTGCAAAACAAAGAGATGCAGCATCACGTAGTGCATGTAGAAATAAAAGTCTGCAAACGTATGGATGGTTTATTGACTTCGAGTTACATAGGTACAAACGAGCTTTTAGTCGATTCCGACTGGCAGGATCAAAATTTTTGTCCTAATGGAATCATATTCTTTGCTTGACCATCGGTCCAAGCAACATGCCTTTGCCCTTTTTTGCATGTATAATATATATAGGTATATAAATAAGATGCTAATCATGCTTCAATATGTGTATTATTTGGTGCTTGCTATTAACTAGTCATTCTTTTGTCCATCTAAACCTTTTTTTTGGGATTGAACCAATGTCTCAACTTTGTTCTATGTTTAACATTTCACAATGATGACATGCTTTTGGTGCTGTGTTCCTCTAGTTTTGTTTTCCCATCTGGTAGGCAATGACAAATTCTTCAAAGAAAAATTTCAAAGCATGCACATCTGCAGGTTTACAGTACAGAAAACATTATTCACCTTTTGAGATAAAAAAAATGTTTATTCTTTCCCAGAGAATGCATCTGAGTGCAGGTTGTTCAGTTAGTGTGTTGAAATGTTTCTATATCCTAGCTAGCTAGGTCCTACATCTATTTTACACGTTTAAGCATATTTATGTACGTTGAATCATCATGACCTCCTAAGCTAGATCATAACATTGTCCCCTCATCATGTGGGTGTACAAAGTACTGGAAGCCCCCACGCAAGGTGGGATGTGGGCCTCTAGATAGCCAAGAGATTTTCTAGACAGCTAGCCTTAGCCTTGCACGATGCCAAAGACGCACTGCTTCCAGTCTCTCCTAGCCTCACATACTGAAGGTTTCAATAGTGTCATGATCTCCTTCTCAAGATATGATACCTGATTGCTCTCGATCACAGCTTGGGTTCAAAATCTGTTTGCTTCACTGGTTTAAACATAACATAACCCTTGAATTAACAAGAATACATCAGCTAGGAGACATGCTGATTCACAAGAAACTATATACAAAAGAAGGTTCTCTTCTACCCAGAGTTTCATTACTAATTCTAAGACAATGAGATTATAGGTGCATGCATGGTCCATATGCTTAAAGCAAGATACCTGATACTCTAGGTGGAACAATTAAGCTATTATATATACACCGTACAAATGAAGCAAAGATTCCGCACAAATAAAATCAAATGCATCCTTTTCATTGGGCGACGACGATTGATCGACACCTTTTGCTTTCCTATGAAGCTAACAACAGAAAGAAGGGTGGCTAAAACAAATGAGCTAGTGAATGGGACAGTTGACCCAATTTATCAACGTGTAACTTGTTTTAGCTAAACTTGGAGGCCATGATTGCTCATATCTATTGATCCATCTATCGATGGTGGCATGGTGCCACTGATCCTACGAAGTTTCATTGTCCTTTGTCGGGAGCTCCTTGTACCTCTTTATTTTTGCAAATATATATTTAATAACAAGCTAGATCAAAATTCTAGCGACTAATATACATCACCTTTATAAAATGTCACATGAAAACGTATATTGGTTGCCCTGTCATCAAAGTAGCAATTGATACTCCTCACTGCTCATGGGTACCTGATCGAGATACAACCACAGCCATTCATGCCTCTACATGATACAAATATATATGGTCTACTACAATATTTCATTATTTTAACCAAGTCCTCAAAAAGATTATTCTTGAATGATTAAAATGTTGAGTTCATTTAACTATCCATCCTGATGCCAAGTCCATTGTTTGAACTTTTCTTAATGTAAATAATACAAACATGAAACATATTTGGTTTGATATGACATTTCAAAAAAGAGTTAGTGATAGCATATGGTTATGCTGAGTCAATCAAACAACATAACGAAACTACTCCCTCCTATCCCTTTTAGTAGAAGGCAGAGTAGCAAAAGTTACAGTACCAAGATTTTAATTTACACCATCCATCGCCAACTTTTGCATTCGGCCGTGTAGTGTGTAGTGGATGCCTTGCAGCAAAACAAAAGCGTAGCACGAGAAACACTAGTATACATAAGATTTTTGTTAAGGTTGAAACAGATATATGGGCCTGGCTATGACCCGCGGTGGAGATACATGGCTATGGAAGAATACAGATAATGAATTTACACTGTCAGTTTTCTGAAGCCCACTGGCAATGTAAATTGGATCTACAGTAGCGGTTGGCTTTAGTGACCATTATACTAGAGTTTTCATAAGCCCGCTGCTAGAATAAAATGTTTACACAGGTGGTTTTCTTAATTTGATCCAGTGACTCAACATAAGAAATGAACCAGATATCTCAACCCCATCAGAAATAAGCTAGTAAAAAATGTTTACACATATGGTTTTCTTAATTGGATTCGATGACAACATAAGAAATGGAGCAGATATCTTAACCCAACAAGAATAAGTGAGAACGAGCACATTTTAAGGATTGGACCGGGTCATGAGTTCCTCAAAAAAAAAGAAGACAATGAGGACATTCATGAGATTAAAAATAAAATGAAACAAAAACTCAACATTGATGTGGCGAACTACATAGAAAATAATGCAATGCTTCAATTTCATGTCAAACAATGTGCAATGCCACTGAATGGAGTGGCCACTGGACGTTTATAATGGTTTAGGCCAAGGATGGAAATATGCCAGGCCTTCACCCTGCTGACTGCTTAGTGGAGAAGTACAAAATGTATATGAACCTTTTACAAATGTAAGATGAGATATAAATGCATGCATAAATATTTCCATATTTGTAATCATAGTTTGGAATTTAAGTTGTGTATTGTTCGATCTCAGTAGCGCGTACACGTGGCACAAGTTTATGGGTGGAAAATACAATGTAAAACTAACAAAGAAGTCGATGGACATAAAGACTCTTTGGCGGGTAATTTTTAAATAAATGCCGTACCTAAGTAGTATATAAAGAGGTCCCTCTCCTTTGTATATGTAACACGCAACTAACTTGGATACAGCCTTTATGGGTAATACACTTGTAACACCCCTAGTGCCAAAAAAAATAAAGATGTCACTAACGTCTCTTCCCTTATGCCAGAGTATAAAATTCAACAATATATACAATCAATAAAGTAAAACACATATGCAACAATGAGAGAAAAACTATGATCAAGATTATCGCCATTAACATTCTTATTAATCCATGAAAGGTCACTATGACTGATAAACTAAGTTTATTTAAGCAACCTAAAACATCATAATCATGATGTGAGATGTAAGAATTCTTTTTTACGTAAGGAAAACAACATAATTACCACTAAGTGTGTATGAAACGGTATCCGATCTCATCCCTTCACTATTTTTGTAAACAAAAATCCATTTTTTTAGATTATTGTTCACAAAAAATCTTTATTTCTATTAAGGATATAAAGATGCTCTTATGTCTTATCACAGTTTCACTTAGCATGGTAGCTTTTGCTACTCCACCTTCTAAAAGGGACCGTAGTAGGGAATAGGAAACAAATCATATTTGATTTTGCAGCTACTTGTATGTACATCTGATTCCAATATTGTACGAAAGGTTTACATATACCACGTAGCACACCTAAACATATATACCAACCACAGACAACACACACATGCTACAAAGCACCGTATTCATACACGTGAATGAACGATAAAAACACGTAAAAAGTTGGTAGTCGTTAGAAACGTGAAGGATCCATCATAGTCACATGCATTGGACCAGATCGTTGCAAGAATCACCGGCAACGCTTTCTGACGCAGCCCGATCGACCGGATCATGTGTTGGGTGCAGGTGGCTATTACGACGTCCATATCCAAACAAATGGAAACATTGTTGTTTGTAACGTACAAGCAAGTAAGTGCTACGAAGGCACTCCAATCGTTCAGAGTATGTACAGCAAAAAAAGGCTTGATGTACGATCTTGTTTACAGAAAAATAAAATGTTTAGTGTACTCCTCAAACTAGCTACTTTATTTTGATGATATATAGAGCACGCATGCAGCTTCCTGTAGACTGAGAGTAATGGAGTAACTGAACTGAGGTGGCACACAGTTTTGTCTCGATGCACGGAAGTAACAGGGTGTACACACTACACTACGGAAAACAGGGGGCTTTGCCAAGTGCCGCAAACTTAATCGAGTGGCAAAATAAGGGCACTCAATAAAGAGGCTCTTTGCCGAGTGCCAGACCCGCACTCGGCAAAGAGGCTCTTTGCCGAGTGTCCCGTACTCGGTAAAGCGAAGCACTCGGCAAAGGAGCTCTTTGCCGAGAACCTCGCACTCAGCAAAGAGGGGCACTCGGCAAAGTGGGGCCTCGACAAACGGCATCCGTGGCCGTCCCCTTTGCCGAGTGCCAAGCACTCGGCAAAGGGCTACAACGTGGCGGGCTTAGGGTCGGCTAGGACGACAGCCTTTACCAAGTGCCACGTCGGCCAACACTCGGCAAAGGCCTCTTTGCCGAGTGCCGCCGCAGGCACTCGGCAAAGCATAATTTTTTTGTTTTTTCTTCCCAGTTTATTTAGGGCCTTGATACAGTAAGTACATCTCAACTTCAAAAGTTGGGACAATTTTGACTTTTTGTGCTATATTTCTTTAATTATTTTTGTTTCTTTGAATTTTTTCGATAACTCCAAATTTGAACTACAGGTGTATGAAATAATGAAATTTGGTCATTCAAAAAATGGTACTCATGATGTTCGGAGTATGTTGAGGCTGTATCCAGGACATCGCATGAAGTTACAACCATGTTGGTGTCGTAACATGACGAGTTACATGCGGGAAAAGTGTTTTTAAATTAAATAAAATCCAAACGAAGTCCGAAAATGACTAAACATGTTGAGGTGTGTTGTCATCGCATGTGGAGGCTGTGGTAAAAAATTGAGAAAGTTTCGAGCAAGTTGTGACGTCGGGTGTATAAAACCCAGACATCTTCACAAAAGAACTGGGAAGAAAAAACAAACAAAATTATGCTTTGCCGAGTGCCAGCGCCAGCACTCGGCAAAGAGGCCTTTGTCGAGTGCCGGCCGACGTGGCACTCGGCAAAGGATTTTATTAAAAAAAATTTAAAAACACCTTTGCCGAGTGCCTGGTCAGGCACTCGGCAAAGGCCCTTATTGAAAAAAGGCCCAACGGCCCAAACGTAAACCCTATCCTCACACCCACCCGCGCCCACCTCTCCCAACAAGCTCCCTGCGCCGCCGCCGCCGCTCCGGGCCCGCCCGAGCTCCTCCGTGCCCGTCCCGCTCGCACGCGCACAACGCCGCCAACCGCGCGACCCGACCTCCGCCACCCCGTCCTCCTACCTCCACTCCCGACTCACCGACCCCGCGCCCGCGCCCCCACCCCGACGTCCCCTGCCCCGACGCCGCTGTCCTCCTCATCGCCGCCCTGTGCCGGCTGCGCGACGCCGTCCGTCCTCCCACCTCCACCCCCGCCTCGCCGACCGCGCCCCGGCGCCACCCGCCCCTGCCGCGCCGTCCTCCTCACCGGCCCGCAGCGCCGCCCCCGGCCACCCCCGGCCGGCCTTGCTCCCTCAGCCTAGTAGGGAGCAGCAGGTGGTAGGAGGAAGAGGAGGGAGAAAGGAGGAAGAAGAAGAAGGGGAAGAGGAAGAAGAAGGAGAAAGAGGAAGAAGAATAAGGAGAGGAGGAAGAAGAAGGAGAAAGAGGAAGAAGAAGAAGGGAGGAAGGAGGAAGAAGAAGAAGGGAAGGAGAAGGAAGAAGAAGGAGAAGGAGGAGGAGAAGAAGGACCTTGGTCCGACGACTGTCCGTGCCGTCCTTCCACACTGTCGTCCCCGCGCGTCACCGGAGGAGAAGATAACGGCTCCGGGTGTCGGCCATCGCGCCGTTTATGTGTCGTTAACGACCTTCGTGCCAGGTTTTTAGATGTGGTGGGCCATCGTGCCCCAAATGTGGACATCGGCCTTCGTGCCAGCTTTTCTTGCAAGTTTTGGAAACTCCCCGTACAGGGGAGGTTCTGCCAAATTTTGATAGTGATGACGCCCGACACTTAAGAGAGCTCGACAATATTGATAGTGATGACGACAATAGTGATGATGACTACACACCAGCCATATTGCCGTTCGTGGAGATAATTTCTAATTCATGTAATACTATATTGTTATTATTATTACCTTGCAATTATGTTTTTTACAAGTACTTGTCGTTTATTTATGCTAATTATTTTAAGCTTTGTCATTGCAGGCACTCGAGAAAATGCCGGGCGGAAGAAGCTGACGTGCTTGGTCAGGTGGTGAAGAAGCCGCAAGCCAGGGAGATGCTACTCTAGACGGAGACCGACCACACCGAGGCATAGTACATGCAGGTAATTAAGTAGAAAACATTCATTCTGACTTCTTCCGTGAAACATTCAATTCATCTTCTGGCATGTCAAATACTTGATGTCATGCAGATGTGTCTAGAGTGGTGTGATAAGTACCGAGACTGCTGGGCAGCCATTGTGCGTGAGTGGACCACGGACACGGCGTACCAGAGGCGCAGAGAACATCTCGAGCACCGCCTACAGATGCAAGGGGCACCACACCACCAAGGGAACCAGTCCCTCTCATTGTTCATGGAAAGATGGGTACGCTTTTGTTGATCTATTTATTCTAGCGCTCAATTGTCATTACTTGTAACCATGTTTGTGTTTTCATCGCAGACCCAGTCGCATGGTTGGCAGGTCGTCAACGAGTTCACGGGGCACGCCCTTGATCACAAGGGCAAAGCAATGGCGGTGGACAACGTCTACGACTCGGCGGACGGGCCCGACGCATACACTAACGCGAGCGTCTACCCCAAGCTCACCGAGTACACCTCCGTGGCTCGCCAGCGCCATGGGGAGACGTTAGAACCCGCCACCGACCCCCTAGACATAGACTTTTTGATGAGGTTGGGAGGAGGGAAGCAGCACGGCCGATACTGGATGGCCAACAGCGCCATCGAGTCGTCCTCTATTCCCACGCTGAGCCAGATTCAATGAGACGGGACCAGGAGCTCCTCCGACATCCCCATAGCACCTCGGCAGCCGAGCAACATGCAGATGTTCTCGGCATTTTAGGTAAGTGTAGTTTTATTCGTCGTTCACTCATTTCACACATGTACCTTTCCTTCACATACCATCAAACTTATGGGTGTAATATTGTAGGCTCAGATCGCACAGTTGCAGGCGAACCAGGAGGCCCAGGCGGTGGCCCATTAGCGGCAGCTGGCGGCTATCACGCAGCACTACCAGCATTAGATGTAGAACTTTGCCGGCTACTTCCGGACCCTTCCGATCACGAGAGTGCAACAGGCCGAGCTCCCTGCCTCGATCTTGCTCCACCACCTATTCCTGTGCTTACTCCTATAGGGACTCCGGTGAGTATATTGCCTGTTGCTTTAGCTTGTGCGGCTATCCTGCAGGTACTAATGAGATCACTTGTCCTTTGTGCAGGAACAGTCAGCGAGTTCGAACCCGACTCCTCCAGGTGCCAGCCCTCCACTAGGCTCTTCTCCACCACACGGGTGGCCGGCTCACCCGACCTTCTCGACTCAGGGCTTCATGTGGCCAGGTACCGTTCCTCCTCCACCGACGCAGCAGGGGCACTCCGGGCCTGCAAGCGGCCCTCTGCGGGCGCCGTCCTACTGGATGTTTCAGGCGGCACCGCAGCCAGGGTGGTCTCCGTGGGAACAAGGTGGGGGCTCTGGGGGCCCTGGGGACGCCGGGTCGAGCTAGGTACCTCTACTACCCGCTTGTGGACTTGTATCGATAAACTTGTTGCTCTTTTGGACATGTTATGAATTTATATCGATGTAACGGATGAATTTGAAGACCTTTATGTATGAATTCATGTTGAGATGTCATTTGATGATGAAATTTGATTTTTATGTGATATCCTAGTCTATTGTCGTGAATATATATAAAATTACATGTCTAGAATGCAAGAAAACAAAAAAAACAAAAAAAAATTTCCAGCTTTGCCGAGTGCCAGCACTTGGCAAAGCTGGGCATTTTTCACAGTAGAGCCCACCTTTGCCGAGTGCTGGCGTGGTACTCGGCAAAGTGACCATACCTTTGCCGAGTGCCAACACTCGGAAAACAATTTTTCAAAAAAAATCTTTGCCGAGTGCCAGGCGTGGCACTCGGCAAACAATTTTTTTTAAAAAATAAAATAAAATATCTTTGCCGAGTGCCTGCAACGTCAGCACTCGGCAAAGGGTGCCGTCAGGTTGACGTCACCCGTTACCTTTGCCGAGTGCTGGCGTGGCGCTCGACAAAGCCTTTGCCGAGTGCCTGCCAAGTGGCACTCGGCAAAGCCTCTTTTGCCGACCAATTCTTTGCCGGGTAGGCTTTGCCGAGAGCCGCACTCGGCAAAGCCTTTGCCGACGGCAAAGGTGCCTTTGCCGAGTGCGGCCGGTACTCGGTAAAAGCGGCGGATCCAGTAGTGCTACACAGCACTCTACCATGCATGGTAGCGTGCATGGCCGTGTAAAACAAAAGCCAACATAGCTGCATGAATGCAACAGGGTCTTCCCCCAGACCGGCAGCGGCAGGGGCAGGTTTCCTGCCGAGGTATAGCAAGCTTAGCAGGTTGCCGACAACTTGTGCACATTCAAGTGCTTTTTCATGGAATTATTGGAGACAGGCGGCAAGGGAAACAAGCAGAGCAGCCATCCACTTCTATTTGCCATTTTTTTGAGTAAAATCCTACCTGAATTTCATGCATCGATCTGCATCTTCTTAATTCCCATGCGTTTCTATGATTTCCGTTTGGAAGACTGTATAAAAACATGAATTGAAATTATAAGAGCAGACTAGGAGCTAAGAGCAACTCCAACAGTGTCTACACTTAAGTCCCCATACCTAAATATGGGGCCTTAGGCTAAAAATATGCTTTCGTAGAGTCACTACTAGGGTACCCAGATTTAGGAAGTCACCCAAATCCACACCACTTAAAAATTCCTCCCTACCTAGTCGTCATCTCTATCTCCCTCCCTTCGGTAGATCCTCACTTCACACTCCCTCCACATGTGTGGCGCCGCTCCCACCACGTCCATCTCCCTCCCTGGTAGCCATTGCTCCTGCTCTGGGCTGCGTGCGTCTACACCAGTCCCTATATAGATTCATTCACTAGTACAAAAATTGACATCAGTAATACCACCAATTTCTAATAAAGGCGGCTGACATAGCACACCACCACTAACCTTTGCGAGAGGCATAGCACATCACCACTAACCTTTGCGAGAGGCATAGCACACCACCACTAACCTTTGCGAGAGGCATGGTAGATATACAACCGTTGCTAGAAATCTATTTTTAGAGGCGGTTTTATTAAGAAATCCACCTTAGAGGCAGTTTCATTAAGAAATCTGCCTCTAAAATATGTGATTTTCAGAAAACCAGTTTTCAGAGACGGCTCTCCTAAGAAATCCGCCACTGAAAATGAGTGATTTTAGCAAATGATGAAGCTGCCGGCAATTTGTGTACATTCAAGTGCTTTTGCATGGAGTATTGGAGACAGGCGGCAAGGGAACCTAGCAGCAGCCACCCACTTTTATTTGCCGTTTTTTATCCAGTAAAATCCTACCGTAATTTCATGCTTCGATCTACATATTATTATTTCCCATGCATTTCTCTCTGCTTTCCCTTTGGAAGACTGCATGAAAATTTGAGTAATAAAAGCCAAACTTGCTCCAGTAGAGCACCTCCTAGGGCACCCCAATTTAGTTAGTCACCCAAATCGACACCATGGACGCAATTATTCCTCGCTAGTCCCTACCTATTCATCTGTCTTTGGCTCCCCTCCCTTCGGCAGATCCTCACTGCACACTCCATCTTCTAATGTGATTCATACATTGCAGATCCTTTATATGCAGACATCCTCCTCCTACATGTTGGAATGGAAACAATGTGGCTAATGTTATTATACGATTGACAGTGATAGATGAGCCTTGGTGTTATACTAACATTTGATCACACATGCATACCGGTTGCTGTTCACTACTACCGAAAGCTTTTTCCGCAACGGGCCAATAGCATTTTACATAGCGGGCAAACATGCCCGACAACGCTGCCACGCCACGGTAAATAGAGCTTCGTCCGTGACTGGCAAAGCGCCCGCTGCTGAAAATCGAAGTACCGCAGCGGGCACCGTTAACATTCCAAAAAAAAACAAAAAAATCCAAAGCCCACAGGCGAGCCCGTTCCTCGAGCCCACCCTTGAGCCCAATCCCCGGCCAAAACCCTAGAGCCGCCGGATTCGAAAACCCTAGTGAGTTGCCGCGCCACCCCACGACGTTGTACCACCGCCGCCATCGTGGATCTGCTTGTTCGGACTGGGCCCACCGTCGCTGGATCTGGCCATGGGAGGGAGGAGTCATGGAGACGGAGAGATATGAAGAGGGAGATGGAGAGAGGAAGAAGGAGATGAAGTTACCCGTTCCTCCGGTCGGCCTCCGCCTCTGCTGCCCCATTGCCGCCGCCACCGGGACCGGCCTCCACCTTGGTCCGCCAGCCAAACCATGAGGAGTGAGGGAGGAAGCTCGCCTAGGCAGATCCGCGTCGTGGAGAGGGAGGGAGGAAGGCCGCAGCTGTGTTGAGGCCAGATCCGGTGGTGGATGGGGAGGAGGAGCCCGCGCCGCGCTCGGCCTGGGCGTGGTGGCGCCCGCGATGGAGAGGTGGTGGTGGCGGCGCTCGCCTCGCCTAGGGCCGCGGTCCCACGCTCAACGCCATAGCACCGCGCGACGCCCTAGCACCGCTCATGCCATCGCCGACGAGGGAGAGAGAGTGGGAGATTTAGAGAGAGAGAGTGGGAGGGAGAGGAAGAGAGTCGGGCGGTGGATGGGGAGCGACTCGGACGCTGCGCCATCGGGGAGACCCAACAGGAGAGGAATAGAGGGGGGGAAGCGGCTGGGAGAATGAGGTGGGGTGAAAATCCTAAGTCTCTATATTTATACCTGGAAGCAGTTATTGGGTTCCCCTGGGCCTATTGGGCTTCACTATTTACCGCAGCGGACCTTATAAGCTGCCCACTGTGGTAAATCGATTTACTGCAGCAGGAAAGTTGCCGCCACGAAAAATTAAAAGTGCCCGCTGCGGTAAATCGTGGTGATTTACCGCAGAGGGCAACAAAAGCGTCCGCTACTGAGTCTATTTTTAAAACGATGTGGAAATTCATTTTTGACGCAGTGGTTGTTATTGCTACTCTAGATAAGCTAGATCTCGTTTCCGTACGGGGTATAATCTTATATATCTACACTTCTCTGTCCAGGAGATCAGCACCTTGGATATTACTTGATAAAGCAAGCAGGTGCAGCACCTCTAAGCCGGACGAACCGTGCACTGCATGCATGCGAGCATAGCCATACGTAGCGCACATTCGTGTCCGCGTTAGCCAAAAAACACGTAAAAAGTCGATCCAACAGGTATATATACTTTAGACAGAAGCTGAGATCGGGCACATGATGATGCAACACGTATGTATCTATCCAAACGCATGGAAACGGTTTTTTTTGTTCTAACGTGCAAGCAATTAGTCGCTTGGAGTTTATTGTTGTCCCGAAAATGGTTCTACTGCCATGTATGTAATGTAATCTTCTTCCTTTGGTTTGCTTTGCTTCTTTGTTTATAGGGCATCAAAACATATATCGTAATGTAAGATTTCACGCTACGCACGTAAGTTACAGATATGATTTCAACATGTATATGTATGTATACGTACATATAAACGGATATGTATATATACCACTTATTTTTCAAAGTCACACAGCGCATTTCGCGCCGCATACAGTAGAGGTAGGAGAGGGAAACAGAGTATGTAACTGACGTGAGGTGGCACTTATGCGTACACGCAGTATGTAGGTACGTACAGCTTGTCGGCATGCACGCAACTACGCAAGATATGAGCTACAGTAGGCTGGACATGCACGTCGTCGCACACGCAGAAATCCAATCCAAAGAGGGAGCTGTATCTCATCTCGCGGCCGGGCGCGGGGTCGCCGGCAGGTTTCCTGGCGGGGCATCGTGGACGAGGACAGATGGAAATGTTTGCCTTGGACGAGTGAGCTTTATTGGCTGCCTCGTTGCCCGGGACTTGACCTGATGACGATGGAAACAAGGAGAGTGGCGTGGTACGTCTACAGTATCTAGCAGCTATAATACGAGCTATAGCTAGCCTATACCAGTCTGGATTCCTGGATGCCCATCCTGTGCATTCCTGCCTCCGAGTCTGCAACGTAGGCATGCCTATCTATCCATCGCTAGCTAGCTTGCATGAGCCAGCACACGTAGTAGTACGCGTGTCCCTAACTGTGCAATGGGCCTCATCTCGATCATCTGCCGATCAAGTTACATGGCAGTGCAAGCTGATGGGAACCTACAGAGGCTACCCGGCCAATGAATGGTTACTACGAGAGCTAGCTTCTATCGGTTGGATCAGCGGTCAAACGGCACTGAAAGAGCGGCGATGATGACGTCCGCGCCTAGTTTGCAACCATATCACAATTATTCAGAACCTACCTCGATCGTCAGCAGTCAGCTACTGGATCCACAGTCCCTGTATGTGTGAGTGTGGTTTGTTTCTGTGTAGTAGTAGCTAGGCACTGACATGCGTGCACCTTTAGTTTTGATTTTGACCGACAGGTGTCATGCGCAACTGCCGAAAACCCGGAAATATTCAACCATGTTTAATGTTTTCAAGGAGCTGTGTACTACAGCTAGTGCACCACGTACGTACAGCGGGCAAACAGATTCAGACCATTTAGAATTGAAGAATTTCATGAAAATCGTAAAGAAATTTCATAAGGTTCAGTTCTTTCCATATCATAGAAAAATGCACGAAACATTGAAAATGCCTCCGAATCCAATGGAGGCCTTAGGTGGAGGCAAAGAACACCAGACATCATTGCCGTTTTATTAGGACGTTTGCGAAAAAAAAAATCCCTTCTGGTTCTACAAGCAATTTTTACTGATTCATCTTGGCTAATATATAAAAAACATTTAATAAATAAAAACAGTGGACCAAATTTTACATATGTTTCTTTAATTTTTTTGTTCCCTTTCCATAGCTAAAGGCCCTTCACTCGTGACTTCAAAATAAGCTCCGCTCCTCACCTCCACATGTGCTCCCGAGCTCCTCGATGCATTCCGCGGCACCACAAGATCCACCAAGGACTAGGGTTGCGCCATGGGATCTCCTCGTCCCGCCCTCACTTGACCGCATCTCCGTCGACCGCCGCTCTGCCATTGTCTATCCATTGCATGCATGTGCGGATATGGACTACTGACGTGCAAGTAGAAGTAGGGGTATTATGAGACGGGTACGTAAACTCGGAGGTTGGAACCATAGTGAAGCTTAGTTTTTCAGTTTCACCTTATCCATGTAGCTTCAGACGCCACGGTTTAAGAAGCTCTACGCTTTCCTTTTCTTTCCTTTCAAAAATAAGGAGCTCCACGCTAACAAGCTATTTCCCTGTCCCAAAAAGGTCAATGTGCCTTTGAGCTCCTCAACGCTTTCCGCCACACCAAAGGGTACACCAGGGACTAGGGTTGCGCTGTGGGATCTGCTTGTCTGTCCTCCTCTCCCATTTGACCGTTTTTTGGCTATTGTCTATCCACCGTTTGCATGTGCGGATATGGACTACTAACGTGTGCAACGGAAAAGATAGGCATTGTGAGACGGGTACGAAAACTCCGAGGTTGGAACTAGAGTAAAGCTAGTTTGATTTTTCAATTTCACCTTATCTATGTAGTTTTAGACGCCATGGTTTAAGAAGCTACACGCCTTCCATTCATAAATAAGGAGCTCCACACTCCAAGCTATTTCCTTGGCCCGAAGGTCAATGTGCCCTTGAGCTCCTCGACGCATTCCGCCGCACCACTAGACACACCAAGGACCAGGGTTGTGCTATGGGATCTGCTCGTCTTTCCTCCTCTCCCCATTGACCGTCCCTCGACTATTGTCGATCCACCATTTGCATGTGCGAATATGCATGGACTACTGATGTGCAAAGGGGAGGAGGGCATTTTAAGACCGATACGCAAGCATGGAGATCGGAACCAGCGTGAAGCTTGTTTTTTCAGTTTCACCTTATCCTTCCAGCTTCAGACGCCACGGTTTAAGGAGCTCCTTCACGCTTCAAGCTATTTCCCTGAAAGTCATTTGGTTGGCAAGGCGTGGAACATTGCTTCGCGAGAGCTGTACCAAACACGCCTTTAGTTTTTCGTGAAAGGAAAAGAAATAAAACAAAAACACTAGGTGACATAGTGATATTACTTACTATAGGGGAAAACAATAGGCATACGAGATGGGCCGGGGCTGGCTTGATATTACTCGCATCCGGCGGCCGGGAAGAAGCACAAGATCAGCACGAGGCAGCCCGGGTGGTGGTGCTCTGCTACAGGTGGTGCTCATGCCGCCCCACTACGCCGCCACAGTTTCGTGTGGCCTTCCTTCCATTCCCCAACCCAGGCAACGCCATGGTCCGTGTAGCACTAGCAAACGTGTACACCTCTCTACCTCCCCGTACGTCCTCGGCCGCCGTTACACTGCATCTTTCCCGGACGGGCCGGACGACCGACACCACACACGGATGGACCTGGGTCCAAAAGCGGCTCCGTTCCGTTCCGCCGGTGGGCCCGCCGCTCCACTCGCGGCGGCGCCCGCCGGGCGTCCCGCCACGTGCCCCCTCTCCCCCACTCGCCGTGACGTGGACCTCACCACCATGCCACCCTCCTGGCCGCCCCCTGCCTCCATATATACCCCGGCCTCCCTCGCCGTCCCCTTCCTCCTCATCACTCTGCTCTCCGGCCTCCTCCTCGATCACACAGGTTCCGCTACCAGTACTCGATCTCTCTCTGTCGCCGGCCAGCAGCTGCTCGCGCATGCCACCTCGATCGACCACAGCCAGTCCCAATCCTGTGTTGTTCTAGCCACCTGCCTCCTGCAGTATCTTGTGCTTTGTTCGATCGACGATACTAGTAGCTGCCGCGCAATGCCTCCTAACGCCCACCAGGACGTCAGCGGCGGCCTCGCCATGACGACGTCCCCTCCGGCGCCAGCCACGGCCACGGCGGCGTCCAGCAAGATGGACTGCTTCCTGACCACCGTCTGCACGCCGCTCAACCTCCAGGTACATGCAGATCGACGACGCGCGGTGTTGTATTGTATCGTATTGTACCGCGTGCCGAGGAATTCAATTCGAAACCGAATCCTCACATCCATGCCATGCCATGCCACGCCGTCTCTTTGCAGTTCATCGACGTGTCGTACCGCGTCAAGCAGATGGAGCGGTCCCCGTCGTCATCCTCCAAGGCGCCACCGCTGGGCGGCCGGATATCGTCGCACCCGGCGGGCGCCCCCGCGGCGCCGGCGGCGCCAGAGGAGAGGACGATCCTCAAAGGCATCACCGGCGAGGCCCGCCCAGGGGAGATCCTAGCAGTACTCGGCCCCTCCGGCAGCGGCAAATCAACCCTCCTCTCGATCCTCGGCGGCCGCCTCGCCGGGCGCCACACCGGCACGGTGCTCGCGGGCGGCCACCCGCCGTCGCGCTTCGTGCAGCGCCGCACGGGCTTCGTCGCGCAAGACGACGTGCTGCACCCGCACCTGACCGTCCGCGAGACGCTCACCTTCTGCGCTCAGCTCCGCCTGCCGCAGTCCGCGCCCGCCGCGGCCAAGACCGCCGCGGCGGAGGCCGTGATCGCGGAGCTGGGGCTGGCCGCGTGCGCGGACACCATCGTGGGCAACGCGTTCGTGCGGGGCGTGTCCGGCGGCGAGCGGAAGCGGGTTAGCATCGGGCACGAGCTGCTGGTGAACCCGAGCGTGCTGGTGCTGGACGAGCCCACGTCGGGGCTCGACTCCACAGCCGCGGCGCGGCTCGTGGCCACGCTGGCGGCGCTCGCGAGGAAGGGGCGGCGGACCGTGGTCATGTCCGTGCACCAGCCGGCGTCGAGGGTGTACCGGATGTTCGACTCCGTGCTGCTGCTCGCCGAGGGGAGCTGTCTCTACTTTGGAGCTGGAAGGGACGCGATGGACTACTTCGCCGGCGTTGGGTTCGCACCGGGATTCCACGTCAACCCGGCTGACTTCATGCTCGACCTCGCGAATGGTGAGTACGTCACTCAGTCTCGTGCTTACGTACGTACACCTGCAGGCTAGGTGGATAGCTTCCTTGTTGACTGCAACAAAACTTTTTTTGCCTTGCATGTCTATCAGTGTTGTTTCAGTTTCTATTTTTTTCATTCCTAAAAAGACAAGTGAAAGAGCCAACCACTTATTCATTTCATGATCTATCCCTGGTCCTGATCTACGACAGGAAAAGGTGGCACACACACATACACAGCGCATATCTCTCTCTGTGTTTTTACAGCAAGTAATAACTAAAAGATTACTATATATGTGGTAGTAAAACACATTTAGAGGCATACTTATATTGTGGTAGTGCCTAGTTAAGATAAGTACATGAGAGAGGATTGCTAGCTAGATTGACCAAATCACTAGAAAAAAAAGCAGCAAAGTGTGGCAAGCAGTTGAGTGATGCATGGAACCATTTAATGGAAAGAGATGTATGGCCCTTGGAATTGAGCAAGCTTAGCGGCGTTGAGGTCAGAAATAGGAGTAGTAGAGTATGTGTTTGTGTGTTCTTCCTCCTCTTTTTGTGCAATTGTGATGAGGATTAGATTCATCATGAGACAGAAGACAAGCAAAACACCTGGTGAGTGAGTGTGGAGTGCAACCAACAAAGAAGAGAGAGAGAGAGAGAGAGAAAGGAAAAGAGTGAGAAAGGGGCATGAGTGAGAACGAAAAATAGTGGAGAGGCCAGGTGAGTAGTGTCTGCCATGCATCCCTAGTCAAAGCACTTTATGGTTGAAAAATCACACGCGCCTAAGGGACACCTGTCACTGATGGTGGGAATTAGCTAGCTAGGGCACTACCACTGTGGCTGAGCATCATCATCCTCCAACAGAAAAGCTACACCCCAGCCACGTACCGCGCTGCCCACTAACCCGGTAGCGAGTGCACATGCTATGCTTACTGTACTTGCTCCATCCGTTACAAATTAGAAGTCGTTATGGCTTTTATAGGTAGATATATAGTTTTTACTACTTATCTAGATTTAGATATGCCTTATGTTTGAATACATGTTAAAAGCTAGATATACATTATTGTCCCAATTAATACACGTCAAAAACGGAGTATGTATCTAGAAAATGATAGAATAGCTTATAATTTGGAACGACGAAGCAGGGAGTAACGCTGTTTCACAATCATGGTAAGGACTTGAACACCATTATTCAGTAGTACAAAGTTTTCGCGTTCCATGTGAAGACTCATATGGGCCGGTAAGGGACGTGTTATAGTGGCGTCTCGTGTGCTGTCACCAAAGTTGAAAGGTCCCACGTTCCATATAGACATGTATTGGCAAAGGACGCGTCTTGTAGTGGCTCTTCTGTGTGTGTGTGTGTGTGACTGTGTGTGTGTGGATTAGTACACACACTATCACCACCAAGCAACATGGACCATGCTTAGGCAACTCTTAAACATCGACAGCCCCACCACTAGTCTATTGACACACAGGCGATTGATTGTTAGTACAAAAAAACAAAGGTTGCCTTGTTCCGTACACAGACTTTGTTTTCCATTCCCTATTTGGCAGTAACATGGATAAATCCCATTGTGATCAACTCATCAACAAAAAGTTAATACTACATATCCTGGTATAGGATACCACTGCACACATACAGGGGTGACGGATGGATCTCCGACAGTCGTGGCAGCTTTTAGTTGGATCTTGTTCCTTTATTTGCCTCCTTTTTATTTTATAGAGTGCATCTGCATGGTGAATCGATGCATCATTAATTAAAGAGCAAATGATATATATGCTCCGTCATTAGGGAGTAATATGATCTGAGATATATATGCAGGCATGGCGATCCATGGATATGCATGATGTATGCATGGTTCCGAGCTAGTGCCCTGTCTTGCTAGACTTGGAAATATATGATATGCCCCTGCTAGCTCATGCCGGCTTTAGTGGACAGGAGGAATCCTCTCTTGGTGCAAAATTGCCCTCTTTGGATCTGATAAGGCCACTTTCTCTTCTCCCCCCTTTTGGCTTGGGGGCACACCTCACCTCTTCTTTTTAATTCATTCATTTGCTCAGTGCACCACCAGCACATCAAACCAAAGCTACCTAGCTTTTGTGTGCACCTATCGATCCCATGTCCTATTAGCCTTTCATGTCACCACAACTAAGCTTGCACGATGCCAATTTTGCTTCCTGGTGGATCCGCACGCGGCTTTCTTGATGCAATGTTAGTGGCCCCAACAATAACGCACCGGTGGATCAAGAGCCGCCCGATCAAAAACGATTGACATGCGTGCACTAGAGGTTGCTTTTTCTCTAAAATCACCTCTAGGATTTCAAATCACATTTTGGGGTCAATTATTGGAGCCGGATAAATACCCTTCCTCTCTTTGTTTTCCTGAATTGGACGGTAGAGGATGCACTACGTGTAGAATTGTTTATACACATATATATCAAAAAAGAGAGAAAAAAGGGTAAATAAAGCACTAAAGGGAATGTGTAACATCACATTATCTCCATCGGTACTCGGAGAAAGCGATCATCACAAATTCTCAAGAGCATTAGCTAGCTCCTGTTCTTGATTCATTTCGTATCGTAGTAGCATTAGCTATCATTTCATTAATAATGATCTTACCCATTGTCTTATCCAACCTTTTTTTTATTTTTGTTAATATTTATTTTAAACAGGATTTGCTCAAGCAGACTACAATGTCACATCAGAAGCAGGCGGCAATAACGTGAAGCAGTCCCTGATCGCCTCCTACAACAAGGAGGTGGCCCCAAGGGTGAAGGCCTCCGTCGTCGCCGCCGCGGATCACACGCAGAGCGGCAACGGCGACCGCGAGCTGCAGGTGCCGCCGCCGCCGCCGGAGAGCTGCAGCACGAGCTGGTGCAACCAGTTCACGATCCTGCTCCGTCGCAGCCTCAAGGAGCGTCGCCACGAGACGTTCACCTCGCTTCGCATCTTCCAGATCATGGCCCCGGCGCTCGTCGCCGGCGCCATGTGGTGGCGGTCGACGCCGCTGGCGGTGCAGGACCGGCTGGGCCTGCTCTTCTTCGTCTCCATCTTCTGGGGCGTCTTCGCCTCCTTCAACGCCGTCTTCGCCTTCCCGCAGGAGCGCCCGGTGCTCGCCCGCGAGCGCGCGTCGGGGATGTACGCGCTCTCCTCCTACTTCATGTCGCGTATGGCGGGGGACCTGCCCATGGAGCTCGCCCTCCCCACGGCGTTCACCGTCGTCGTCTACCTCATGGCCGCGCTCAACCCCTCCCCGGTCGCGTTCGCGCTCACGCTGGCCGTCATCCTGGGCTACGTGCTCGTCGCCGAGGGGCTCGGGCTCGCCGTCGGCGCCGTCATGATGGACGCCAAGCGCGCGTCCACACTGGTGACGGTGATCATGCTGGCGTACCTCCTCACCGGCGGGTTCTACGTCCAGAACGTGCCGGGGTTCATGGTGTGGGCCAAGTACACGTCCTTCACCTACTACTGCTACCGCCTCCTCATCGCCGTGCAGTACGCCGGACACCTCAAGCGCCTGGTCCCGCCGGCCGCCGTCGACGGCGAGGCTGGCCCGGCGGCGTGCGTCGCCGCGCTCGTCGCCATGTTCTTCGGCTACCGCCTGCTCGCGTACCTCGCGCTGCGTCGCGTCAGGAAGTGATTGGTCGATCTGACCGCCGGCGCGTCAGTCGCTGTAGCTAGCTAGCTAGGGACGTGTCCATTAACTATTCCGGCTGGCCGGCCGGCCGGTGCCATCGAACGCGCTCCGGGCGCCGGGCGCGGCGAAACCGACCGGGATCCGTGCGTGGCTCCAGAGGGCAGGCGGGCGTCGAAGGAGATGATGACTTGACCAAGTGACGCGGTTGTTGTTGGCGGCGTCGCCGGCGATCGGCGAGGAGGTCGTCTTCTTCGTTCTCCTGCGATTTGTTCTTTTTTCCCCTCTTTTTCTCTTACATATAAGTTTGATGGTCGATTCTGTGCCGTCCATCGATCGATCGAGATGCCTTGTTTGCAAGTGTATTATATATTGATCAATCAGCGAGTGTAAGCTCAAGCTGTGAGCTGATTTATTTGGGCTTCTTGATCTGGAGATGATGAATTGATCCATAATGGGTTTGATTAAAAGTTTTAAAATTCAAGTGAATGTACATGCCTAAGGATTAAGGATTACTACAATTTAAAGATGACGGTGGCGGCATAGTCCACGGCGGCATGATTATGAGACCACGGCCGAGCTGAAGTGCTGAACGCGCCTGCAGTTATGCCAGGTTCAGTGTTGTGCACGCGTGGAAGCTGAGAGAAGCCATTGTTCTACCATGTTCTGTACAATCTTCTCGTGCCGCTAGTTTTTTTTTCCCTGCCTGGATTCATAGAACCAATTCGAATTCGACGTTCATGCCATGCACCGATTCTACGAATGTGCTGCGATCGAGGCTGTAGCTAGCCACACTCTGGCCGGATTCTTGCAAGGTTCTCAATTTTGACAGAGGAATCGAATTTCCTGCTCCTCTGCTTTGGAGGCAGTGGACTGTTGAGCTGACCGTTACATGCGTGGTGGCAAGCTTCGGGAGTTTTTTTTTTTTTTTCTTTTTCTTTCCTTTTTTTTTTTTTTTTTTTGGAAACGGCAGCTTCCGGAGGTTTTATTTTTAATGGGCCAACGATAGTTGTGTTGGGCCATCATGCCCTGACGCTCCTTGTTGGGTCGACATCCCTATCTCGCTCGATTCATGTCCGTGTGCTTGCTCCTTTGTTTTTTGGATGGTGGGCTAGTGGCCCTTGAAATCAAGAGCCAAAAAAAGCTAGGTGGGCGGTGGTGGCTCTGGCTTTTTGTCTACATTTTTTTTACAATATAATCAGTATACCTAAAGATTGTTCTCCTTCTGCATTAGTACATACTCCGTACATTATAATCATTACAATAATCAAGTGATAGAGATAGGGAGTGAAAGGGGATTCAAACTTGAAACATTTTGCTACTTGTTTCCATTGTGATCGGCAGGACGGACATCACCACCAGGCTGCCTGTACTAATGAAAACTTGTTACAGCTGCATGAAATAGGGTCACTTTACTGCTAAAGGGAGTTTTGTTATTTTAGGTTAGGGGTTCTCTAGTCTAAAAATCCTAGGATTGATTTGTATGGTGATGATAACGTTGGCACTTTACCAATGTGGAAAGGAGGTCTTCACAATTTGACTGTATTAAAGCTTGGCTCTAATCGCCAAGTTAGTGAAATATATGAAGAACACTTGGAAGTGTTCACAAATTTACAAGTACAAATACATGACAACTCCTTATCCTTGATGGTGTGCTCAAATTGGATTCATCCATTCAAATTAGATGTGGGGGCTCAAGGGGCTCCATAGGCTCCACAACGCATAGAAGGGGGTCTTGAGCCCCCCTTGTCCAATCTTAGGTCCTTCCAGCTCAGATCTACCATTCAGCATCGATTAGACAACAAAGGAGTGTATGACAAATCAATGCACGAAAAGGAGTTTGAACATATGCACCGCCTACTGTGTGAGCCATTCGGTAGCAAACAGAACCCTTTTGTGATGTGCGCAATTGCTTATACCAGACTTATATAGACCAAGAAAACCAGGAAACTTCTTTAGATCTAGGATAATGGTAAAGAAAATGATTGAAAACCAAAAAATGATTCTTTTTATTATATAAAAACTCACATGTTACATGTTCCATAATTGAGTGGCTGGTTCATCTCCAGATCATGTAGGCCCCAAAAGTACGGAGCGACCACTAGTGCTATGCTTCTCAATTGGACTCTACAATTGCTACCTAGAGTCAACCACATGGCGTGAAAAAATATGGATTATACTCTTGGTGCATAAAACACTTCAACCTGAGAGGGTGAATATAAGGTGGAACACTAAATATATATTTTGAAGGCAGGCATATGCACCCATCCATGGTGAAAACAACGCAGCTGTTGATTCTACCTGCACATTGGGAGAATAGTAGCATCACTGCGTAGGTAGCAAACAGCGACACGAACAATAACAACACAATGCAACAACGACATTCCAATTTATAAACGTGTGACAATATATAAAAGCTAGTTATTCTCCAAGCCCTTGTGATCTCATGACTATGAGACTATGAGCCAAGCATCTCTTCTTCCGGTGGCATTCCAAGTCAAGGTCATGGAGATGGAGCTTGCATTTTGCAGCAGCAGACGCGTATTCCCGAGCGAGGTGGCTACCAGGGACCCTTTGGTCGGTGGTGGGCTCTACCAACCAGCGGGCGTCTGTTGGCCATCGGCTGTTGCCTACCCCCTAAGGAATCCTACCATCTCAAGACAAAAATAACCGTAATAAAGATACAAAATTATTATATTCTTGATTTTATCTCTATCCAATAATTAGTCACCTATTAAAATTAATTGCAGAATCTTTGTTTTGTCCTTACAATTTGTATATTTTGCGACAAAATAGAAATGCTCCAATTCCTCCTTATAAAAAAAACAAACTTTGAACTTGGACAAACAAGACAAACACACGGAGGGAGGAGAAGATAACCATGTTTACTATCGGTCGCTGCAAAGAAGAAAAAAAAAAACATATTGTGGGACCCTTGCCAGGGAGAAGATGCAGCCACACAATCCGGATTCTTGCAAAGTACTGTACTTTTGAATTACCTGCTACTCTGCTTGGGATTTCTATAAAAACCTTGTGAAACTTGATCTATGCAATCGAAACAGGTGGCAAAATGAAAGCAGTGCAGTATTGAGCTGACGATATGTGTGGATGGCAGCACAGTAACCTATTATGGGCTGACAATAGTTGCGTTGGGCCGGCGCAATCTGACGCTCCTTGTTGGGTCGACGTCCCCCATATCTGGATCCATATCTGTGTGCTAGTGGTGGGCTGTTACCACTTCTCAAATTGTAAGCAACGTCCATCTGCGGTGCTCATAAAGAGGGAGTATGAATGGAGATCAGCTACGGGGAGATCGATCATCGATGAGAGGGGGCGGCGCCGTGGCTGCGGGCTGTGGCGGCTCAAAGAGAACGACATGGGGTGAGGATTAGATGGATGACGACCCTCGCATGGAGCATCGACTGAAAGATTAGAGGCGTCGTGGACTCCAGGGCGAAGGCAACAGAGAGGATTATGATCAACAAGCGCAGACCTACGGATTTCAGAGAGGGGCAGACTATGAAGGCTTGACCTGATGGAGCACCGACCGCTATACCTAGGTATTGATCGTTCTTCTACATTAGTACAATATAGACACCACCAGCCTAGCTGTACTCCTGTACTAATGAACCATGCTGTTACAGTTGGGATTGGGACACTGCGCTAAATGTCTGATGCCCATGGAGTTGTATGAAGATGTATTGGTTTGGTATTCTACATTAGGCCTCGTTCGGTTATGTGGCCTGGATTCATTCCGGCGTGGAACCAATCCAGACGGATTGTGCTGGGGTAGTGTGCAAGGAGATGCCATGGTAGTTCTCCGATCCGCATGCATGCATGATCTCAGCATGCCGATGCCGTCGTGAAGACCAAGTGCCTGCAGCGGTCGTGCTCTCATCCGCGGGGATTCGTTCAGGACCCCAGGGTACCGGAATTATTCCTGGCGTGGTGCCGCAAGATTATAGTAATGATGTTGCCGTGTATATGTCACTGACCCGGTTTCGTAGGCTATTTTAGGGAGAAACCAGAATGAATCCAGGCCACATAACCGAACGAGGCCTTAGGGATTCTGTAATCTAAAATTTCCAGGATTGACTATGCAGTTTGGAAATGAGCAAATGGGGGCTATCCAAATCGTCAGTGGAGATGCAATTCAGATGTGAAACAATGTTTTATAAGAGATGAAGAACTTAGATGGTAACAGATGGAACTGAAAGGAGAAGAAGATTGGAGAGGATGAATATCTGGATGCATTCGCTAGCAAATCCATTCTAGGCACGTCATAAAAAGATCTAAGGGGATCGAACAGGTTCTGTAGTTTGTACAACCTACATACCAAGGTGCACAAACCAAGTGTTGATCTTTAAGCCTCTACAATTCTTCAGACTGGTTGGACTAATTGGTCTATGGTCCCATCCATTAAGAACAGAGGATGCAGTAAAGCTTAGCAGAACTGTTGGGTAAAGTTGTAGATTTGTATGAACTTTGACTTAACAGTGAAGGTCCATTGACGGTGAAAATCAATGGCAGGAAATGTCTCCAATATTTTGGTATTTTTGCAAAAATTCATAGACAAGACTGGTATGAGGTCAGAGATGGCATCTGAAGATTATAAAGACAGAACTTTTTTACCCAAAGGTCCTCCAAAGAAGACTGATAATGAAGACGTATATATTACTCGACGTGCCTAAATTATGCTTGCAGTGGGTTGAAAATCATAGGCTTATTTCCTTCAAAAAAAAGAAATAATAAGCTTATCTCACACGTTGCATTGACTTGGGTTAGTTAGGATTGTGTCACGCCCCGAGGCCGTTGCCCGTCGCCGACGAGACGTGAGTACGCGCAAGAGGAAACAAGAATTGAGCGACGATGGCTTTGGCCGGGTTAACCCCCGTGCCTTGGCCTAGTTCAGTTTTACTGAATGAAGACTTGCTGTTTGAAACGATACAGGACGCGGCTTATAGCCTCAACTCGACGCTGACCCATAGAGCCCACATGGCAGTCTAATACATGAAAACGTAAACAAGACATAGAGGACATAATACGCCTTCACTGCTCCCTTGACGCCATAGCGTTGTTGCTAACAGTTCCCCCCTTGAGATCCAGCTTGTCCCCTAGCTGGTGCATCTGGGAAACGTTGCTTGACAACATGATAATCTTCCCAAGTGGAGGCAGCAAGAGGCAGAGCTGACCATTTGATCTTAACTTGAGGAATAGCTGAATTGCCCTTCTTTACCAGCCGGCGCTCCAGGATTGCTTCAGGGATTGTTTCAGCAGCCTCCAGGTTAGTAGTTGTGGGCAGCTGCTCAAATACTGGAGAATGATCTAGAACAAAAGGCTTAAGTTGTGAGATATGAAAAATAGGATGAATTTGAGATCCTTGTGGCAGTTCAAGTTTGTATGTCACTACCCCAATCTTCTCAAGTATCTTGTAAGGACCAAAGTACTTGTAGGAAAGCTTTGGGTAAGGTCTGCTGGCTACTGAAGTTTGTGTATATGGTTGAAGCTTCAGTAAGACCTGGTCACCAATGCTGAATTCAAAAGCTCTTCTTTTTCTATCTGCCAGAAGTTTCATTTGTTCTGGGCTCCTGATAGATGTTCCTTTAGGGCTTCAAGTTGCAACTCCCTGTTTTCCACCATTTCTATGACATCAGTTGGGATGTGAGCTGGTATGGTGGGCACTTGGATCAGATTTGGGTCCTGTCCATATAGTGCTTTGAATGGTGAATAGCCCAGTGCAGTGTGATAGGAAGTGTTGTACCACATTTCTGCCAAATGAAGCCAAGATTTCCATGTTTGAGGAGCATCATGTACAGCACACCTGAGATACATTTCCAGACATTGGTTCACTCTCTCAGATTGTCCATCAGACTGAGGGTGATAAGCTGTTGAGAAGTTGAGTTCCACCTTGTATAGCTCAAAGAATTTTGTCCAAAACTTGCTGAGAAACACTGGATCTCTATCAGATACTGTTGAATGAGGAATGCCGTGATGCTTGACCACATTCTCCATAAATGCTTGTGCCACTGATTGAGCTGTGTATGGGTGTTTCAATGGTATGAAGTGGGCATATTTTGTGAGTCTGTCCACTACTACCAGTATGACATTGAAGCCATTGGACTTTGGAAGGCCCTCAATGAAGTCCATAGTTAGGTCTTGCCAAATGCCTGTGGGTATGGGTAGTGGCTGTAGTAAACCCATGGGTTGTTGGTTGCTATGCTTAGCATGTTGGCAAGTAGAGCGAGCCCTTTCTAGTTGAAATTTTTTCTGATCTTAAAGTATGTAGCAGTGATCCCAGAATGGCCACCCATAGGACTAGAGTAGAATGCAGCAATCAGTTTTGTTTGAAGTGCAGAGTTGTTACCAATCCAGACTCTGTCTTATTTTTTGATAAGGCCATCAGTAAGACTGAAACCATTTTCATCAGGGCTGCTCAGAGATAGTTTCTGGAGTAACTCCTAGGCTTGCTTATCAGTAGCATAGAATTGAGCACCTCTTGTATCCATGCTGGCTGGATTGAAGACATTGCTTGCACAACCATTGAATGAGCAACTCTAGATAGTGCATCAGCAGCAGCATTTTCTTTCCCTTTTCTATAAATGATCTTGAACTTCAATCCCATGAGCCTGGTCATTGCTTTGCGCTGTAAATCTGAGTGCAAGTTCTGCTCAGTTAGATAAGACAGGGACTTATGGTCAGTCAGGATGATGAATTCATTCCTCTGAAGGTAGTGCCTCCATCTTTCTATAGCCATGATGAGGGCAAGAAATTCTTTCTCATAGATTGATAGTGGTTTCTATTTTTCTCCCAATGCCTTACTCAGAAAAGCCACTAGTTTCCCTTGTTGCATGAGCACTGCCCCTATACCATTGTTGCAAGCATCAGTTTCTATGGTAAATGTTTCTTGGAAGTTTAGGAGAGCCAGGACAGGGGTATGGGTCATTACTGTCTTGAGATTGTCAAAGGCCTCTTGAGCTTGTGGAGACCATTGAAACTCTTTGTTTTTCAGCAAGGATGTTAGGTGTTTGGAAATCAAGCCATAGTTTCTGACAAATCTCCTATAGCATCCAGTGAGTCCAAGGAAAGCTCTCAACTCAGTGACTGTAGTTGGAGTTGGCCACTGTAACATAGCAGCTATTTTGGTGGAGTTAGTGCTAACACCTTTGCTAGAGATTATGTGTCCCAGATATTCCAAACTAGTTTGAGCAAAGGAACACTTGCTTTTCTTAAGATAAAGCTTGTTTTCCCTCAGAAGGTCCAATACTTCTTGCAAATGGACCACATGGTCATCCAGTGAAGTACTATAGATAAGAATGTCATCTAGGAATACTATGACTGAATGCCTAAGGAATGGTTGTAAGATATGATTCATAAGGAATTGGAATGTAACTGGGGCATCAGTCAAGCCAAATGGCATTACCTTGAACTTATAATGGCCATGATGTGTTTTGAATGCTGTCTTGTGTTCATCATTAGGATGCATCCTTACTTAGAGATACCCAGATCTCATATCCAATTTAGTGAACCACTTAGCTCCATCTAACTCATCTAGTATTTCCTCAATTACTGGCATAGGAAACCTGTTCTTGATTGTGAGATCATTAATTTTCCTGTAATCCACACACATTCTCCAAGAACCATCTTTCTTTTTAACCAAGAGAACTGGTGATGCAAATGGGCTCTGGCTATGACTGATGAGTCCCTGCTGTAGCAGTTCTTGGACTTTCCTTTCTATTTCTGATTTGTGCAGAGGAGAATAATGATAGGGCCTGGAGTTAATTGACACTACTCCTGGAGTTAGGGGTATAGTGTGATCAAAGATCCTTTGAGGAGGTAGTATCTTTGGGTCTACAAAGATATCTACATAAGGTAGCAGCAGATCCTTGATGGGTTTGGGTGGGCTAGAAGCTGTATTTTCCTGTTGAAGCTGCTCATCTAACAAAACATAAGCCCATATATCATTCCTTTTTGCTGCCTTGTAGACTTTGGTTGCTGAGATAGACAAGGGTTGGCTGGTTGACTCTTGAAGACCTTGCAACTTCACTTGCTTGCCCTGTTCTAGAAAGTCCAATGTCTTGAGTACCCAATCACATTGCATTGGATTATGATCCATCCGCCAATCATACCCTAAAATTGCATCATAAGGATGCATGTCCAGCACAATCATATCAGAAGTCAGTGTATGCCCTTGACAATACCACAGTAGGTTCTGAATTCTTATATTTGCTTTGAGACAAGAGCTATTAGCCAATTGGACATTTCAAGCTTTCATTGGTGTGGTTTTCAGCTTGGCTAATTCTACAAAGTCTAAACTAATGAAGCTGTGGGAGCTACCGCTATCCAGAAGAATTAACATCACCTTGTCATGAACTCTTGCCTTTAGCCTCATACATTTGGGGTTGTCTTTACTGGTCATGGCATTAATGTATAACTGCATAAAATCTTCATTGAGTGCATCCTCAGTAGCTAGATCATTGAGAACCTCATCTGACAGTTCTCTATCCGGATCATTAATAGCCAGTGCATTCACTTGGGGTTTGTTTCTCTTAGCACAAACTTCATTGTGACCTGGGACATATTTCTCTCCACAACTATAACATAAGCCATTGGCTTTCCTATAATCCCTCAACTATCTATCTCTCCAATTGATGTTTGGTTGCTGATTTGGTTTAACTTCTTGCTTTTGATAGTTGTACTGCCTTTGCTGGTAAGGTGCTCTGCCTGGTTTGACCTTGTTTCTCTCTAGGATCTTCTGTTGTGTTTTTTCCTAAGCAGCAGCCTTAAGCACTGTTGTTGGCATGTGAGATTCCACTACTCCCCTAATCTCATCTTTTAATCCCCTCACGTACTGCTGGGTAAACCACAAGTCATCATAATGAGCATTGTGCATACCCACTGTATATTGCATTGCTTGAAACTGAGTGGTGCACTCTTCTACATTAGTAGTCTGTTTGAGCTCTAACACATCAATGAGAGAATTCCTATGATCCTCTGAGCCAAATTCTTGCTCAATGACAAGGCAGAAGTGTGTCCAACTATAAGTTTCCCTTTTTCTTGAATTCTTGATGCCATTTCCTAGCATTGCCCTTCAAATGAAGTCTGGTAGCAGTAATCCACATCCCTTCTGGGATCTTGTACAGGGTAAAGTAGTCCCTGTATTTGTCAAGCCACACCTTTGGGTCTTCCCCATAGAAGTCAGGGAAATCCATCTCGGCATGCTTAGAGATGTTTTGGTCATCTTCTCTTCTACCAGTGTGAGCTGTTCTGTCATTGTGAGTTATTCTATCAATGAAAACTGGTTCCATGACAGGTCCTTTGTCCTTGCTTTGCTTGGACTGCTTGGCGGTGTAGGCAAAATCTATGTTGATCTTCCTAGATGGCTCAGCCTTGTCTTGTTTCTTCTCATCTGCAAAGATGTTGTGGAATGAAGCAGCATCATTGAACAACAGCTCATCCACGTCTGCCTCATCAAAGATTGGACCCTGATCAAAGATTGGTTTGTCCTCAGGTAACTCTGGCTACACCCTCTTGTTCAGAGTTATCTTGGCAATGGCAAAGCCATTTTCTTGCACTTGTTTTGAGATGATGCGTTGCTCTTCATTGTAAGCATCCATAGCTACATCCCTCAAATCCATCTGGGCTTTCATTTGTTTTTGAGTAGTCAGCACTTCGTCCAATCTGGAGAACATCAAATCAATGTTCTTCTGCAGTGACTCCCATCTTGAGCTTTCCCCTTCTAAGCGTCTGGTCATGGCTGACAGCAGTAACTTTGTTTGGGGTGAGGGGGCAGACTTGTTGTTACGCTTAGGCACCAGCTGTATCAGCTGATGGTTTAGCCTGAGCCTCCCCTAAGAAACTTGCAGAATTCTATCATTGCCGATCTTGTTTCGCGCTGCTGCGGCAAGAGGGATCTCTGGTCACCAGGCCGCTGTCCGCAAACGAATGATGTGCGCCCTGGTCCGTCGTCAATCTGCCAAGCTACAACAAGCTATCGTCTTCCGATGGTCTCTGGTCACCAAGTTACAGTGTGCAACCCAGTCCGTCGTCGGCCTATCAAGCTTCAGTGCGCCGCTATCCCCGGGAGGTCTCTGGGCACCAAGTTGCTGTGTGCAACCCGGTCGTCGTCGACCTGCCAAGCTTCAGTGTGCTGCCATCCCCCGAAGATCTCTGGGCACCAAATTGCTGTGTGCACTTGGTCCATCGTCGATCTGCCAAGCTTCGGTGCGCCGCCATCCCCTGAAGATCTCTGAGCACCAAATTACTGTGTGCAACTTGGTCCGTCATCGATCCCGAGTTTTACAAGCTGTAAAAACTAGAGCTTGATGGTTTCGGAGTCGATCGGCGTCGGTGTTGTCGAACATCGTCACGTACACTTCTGCTGAACACCTCGTGTGCACCGAGGTGCCGAGCTTGGTGTTAGCAGAGGGGTGCAGTTGGTCAGCGCAGTCGTGAGGATCCGCGAAGACCTGAGGTGGAGGTGGTGGTGGTGGTGATGGTGGTGGTGGTGATGGTGGTGGTGGTGGTCACCGCGGTGGGTGGCTCCGCGACGCCGGTAACCGGAGGTGGATCGGAGCCGCCGGCTCTTCCCTGCCTCCCTCCCGCCAAGAATCAGTAGGCTCCTGATACCAACTTGTCACGCCCCGAGGCCGTCGCCCGTTGCCGGCGAGATGTGAGTACGCGCAAGAGGAAACAAGAATTGAGCGACGATGGCTTTGGCCGGGTTAACCCCCGTGCCTTGGCCTAGTTCTGTTTTACTGAATGAAGACTTGCTGTCTGAAATGATACAGGACGCGGCTTATAGCCTCAACTCGACGCTGACCCGCAGGGCCCACATGGCAGTCTAATACATGAAAACGTAAACGAGATACAGAGGACATAATACGCCTTCACTACTCCCTTGACGCCATAGCGCTGTTGCTGACAGATGGGGTGGGTTGAATAATGACCTTGATACCATATTATGTCGTATGTTCTGACTTCTTCAAACCAAATGTTTAAGCTAATTGGTAGGGACAGACAACTCATTTATTTATTTTTTATGAATACTTGAATAGAAAACTCACTTATACTTTAACAGGATAAGGCAGCCCATGATGAGACACCAGCTGTCACGAGAGCTACGGTTCTGAAACCACGTGTATATCAGACCAAGTACAAGCAAGGGCAGGGTTGTCCAATACTGAGGAATTTTCTGAGTCAATGAGTCAACTTGAGTGAACTAAAATATGAAATATGAATCAGCCAGGTTTGACTCATTGATATTTCAGTTCATTCTATATATGCCACCGGCTCTGCAGATTTGGTCTCAAGGTAACTGCAGGGAATAAGCTCCATAGTCTGTAGTTCTATACTCGCTTCTCCAAGCTGTGTTCTGTCGTAGGATACAGGTGAAAGAAGAAAGTTTTCAGAAGCTAGAGACCGCGACCCCGCTCACGCCCTCTCTTTGGTATGCTCCTTGGTACTCTTCTTTGGGTCTGATTCCGTGCTATTTGCTTATTTCTCAAAAACTAATCTAGCCACCATACTAAGACAAAGGATTTTTACACGTCAAGATGGAACCTTACGAAAGATTGAAATTTTCTTATTAGGGTGGGCTTACGAATTGCAAGTTTGTTATTAGGGTGGGAATAGTTTGAATAGCTTAAATCTGCGTTGAAGTTCCTGTACTTTTCTTTCGTTCCAGAGGAGTGCATTTCGTTCATGTATTCTCCATTCTTCTCAGTTTGTTCTCTTATATGTTTGGGCTTGTGACCACTGATGGAGGGCTTCTTTTTTCAATCAAAAGCAGACAGGATTCCAAGCACATTTAGCAGCGATTCAGTTAGTGAAAACACAACAAATTGAAAATTGTTTCACAAAGCAGCACGAAGCTATTATCTTTTCTGTCAGTTTTATCGGGTCACCTAAGGATCCAGGATTCCTTCCAGGGTATGGGCTTTCCACCTTAGATATTCTACTTTCTCTGCCATTAGATAAGACAATTGCATATTTATATTCACAAATTTCACACAGAGCTGACTAACATTATTATATATTATTGGTCATGGAAATTGTTGGCCTCTTGACTACAAGTCTACTGGCCACACAATTGTCTGTAAGAAATTTGTCTCCATGCTAATGTCACGTTGTGCCTAGCCAAATATTTTTAAATTAGCAACTCATAGAAATGTATACAAAGCATATCATATTGGGTGTCGTAACTATATATTAAAACTGCTTCAGTTGCTTAGTATCTTTTCAATATTATTATGTATTCCCTCCATCCTGGCATTTTGGCTATTCTCAGACAAAATAAGAGTGATAGCGATGTACCCTCACTTAACCTCCTAATATAATTAAATCTGATCTGATTCTTGATGATTAAAGGGAGCAATCTAAGTTTTCTTATACAAAGTAAGAAGGAAAGAGTAATCAACCAATCATGCACTATTTTTATTAAGAAAAAATATCCTAATGTTTCCCGAATCAATATATTTAGGGACACCAACCAAAAGCTAGAATGCTTGAAAGAGAATATAATTCGTGGAATATTGGATATATTGCATTAGGCTTCATGGGCTGATTATATAGAGTACATAGGACTAACACTTCTCATGGTTAGACAATATGGTATTATTCCTAATACTCTAACACTCCCCCGCTATCACAGCGGGAGCCTACAGACGATGAAGACTGGAGAAGAAGCTGACAAGTTAACATACCCCGCAGTCATAGTAGTCGATGCGGCGCGTATGTTGTGGCTGGAGAAGAACCCGATGAGTCCTCATGCAAGGCGGTAGCACTTTGTGCCGATGTCGAGGTAGCTGAGCGTGGGGGCGCAATAGCCGTGGTCAAGGGGGGCGTGCTGAAGTGGCCGCGGTCGTCGTAGTTGTGGTCGGGTAGCTTTGTCAATGGAGCTGCAGGCGCACAAGAAATGCCATGGTGATATGACGGAGACACGTCGAGGCAGTCGTCATGGGAGGAGGCAATGCCGAAGTCGACGCAGTCAAGACCGTCGTGGACGTAGAAGAAAGGCGACGACGCAATCGAGGCAGACGAGGTGGGAATGGGAGGGTCGATGCTAAAGTCGATGTAGTCAAGCCGCCAAGAAAGCACGCGTCGATGTTGCCAATACCGGGCGTACAAGGGAGAGGGCCCCAACCACGGGGACACGACGTGGTTGTGCTGGACGAAGTAGAAGCAGTGCGATAGCGACGCATCGGCGAGTGGAGCTCAGCGACGATGCGAAGGCCGGCGAACTAGGCCCAACGACGACGAGGGTGTAGTTGCAGCTCGATGACGAAGACCCAATCAGCAGGACGAAGACCTTGTGTAGACGGAAGCGGGGACGCGTCGGCGAGCTCCACCCAGTGACAACGCGAGATGCAGCACACCCGTCGATGCACAGGGGACGACGATGTAGATGCAACGGCGATGTGGACACACGGGCGGCGGTGTTGTGGCCCGATGAGGTGACACAGCAGCAGCCCTATTGCTCAGAGAATAGGTGCGCAGTACTCGACGATGGTGTCGATGTAGTTGATGTCGATGCCGGAGTAGTTCGCACGAGGTCGACGGGCGGTGGGCGACTCAATCCTGATCAGTGATGGGGTAAACCAAAAAGATACAGCAGCAGTAGATCAGGTGTACCCAGCGTGACGACACGGCGACGGTGGTGCGACCTCATCAGGCGGCGCTCCCTCAGCGACAGGTGCACAGTGGGGCGCGGACATGCGGGGTCAAAGGCGACGACGTAGATCGACGTAGTGAAGATGGGCAGATCCACCTCACTGCAGCAACACACCGGATCTGGCTACCTCCATGGCAGCACAGATCGGGCATGTGGCCGGGCCTGGCCGCCACCACGGCGGCACGGGATGAGGCGAGATCCAGTAGCCTTCATGCGGCGAAGATCGGGAAGGTGTTGACGACGACAGCCCAGTGACGAGCCTGGGGACGAGGCGGCGGCGACTGGGCAATGACGTAGGGGAGATCCTGATCTGCTGCGCGACGACGACAATGGCTGCCGGATCAATAGGATCAGGCGCCTAAACGGGGGCGCTGCCCCCAGCGGAGAACGGCCTCTCCCCGGGGGCGCGCGTGCGGAAGCGGCGGCGGCTAGGGTTAGGATCTAAACCTAAACGAATGATACCATGAAAGAGAATATAATTGGTGAAATATTGGATATATTGCATTGGGCCTCATGGGCTGATTATATAGAGTACATAGGACTGACACCTCTTATGGTTAGATAATATGGTACTATTCTTAATACTCTAACAATACTGCCTAATGGCCTCTAACCTAATGGTTAGAGCACCTGAGTAGCATCCAGCAAATCTGGGTTCGACTCCCCATGGGAGCGAATTAAAAAGGTTTGAAAAAAGATAAAATATAGGTGGGGTGGGGGGCTTTCCCCTACTGACTTTGGTAAAAAAACCATAATACACATTAATCCAGGACGGAGGGAGCAGAGGGAATAAAAGCAATTTTATTTGTTACTATTCCTTTTCCTTTGTGATTAAAAAAGGGGCTGCACCAAATTGGGTAAAATCCATCTGGACCTCTAAAGTGCATCTCCAGTAGCTTCCCATATATAGCTCCTCTAATAAGGTGTAAATGGGGATTATCTAATATCTTCTTTTGTGTTGTTTTTTTAAACACGTAGGAGGGTTATGTATCAGTATATTAAGAAAAACAATTGAGTTATTGGGGGAGAAGGACATCATCGGTGACGATGGCGTAGGCAGTGATGGTGATGGTGTTTTGTCTTGATAGTTATCTGTTTTTCTCGGTTTCTGGTGTAGTGTGGGGCCTGGTTGGCATTGGAGTTGAGCCTGTGGTCCCATTCCAACCTGACGTGGTCGTTAGAGGTTCCATCGTTGCTTGTTTTGTTGGTGCTGTCCTCCAATTTGGGCTTATTCTGTTTTTTAGAAATAATTATAATCCACAGCTGTTCGATTTTATTCGTTTTAGAAAAAATATCAGGGAAGATGCCTTTGCATATCACTATTGAGCCATTTTACAATGTTTAGCAATATTTCTCAATGGCTCCCAAGGGCTCTTCCACAAAATAGCATTTTTTTTAATTTAATTTGATTAAGGATATTTTGGTCTTTACACAACTCCGTCTCACCTCACCCTAGCCCCACGCCGCAGCCCCACCCCACGCCGATCTCAGCATGACACAGCCCCCTCCCTTGAATCTCCCAACAGCACGACACAGCCCCAATAATGAATTCTTGTATTTCTCTATACGTTTCCATACAATCTCGTGCAACTTTAGTTGCCCGAACTTAATTAATTCTTCTGTGTTAAAAACAAACTCCAATTAAATTCATAATCATTCTTATCTTTATGTCTCTATACCACTATCACGTATAATTCCATCAATAAATTTTGAACTTTATTGAAAATTTCAAATTGAGACGCAAATATATATAATGCAACCTACCATGGCATTTGGACTATACCATGTCAAGATATATTCAATTGATATATCCCATAACCAGTGAACATGTCACTTTTTTTTGACAAGTGAACATATCACATTGTTTTTACTCTGTCCAACTGCTAAGCACACCATGGGGGACTGCACCACTATATTTGTTTTCAGTCTGACAAACTGCTAAGCACACCGTTGACATGGTTCGGTAAAATATTAATAGCAAAAATGTTTCTAAATAAAATTATCCAAAAAATAATAATAAAATCATGATGAGATTTAACTGCATTGTGTGGAGTCATGACTCTTGAGTAGGCAGGGATGCAAATTCCGCTTGTCTTATGGGTCATTAGATCGACTGAAACTTACTAAGAGCAGTCGCAATGAAACACTGATGGCAATTTCTCTCTCTCTTAATTACAATGATAACTTAGCAATTTGGTGAAGTGGCAAAGAAATTAACGTAGAGAGAGAGGGTAGAGAGAGAAGAAACCGTTTCCTCCTCAGGAAACGACGTTGACTCGTGAATCAAGACGCGAAGAAACGAGTAAAACTGCATTTGGGAAAGGAAAAACCGGTCGTTTCCATCCGCACTCCTCCAGATCGGGTGTGCCGCCGCCGCCGCCGCCGCCGCCGCCACCGCACCGAGCTTCGCGCGCGCTGCAAGCCGCAAATCACGCCGCGGCGCGCGTCTCCCCCTCCGGTACGCGCGCTCTGCTGCCTTGCCCTCCACCATGCGCGCTCCGCATCTCCCTCCTCTCCCGCGCGCGCTTAGCATCTCTGCCCCAAATCCGCAGTCCGCGCACCCAGCTGGTGCTCCCAGTATGACGAGGCGGAGGTCCCATACTCCCACGCCAGGAGCCACGAAGACGAGGAGGAGGCGGTCGACGGCGGCGCCGGTGGCCAGCGCATGCGCGGTGCAAGGCAGTCAGGCACACAAGCCAGCGCCGTGGACATACAAGATGCAGGGGAACTCCCTGGCCACCCAGCAGTCCAGCACGGCACGGAGCCGTTGCCCGCCGCTGAGCATTCCGGCTGCACGTTGTCACCGGACCCAACCTGTCAGTTCTGAAATGCTAAGTCATCCTCGTTAATATCTTTGTTTTTATTAGATTAGTTCTCATTGCACTGAATAATGTTTTTTAATTCATCCTAGTATTTCTTTTCTTGCGTGTGTATGTATTACAATGTTGTTTTGACTGCAAAAATAGTTGCCACATTTGATCTATCTGTTTTTAGTGCAGCATTTAAGACATTCTTTCTATATACACTTTTATAGAAATCATGGGTTGAGAAGGTGTAGTTTCTTGGTGCGATATCCTATATAATATAGAAACTGCTAAGTTTCTTCCAATGGGACTGCCCTAAGATATATAAATTAAATTTGGTATATTACAGTATTAATTCAGGAAGAGCAAGTGAACTGAGTGACATGCTATGTAATTAATTAGTCGGCCTAAATACAATTGGGTACCAAATTGCTTCCTATGCGGCTATGCCAGTGAGTATTTCAACACTGCTGTGTCTACTGGTTCATGTCTGCCCATATCAATATATCATTGATTAATCGCAAATATTGGCTGTCTTCCTATCAGATGGCGACAAATTGTGGATAATATCATTCCGATACTGAACAAGATCTTGACTGTTGAAATGGATGCCGACCGAATGAGATGAGCTGAATGCTATGCTGATACTGTCATATCACATATTTTGTTTATAATTTTGCCAATAGAAGACGAAGAAACAAAAGGCCTATGTGCTGAATATGGCAGCGGTCAGGTTCCTGCTTCTTCATGGACCAGCCATAATCTGGCTTCTTCTGGTGCTGCACATGCCATCCAGTTCATTGCTTCAAGCTAAGATAAGGAATGGGAGATGCATAGCAAGTGAGAGGGACGTGCTACTCTCGTTCAAAGCCAGCTTATCAGATCCTATGGGCCGACTCTTGTCATGGCAAGGAGAAGATTGCTGCCAATGGAAAGGTGTCCACTGCAGCAACACAACCAGTCATGTTGTCAAGCTCGACCTCCACGGCAAAAATTTTTACTGCAGCCCTCCTGCAGATTTGATAGCTGGTTATGCCTACGCACTGGGAGGTGAGATGAGCTCCTCTTTAGTTGGATTACAGCATCTGAAGCATTTGGACTTGAGCTGCAACAACTTCAATAGCACAAGCATCCCAAACTTTATTGGCTCCCTTAAAAGTCTTGAATACCTTAACCTTTCCTGTGCGGCATTTGGTGGGAGAATACCTCCACAGCTTGGTAACCTATCCAAGCTCGTCTATCTTGATCTCAGTTCAGGTTGTTGGGGCTCTCCATACTCGGATAGTCTTTCATGGTTGTCACGTCTTTCCTCTCTGAATTACCTTGACATGAGCTTCACCAATCTTAGCAGTGCAGTAGACTGGATTCATGCAGTTAGCAGCCTTCCTTTACTAGAAATTGCTTATCTCAAAGGAAGCAACCTAAGAAACACAATTGGCAGTCCCAGACATTCTAATCTAACTATGCTTCAAGTGCTTGACATCCAAGGCAACTTCTTTAATTCTGCAATTTACCCCAATTGGTTTTGGCACATAACAACATTGACTTATCTTGACCTCTCCTCATCTGGCTTCCAAGGTCCAATTCCTTATGAGATGGGAAATATGACATCACTTGAGCAAGTATATATAAGTGACAACAATATAACGGGTTTGATACCACTAAATTTGAAGAACCTATGTAACTTGAAGATTCTGGATCTTCATTTCAATAATATAACTGGGGACATAAGTGATTTGATTGAGAGATTGCCAATATGTTCATGGGACAAGCTATACTTGTTGGATTTGTCTTATAACAACATTGGTGGGGAATTGCCTACTTGGTTAGAGCCTCTAAATAATCTGAACTCCTTAAATTTGTATAGAAACTACATCACAGGAACTTTACCATTGTGGATAGGAGGGCTTCACAATTTGACTGTACTAAGTCTTGGCTCTAATCTCTTCATTGGTGAAATATATGAAGAACATTTGGAACGATTGCCAAATCTACAAGTATTGCAACTGTCTTATAACAATCTTTCCTTGGTGGTACGCTCTAATTGGATTCCTAAATTCAAATTAGATGTGCTCAGTCTCAGGTCCTGCCAGCTTGGACCTGCCTTTCCATCATGGATTAGATCACAAAGGACTATCAGTATTCTTGACATTTCAAATGCAACTATAGATGACAATATACCCGATTGGTTGTGGGACATACTTTCAACAGCTACCTTTTTGGACATGTCAAAAAATCGACTACGTGGTACATTACCATCAAATCTTGATGAAATAATGCCAGCAGGAGAAATGATTGACCTTAGTAGTAACAGAATTACTGGTCCAGTTCCTCGTCTTCCAAGGAACATAGAGTATTTTGACCTCTCCAGGAACAATTTATCAGGTACATTACCAGATTTTGGAAACCAGAGTTTACGTATGTTTGCTCTTTACAACAATTCAATTTCTGGAAGCATACCATCTTCATTGTGCCTAGTGCCATACTTGCACATATTAGACCTGTCAGGAAATATGTTATCAGGAGAAGTGCCCACTTGCAACAGTGATTTTGGCCCATTCAGATATATGGCTGCACTTAATTTAAATAGCAATAATTTTTCTGGAACTTTCCCGTCAGCTCTTCAAATGTCCCAAGAACTAGTATTCCTTGATCTTGCATATAATCAATTCTCTGGAAATCTGCCATCATGGTTAGCAGAGAAGTTGCCATCCCTTGCACTTCTACGGTTGCGGTCCAATAAATTTTCTGGCTATATTCCTGATCAACTTACAAAAATTCAAGCGCTTCAGTATATGGACCTTGCATGTAACAACATTTCTGGTCAAATACCTGAGTCCATAGTGAACTTGAGTGCAATGGCTCACACTTATGGATATAGTCATTCCCTTTATGTGCTTGAATCAGTTGGAATGGGCTACCCGGATCCTTATAATACTGTGATGTTGTTAAAAGAAACTGTATCAGTGCTAACAAAAAGGCAGCAACTAGAGTTTTCTCAAGGAATCATGTACATGGTAAATATTGATTTATCTTGTAACAATTTGACCGGAGAAATTCCTCAAGGCATTAGTGCTCTGGTTGCTTTGAAAAGCTTGAATTTTTCTTACAATCATTTAAGCGGGAGAATTCCCAGTAATATTGGTGGCATACGGGCATTGGAGTCCCTAGATTTATCATACAATGAGCTATCCGGACAGATCCCTTCAAGCATATCTGCTCTAACTTCTTTGAGCAGCCTCAACCTCTCGTACAACAATCTAAGTGGAAGAATTCCATCCGGGAATCAACTTCAGACGCTGGCAATTGATAACCCTGCATCAATGTATGTTGGAAACATTGGTTTATGTGGGCCTCCACTCCCAAATGGTTGCCCTGGAAATGGAACAAATAATTCTCCTGCTGAGCCTGAACAGCATAAGGACGATGGACTGATGAACTCCATCTACCTGAGCATGGTTTTTGGCTTCATCTTTGGTCTCTGGGTGGTCTTCTGCATTATGTTGCTGCATAAGGGACTAAGGTACTCCTATTTCATCTTCATTGATTACTTGTGCCACAAGGTGCGCCTGCATATGATTGTCAGTTGGAACTCCTTAGTGAGAAGGTAGTAGTTCTCGATGCCTTTTACTAGTGGTGGCGTGTATAAAAGATCTATGTACTTGCACTGTGTGTTTGAAGCACCAGTGGATGATGCCACGATGGTCCGTCTATAAGTATTACTTGTTGTTTGTACTGCAGCACCAAATGTATCAATCAGCGATGATTCCCTCTATATAGATCCAGGTGCTGCTTTAGCACGAAGTTTCATTTTCCAAGTTCTTAATTAAGATCCAGGTGCTGCTTTATTCATTCATGCAGGACTCTAAAACTGTGTATTTTCTTAAACACATTTCAATTTAGTGGCATTTGACGTACGACATTGTAACAACCAAAAGCTCGAGAAAACCGTGAACAGACATCGACCAACGTGATGCAAGGTTCTATATAAATTTGATGTTTTTTTTTTGAGGGATCATAAGTTTGATGTTGTGGTTACCTGAGTTTTGCTCAGTTTAGAATTAGAATGTTGTATCATCCTGCCATCTTGCCATATTTTGTAGAGATTTTTTTTACCATCCTTGAAGATTTATCAAAACGTACTATGTTATTATCTTTTTTTAAGAAAAAAACGTACTTAGGTTATCAGGAGGTACCATTCAAAATTTAATCATTCATTTGAGGTTACCACTTAACTATTGGATCCATTATTTGCATGTGAATTAGCATGTATACCTCATGTTTTAGTCTTGATACCTAGTGATATTGTGTACTTTCAACAACTGCGATAGTAATAAATATATCTTGACTTCGCTACTATTACAGCTGATGTACATGACTCTTCGTTTTTTTTTCCCAATCAGGACATGTTAATAAAATTCAACAATCAGCATAGATCTTCTAATGGAGAAGCATTATCCAACTTAGGCATACTAGCGTGCGTTTTTTTTTTTTTTGTGTTAATGTACTAGCGTGCGTTTGGTATAGGGTAATCGGGGTGGCCTAAACTCAGCTCAGAGCTATTGGGCCTGTCTACATTGCTTCTCGAAATCAAATATAAGCAGTTGCCTTTCTTCGCCCGCAAATCTGTGACCCCACCAAGAACATAGAAAATGAAACTAGGAGTAATGTCTTGTGTACGACTCTCCTCCAGTGCAATGTTAGCAGCAGAGATATGGTCTTTCTCTCTATATTTAGGAAGTCTAATTTTTCTCCTCTAACTTTTGCGAAAGCTTGCCTTTTCTCCATGAACTCAAAAACGGGCAAATCATCTCCCTCAGCTTTAAAACTGTGTGTTTTATCTCTCTAGAGCTGTTTTATTTCTTTACTTGTTTCGGCAAAATCTTTGAAAAATTATAATAAAATCTAAGTTTTTTAGACTCCACGTGAGTAGATCTACATAGTTAATATATGTCGGGTATCTGAATTAGGGATACCCAACCCTACCGGATCAAGGAACTAATCCTCGAGGATTTCATCCCAAGGCCCGCGAAACGTTGCCACGCAAAGCCCAACAGTCGGCTGACAACAAAATTATATCAAGTCAGCCCATGAATGGTATGGACCGATCTAGACGAGGCCTCCTCGATGGGACCCTTCGACTGACGGAATTCTGCCCGAGCGAACGACCCCCCATCGACTCACTCGACCATCTCGAGTTACATGCTCCGGTACGGGAAAAGCAGGGCATTAAATGTGCCAACAACTGCCGCCTATGCCATGGCTACAGCTGCGTACATAGGGACAACGTACTGAGGTCAAATCCTTCTTTTGCTGCCCATTCCCAGGTTTGTGGTGATTTAACCAGCACTGTTACGCCATATCGAGCACTGTACCCCACTCGAGGCCCCCTCAAAACACAATACGACAACAACCAGCGCCGGATTTCTAGGGGCTCGATCTTATCCATTACGGCCTCGACCCCCCTCGGCAACCCCTCGACTTGGCCTCCGGCACTTCCGGTCAACACTCCAACAACTCCCACACATCTCTACAGGGATCTGCACGTGCACAACGGGAGCTCGGGTCATTCACTGACATCACCGTGACACCCTCGAAGGACGGAGGCCACGCCTAGCGCATGCCTCTACAGCATCCACGACAAGACTAGCATCATCACCGCGACGTCATCAGTCGCGTTAGCCCTACCAAGGACGGCACCCCTAGGTTTTTCTGTACACCTGAGCCTCCCCTTGGCCTATAAAAGGGGACGCCAGGGTAGCTCTAGGGCATCCAAGCGCTCAATCGACCAAGTGCTTTGTAAGGCATAGGGATAGCAACTCTAGACTTAGGCCTTCCACCCCATTCCCTCACTCGCTCGCTTGTAATCCCCTATGTACAAGCACTTCGGTGCAAAAGCAATACAAGTTCTCCTCCCCCCGCTGGACGTAGAGCCTTCTCTTGCCCAAACCAGGATAAACCTTGTGTCTCGCTTCGCATCACCATCTGGATTAGGGTACACGCAACATTATTACTAGTTGGTTCGGACAGAACACCGACAATATACAATATGGTATGCTTTAATACAAAATTTTTGTTGTAGATTTTAGATCTATGCTTTTCTATAATGAATTAGAATAATTCATAACAACAGTTTCTATGGTCCAGTGGTAGTAAAGTTTTTATGATGACTTAATTATTATGTGTTTGATCAGTAGTAAAAATTTCGTACTCATTGGATCTTGTGTAAGTAACTTAGTTATAGATTTATTTATATTTAACAAGCATAAACCTAAAATAAATCTATAACTAAATTATATATGATCCAATGAATATAAAATTTTAAATGTAGTTGAAGCATACAATAATTAGGCCACCATAAAAATTTTACTACAATTGAACCAAAGAAACTACAGTTATGAATTATTTAAATTATTATAGTAAAACATAGTCTAAATCTACAGAGAAAAACATGTACGAAATAATACTAATCTACTAATATGGAATCTAAAAAATTAGATTTTCTATTTTCTATTTTTTTATCATTTACTATGACTTTTTCAAAGATTCAACTAAGATAAATAAAAAACAAAAAACAACATTCAAACCACTAAACCACTACAGGGAGTTATAACATATGGTTTCAAAAATAGAAAGACATAGTTTATCCGGTTTAAAGTTTGGGAAGAAAAAACAAACTTTCACACTAGTGTGGGAAGAAAAAGTCCACTAATGGCAGGAGTTGCCATTAGTTGTCACTCGGGATGGCCAGAGAGAGTTGCCATCCCGCAGTTAGGCACACTAGGTACCACTGTGTAGTCTTTTTGTTTTTCGGTCGGCGTGTGCATGTTCCTCCTCTCGGCCCATCTGTGTTCTCCCCATCGGGATGTGAGGGCGGACCATCGCTAGCCAGATGCCCCATGGGCCAATAGAAATATTGGGCTTACGGCCCACTCGAAAGCTCCAGCAGCATAACAAACCATTCGGCTGGATAATACTCCCACCGTTCCATTAATAATGCAATTGTGAGAAACATACCGATCAAGCTGTGCCAATTTTGACCAAGTTTATAGTAGAAAATATTAACATGTATATCTCAAAATAAATTTATTAAAAAACTAGACTTAAAAATCTTTCTGATGATACTAATTACTTAACATAAATATTTATATATTTTAATATATAATTGTCGACAGTTTGAAAATGTTAGCTCCTCAGAAAACAAGAACTCATATTCATTGGGACGAAGGGAGTATTGTCTCACTCTCGGTCCGTTCAGTTTTTCACACCACTGTCCCCTCCGCTAGCTCGCCGACGAGCTTCCTATTTCCGACTACTTCATTGACACCGGCGCCATGGTCTAGCGCATAGAGGTGAAGCTCCGCAGAGTCCTGTCCTCCTTCCTCTCGCTTTCTGTCATGTCATCGACGTCACTGAACTCACAGAGGAGCTGCCGCGCTCACGGCCGGCCACCCTGATCGGGTCATTGCCGGCGTCCACATCCTCCTAAAACGTGAGCGCATGGCGATGTGCTACACGCTAGTACCTTCCGTTGGATGATTCATGGCCGTTTGGGCCACTCCGGTGAGCCGCGCCGCACCTCCGGTGAGCTCAAGGGTCAAGTAGCCATGGCTCATGGTTGCGAACTCCAGGCTAGGTTCGGTGCGGCTGCGCGATTCGTCCGACAGTTACATTGTGAAGCTTGACTTCCTTGATTATAATGCCCCTCCCTAATCCTGACCACCCTGCCCTGCACCACTCTGATGAGCATCAGGATGCTGATGCATTAGTTTCGTCCCATCCTTTTGAAGATGGATTGCTTGAACTGTTAAAAAATTAGTGCAATTTCTAGATTAATTTTTAGATTAAAATGAGGATATGATCATGAAAAATAGATGAACTAGATTAAACATGTATAGATTACTAGCATGGCAGAGTAGCAGAACATGATGACTAGTGTAAACATAGCTCGTACACTAGATAGATTGGACAGTTTGAACGACAAGATTAGATCACTAGGATTATACTTGCTAACTCTAGAAGTACTTCATGGTGGAGACGTAGACGAAGATGACCCAAGGTTAAGATCGTCGAAGGAGAGCTTGATGTCGTAGTCGTCGAAGGCGTGGTCGAGATCGTTGACGTCGATGAGTGGCGGCGGAAGACTTCGCTTAAGTTGATGATGAATGTGCCAGGACGTAACGCCGCCTGAATTAGATGGAAGATGGCCAGTGGTGAAGGTTGGGAGCAGTCGCGTGAAGAGCGCTTCCCAGAAACCTTATTTGTCTTCTCCCGCTGCATGATCACAAAGACGAGGGTTCCGCAGACCTGCTCTCCTAGTCACCGGTGCACGCTGACTATTGGTACGTATATCGAGACTACGCCGGCGGTGCAACAGCGAGAAGAGGAAAATACTATTTTACTATGTTAGGATTTTCTAATTGAAATTCTAAATTATAGTTTTTTGGTGTGTATATTCCCAGAAAGATCGGTACGTATATATGTAGAGGAAAACTCCCTACCTCTACATCAACTAGCAATATGGTACTAATTGATGTTGCAGCTCCCACCTCTACTTATGGACTTAGACATTAAAACCATTAGGAAACAAATGTATTTAGTACTTTGAGATTTATTAGAATTTCTTCATATGAAATTATAGGAATAATCCATATAAATTCTAACAATCCCTCACCAGATCTCAATTGCCCAATATAGATATTTTCCTTCTCTCTCACTACTGTTTATGTACTAATGTTTTGGCAGAGACTGTTAAGTTAAACTTCCTCCTAGAGCTTCAAGTTACGCCCATTTACAACTTGAACAATGGACTATGCCTTGAATTGCAAGTTTTGTATGTGTGAGTTTTACTCAAAGTCAAACTAGTACCTGCCAGTAGCCTTTCCTGTGAGTGGAGCATATACATCATACTCCATGGTCTCTTCATGAGCTTACTAGAGATCACCAAGTCTCATAGACTGCGATGTTTAACAACAGTCAAACTCATATAGGTATGTTCTTTCAAGAATACTCTGTAGGACAACATCCTTGCTTGTTAAAGCCAATAGAACATATTAAGAAATTAGCCAACCTACCATATAGTGCCTCAATGCTTTGAGAGTATTGCATCTTCACTTAGAGAGGGTGTCAGAGATTACTCTCCTCAGATTACCAATAGCTTGTTCTTCCCAAGTCCTTAGTCATGGGATCTTCAATCAAAAAGGTTGGGTTATTACTATTCTAAACTCACATGGGTCTCATACCCATCTCCCTTGATGCACTTTGTATCACATTCCGTGATAGCCCAATTGTAAAGGGATCTGCCAGATTTTTATCTGTTTGGACATAAGCCACAGTGTTGGGAACAACTTTGACATACAAACATCCTTTCCGAACTTTGGAGATAAACATTTCATTTAAACATTTGAAATACTAACATGTGCAGGGAAGACAGCGAAGATACTTCGCTGCACGTGTCTTCAACTTCGCTTATGCATTTTCGCATGTTCAAGTTGGCTGGCGAAGATGACTTTGCCGTACTTTGGATACTCAGCGAAGATGACGTGGACACTTTGCTATGGCTATCAAACTTCACACATATGATTTCATATGTTTCAGGCTATCCGGCGAAGATGACTTCGCTAGTCTCTTGATGACCGGCGAAGTCATTGTGGCGGCTTCGCATGAGGAGTCTATAAAGTTCCCAACTAAGTTGAGAGATCATGATCAAGTCCAAAGTTGCTTAAGAATATAAAAGAAAAAGGGCAAAGTGTGTTTCGCCACTTCGCCGATGCGCTTTTTAGCCAATGTATAGGAGGTTCCGTGCCTGATTTTGTAAGATTCCTTGAATGGCGAAGCCAGGGGGTCTATAAATACCCCCTGGAATGTAAGTTTTGGAGCGGAATGAAAGATAATTATGACCCACACATTGTTTTCATTAGAGATGTGTATGTGAACCCAATACCCAACATCTGGCGCTGTCCGTTTGTGTGATCGAAGACACCCACGACCACCACATGGATGCAAAATGGCAAGACTCAGCAAAAAAGCAACTTCGGCTGGAGACAATTCAAACCAAGACAAAGACCCACTTTTGAAAGATGAGACAGAAACAGAAAACAGACGCTTACAAGAAGACGAAGAAACTCAGAACGAAAAAAGAAGACTCAAAGAACTCGAAGAACAACTCATCGTCAAGAAAAAACAGTTGGAGGAAGCAAGAGCGAAGACAAGAGAAAAGTCCCTAAGGAAAAAAATTGCAGAAGCAGAGGCTGAACTAAGAAAGATCAATAACAAAATAGAGAACAAAAGCGAAGTCATGATTCAAGATCCAAATTTAGCAAGCAAAAACACCAACAGCAAAGAAAACCAAAATCAAATAGCAACAATCAATACAGAGTCGCCCTTGTCAATTGACATTCAACTAATAAAGTGGCTAGCAGGTTTCAAATTTAATATCATCCCAACCTACAATGGCATGTCCGACCCAAGATAATTTCTTATGAGCTTCGAAGCAGCAGTAGTATCAAGCGGGGGAGACGCGAACACCCTGGCAAAATCGCTCATCATGGCAGTAAGAGGACCAGCGTAGCATTGGTACTCCTCGCTAAAACCAAAGTCGATCAAATCATAGGACCAACTTCGCACAACTTTGCTCCTAGATTTCTAAGGCTTACAAAGAGTCGAACTCAACAACGATGACCTTTTCAACATCAAGCAGCAACCAAAAGAACCGCTGAGCCAATATTACAAAATATTTGTACAAACAAAAGCTCAAATACCAAACATACTAGACGAAGTTGCCATCATAGCTGCAATCAAAGGACTGCGAGCAGGCCAACTCTCATCACACTTCAAAAGAGAAAGGCCAACCACAGTGGAAAAGTTATATGAAGAAATGAGAAAATATTATGAGTCTGATGAAGACTACAGGAAAAGAATAAAAGAAGAAAACGGAGAAAGAAACATGTCAAGATCAAGCAACAATTCCCAACACCCAAGACAAATGCAGAGCGAAGACCATTTTAGAGGACAAATCACATCAACAACACAAGCGAAGCTGCCAATCAAGGCCCAAGATCAAATGATCAAAGAAATTTTTAAAACAACAGAAGTTACAAGGAAAATTTCCAGCAAAGGATAAATTATAACAACCAAAGCAGAAACTTTGAAAGGAAAATTTTAAGGCCCGAAGAAATGTACTGCATCATACACGGCAAAGGGGCTGGTCATACATCAAAGATGTGTCCAAGAGTAAAAAAAAGCATTGAAGAAGTACAAGAAGAAAATAGAGCAACTTCACAGCTGAAGGTTGTCAATCATCTGGCTCCCCAAAGAACAAGTTACCTACCAATAACCTACCCTCAGCACATGTTGCCACCACCTCCGCTAATTTATAATTGCCAACCGCTAGCAGCGTACCCACAAAATCAATGGGGCCCAACTCAGCAGCAAAGTTTCCACCCTGAAAACTCAGTAGCAAATAGCAACCACCAAATTTAATACAACAACAACACGCCCGAAGTGTCAACAAGCAACGAAAGCGCAGTCATCCCAAGCAAAGGCAGAATCATGACAATCTTCGGAGGAAACAACATGGAGCTTGATTCAAGAAATGGAAGAAGAAATTATTTCAGAAGAGTAAACTCCATAGCAGTCAAAGGTCCATTCAAAAAATAAGATGGTCCCACATACCAATCACATTCTCAGAACAAGACCTCAAACTCAAAGATTACCCTCACATGGACGCAATGGTCATAGAAGCAAACATCGAAGGCTGGGCAGTAACAAAAATTCTGATAGATGGTGGCAGCTCAGCAGACATAATATTCACAAGAACTTTAGATGCAATGCAAATTGACAGAAAAACTTTGGGAAGAGCCGAGCACCCACTAGTCGGCTTCGGCGGAAAGAAAATAAACTCTATCTGTAGAATTGTCTTGCCAGTCTCATTCCGAACAGTGAATAATGCGAGAACAGAGCAAATAGCATTCGATGTTGTCGAAATGCACAGCCAGTACAATGCAATCTTTGGAAGAGGAAGTTTAAATGCTTTTGAAGCCATAGTAAGCTACCCATACTTATGCATGAAGATGCCAGCAGTCAACGACATCATAACCGTCTTAGGCGATCAAACAGAGGTAAGAAATATTGAAAGAGATACAAGCCCAACTTTCAAAAATATCCACGTAATACAAGAAGAAGAAGATGATGAGCTTGAAACTGAAAACGCAAAGACACAAGAAAAGTGAAGCCTTGCGAAGACACAAAGCAAGTACCAATTGACCCAATGGTGCCAGAAAGACAAGCTATCATCGGCGCAAATCTATTAAAAGAAGAAGAAGAAAAGATAATACAAGTCCTGTGAAGTAACAGGGATATCTTCGCTTAGTCTGCACAAGACTTAGGAGGAGTAAGCAGGGATGTCATAGAACACAAGTTAAACATCGACCCAAACTTCAGGCCAAAAAAGCAAAAACTCAGAAAGTTGTCGGAAGACAGAACACAAGCTGCAAAAGCTGAAGTCCAAAGATTGTTAGATGCCAAAGTCATAAGAGAAGTCCAATTTACAACTTGGCTCACAAACATAGTCATGGTGCAGAAGAAAAACAAAAGGTGGAGAATGTGCATAGACTTTACAGATCTCAATAAGGCGTGCCCAAAAGACAACTTTCCACTACCAAGAATAGACACTTTGGTAGATCAGGCAGCAGGAAGTGAAATGCTCAGTTTTCTTGACTGCTATTCAGGTTACCATTAGATTTGGATGAAAAAAGAAGACGAAGAGTACACAAGTTTCATTACACCATTCAGAACTTACTGTTTTCAAAGAATGTCCGAGGGGCTTCCCAACGCAGGAACAACTTTCATCAGAATGACATCCACAGTCCTCAAAGATCAAATACCAAGAAATCTGCTTGCGTATGTTGATGACCTGGTAGTCAAGAGAAAGAAAAGAGAAGACCATGTCGAAGACCTACAAGAAACCTTCTCAAACCTCTGGAAAGCAAACCTAAAGCTGAATCCAGAAAAATGCACATTTGGAGTTCAAACAGGCAAAATTTTGGGGTGCATCGCATCCGCAAAAGGAATTGACCCAAATCCAGAGAAGGTAAAGGCAATTCTAAACATGCAAGTGCCAAGAAACATCGAGGACATCCAAAAGCTGACAGGAAGATTAGCTTCGCTGAATAGATTCATATCCAAATCAGCCAAGCGAAGCCTCTTAATATTTCAATCACTAAAAGGGAAAAAGGAAAAATTTAGATGGGGCCAGCACAGCAACAAGCTTTCGAAGAAATAAAAAAGCATTTATCTAATCCCACAACTTTGGCAACACCTGATCCAATGGCAGATTTGCTATTGTATGTATCAGCAAACGAAAGTACAGTTAGTGCAGTACTGATACAAGAAGAAGAAAACGAGCACTCAACAGGACAAGTTCCAGTATACTTTGCATCCGAAGCTTTGTCTGAATCAAAAATTTTCTATTCAAAAATCGAGAAAATTGCATATGCAGTACTTATGGCATTCAGAAAGTTGAAACACTACTTCCAAGCATACAAAATAAAAGTACCAACAAATCAACCCCTCAAAGAAGTGCTACAAGGCTGCAAATCCTCAGGGAGATTGGGAAAATGGGCTGCAGAATTGTCTCAATACTTCATCAAATTTGAGAAAAGAATAGGAATCAAATCTCAAGTGTTGGCTGACTTCGTAGTAGATTGGATACCCTCAAAATACAATCAAGAAAGCATGGAGCAACCAGAATGGATTAGCTACTGTGATGGTGCCTGGGGCTTCACTGGTGCAGGAGCAGCAGCAGTCATAACTTCACCTTCTGGAATCAAACTCAAATACGTAGTAAGACTAGACTTTTAATGCACCAACAACATTGCAGAATATGAGGCAGTACTATTGGGACTTCGCAAAGCAAGAGCAATGGGAATCCAAAAGCTAATAATCAAGACAGATTCTCAAGTTGTGGCTGGGCACATAGAGAAAAACAAAAGCAAGAGATCCAGAACTAACAAAGTATCTCCAGCTATTAAGGGATAAAGAAAAACACTTCGCTGGATTCACAGTGAAAAATATCTCAAGAAATGACAACACAGATGCAAACGAAATTGCAAAAGTCACCGCCCAAAAATCAGAGTTACCACCAGAAGTATTCTTCCAAATTATCACTGAAGCCTCAACAAAGAAAAAAGTTGAACAACCGAAAGAAGTACACATCATAGAAGGCGAAGACTGGAGAGCCCCAATTATGGCATTCCTCAAAGGATTTTATGAACCAGAAAATGAAATCGACGAAGTAAGAATGAAGCAAAAGACCAGAAGCTATAAAATCATCAATGAAGAACTGTACAAGGAAGGAGTTTGCCAACCATTACTAAAGTGCATCTCAAGAGAAGATGGCAAAAACCTGTTGAAAGAAATACATGAGGGAATCTGTGGATGTCACGCCGGGGCTAGATCAATAGTCGGGAAAGCCTTCAGACAAGGATTTTTCTGGCCAACTGCCCAAAGCGACAGCAAAGAAATCATTCGGACTTGTCACAATTGCCAAATGGCAGGAAGTAAAATCAATGCACCAGGAACAAACCTACAACCAATTGAACCAACTTGGCCACTTGCAAGATGGGGAATTAACATAATCAGAAAGTTACCTCCAGCTCAAGGCAACTACCAATGCGCAATAGTCGCGGTCGAATATTTCACCAAGTGGATTGAAGCGAAGCTGATCACGAACATGTCTTCTTACACAATGAAGAAATTCCTATGGCAAAACATCATATGCAGATTTGGAATTCTGAGACACATTACCGTAGATAATGGAACCCAGTTTGACAGCGAAGACTTCAGAGAATACTGCCATTCAATAGGAATCAAACTCTGCTTCGCATCGGTAAGACATCTACGGTCTAACGGAGCAGTCGAGAGAGCAAACGGGATAATTTGCACTGGAATTTCAAAGTGCCTAACAGACCTTAAAAAAGGAAAATGGGTCGATGAATTACCAAAAGTAATCTGGTCTCACAACACTTCAAAATCAAGGCCAACAGATTTTTCTCCATTCAAATCACCTTACGGAGATGAAGCAATGACCCCCGAAGAAATAAAATACGAAGGTCCAAAATAAATGTTCAAATGATTACATAAGAAGACCAAGTAACAGGCAAGGATTTACTCGAAGAAGAAAGAAAGAAAGCACTTAAAAATATCAAGAACTACCAACTTGAAACAAAGAAGTAGTACAACAAGAAAGTCAAGCCAAGAGAGTTAGCACCAGGAGATTTTATCCTCAAAAGAAAAAGAGATGAAGACACGTTGGGAAAATTCTAACAAAAGTGGGAAGGGCCTTTCATCATCATAAGAACAAATAGAGAAGATGTGTACCACCTAGCAAATCTAAAAGGTGAAGAGCTTAGTCACACTTGGAATATAGAAGCACTTCGTAAATATTACCCGTAGCCAAACCAGAAGAGTAGTTTCACTTCCTGCAAAGTCGAGGTAGAAGTTTTATTTCAAGCAACTTTACAATATAATCTTTCCACTCAGGGGAAACCCCTCGTAGGGTGAGTGATTTTTTAATGAGGCAGTCTCTCAGTAAATCTCATGGAATATAAATGAGAACAGTTTCCCCAAGAGATATGTCTCCTCACTGAAATACAAAGTGCCGAAGAGTACATCCAACATATACTCCTATATCAGCACAAATTTTTGTAAAACTAAGTTAGCATCAACATTTTATTAAATCCAAAAAATACTAACTATCCAACTCAAAAAGTCTGCAGCAAATTTTTTGACTTTATTTCAATAAGGTGAAATGTTTTCAGCTTCTAAGGAAGCGTACACGTCCACTTCGCACGAAAAAGAAGGGACGGCGTTTCAAAATTTGCTAAGGGAAATTTTTGACTTCATTTCACTAAGGTGAAATGTTTTCAGCTTCTAAGGAAGCGTACTCATCCACTTCGCATGAAAAAAAGGGAAAGCATTTTAAAATTTGCTAAGGCAAATTTTTTGACTTTATTTCACTAAGGTGAAATGTTTTCAGCTTCTAAGGAAGCGTATGCATCCACTTTGCATGAAAAAGAAGGGACGACGTTTTAAAATTTGCTAAGGCAAATTATTCGACTTTATTTCACTAAGGTGAAATGTTTTTAGCTTCTAAGGAAGCGTACGCGTTCACTTCGTATGGAAAAGAAGGGACGGCATTTAAAAATTTGCTAAGACAAATTTTTTGACTTTTTTCACTAAGGTAAAATGTTTTCAGCTTCTAAGGAAGCGTACGCGTCCACTTCGCTCGAAAAAGAAGGGACGGCGCTTCCAAATTTGCTAAGGCAAATTCTTTGACTTAGTGAAGGTGAAATGTTTTCAGCTTCTAAGGAAGCGTACGCTCCACTTCGCTCGAAAAAGAAGGGACGGCGTTTCAAAATCTGCTAAGGTAATTTTTTTGACTTTGCTTCGCTAATGCGAAAACGCTTCAAGCTTCCAAGCGAAGTGCATGCATCCACTTTGTGCGAAAAAGAAGGGACAATATTCCAAAATTTACTAAGGTAAAGTTCTCAATTACATGTTTCTCAACAAAGTACATACACAATTTAACTCAAAATGTTTATTCTGTACCCAGTCATACAAGCGAAGGAAAACTCAAAAACTTCGCAATACAAGATGTCTTGCAATACAACCTATCCAATTACAAAAATATGTTTACAAAATTAGTTATCTCGAGAGCTAACTACCTCGGCAGCATCACCAAGTATGTCGCTCACAACGTCGTTTATAATTTCGTTCGCTTCACGGCGTAAATAGTCCTCACAAACACTTGCCGGCGAAGCACTTGACTCAGACGACTATAAGAAGAAGAAGTCAGAAAACAAGAGCAACCACAAAAGAAAAGTAAACCTCACACATCAAACCTTTACCTGTGCAAAGCCCGTAAAATCAAAAACTCGGCAATTAGGAGGCCGAGCGTTATGGCACCGCCTATTCAAGTCTATAAAAGATTTATAAGATAGAATCACCAAAAAGTTCAAGTCCAAAACAACGAGGACAAAACTTACGAGTAAGAAAATCATCAACATCACAGCCATCACACTTCACGCGAAAATCATAAAACTCGGCAAGCTCAAAAATGAAGTCATCTTTACACATTAATAGCGGAACGATGTCTTCGACATCCTGCGCATCCTCAGCATGAGGAACCTGCGTAGGATGAGCAAATAGTCAAACAGATACCAAGTGTATGTATTACAAGGATCATAACTTAGAGCCACCATTTTCTTAAAACTCCTCTTCTCACAAAAGAAAAACAGCTACAGCCTAAGGATGACCACCACTAACATTGCTGGGTCCGACACCGCTTCGACCTCCAGCATCAGCTTCCTTCTTCGCGGCTTCTTCTGCCTCCCTTCGAGCAGCTTCCACCTCCTTTGCAATTTGTTGACACATAAAGAGAGAAAAGTTAGATATAAAACACAAAAGAAAACAAAAGAAAGCAAGTATAAAATTTACCCTATGTAGTTCCTCTCTAGCTTTGTCAAAACAATGGGCCCGACAACCTGACCTCCAATACTGCTCAAGATATTTGTTGCACAATACCTGTGTTGCCTTCGTCACATTGGTCAGCTCACCCATAGAAGGAAACTTGTAATTGGCATCACAAAGCTGTGCAAACAGAGGATCTTGGCTTTGTTTCATCAAATGAAACAAAGCACGAATAGAATAAAACACCCCGATATCTAAAGTGGTCTCCATGACTTGTGACAAATCCTCATATTGGCGGCAAAGCCAACTAAAAAAACTATCACGATCACCAAGATCCCAGCACTTATCCCCAGGTCTAGCTCCAAACTTGTCATAACATTCAAAACAGAGCTCCCAATTATGATTGTAGTTATCAAAGAAAGATATATCCTGATCCTTAATCCTTCTTTCAATGCGCCTCATGTTTCCGTTCAACTTCTCATTCTCCTCCATAATCTTCTTGTTTTCATCTTCTTTTTCTTCAACTCGAGCAAGAGCACTGATAAGTTTGCCTTCCAACACATTATGAGCATCCACAGTGTCATCTCTCTCCTTTTCCCTTTTGGCAAGTCGCTTCTTTAGATTTTCAACTTTAATCTGATAATCACGTTTGCGAAGGGCAAAATTTTTCTCCTTCCCCTCTAACCGAGTTCGCAAACCCCTCATCAAAAGAGAACCCTTATACATCATCAACAGCCCAGCGTCAGCAACGTCGAGCAAGGGTTTCTTGGATATCTCAAGCTCCGTGTCTGGAACAGTGAAAGCCTCGTCTATGCACTTCGATAATTGAACCTCAGAAGTACGAGGCATCATTCGAAGTTTATCGGCCCCAACACCAATGAACTTGAAACGGTCAAGACCTAAGCTTTTCTCTTGACAAAATGCCAATTCACGCTTAAGAGCATGAGAAACCTCCCCTTCGCCATCAACAGGGACAACGGGAGTAAAAGGATCTTGACCACCAAACTTGCTCAAGTCGACTTGTTTTCGAGGAGAAAATGGCGCATGAGGAAAGATAGTTTCTGCAAGAAAAAATCAAAAATTAGCAAAATAAGACAATTCAAATCAAAAAGAAACGCGAGGTCACAATACTTACCAGTAGAAACACGTTCACCCAGATTGCATTCAACGCTCTTCCCACTCACAACATGGACAGTAGAATTGGTCAAGCATGCCAAATGTTCATCATTGACCACATTATCAAAAACTTCATCATAGCTATCTTCAAGATTGAAAGAATAGACTCGAGAGCCCTTAGCTTTTTTCAACACATTTTGAACATCAACTTCGCCAGCCTCAACAGCAGCTGGATTCTCAACCGAAATTGTTTTCCTAGCGCCAACATTTTCTTCGAGAGGCCCAGCAGCAGGGGCCTCAGCACCAGGCTTCGGTGAAGTCGATTCAGCAACTTTCTCCCTCCAGAGACCAAGCAAACTCCCGCACCAACCTCGCCGGAACCACCGGCAGAAGTACCACGAGCTTGCAAATTTTGTAAGTTTTTGTTAAGCGGAGTAAGTAATAGCAAAGCCGAACCACTAGAAGAGAAAGTCATATAAATTTTTCTCACCTCATCCTTAACATCTTGAGATATAGGAAAACCAACATCATCACCATCACCACCACCACTTACAACCCCAACATCACTTTTGCCACCAGCACAAACATCAGAAACCAAGTTCCCCTCTGTGTCCAAACTTCATTCAAGCACAACATCAATCTCTTCAGCGTCCAACAAAACAGAAGGATTCTGATTCTTTTTCAACTTTTTAGCAACAACTTTGCTAGAAACACCAGACTTGTGCTTCTTCTCCTTAATCTGAATAGCAGTCTCTTTTTTACTTTGCTTCTTTTCACGAGCATAGGCAGGAGGAGGCCTTTCACCATATTCAACATTAGCAATTTCAAAAAATCTGTTCAAGCGCCTATAACCACTCCTAAGAATCTTATCAATATTATTTTTCTCACTCAACACATACTTGCCAAGCAAATTCTCAGCCCGGCTTTCCACAAATTTCACAAATTCTTCATCAGAAGAAAATGTCCTCGGGCGATGAAAATCGTTATCTGGGTACTTGTAGTTTATACCTTGAACTTTCTTAGGATAAAAACACTGAAAGGACCATCCTTTTTTCAATGGCCAAATTTTGGCAGCAGAATATTCCTCAACCAGATCCCTAGCACATTGCAGTGAAGCTGTACACTTGTACGCCTTCACAACAGTCTTCGAGATCATGGAAGAAGGAAAAGACAGAGATAGCTTAAAATTCTCAATTTCCATTTTGGCGGCTATCGGATACTTCTTCACCATTCTCTTTGTAACAGGGTCCCGCTCCTCAACCATGGGCACTTTATGATAAAACCAGTATCTAGACCAATCTCCAGTACCCCACTTATTCTGTGTCACCTGAGAAACCTGGATAGCGTTGCGAGCAGCCTTAAAACTTGAGCAAGAAAAATACTTAGTAATCACTCGCCCTTCAAGCATAAACTCCTTGAATTGAGTATGCATCTCAAAAAGTTCACAAAAAGCTGCAATGTCAACACTAGCCTCCTAAGATTTGATGGCCTAGACAAACTGAGCCAGCCTAACTACACCATTTGGAGTCATATGGTGCATTTGAATGTTGAAAGCTTTCAACACATCCTCAATGAAGTCCTGGCAAGGGAAGCGAAGACCAGTAGTGAACAGATCCCGATAAACAATGCACTCATCGGGATGCGGCTTCGAATTAGTCTCCAAAGGGTCAGGCACCCTCACTTGATCACGATCAATGAGTTTCAACCGCACCATCTCATCAAGGTGACTCTTTTCAAACAAAGTTTTATCAAAAGTCAAGGTAAAACCTTAATCATCTTTCACCAAGTCCTCAACTGACGCGTCAACGCCGTCTAGGCCCTCTTCGTCAGAATCCATTTGAGCCTTATCTTCTTCGATCTTGGAACTCTCCTGAGACTAAAGCTGATCCTGTAAATCTCGTGAATACATCTACAAAAACCAAAGATCAGAAATACTATTCGACGAAATCGCAAAAATGAAAAGTTAAAGGAACAAACCTCGATGAAGATGTTACACAAACTTCGAACAAATATTTGAGACTAGGTGAATACAATGGCAAAACGTTAAAGAAAACCTATCTCAAAATTTAGATCTCAAGAAAAATTTTGGCAGAGTTTCCCCTCTTCTGAAAACGACAGCCTCAGGGGGGAGGGCCTCTCTATTTATAGGCAGAGTCCGGTCAACCGGTAAAAACTAGCCGTTGGATTCAATATTCAAATAGGCCAACTCCAAAGTTTGACGACATTTGTTAGGCAAAGTTTCATATAAACTTCACGGGATTCAGACCTTTGGAGTAGGCCTTCGCCCACGAGGGGCTGCTGTTGGGGAACAACTTTGACATACAAACATCATTTCTAAACTTTGGAGATAAACATTTCATCATAAACATTTGAAATACTAACATGTGCAGCGAAGACAGCGAAGATACTTCGCTGCATGTGTCTTCAACTTCGCTTATGCATTTTCGCATGTTTTAAGTTGGCTAGCAAAGATGACTTCACCGTACTTTGGACGCTCAGTGAAGATGAGATGACGTGGACACTTCGCTGTGGCTATCAAACTTCACACATATGATTTCATATGTTTTAGGCTATCCGGTGAAGATGACTTCGCTAGTCTCTTGATGACCGACGAAGTCATTGTGGTGGCTTCGCATGAGGAGTCTATAAAGTTCCTAGCTAAGTTGAGAGATCATGATCAAGTCCAAAGTTGCTTAAGAATATAAAAGAAAAAGGGCGAAGTGCGTTTCGCCACTTCATCGATGCACTTTTTAGCCAATGTATAGGAGGTTCCATGCCTGATTTTGTAAGATTCCTTGAATGGCGAAGCCAGGGGGTCTATAAATACCCCCTGGAATGTAAGTTTTGGAGCGGAATGAAAGATAATTATGACCCGCACATTGTTTTCATTAGAGATGTGTATGTGAACCCAATACCCAACACATAGTTATTACTCTAGAGTTTCTTAGCTTGCTGACAGTTTTCAAATGTCTTTTAACGTGTCTTGTTAACTTCGCATTATCCTTAGCACTATTCACTTTAGTGATCACTGTTTAGTTATCATAGTTCATAAGGATAGCCGGTGTAGGTTTTTCAACCACCGATAAGTCAGACAAGAGCTCAAGCGCCCAACCACTCTGCCTCTGCAGATGTTGTATCTACAACAATAAGTTATGCTTCCATGGTCAATTTTGTCAAAAAAGTTTCTTTACACGACCTCCATAACATTGCAGAACCTCCAAGAGTAAATACATACCCACTAGTAGCGTAGATTTGATCAATATCAGAAATCCAGTTGGCATCACTATATCCCTCTAGCGCAGTTGGGTTTCCAGAATAGTGAATCCCAAAACTCAATGTACCATTAAGATAACGAAGACCCTTTCAAGTGCATTCCAATGATCATCACCTGGGTTGGACATGTACCTACTCAACTTGCTCACAACAAAAGAGATATCTAGTCTAGTTGTGCTAGCAAAAGAGATGAGTGAACCAATGATCTGAGAGTATCTCAATTGATCTCTATTTTCTAGCAATCCTCTAGTGTTTTCTTAATGTCACACTAGGATCATAAGGTGTTGGAGATGGCCTGCTATCCATAAAACCAAACTGGCTCAAAAGCTTCTCAACATAGTGAGATTGCAAGAAAGTAATCCCACTCTCTTCCTTAATCAGCTTGATGTTCACAATTACATCTGCCTCTCCTAGATCTTCATGTCAAAACTCTTTGATAGAAAAGACTTGACTTCATTAATCACATCAATGTTTGTTTCAAAGATCAGCATCATTAACAGCAAAGCCTGCACTAGTTAAAAGTGGACTCAAACTTCTAATGCCATTGTTTAGGTGTTTGTTTCAAGCCATACAAAGATTTCAATAACTTACACACTTTCTGCTCTTCACCTTTTACCACAAATTCATCAACCATGTAAGTTTCCTCATCCAACTCTCTATTAAGGAAAGTTGTCTTCACGTCCATTTCATGAATGAGAAGACCATATGAGGCAGCCATAGAATGTAGCACTCAAATAGTGATCATTCTAGCAACAGGTTAATAAGTATCAAAGAAATCCATGCCTTCCTTTTGGGTATAAGCCTTAGCCACAAGCCAAGCCTTGTATTATCAATTGTACCATTAGGTTTAAGCTTCTTATTGAACACCCACTTGCAACCAGTAGGTTTAAAACCAAATGGTAATTCAGACAACTCCCAAGTTCCATTAGAAAGAATTGAGTCCATCTCACTATGAACAGCTTCTTTCCAATCATCTGCATCAGGAGATGAATATGCCTATGTAATAGAGGTGGAAGTATTGTCCATAAGGTATACAATGAAATAATCAACAAAAGGATTTTGCAATCCTTCATCTCTTGTTGCTCACAGGAACTTCATTGTCATCCTCCTCATGGACTTCTTCAAGTGATTGTTCAAATGACTCAATAGGATGCTTGATAGGTATAATAAAATCAGGAGTTAATTCAATAGAAAATTAACTCCTAAAAAATGTGGCATCACAAAATTCAAAGATTGTATCCACATGCATATCATAAACTTTAGGTTTTACTGCTAAAAAAATCTTTATGCAATGCTATGGTGAGCATATCCTAGAAAAACACAGTCCACAGTCTTTGGCCCAAGCTTACACTTCTTAGAAATTGAAACATTGACTTTTACCAAACATCCCCACATGCGCAATTATAAAAGTGATGATTTTCTTCCAACCCAATGCTCATATGGAGTTGTCTCTTTATTTCTATTAGGAATTCTATTTAGGACATGACTCGCAGTCAATAAAGCTTCCTTAGATAGACCAGCAGTGTCTAACATGGTGTTCATAAAGCCTTAGATAGGGAGGTGTCCTCTCATAAACAATACCTTGTTCTGCACAAAATTCATCAAATGATGCAGGAAAATATTGACCACCATGATCTGACCATAGACATTTAATCTTTCTCTCTAGTTGATTTTCAACTTAACCCTTATAGATTTTAAAGTAGTCTAACACTTCAATCTTTAGTTTTCAGCAAGTAATTATAACAAAACCTAGTTGCATAATCACACCATTCATCTCTTTTCACCTTTTGTCAACACACCATTCATCTCACCCATGAGTACTAGAGGTGCCAAGTTTCTTTCCTCCACTGCCTTGTGAGGCTTTCGAGGTTGCTTAGATTGCACACAACTATGGCACTTAGAACCTTGGGCAATAATGACATCTAGAATTAAACTCAAGCTAGACATTTGTGACATCAAACCAAAGTTCACATGATATTTGTAAAGCTAGGATTGAAGTGCTTGAAGCAGCGCACCACCGTGTCGGATAAATACATCTTGAAGAAAGTTGCGGTTGCGATCACCGCTACCACCACTGCTGCCATGGCCACCATTGCCATGGCTCCGCCACCACACAATGAAAACCCCCACGACTAGCATCATTGCGGCCGCGAGACTGGCTGGAGTTGGGGGAATTTCCCCCACGGCCACCCTTGGCATATATTGGCGGAGGATTGAGACCCACCATTGTTGATCTCCTTGCGCTGCTCAAAGGTGATGACCTGGGTGTAAAGCTCATTGACAAAGATCGATTCCGCACGAGAAGCCATGGCGGTCACGATGGACTCAAAGTCCTCGCCAAGGCCTGCGAGAATGAAGGAGATAGGCTCCTCGTCCTCCAGCTTGTGGCCTGCCAAAGCCATGTTGTCAGTGAGGTCTTTCATCTTCACAAAAAACTCGACCATAGACGATGCACCTTTGGACACCATGATCAGGGCCAACCGTGTGGAAGTGCCCTCGACTGCGAAGCATGAAGATCTTGAATCGTGGCCCAAAGTGTCACCGCGGTGGTTGCCATTGCGACCTGACCAAAGACTTCCTTGGAGAGCGAGTTGAAGAGGTAGCTATGGACAATATGGTCCGTAGCCACCCACTTTTCATACGCCGAATTAGGCTTGGTGTCCTCCTTGCCATCTGCACAGTGAGGAACGGAGATGGAGGCGCCGACGTGCTCTTGATGTAACCAGCGAGGCGAGCACCTTTCAACGTAGATTGGATCGTATTCCATTAGGAATCACAAGGCGTCTGATACCATATAGGAAGATATGCTAGAACGAGATACCCATCCTGGGTCTCGGTGTTTCATTATATAGATGTGTTGTACAGAGATTACATCAAGTAGTGAGTCTACAACAAACCCTAACTACAATTGTGGGATAACATCATCACCACATTTACAACACCGGAGTATATCTACTCCTAACTAAATATCTCATCATCTAATAGGGGGCATGCCGAAACCAAAGAAGGGGGAATGTCAGTGTTGGAATATGATCCGAATTATAACATTGGTCTTGTGGGGACACCTGGAGGGCCCACGGTTCGGTCATGTTTATTATCGGATTTGTTTTCGTATTTGACCGCAGTCAGTCCGTCCTATAAATACATCTTGTAAGCCGCACGAGAAGAGCCGATGACTCATTGTATTCTCTGCGTTCTGTAAATTCTCTCCATAGAGTGAAGATCGCCGGTTGGCGCCCGTGTTTTTTCTCACAAGGATTTTCCACGTAAAAGTCTGTGTCTCGTGTTCGTCTTTATTGCATTATTTACGAACGGTCACGATATGGCCATGGCCTTATGGGCCGGTCAACAGGCACCTCACCAAGGCCCAAGGAAGACACGACCACAAAAACAATAGCAGGTGGACAGGAATGGCATTAAAGAATATCAAAATTATCCCTTGTAATTACTGTTTATCTTCCCCGACTCTTCCTCTCTGTATCCTGCTTCTCTGTCTCATTCCTGCTACTTGCTGATCTAGACCTCCCTCTCCCTCAAGGTCTTGTGCCCGGCTACTTGAATCGAGTTATCTGTTAGTGAATCCAGTTGTGTTGCTAACACCATACTGTTACAGCTATCAGAAATTGGGTCATTTTTCTGCTAAATGTCTGATGCCCAAGGGAGTTGTATGAAGATGTACGGGTTTGGTATTCTAGATTAGGGCTTCTGTAATCTATAATTTCCAGGAACGGCTGCACAGGTTGGAAACTGCCGAATGGGGGCTACCCAAATCGTCATTGGAGATGCAGATGTCAAACAATGTTGAACAAGAACTGAAGAACTTAGTCGTTGATAAGAAATGGAACTAGAAGGCGAAGAAGATTGCAGAGGATGAATATCAGGTCGCATTTCCATTCTAAGGCACGTTATCTCAAGATCTAAGGGGGTGGAGCTGCCTCTGTAGTCTGTACAACGTTCATACCAAGGTGAACAGACTTGATCCTTAAGCCTCTACAATTCTTCAGACTGGTTGGACTAAATTGTCTATGGTCCCTTCCGTTGCTAGAACAGAGGATGCAGTAAAGCTTATCGCAGAACTGGTGGGTAAAGTGGTAGCCATGTATGAACTTTCATTTATCAGGGAAGGTCCATTGAGGGCGAAAATCAATGGCAGAGATGTCTCCAATATTTTGGTATTTTTGCAAAAAAATCATAGATAAGACATATGAGGTCAGAGATGGCATCTGAAGATTATAAAGGCAGAAAATTTTTACCCAAAGGTCCGCTAAAGAAGCCTGATAATGAAGACATATTACTCTCAGTGCCTAAATTATTCTTGCAGTGGATTGAAAATCGTAGGCTTATTTCCCTCAAAAAAAATCATAGGCTTATCTCACACGTTGCATTGATTTGGGTTAGGCAGGGTAGGGTGGGTTGAACAAAGACCTTGATACCATATTATGTCGTATGTTCTGACTTCTTCAAACCAAATGTTTAAGCTAATTGGTAGGGACAGACAACACACTTATACTTCAACAGGATTAGGCAGCCCATCATGAGACACCAGCTATCACTAGAGCTACAGTTCTGAAACCACGTGTATATCAAATCAAGTACAAGCAGGGTTATCCAATACTGAGGAACTTTGGTTGATGTCACTGATAAGAAGCACTTGCAAGCATTGGATTACAAGTGAATGGCTCAGATCTGAATCGATCAATAAAGTAGCAGGAAGTATCCTTGCTTTGTGATGTAGGGACCAGAGAGCACTCAGCGAAGTTTGACTCATTCAGTCTTTCAGTTCTGTCTATATATGCCACAGGCTCTGCAGTTTGGTCTCAAGGTAACTGCAGGGAATAAGCTCCATAGTCTGTAGTTCTGTACTCTCTTCTCCAAACTGTGTTCTATCGTAGGATACAGGTGAAAGAAGAAAGTTTTCAGAAGCTAGAGACCGACCCCGCTCACGCCCTCTCTTTGGTATGCTCCTTGGTACTCTTCTTTGGGACTGATTCCGTGCTATTTGCTTACTTCTGAGAAAATAATCTAGCCACCATACTAAGACAAAGGATTTTTACACAAGTCAAGATGGGAACCTTACGAAAGATTGAAAGTTTCTTATTAGGGCGGGCTTACGAAAGATTGCAAGTTTGTTATTAGGGCGGGCATAATTTGAACAGCTTAGATCTGTGTTGAAGTTCCAGATACTTTTCTTTCGTTCCAGAGGAGTGCTTTTCGTTCATGTATTCTCCATTCTTCTCAGTTTGTTCTCTTATATTTTTGGGCTTGGGATGCTTCTATTTTCAATCAGAAGTAGGAAGGATTCCAAGTACATTTAGCAGTGATTCAGTTCGTAAAAACACAACAAATTAACTGAGGATTGTTTATTAAAGCAGGACAAAACCATTAGCCTTTTTTGTTAGTTTTATCCGGGCACCTAAGGATCCAGGATTCCTTCCAGGGTATGGGCTTGCCACCTTAGATATTCTTCTTTCTCTGTCATTAGGTAAGACAATTGCATATTTATATTCACAATTTCACACACAACTGACTAATATTATATATTGTTGGTCATGGAAATTATTGACCTATTGAGTACAAGTCTACTGACCACACAATTGTCTATAAGAAATTTGACCACACAATTGACCATTCTAATGTCTACTGACCACACAATTGTCTATAAGAAATTTGACCACACAATTGACCATTCTAATGTCACGTTGTCTCTAGTAGCCAAAACTTTTTAAATTAGCAACTCATAGAAAACTATACAAAGCATAGCATATTGGGTGTCGTACCTATATATTAAAACTGCTAACTGTTATCAGATGCTTAGTATCTTTTCAATATTATTCTCTAGAGGGGAATAAAAGCAGTTCTGTATGTTATTATTCATTTACCTTTGTTATAAAAAAAGGGGCTGCACCAGATTGGGTAAAATCCATCTGGACCTTTAAAGAGTAGCTTCCCAATAATATAACTCCAATAAGGTATAAATGGGGATGATCTAATACCTCTGTTGTGTTATTTTCTTCTCGAACACATAGGAGGATTATGTATCATTATATTAAGAAAAAAATTTTGAGTTATTGCCTTATTGGGGGAGGATGATGTAGGACGTCGGGGCATGACGACGGCGCAGGCAGTGATGGTGATGGTGTTTCATCTTGGTTGTCATATGTTTTCTTAGTTTCTGGTGTAATGTGGTGCCTGGTTGGCATTGGGGTTGAGCCTGTGGTGTGACAGATTAGTGGTTTACAGTAGGCGAGCCTGGTGAAGTGTTTAGCGGTGCGTGTTGATGTCCCATTCCAACCGGACGTGGTCGTTTGAGGTTTCATCGTTGCTTTGTTTTGTTGGTGCTGTCCTCCAATTTGGGCTTATTCTTTTGTACAAAAAAACTTATAATCCACAGCTGCTTTATCGTATTCATTTATATCGGGAAGATGCATTTGCATATCACCATTACACTATCCACAATAATGCATTATCGTATTTCTCTATACGTTTCCACACAATCTCGTGCAAACTCCAATTGCACTCACAATATATTAACGTTGGCGATGATCCCAAAAATAGTTTACTCCCTCCGTTATAATTTATAGTATGTTTGATTTTTTTATTCTAAGTTGACTACTCGTCTTATTCAAAAAAATTATACAAACGTAGTCAAATTTAAGTTATTCTTATAAACCTTTGGTTAATAAAGCAATTCATGATAAATAATAATATTTTGCATAAATTTTTGAATAAGACGAGTGGATCGATCGCGCGTTCGCCAACGCCGACTGGCTGCAGAGGTTTCCGTCTCACCATCTATGCAGCCTTTCCTCGGACTCCTCGGACCACGCCCCGCTACTCCTGATCCTCGACTCCGAGCCATGGGCGGTGCCACGCTTTCGGTTTGAGATGTGCTGGGCTAAGCTGCACGGTTTCCTAGACATGGTGGCCAACGCTTGGGGCCCGACAAATCCGGACCTAGACGCGTGCAAGGCGCTGGACGTGAAGCTGCGGAGGCTGGCGCGCGTGTGCTGCGCAGCTTGCACGCGGCCATGGTGGGAGGCGTACGCTTTCAGCTTGAGGCCGCCAGGTTCATCATCCATGAGTATGACGTGGCGCAGGAGACGCAGTTACTATCCACTAACGAGCTCGCCCTGCACCGCGACCTTAAAGCCCACATCCTCGGTCTAGCGTCCCTCAAGCGCACGATGGCCAGACAACGAGCGAGGACAAGGCATGTAACAACCCTGAAAATCCAAACACCAAAAATACGAACTTTCAAAAAAAATTTCTAAAAGTATCCAATGCTTGGTGTGTGTCATATAAGAAAACACCCAATAGTTGCACAAGTAGCACCGATGTTAGTTGGAGCATTAGCATTTTAAACACAAAAGTATAATTTGCCTCTTATTGATTTTATGTGTTGCTAATAAAATCAATAACCCTTTTATACCTCATGTAACAATATGCCTACTAACATGTGCCACTAACCTTGGAATGGACCCCAACCTACCATGAGACCCCTAGTGGACCTAGCATGGAGTTTGTCTTGAGTTTACAAATTTGCATGCACTAACATTTCATGTAATGGCTTTGCATGGAAATAGAAAAGGACTAAAAAAAGAGAGAGAAAAAGGGAAAAGAGAAACCAGCCCAGCCCAGCGAGCTCATCAGGTCGGCCTGCCCGAATCCCCCGCTCACGGCCCGCTCCTCCCCACGTTCACCAACCCAGCAAGGCCACCGCTCGCCACCGTGCGCCTGCGCCCTCGCTCTGTCATCGCCACCTGGGTCCCACTTGTCAGCTCCCACCTTTTACCATTTTTGCTCACCGAGCCATCGCGTCCGCCGCGCCAGAAAAGGGAACGGCGCCCTCCGCCGTTCACTCCGCGCCCGTGAACTGCCGCCGTGCACACCGAGCCGTCCATCTCACCTGCCCGTGCACGCCAAACCCTAACCCTAGCCACGCGTGCGCCCAACTGCCCGATCGGCACCTTCTATCCCCGCCGTCCGCCGCCCACGCCATGGCCACCGGCCAGCTATAAATAGGAGGAGCCGGCACCCCCTTAGGGTTTCCCCTATCCTTAGCCGCCATTTGACCACTGCCACCCAAGCCAGAGAGGGGAGAGGAAGAGCGGAAGCCGGCGCACACCATCGGAGCACCATCGCCGTCCGCCGCCGCTGCTGTCCGCGCACCGAAGGAGAAGGGCCCGGAGCCCCTGTGCGTCTACACCATTGTCGCACCGCTCTTCTTCCGCTCCGTCAATGACCACAGCTGCGCCACGAGTCGCTAAAACGGCCGCACGTAGGTGAGCTCATCCAGCTCTTGCCATGGCCGTCGGCCAGTGCAACCTCAACGTTCCCTCTCCCCCATCTGCTTTAGGCTTCTTTAACTTCACCATCACCTTCGCCGTAGCCTAGAATTCCCAGATGGCGCACCGCTTTGCCGCCCTCGGTCTTCCCGGACACCGGCCGCCGGAGCACCGCCGTGGCGTCCTTCGCTGCGCGTGCTCCCCGTGCCCCGTTTAGCCACGTTAGCTGGCTCATGGAGCTCCCAGCTGCTCCAATCGAAGGAAGGTGAAGAAGATGGTGCCCAAGGAGGAGCCTTGGCCGGTCTTCCGCCATTACCGTCGAGCCACCGCCACCGCTGCATTTTTGCTGCTTGCCGGTCAATTAGATGACCCGGGTCCAACTGGAGCCGCAACCACGCTCGCCAAGGTCTCACAAATCCTGCGTGCATGATAGCCAACCCTCTGCCTCACTGCTGCATCCCTCAGCCGCGGCCATGCCAACCGGCGCTGTCGCTGCGCGATCTCCGACGAGCTTTGCCTCCACGAGCACGCTGAGGCCCCGCTAGTGACCCTGGCTCACTGACCGGACGCCCGCGAGCCAGTTGCGCAAGTCAAAGTCGCCTCTTAGCCGCTGCTGCGCCGTCGCCGCGTGAGCGCCGGTGAGGCAGATCTCTGTGATGCTGCTTGGACCCCACCAGCATCCATGCCATGCTCGTGTGCCGCCTTGGCCGCCCCGCGGCCTAGCCCGAGTTGCCAGAGCCGCCGCTCGCTGCTCGCCATCGTCCGACCGGACAAGTCCGTCGCACGCGTGAGAGGACGAGGGTGGGGAAATTTCCCCTGACCCCATAGACCGGGTCCGCCATGTGCACCAGCCAGACCCTTCGACACACCGACCCTCGAGTCTGACCCTTCGACACATCGACCCTCGAGTCTGACCTCTCGACACACCGACCCTCGATGTTCGACTTCTCGAAACACTGACCCTTGAGTTTGACCTCTCTACACACCGGCCTCGACCAAGACAGACCACGTCCTTGAACTGACCCTCGTGCTAGACCCCCTCTGAGGTCGAGGGTTCACCCGCTGTCGAGCCCTCCCCTCGAATGGTTGGACTCGAGACCTCCGATAAGACCGAGGCCCAAGGCCTCGTGGCCGGGTCGCTCGAGGCAGGATCGTTCGCAGCGGAAAAGTTCCATGCTAGACCGTCCCCTTCTGCGGTCAAGGGCTCCCTTCCATCATGCAGGGCACTACAATGCGCGGGGCTCACCTTTAGCTAGCGTTGCGGGATCACAAAGCCACGGTGGTCAAGGAAATGGCCTCAATTTGCATCGAGGCCCTCCAATTCGGCCGGCCGCCGCCGGAGTACGTGCACTGGTGAGCCAAAGACCCGTGAGCCAGCTTGTACCCCACAACCGCCTCCGCCGTGCCCCTGCATAGCCCTAGCCGCTGCTCCGCCTGGCCTTCGATGCCCGCAGCCACCGCGCCCGCTCGCCACCGGCCGAGGCTGCCATGTCAGCCGCACGTGCGTGATGCAAAGGAAAGTGGAAAGGATCCCCTACTCCTGCACCGCGTCCGCCGCCTGGCCCACGGTGCCACATGTCACGCTCTGGTTGGCCCCCTCCTTCTTCTTTTTCTAAGTAAGATTTAATTTTCTAAAATCCATAACTTCTTCATACGAACTCCGAAAATTATGAACCAAGTGTCCAAATTTTCATAAAAATGATCTCTACGTCATAGGCTTATGTATGATTGCATTTAGAGTTATTGGATTTCATTTGCTTCTTTGTGATTGATCTATAGGGGTTGCTTCCACGACCGTTATGTCTCGATTTTAGTTTCCACGAAGGAGTTGATCGAGGAGGAGGACTAGGAGCACGCCAAGGACTTGAAGGAGGACTCGAGTGACAGCTATTCAGGTGCCTACCCACCCAACCTCATAGAATCCTATTACGCATGCCAGAATATCTAGTTGCTAGTGCTTTATTTATGAATATCATCTGATGATAGGTTGTATGGTAGAATTGCTTGATGAGCCTTTACCTTGTCGCAACCTTACCCCTGCACACCCGCTGATAGGCTAGATGCATGCTTATATATATTTATGATGCTTTACTTCTACTATGCTTATATCTGAGATGTGATGCGTGGTGGAGAGTACGGTATGGTATATGGTTATGGCACATGGTGCCACTTTACTCAGGGAGAGTGCTGCGTGTGTCTTGGGTGTGCGGTGAGGGTTTGAGTCGATTGGGCAGGATTCTACGACGAGCCATGAGGGTGAGTCTTGCCGAGGGGTGTGTTCTGGGCATCCCTATGTGAGGTATCTGTGGCAGATACATTGAGAGGTACATGGTGATCCTGGGGGTGAGAGCCTTCGTGGAGCGAAGCCCCGGGTAGGAGGTGCTGTTGTAGCATGGACTGCTGTAGTCCCTAAGAGAAGATAATCATGTCTGATCCCCCTAGGACCTAATATCTCTTGAGGACCGGAACCTTGGGACCTACGTGCTCACCACTCGCTCTTGTATGGGCAGGAGACGGATGTTTGACTAGCTAGGACGGTGCCACTACTACTAGGCTGTTAGCAGATAGTGTCGGGAGGTACGGGCATGGGGACCCACACCCTCCGTAAAGCCGCAGAGTTACCTTGGTGGCCCGGGTAACTACGTCTCAGTGTGCCGGTGTACCTATCGATGTTCCGTGGTACTTCGGGGTGTCCCAGTACTGAGTGGTAGGGTGGCATCGCACCAGTTAGAAAGCAGCCGGAATCAGCCTAGGTGGTGCGCACCGCCGACGATGGTGATCTTGTGGTTATGGGAGTACACGCTCTGCAGAGTTTATAAATCTATATATATAGTCCGCGAGCCACTGGTATGGCTCTTTCCTAAGACCCACACTTCTCGGGAGTAGTGAGATGAGTCCTTCTATTCTCCCCCTAGTGTTACTCTTCCGGCTGTGAGCCGCTGAGACAGGCTTCGAGAGGGAGTTGGACCTATCGACTGAGTGTGAGAGTGTGAGATGTGTGTGATGGTGAAGGGATGGGATGGATATGTGGATGAGATGGGTTAAAACTTGTTGAACTACATTATATAATTTTGGTCACTACTTGCATAGAAAACCACAGCCATATATTAGGCCTCTTGATACTATCCTTTGCATCCCACCAAATACTACCTAGCAAAAGCAAAGCATAGGGTGGGAGATGTGGCCAGTACAAAACGTACTGAAAATTTGGATCCAGGTTTGGATGATGGCTTGCCGACGCCACTGAAGGACGAAAGGATTAGATGGTCTCGTGCCTACGCTCAAGATGGTGAAAGACGATGCTTCCGCAATATTCCTCTGCTTCCGCAGCTGTTCTGGATGCTAGATACTCTGATGATTCCACCATGTGGTAATGTAATAATTTATGTAAACCCCTCTATTGAATTCTTTTAATCGATGTATGGCTTTGTAATCAACTGATATCAGATAAGTTGATGCTTGGACTTCCTAGGCTATCACTATATCCTACATTCTGTGCATTTTCCCATCGTGGAAAATTAAGGATGTTTCAGCTGGTATCAGAGCCATGCTTGACCCTAGGGCAAGACCCATAGGATTGGATGACAGACTAGGAGATCTTGAACCACTTTCGGTTATATACCGACATTGCATAACGCTTTTATACTTGGCTCATCTCCTCTTTTACTCACCTTCTAACTTCTTTCACGGCTTCATATGCTGATGGAGATCTTTGTGGAGATTCCTTTCCACGAGAAGTACCAGCAAGATTTCGCCAAGGTCCTACGTGAGATGCTCCAGCACCTTGGTGTCCCCAAGTCAAACTGTCATTGGATCTGCCACCGCAAGATGGGACCGAATGGATCAGAGGATTGCTTCATGGTGTCGACATCATTGAGTGCAATGAGGTACTGGCACTAAAGCCCTTCGTCGTCCATGAGATGGACAGGACTATCACCAACGCCACATAGCTTGCTGCACGTGCCACCCTCCGGATCATGATGAGAGATACCTATGAACTCCTCAAGACAGGACCGTTCTGCCTACTACCCCAAGCCCTTGATCTCTCCAGAAGTGACATAGATCATTGGGCCGAGATCGAGAGCATCTAGGGTAGAGAGCATGATTGCACGCTCAGAATCGCAGGGGAACACATGGTCGCCCAGGACAGGCTCATCTTAGTGTTGGAAGGTGACAAGCGCTACTACTAGCATCAGGTCACAGAGCTGGAAGCAAAGGTGAAGGCCCAAGATGAAGAGTTGGCCGAGCTAAAGAAGTGGAGCTGGTCCAACATGGCACACCTTGCCAGGTACATGAAAGGTTGTGTGTATTTGCGTGATGTTGTGAGAGCGACGCTAGAGAAGTGGAAGCAGTTTGATGCCCATCGTATCCAGCAATACGAGCTGGTACAGATGCAGCTGCCTGCCCACTGTCGCAAGGTGCCCCTCACCGAGAAGTTCAAGGTAGGGTCCACCAGCCACAACATGGATGCCTGCCCCATGCCCGAGTCAGAACCTACTCCAGAGTGGGAAGAAGCCCGCAAGTATGTGCAAAGGATGCTCAAGACTGACGCACAGCTCCAGGAGATGGCTGCTAGCACCTTCCCCCTTGTGCCACCAGGTTCGACTCCCGAGTAGTGATCCGCAACTAATGCAAAGTGACCTAGCTGAGGACAGCCCCGCAATGGCTAAAGAAGACAAGACTCACTTCTGAAGTAGAGTAGATTGTCCCCTTTTGAAGCCTACCTGCGCGTAGTGCAAAAATTCTCGCGAGTCTTCTGGTGTAGCTACTAGAGACATTGCCGTGTAACTAGCTTAATGTAATGAATGCTTGGATCTTATCGCATATTATGGATTTTCATTGCTTCTTTGAATGAGTGTTGGATAGATAAAAATGTTTCAAATTAATTAAATTAGTTTAAATTACTTAGCTAAGTTGATAATAGCTCATATCACTTGCACCTGTCCCTAAGTCTGGTGATCTTGAAGCAGGATGTCTGCCCGTCGTTCAGCACCTCTGAGCCACTGCACACCACACCTAGGGCCTGCCATGGGCTATAGATGCGGTGGTCGTAATAGCTATATGGGACATAGGACCCCCGTTGGATTTGACCCAGAGAAGGAAGGAAATCAGATCGTCACTTCACCAACTATCAAGACCCATGTTGAGGAGCATTTTCCATCACCCCCACCACTTTTGGCTAGGGTGATGGTTCAGCAAACTCGCCCCCTTGAAACCTTGACTGAAGAATTCTAGCAGAAATTGGCTAGTGCGCTCATGTTGGAGCTCCCTACCCTCGACGGCCCCAACGGCGACCCTATTATCGCCATGGATTGGCTAAATGCATATCAGAGTGGCTGAAATCAACCATCTGCACAAAGGAGGATCAGGTCAAGATCATAGTCCACCACTTCGAGGGTAACATTCGAGCATGGTGGAATGGATTCAGCACGTCCCATCGAGACCCCTCCAACATCTCATGGGGCAAGTTCACTAAGGCCTTTTACGAGTGCCATGTGCTAGCAGAAGTGGAAGAGACTCTAGTAGAAGAGTTCCATAGTATCAAGCAAGGAACCAGCACAGTCCACGAGTATGCTACCTGCTTTTTTTACCTGATGAGGTATGTGCACCCAGAGAGTGTGGCTACCGAGAAGGATAAGGTGTATTACTTCACTCGGGGCTGGGAGTTCCCCACAGCCTTGCTATCATAAGAAGGGCTTGCCACACCCTTGTAGAAGCCATCAATGAGGCACTAAGGTTAGAAAGGACCCACCAGAAGACAGGCACGCTCATCCCTATGAAGCGTCACCTTGTGGAACCATGTCACCACCCGGTCCAACAACGACCACGTATGCGTGATCTCCCTACGAGCAGCTCATTCCAGAGCTGCCCCCTTTAGCATTCCAACACATGGGATGTAACTACAAGCACTCCTATAATAAAGATGCCCTTCTTTTGGTATGGATGTGGCCATCCTGGTCACAAGATCCAGGTCTGACCAAGAGAGAGAGCTACCACACACACAGGTGGTGATCCCCTCGTTTGCTTTATATGCGGGCAACCACGCCACAGAGTTATCAACTGTGCCAGAGTTGACACTGCATCACCAACTATGAATCCTTTCAAGAGGATCCGAGGTTCAGCAAAGAAGGTTTGCAATGATGTGCGAACTGCCCGCTAGCAACTTACGCATAGATCTGCTGAAGGCGTCTCTGCCAGTGAAGGTCAAAAGGCAAGAGTCACCACCCCCGAAGGAGTAACTATTTCAGATGTGACCAAAAGGGCCATCAGGTTGTTGGCTATCCAGAAAGAAAGTCCGACACACTCGCATCTACAAGTGACATAGCTACCGCTTATTACGGATGTGACCAACAGGGCCACAGAGTGGTCAACTGCCCACGAATCGACCATGCTTCACCAGCTAAGAATCCCTACAAGGAAGAGGCCACCACGAATTCCATGAACTACGGTGCTCGAAGAACCGCCTGTAGGAATCTTGCCAAGCAAGCTGCTAAGGATGTCCCTGACATAGAACAAGGTATGTGCTAGTAATTGGAGCTAACGCTGCGAGGATGTTTTAAATCTGATATTGCATCTTTTTATGCATCTACTACCAAGTTTGCATAGGACTTAACCTTCACACTACCATATGAGGTTTCCCTCAGTTCCAGCCCTTTTGAGTCTCCACCCCTAGAGAGGTAAATTATAAGGGTCGCCACTCAAGGATACCCTAATAGCTAGCTCACCTCGTTACCCTAGAATGCACGAGCAGTACTTGAATGTTTGGAAAAGGTTATTGCAAGTAAATACATGGATCGATGCAAGCCCAATTGGGTGAATGCAACCCTCCACGCCAAAAAGGAAATAGAGGAAACGAGATGTCGTGCTATCAGGAACAAGTACCCCTGCCAAGGATAGAGACCTGCTAGATCGGCTGCACAATGCCAAGTACTTTGCCAAAGTAGACCTTGGAAGAAGTAACAAGGAATACATACCAAGGGAAACTCTTGTCACCAAATGAGAGCAACATCTAAGGATAATAATGGAGAAGATACGAAAGCATTAGCTCTATGCTAAGTACAGTGAATAGGAGTTTGGCTTGAATAGGTCAATTCTCCTGGGCCATGTGCCCGACGCTAACAGAATAGTTGTTGACCTGTCCAACACGAAGACAATGAAGGAGCGAGAGCTACCGCAAAATGTGATTGCTAAGGAGGGTTTCATGTAATTGGTTGGTTATTACCGTCGATTCATCAAAAATCTCTTCTAAACAGCTCGCCTCAGGATCAACCTTTCAAAGAAGACCAAGAGTTTGGATGGATGCACCAGAGAGCAAACAAGTTTTTCTCAAACCTAAGGAGGATAGATAAGCCCAAAAAGCATAACAAGTGCCCAGGGTTAAGTCAGGATAAGCAAAGAACCTTTTGGCTCAAGGATAGAGTCTATGCGTTTTCCAACCCTGTCATGCACAATGAGACCCCATCAGAAGGGCATGACTTCAAGTATTGCGCCCACCCTGAAAGCATCAGAGAGTATGCATTCTTAAAAAGGAAATCTTGGCGGAAGGATATGAAGACAAATGATGCAGTACATGCCGCAAAGAGAGGCATATTCAGACACATCAAGTCAGAACACGGGATCCCCAAGCCACATAAGGTGTCTAAATGGAATCATGATAGCTTGACTATAAAATCCATCGTGGGTTAACCTAAAACCCCGAAGGACCTGCTATATGGGCGATAATCAATCGCCTGAGCTAGAATAGCTCACCTTGTTGGCACTCAAGAGTGACACCAAAATTGACCTCTAACAGATCCGCATGTTAGAAACTTTCTCATGTGCATGGAGCCCCTGAAATGCCTAACATCTGATCGTGGACCTCAGTATACGTCCAAATGATGGGAAGCCTTGGGAGAAGCTATGGGGACACAACCGAGACTACCACATCGCTTACCACGCTCAGATCAATGGACAGGTAGAACAAGGAAAATCCAATTTGTGGAAACGAGCCTCGAGCCCGTGCTTACCAGTATGGATGGATTAGAAAGAGGGTTTAGCCCATGCAGAACTCTTAGCCGACAACATGTGCCAAGTTAGTTTCCAGGTGTCATAGCTCGAGGCCTAGTATGGAGGACCACGCAGGAACCACCCTGGTGTATGGTCAAAGGGAGGAAAGGGATCAACCCTCGGACCTACTGCCATCAGCAAGGCCAAAGAAGAAATCGGCCAAGTGCGAAAGAATCTAGGACCCTCAAAGAAATCATCAGAGGAGTTGTCCTGACAATGGATGGAAACACCTTGAGTTAAAGTCAGGAGCTATGCCTGCCTTGAGGTCTCCCCACTCTATGAGACCCTCAGTTTCCAGGAAATGAGGAAGCTAACTCTAGAATAAGAAAAGTCATACAGGACCGATACGCCAGCCCACCTACAGGATAGAGTTTCCTAGACAACTCATCAGAGTACACTAGTGACTTCACATATCACAGCAACGAAAGTGTCAGAAACTGCAAAAGCGACCAACCCATACGAGGCATCAGTCACTCGGGATACCAAGAGTACCCTGCTGCTTCGTGGATAGAATAACCAAGGAGACCAGAAGCACCATGATACCAAGTATGAGGTTTAGCAAAGCAATCACATGGGAAGAAAAGCATCTTGGAAAAAAAGGGGGGTCAGATCTAAAAGAAGCTCTACCCCATCAGTTAGACGTGATGGTTACACCTTGAATCTCGAGGATGAGATTCTCATAAGGGGGTAGGACTGTAACAACCCTGAAAATCCAAACACCAAAAATACGATCTTTCAAAAAAAATTTCTAAAAGTCATGCCGAAGGAGAAGGGACCGGAGCCCCTGTGCGTCTATGCCATTGCCGCACCGCTCTTCTTCCCCTCCATCAATGACCACAGCCGCGCCGTGAGTCGCTAGCATGGCCGCACGCAGGTGAGCTCATCCAGCTCTTGCCATGGCCGCCGGCCAGTGCAACCTCCACGTTCCCTCTCCCCCGTCCACTTTAGGCTTCTTTAACTTCACCATCACCTTCGCCGTAGCCTAGAATGCCTAGATGGCATGTCTCAGGAGCCGGCACAGACCACAGTGAGGGCGCGCCGCTTTGCCGCCCTCGGTCTTCCCGGACTCCGGCCGCCGGAGCACCGCCGTGGCGTCCTTCGCTGCGCGTGCTGCTCGTGCCCCGTTTAGCTGTGTTAGCTAGCTCATGGAGCTCCCAGCTGCTCCAATCGAAGGAAAGGTGAAGAAGATGGTGCCCAAGGAGGAGACTGGGCCAGTGTTCCACCGTCGCCATCGAGCCACCGCCGCCACTGCATTTTTGCTGGTCAATTAGATGACCCCGGTCCAATTGGAGCCGCAACCGCGCTCGCTAAGGTCTCACGGATCCCGCGCGCATGATAGCCAACCCTCTGCCTCACTGCTATGTCCCGCAGCCGCGGCCATGCCACCCGGCGCTGCCACTGTGCAAGCTCTGATGAGCTTTGCCTCCACGAGCACGCCGATGCGCCGCTAGCGACCCTAGCTCACTCACCAGGCCCCCGCGAGCCCGTTGCGTGAGTCAAAGTCGCCTCTTAGCCGCTGCTGCATCGCCGCTGCGCGAGCACCAGTGAGGCCGAGCTCTACGATGCCGCTTGGACCCCACCAGCATCCATGCCATGCTTGTGTGCCGCCTTGGCTACCCCACGGCCTAGCCCGAGTCGCCAGAGCCGCTGCTCGCTGCTCGCTGTCGGCCGACCAGACAAATCCGCCGCGCGCGTGAGAGGACGAGGGTGGGGAAATTTCCCCTGACCCCATAGACCGGGTCCGCCACGTGCACCAGCCAGACCCTTTGACACACCAACCCTCGAGTCTAACCCTTTGACACATCGACCCTCAAGTCTAACCTTTCGACCCACCGACCCTTGAGTCTAACCCTTCCACACACTGACCCTCGCGTCTGACCTCTCGACACACCGACCCTCGATGTCCGACTTCTTGAAACACCGACCCTTGAGTTCGACCTCTCTACACACCAGCCTCGACCAAGACAGACCATGTCCTCGAACTGACCCTCGTGCTTGACCACCCTCCAAGGTCAAGGGTTCACCCACTGTCGAGCCCTCCCCTCGAATGGTTGGACTCGAGACCTCTGACGAGACTGAGGCCCGAGGCCTCGTGGACGGGTCACTCAAGGCTGGGTCGTTTGCAGCGGAGAAGTTTCGTGCTTGACCCTCCCCTTCCACGGTCGAGGGCTCCCTTCCATCATGCAGGGCACTACGACGCGTGGGGCTCTCCATTAGCTAGCGCTGCGGGATCACAAAGCCACGGTGGTCAAGGAAATGGCCTCAATTTGCATTGAGGCCCTCCAATTCGGCCGGCCGCCGTCGGAGTACGTGCACCGGTGAGCCAAAGACCCGTGAGCTAGCTTGTACCCTGCAACCGCCTCCGCTGTGCCTCTGCACAGCCCTAGCCGCTGTTCCACCTGGCCTTCACCGCCCACAGCTGCCGCGCCCGCTCGCCGCCGGCCGAGGCTGCCGTGCCGGCCGCGCGCGTGATGCAAAGAAAAGGGGAAAGGATCCCCTGCTCCTGCACCGCGTCCGCCACCTGGCCCACGGTGCCACGTGTCACACTCTGGTTGGCCCCCTCCTTCTTCTTTTTCTAAGTAAGATTTAATTTTCTAAACTCCATAACTTCTTCATATGAACTCCGAAAATTATGAACCAAGTGTCCAAATTTTCATAAAAATGAGCTCTACGTCATAGGCTTATGTATGATCGCATTTGGAGTTATTGGATTTTATTTGCTTCTTTGTGATTGATCAATAAGGGTCACTCCCACGACCGTTATGTCTCGATTTCAGTTTCCACGAAGGAGTTGATCGAGGAGGAGGACTAGGAGCATTCCAAGGACTTGAAGGAGGACTTGAGTGACAGCTATTCAGGTGCCATACCCCACCCAACCTCATAGAATCCTATTACGCATGGCATAATATCTAGTTGCTAGTGCTTTATTTATAAATATCACCTGATGATAGGTTGCATGGTAGAATTGCTTGATGAGCCTTTACCTTGTTGCAACCTTACCCCTGCACACCCGCTGATAGGCTAGACGCATGCTTATATATACTTATGATGCTTTACTTCTACTACACTTATATCTGAGACGTAATGCGTGGTGGAGAGTACGGTATGGTATATGGTTAAGGCACGTGGTGCCACATTACTCAGGGAGAGTGCTGCGTGTGTCTTGGGTGTGTGATGAGGGTTTGAGTCAATCGGGAAAGATTCTACGACGAGCCATGAGGGCGAGTCTTGCCGAGAGGTGTGTTCTAGGCATCCCTATGTGAGGTATCTGTGGCGGATACATTGAGAGGTACATGGTGATCCCGGGGGTGAGAGCCTTCATAGAGCGAAGCCCCAGGTAGGAGGTGCTGTTGTAGCACGGACTGCTATAGTCCCTAAGAGAAGATAATCATGTCTGATCCCCCTAGGACCTGATATCTCTTGAGGACCGGAACCTTGGGACCTATGTGCTCACCACTCGCTCTTGTATGGACAGTAGATGGATGTCTGACTAGCTAGGACGGTGCCACTACTACTAGGTTGTTAGCAGATAGTGTCAGGAGGTACGGGCATGGGGACCCACACCCTCCGTAAAGCCGTAGAGTTACCTTGGTGGCCCGGGTAACTATGCCTCGCAGTCTCAGTGTGCCAGTGTACCTGTCGGTGTTCCGTGGTACTTCAGGGTGTCCCAGTACTGAGTGGTAGGGTGGCATCGCACTGGTTAGAAAGCAGCCGGAATCAGCCTAGGCGGTGCGCATCGCCGATGATGGTGATCTTGTGGTTATGGGAGTACACGCTCTACAGAGTTTATAAATCTATATATATAGTCCACGAGCCACTGGTATGGCTCTTTCCTAAGACCAACGCTTCTCGGGAGGTGTGAGATGAGTCCTTCTATTCTCCCCTAGTGTTACCCTTCCGGCTATGAGCCACTGAGACAGGCTCCGAGAGGGAGTTGAACCTATCGACTGAGTGCGAGAGTGTGAGATGTGTGTGATGGTGAAGGGATGGAATGGATATGTGGATGAGATGGGTTAAAACTTGATGAACTACATTATATAATTTTGGTCACTACTTGCATAGGAAACCACAGCCATATATTAGGCCTCTTGATATTATCCTTTGCATCCCACCAAATACTACCTAGCAAAAGCAAAGCATAGGGTGGGAGATGTGGCCAGTACAAAACGTACTAAAAATTTGGATCCAGGTTTGGATGATGGCTTGCCGACGCCACTGAAGGACGAAAGGATTAGATGGTCTCGTGCCTATGCTCAAGATGGTGAAAGACGATGCTTTCGCAATATTCCTCTGCTTCCGCAGCTGTTCTGGATGCTAGATACTCTGATGATTCCGCCATGTGGCAATGTAATAATTTATGTAAACCCCTCTATTGAATTCTTTTAATCGATGTATGGCTTTGTAATCAACTGATATCGGATAAGTTGATGCTTGGACTTCCTGGGCTATCACTATATCCTTCATTCTGTGCATTTTCCCATCATGGAAAATTGAGGATGTTTCAAGGCACCTGCGCGAGGGGGACGCCTGCACCCGCTACTACCACCTACAGGCGTGTCACCGGAGACGTAAAAATTTCCTGTTGGCAATCTTGCATGAGGGGCAGACCTTCTCCGAGGAGGAGGCTAAGGCGGGGCTGCTGTACTCCTACTACAACGACATTCTTGGCACGCCCTTCATTCGGCAGTACCGCATCAACCTTGTCGTGCTGCAGCTGCCGTCGGTCGACCTCTCTGAGCTAGTGCTTCCCTTCTCCCCAGAGGAGGTTGAGGCCACCGCTCGTGCTTCCCCGTCCGACAGGCACCGTGGCCAGATGGCTTTGGTCCGGGCTTCTACAAGGTCGCCTGGCAGATTGTAGGTCCGGATGTGGTACGCGCCTTCTCACGTTGTGGGATATGGACTTCTGCAACTTCAACAACCTAAATTAGGCGTCCATGGTGCTTCTGCACAAGACTAGGGATCCATCGGGCCTACGTGATTATAGGCCCATCAGCCTTATCCACTCGGTCAGGAAGCTGTTTGCCAAGGGGCTGGCGCTGAGGCTAGCCCCTCGGATGCCGGAGCTGGTGAGGCTTAACCAAACGGCGTTCATCAAAGGCAGGCGCATCCACGAGAACTTCCACACTGTACATCTTGCATGTAGATGGATGTACGCGAGACGACAGCCGATGATTCTACTAAAGGTTGACGTCGCAAAGGCCTTCAACACGGTTGTTTGCGGTCCTTAGAGCCTATTTTCTACCGCCAATATGTTACTAAAATAAATAGTAGGTAGGGCTTTAAACTAACATTTCCACAAGCTTTGGGGTATACTTGACTTGCAGGTGTGACATGTGAAAATGCACAAAAAAATCATAAAGAAAGTGCATTCAAGAAAACATATTCAGAAAGGCAAATCAAGAAAATAGAGAAGCCCACCTTAGAAGCCGAACTGGGCCTGATTGTAACCACAGGGGAGGTCCAGGCCCAGGGAGCAACAGACCACATGAAGGCAGTGGCCAGCTAGCCCCACCTAGGGACCGGCCGCACCTGGGGGCGGCCGCACCCCTGGTGACGGCTCTCGGGCCCATCCTTCGCAGGCGGTTCATGAGGCGGTATCCCAAGGGCGGTTTCACCTCCTTCCAAATCTAGAGACACCCAAACCGTCCTACACAAGCTATAAAAGAAGAGCTCCTTTACCTCTCTACAGATACCATCATTTGGAGCCACTCACCTCACATTCCTCACTTGTACTCTTTAGGTTAGTTTTAGTAGTAGAGCAAGGCAAGAGCTAGCAAGGAGATCTTGTCTCCTTGGAAGAAGAAGAACACCTTGGTATGAATATTATGCAGTTCTCTTCCAAGTTCAAGTTCTTATCTTATTTATATAGAAATGCATATGAACTAGAGTATAGTCTTGTTTATGTTACGATCATGATATATGAACTAGCATATAGTGTATGTGTTATGTTCTTGACATGTTCATCATTGTTCTTCATCGTTCATCGAATTAGTATGAATAGAGGAAGAACTAGGGATGAGGTGATGGTTCGTCGTGCCTTTTCGGTTGCTCTTAACCTAGCCTGTCACTCCAAAGGGGTGGGTCCATGGGGGTTAGGAGTTGTTTCTAATTACACGGGCGTGGTGCCCGGGTATGCTAAGATCGGCGGATATGTCGGTGCCCCATGGGCAGAGGGGTAGGTGGACAGGTGGTGACAGCCTTGTCCATCCCTAGCATTGCCCCATGTTCAGGTATTGAGTAGGAGTTCGTAAAGTCTCTATCGGCTGGCAGACCAGCTGCGGGGATCTCCCTGTCATCCCAGACTTAGTCCTGATGCTAAACATGCTAGTTAGATGTTTACTAATAGTTTTTTGCATAGCTATATATGACCAATGCCTGCTCAGTTAAATGTATTCTTTTATTCTTTATTTCTCTTTTATCCTTGAGGTTGGCTCAGATGTGTGTCCACTATCTTTGAACTATGATTTACCCTTGCCTATGCTATATCTACCTATGCACTAAATAATTGATCATGTTTATGCCAAAGCTAGATGCATTCATCCTGCCCTCCTACGAGAATTATAAATACGACACCCCTGAATACTCATGGGTTGAAATGCTACAATGATAGTTTCGTGCGCTTGCGGATTTATCCATAATGAGCTATCATGATTGGTGTACCTAAGTACCATTACTTAAGGATTTTAATTCTTGTGCACCCCAAGGCGCCGTGCTTCAGTTTTGCATATCGTCAGTAACGACGGTTAGGAAGGACAATCAGGCACTTCTAACTATTATTATCAGACTACATTACCTCAGACAGTGCCGTTAAGGGCCAAGAGTTACTCTTCTAACGTAATGGTGGTTAGGGATGCCAACACACGTTTCTAGTGTTGTTACTAGGGATGGGCTTTTAGTCTATTTTTAGTAGTGATGCTAAGAAACGCCAACAACGGTTGTGTGGCCCTTCCTACTAGAGTTTCTAGAGTGAATGGGATTCCCACGGCGCTGGCAGGACTGGATTGCTTACCTGCTTGCCATGGCCACGACCAAGGTGATGGTCAATGGCCGACCAGGGAAAAGGATCTACCACGCATGAGGGCTTCGCCAAGGGGACCCATTATCTCCTCTCCTGTTTGTCATTGTCATGGAGGTCCTCAACGCGCTCATCTTGGAAGCAAACTGCCAGGGGCAGCTCTCGCCCTTGCCGGGGAACGCGATCAGGTTTTGTGCCTCCATCTACATGGATGACCTGGTCATCTTCCTCGCACCTCGCCCGCTGGACTTCAATTGCATGAGACAGCTCTTGGAGGTCTTTGCTGGTGCGTCTGGGCTTTCCATGAACCTGGACAAATGTGCGATCACGCCAATCCGTTGTGATGAGACCGCGGTAGGAACCTGCTCACCACGGTGGGGATCCTCACCACGCCAATCCGTGTAGGAGCAGCCCATCATCGACAAGGTCGCTGCGAGGATCCTCACTTGGAAGAGGAACCTGCTCACCACGGTGGGGAGAGCTACCCTCGTCAAGTCCACCTTATCAACGATCCCAGTGCACATGTCCATCTGCTATGCGCTATTGCCTTGGGCCATCAGCGAGATCGACAAGCGAAGGTGCACTTTCATTTGGGCCGGCTCCGACACGGTCCCGGGCAGGAAATGCCGGGTTGCATGGCTGGTAGCGTGCTCGCCTAGGGACCTCGGTGTACTTGGGCTCCCAGACCTACGGACTATGGGCACTGCCCTACGGCTGTGTTGGGAGTGGCGGAGGCGCACAGACCCGGACGCTCCTTGGGCGAGGCTGCCATGCCGTGTGGACGCCACCATCAACGCCATGTTTCGGTCATTGGTGCATGTCGAGCTTGGGAGTGGCGAGCTAGCACGCTTCTGTATGGACGACTGGCTCCCGAGTGGTCTGCTGTGCCTCGCCGTGCCGGACCTCTTCAATGTCATGGGACGCCGATGACGGGGTCGTTCCATGCGCGATGCCATGCTGAATAGGCAGTGGACGAGGGTCATCACTGGCGCGAGGACGGCGGCAGTGATCACCGACCACGTCATGCTCTGGGACATGCTCCTGGAGGTCGAGCTACAACTAGACATCGAAGACAAATTCATCTGGAAATGGACCGCGGATGGTACGTACTCCTCCGCGTCAGCCTACCATGCTTTCTTCCATGGCACGACGGAGCTTGCGGGGGCAAGGGAGGTCTGGCGGGCGAACGCCCCTCCCAAGACCAGATTTTTCTTCTGGCTGGTGCTACACGATAGACTGTGGACAGCAGAGTGGCGAAGGCGTCATGGTTTGCAACTGCACGCGGACTGTTTGCTATGCAGCCAGGAGGATGAGACGTACGACCACCTGCTTGTAGCTTGCATATTCAAGCGGGAGATTTGGTTCCGCATCCTCGACATTGCTGGGCTGCAACAGCTCGTGCCGGCGCCCACGGCTCGGATCGCAGACTGGTGGCTGCAGGCAAGGACGCGCATCCCAACAGCCTTCAGAAGAGGGTTCAATGCACTCGTAGTTCTCGTGTCCTGGGAGATATGGAAGGAGCCCAACTGAAGGACATTCGACGACATATGTGAAACGGCATCGCAGGTACTGCAACGGATTCGGAATGAGGGAGAGGATTGGATTGCTGCGGGCTTCTCCAAGCTCGCGCCTCTCTTCACAATGGCTGCCTAGTATGGCCTGGCCCTTGGCTAGCAGCGCAATTAGTTTCATTACTAAGTACAGCACTCGAAGCGCCACCGTTTGAGCTGGTGATATTTGTATAAGTGTTTGCTTGTTGCGGTACTCGGCATCTCGCCTTATACCGAACAAGCCGTGTAAACTCTTTTTTCCCTTAAACCAACACGGGTTAAGAGCACGTTTTCGAAAAAAAATAAGACGAGTAGTCAATTTTCAAGTTAAAAATGTAAAACAAACTAGAAATTGGAACGGGAGGAGTAGAAGTTATCTCATGCCTCCAGGTCAATTCTAGCTGTCAACACAATCGTTCTTATTTTTATGTCTCTACCACTACTACGCACTAACTTCGAACTTAATAAAAAAATTTAAACTGAGATGCAAATATATATAATGGAACCTAGCATTGCATTTTTTTGGAAGCAAACGTAGTATTGCATTTGGACTACCATGTGAAGATATTTCAGTTGCCATATCCCGTAACCATGCTCACAGCCAGTGAACATATCACATGGGTTTACTCTAGCCAACTGCTAAGCCATGAATGACTGCACCACTATATTTGTTTTCACTCTAATAAACTATTAAGCATACCGTGGACATGGTTCGGTGAATATTCATAGCTAAAATGTTTCTAAATAAAACTCTCTCAAAAAAATAAATCATCATGAGATTTGATGCATGGGTGGAGTCATGACTCTTGAGTAGGGATGCAAATTCTGCTTGTCTTATGGGCCATTAGATCGACTGAAAGTTACTGAGATATATAAATTAATTAAAATTGGTATATGACAGTATTAATTTAGGGAGAGAAGTAACTAAGAGTGACATGCTATGTTATTAATTATTGGGCCTAAATACAATTGGGTAGCAAATTGCTCGGCTGGTTCATTTTAACACTGCTGTGTCTACTGGTTCGTTTTTTTTCCATATCAATATATCATTGATTAATCGCAAATATTGGCTATCTTTCCTATCAGATGGGGACAAATTGTGGATGATGTCATTTCGACACTGAACAAGATCTTGACTGCTGAAATGGAAGCCAACCGAATGAGATGACCTGAATGCTATGCTGATGATACTGCACTCATACCATATCCATTTTCTTTGATATAATTTTGCCAAAAAAAAAAGAAACAAAAGGTCTATGTGCTGAAAATGGCTCCGGTTAGGTTCCTGCTTCTTCAAGGACCAGCCATAATCTGGCTTCTTCTAATGCTGCATATGTCATCCAGTTCATCGCTTCAAGCTAAGAGATGGAACGGGAGATGCATTGCAAGTGAGAGGGATGCGCTACTCTCGTTTAAAGCCAGCTTATCAGATCCTATGGGCCTACTCTTGTCATGGCAAGGAGAAGATTGCTGCCAATGGAAGGGTGTCCACTGCAGCAACACAACAAGTCATGTTGTCAAGCTCGACCTCCAAGGCGAAAATTTGTACTGTGGCCCTACTGCATATTCTATAGCTGATTCTGCCTACGCACTGGGAGGTGAGATGAGCTCCTCTTTAGTTGGATTACAGCATCTGAAGCATTTAGACTTGAGCTGCAACAACTTCAGTAGCGCAAGCATCCCAAACTTTATTGGCTCCCTTAAAAGTCTTGAATATCTTAACCTTTCATGTTCGGTATTTGGGGGGAGAATACCTCCACAGCTTGGTAACCTATCCAGGCTCGTCTATCTTGATCTCAGTTCAGATTGTTGGGGCTCTCCATACTCGGATAGTCTTTCATGGTTGTCACGTCTTTCCTCTCTGAAGTACCTTGACATGAGCTTCACCAATCTTAGCAGTGCAGTAGACTGGATACATGCAGTTAGCAGCCTTCCTTTATTAGAAATTGTTCATCTCGGAGGCAGAAACCTAAGAAACACAATTGGCAGTCCTAGACATTCTAATCTAACTATGCTACAAGTGCTTGACATCCAAGGCAACTTCTTTCATTCTGCAATTTACCCCAATTGGTTTTGGCACATAACAACATTGACTTATCTTGACCTCTCCTCATCTGGCTTCCAAGGTCCAATTCCTTATGAGATGGGAAATATGACATCACTTGAGCAAGTATATATAAGTGACAACAATATAACGGGTTTGATACCACTAAATTTGAAGAACCTATGTAACTTGAAGATTCTGGATCTTCATTTCAATAATATAACTGGGGACATAAGTGATTTGATTGAGAGATTGCCAAAATGTTCATGGGACAAGCTATACTTGTTGGATTTTTCTTATAACAACATTGGTGGGGAATTGCCTACTTGGTTTGAGCCTCTAAATAATCTGAACTCCTTAAATTTGTATAGAAACTACATCACAGGAACTTTACCATTGTGGATAGGAGGGCTTCACAATTTGACTGTACTAAATCTTGGCTCTAATCGCTTCATTGGTGAAATATATGAAGAACATTTGGAACGATTGCCAAATTTACAAGTATTGCAACTGTCTTATAACAATCTTTCCTTGGTGGTACGCTCTAATTGGATTCCTAAATTCAAATTAGATGTTCTCAGTCTCAGGTCCTGCCAGCTTGGACCTGCCTTTCCATCATGGATTAGATCACAAAGGACTATCAGTATTCTTGACATTTCAAATGCATATATAGATGACAATATACCCGATTGGTTATGGGACATACTTTCAACAGCTACCTTTTTGGACATGTCAAAAAATCGACTACGTGGTACATTACCATCAAATCTTGATGAAATAATGCCAGCAGGAGAAATGATTGACCTTAGTAGTAACAGAATTACTGGTCCAGTTCCTCGTCTTCCAAGGAACATAGAGTATTTTGACCTCTCCAGGAACAATTTATCAGGTACATTACCAGATTTTGGAAACCAGAGCTTAAATACGTTTGCTCTTTACAACAATTCAATTTCTGGAAGCGTACCATCTTCATTGTGCCTAGTGTCATACTTGTACATACTAGACCTATCAGGAAATTTGTTATCAGGAGAAGTGCCCACTTGCAACGGCGATTTTGATGGCCCATTCAAATATATGGCTGCGCTTAATTTAAATAGCAATAGTTTTTCTGGAACTTTTCCGTCAGCTCTTCAAATGTCCCAAGAACTAGTATTCCTTGATCTTGCATATAATCAGTTCTCTGGAAATTTGCCACCATGGTTAGCAGATAAGTTGCCATCCCTTGCACTTTTACGATTGCGGTCCAATAAATTTTCTGGCAATATTCCTGTTCAGCTTACAAAAATTCAAGCGCTTCAGTATCTGGACCTAGCATGTAACAACATTTCCGGTCAAATACCTGAGTCGATAGTAAACTTGAGTGCAATGGCTCACACTTATGGATATAGTCATTCCCTTTATGGCCTTGAATCATTTGGAATGGGCTACGTGGATACTTATATTACTATGATTTTCTTTGAAGAAACTGTATCAGTGCAAACAAAAAGGCAGCAACTAGAGTTTTCTCAGGGAATCATGTACATGGTAAGTATTGATTTATCATGTAACAATTTGACAGGAGAAATTCCTGAAGGCATTAGTGCTCTGGTTGCTTTGAAAAGCTTGAATTTTTCTTACAATCATTTGAGTGGGAGAATTCCCAGTAATATTGGTGGCATCTGGGCATTGGAGTCCCTAGACTTATCACACAATAACCTATATGGACAGATCCCTCCAAGCATATCTGCTCTAACTTCTTTGAGCAGCCTCAACCTCTCGTACAACAATCTAAGTGGAAGAATTCCAACCGGCGATCAACTTCAGACGCTGGCAGTTGATAACCCTGCATCAATGTATGTTGGAAACATTGGTTTATGTGGGCCTCCACTCCCAAATTGTTGCCCAGGAAATGGAACAAATAATTCTCCAGTTGAGCCTGAACATCGTCAGGAAGATGGGGTGATGAACTCGATCTACCTGATCATGGTTTTTGGCTTCATCTTTGGTCTCTGGGCGGTCTTCTGCATTATGTTGCTGCATAAGGGACTGAGGTACTCCTACTTCGTCCTGATTGATTATTTGTACCAGAAACTGTGCGTGCATATGATTGTCACATGGAACTTCTTGGTGAGAAGGTAATAGTTCTCGATGTTTTTTTTAAATAGTGGTGGTGTGTATAAAAGATGTGTCCTTGTAATGTCTGTTACACAGACAGATCCTTGTAATGTCTGTTATAAAATAGTAGTGGTGGATTTTGGTTCCTTCACAGACAGATGCTCTGCATCTTATCTGAAACTGCTAAATTTTTAGTGCTGAAAACTAAATAGGTGTTTGTGGGCTACGACAGTTTTATAAGCATATTTTGATTTCACTACAATTACAACTGATGTACGTTATCAGATCCTTTTTTCTCCAATCAAAAGTGTTAAAATTCCGGAATCAGCAGAGGATCTGCGTCTGCCACCGGAAAGCAATACCCCGCTTAGGCTTACTAAGATGATCAAGACTGGAATCCGTGTGTTAACTCTTCTCTCTCCCAGTGCAATCACGGTAGGGAGACCCATCCCGGTGAAGCTCCGGCGTCCTTTTGCCTGGCGGTGTGGGAGGACCCGGTGCCGCTACTGGCCCAGGTGGATGCCACATCGTCACCTTCTCTCTGTGTATCTTTATTGTCCGACCCTATCGCCAACTAGAAAGGCCCACCAGCACCACAATCCTTTTCCGTTGGATCAAAACCCAAAACTCCCCTAGCTGGAATACTACCATTTGTATAATAAATAAATAAAATAAAATAGGTGTGCGTGGGGCTGCCACAGGTTCAAATATAAATATACAAGTTCAAGTTCACTACCGAGTACAACCGCTGCGCATGGGTTCTTGCATAATCTCGATCCGTTGGCAATCGATCATCTGTGTTAAAATTCGGCACATGATTTACTACTGGAGCGGAAATGCCCTGATTAGGCGGTCAGGCCTACTACTATATTTTTTAGAAAAGATGGCCTACTACTAAATTATTTCTTTTTTGTGAATATACTAAATTATCTATCTAGTCTACCAGTGCCAACCAAGCATGCTTAGGCCCTACAGAGCTTCTGTGAAAAGTGGAGGGTAACGAGGATGCCTTCCTGGCTGGCCTCGGTTTCATGTTATAGTAAGATGGGGAACAGCCCCCCATCGGTGGCATTACAAGTGTTCGGAGTACATTGAGTTTAGCTGAATACAAGAGTCAAGTTTGATCCTAGAGACCAGGGACTATTCTAAACTAGTGGTCGTTACATCTGGATCATTGCATGAATACAATAGACACGGTATTACATTGACCATCATCTAACAACCCCCTCAATCTCAGCCACTAACAAGGTTGAGATTGTTACGAAAATGTGCTATCTTGTGTGCTGTAATTGGTTTGGTGAATCCATCAGCGAGTTGATCATTTGTAGAGATAAACCTCACATCCAAGAGCTTCTGTGCAACACGTTCTCGGACAAAGTGAAAGTCAATCTCAATATGTTTGGTGCGTGCATGAAACACAGGATTTGCAGATAGATATGTGGCCCCTAGGTTGTCACACTACAGCCGTGCTACTGGAGAGTGGGGAATGCGCAGTTCCTGTAGAAGTTTTTGTACCCAAACCATCTCAGCAGTGGCATTGGCAAGGGCTTTATATTCAGCTTCAGTGGAAGAATGGGAGACAGTAGGTTGTTTTCGAGCACTCCAAGAGATCAAGTTTGTGCCAAAAAAGACAGCAAAGCCGCTGGTGGATCATCTGTCATCTACACACCCAGCCCAATCAGCATCTGAGAAAGCACTGACAACAATAGATGGCGACTTGCGAATTTGTAGTCCAGTGGTTAAGGATCCTTGGAGATACCATAGTATTCGTTTGATACTGATGAGGACATCGCCATGCTGGACACACCGACGCCATGGTCTTCCCCAAGTTGCAATTCGTCTCCAACTCAGCTGCCACGTCGCTCTCGGATTCAGCATACTTGTCGTCGCTGTTTCGGTCATAATTTCCTCATACGACATTGAAACGGGGAGATCTTGGACTCGTTGGAAAGGGGACGACGACGCCGTCGTTTTGGATCTGGTCCGAGCTCCAGATCTTTCATGGATCATTCTGTGTGATCACAAAAAGGTGCTGCGTCACCTATTTTGGGCCAACTTGGCCATGTATGGAGTCGGGCCTTGAGCCCAAGTTGTGGGCGCCCAACCCCTGGCCGCCTCCAACCCTAGGACGTCTATCTTATATATTTCACGTAGCCGTCGCTGTTGAGACTTGGGTTTTGCTTTAGATTAATCTGTCTTTGAACAGTCGCCGTTATCGGTTTGTGAAACCCCACTTTGTGATCTTAATCATATATTTGCAGATTGTCCCATTAATTGAGCTGCGTTCTTTCGAGTTCTTGCTTGTGTTCTTCGTTTTGCAGGCAGGGATTAGCCTTCGTGGCGAGGTCAATCGGTTGGAGACACGGTTGATAACCAGAGGAGTCGTGGTGCTAAGATTGTAGGGTTCGGGTCTTTGGATCTGAAGCCGGATCGGTGTGTCGTGCTCCACCAAAACGATAGTTATCTCAATCTGACGGAAGATCAGGGAATCACGTCCCCATCAAATACTACTCCAGTGAACCATGGTGGGAGCATGGAGGAATTGGCACACTTTGTTGACAGCAAAGCAAATGTCTGGTCGAGTGAGTGTGAGATATTGTAATGCACCCACCATACTTCGATACTTAGTGGAGTCCTCGGCGCCAAGTGGATCGCCAACCGTCAGACTAAGTTTTTCTGAAGTAGCCATGGGTGTGTCTATTGGTTTGTAGTTAGTCATACCTGCCCGCATGATGATGTCAGAGGTATATTTTTGTTGAGACAGAAGGAGGCCATCTCGTGTCGTCTTGACTTCAATCCCTAAGAAATAGTGGAGATCACCAAGGTCTTTAAGGGCAAAGTCACATTGTAGGTCCTTGAGGAGAGCATTTGTGGCCACCTGAGAGCAACTGGCCACAATAATATCATCAACATAGACCAAAACAAACATTGTATAGCCCCTCTTATTGTAGTAGAACAGTGAAGTGTCAGCTTTAGATGGCAAAAAACCAAGTTGGAGAAGTTTGGTGCAAAGTCTAGCATACCATGCCCGTGGAGCTTGTTTCAAACCATAGAGAGCTTGGTTCAATTTGCACACATAGGAGGGGTGAGATTTGTCAATATATCTAGATGGTTGGTACATATACACTTCTTCTTCTAGGATACCATGCAAGAAGGCATTTTGCACATCAAGTTGTCTGTAGAGACCATCCTTTTGTTGCTGCAATGGACAGAATGAGGCGAATGGTTGTGGCCTTGACAACAGGGCTGAATGTGTCCTCATATTCAAGACCATATCTTTGTTTAAAACCTTTTGCAACTAGTCTAGCCTTTTATCTATCAATAGTGCCATCAGCTTTCCTCTTTAGTTTATAAACCCATTTGCATCCATTTTTTTTGTCTTTAGGTTTTGGGACTAGGTGCCAAGTGTTGTTGTGAATAAGTGCTTGATACTCATGGTTCATGGCAGCAGTCCAATTTTGATCAGCAAGTGCGGCAGCTACTGAGGATGGTTCATCAGCCGTACTTTTGGTAAGATTACACCACCTAATTGTGCCATCTGTGTAGAGTTTAGGTTTGACAATACCTTGCTGGAGGTGGGTAGAAGGGCACTACGGTGCAGGAGCTACTGCAAGATCTGGTGGCACAGATGATTCAGGGCTGGGAATCACTGGCCCGTCGCAGGCGCAGGAGAAGGATCAACATCCACCGTAGCTTCAGGATTTGGCTGTGGCGGACTCGCGGTAGATGCAGATGGAGTCACGGTTGGTAGTGGCTTCGAGGATCCCACGGCCAACAACGCGTGAACCAGGGCGGGATCACGCTGCGGCGACAAGTCCGTAGTCGTAGGAGGATCTTCGGCGGGTTGTGGCGTAGAGGATCCGCCAGATGCGGTCAGGTCTCTGGACGCTGTCGGCTCCAGCTGCTGGTCTGCCATGGGAATCGCCATGCGATCCGAGGTTGGTGCACCACCAGTACAAGGTTCAGGCCGATCGATCACGTGTCTTGTGCCTGTGGCGTCGCCTTGTGAGTGCATGAGATAATGCCCGGGAAGCTAAACTTGGCCACCGATTTTGCCTAAATTTTTCTGTGTGTTGCCTGTATGATTAACAGCACTTGGCAGAGCATTAGTAGTCACAGGTCGAGATGTATATTGATCACGAAAAATGCATCCCCGAAGCTAGCGTTTGGACTTAACAAGGAGGGGGTAAAAGGGCTATTTCACCTCTAACATGAGCTCCAACTTTCGGGTGAAGGGAAGCAAACAGAAAAATGTGCTCATCAAATACGATGTCTCGTGATATGTAGATGCGCCCTTCAGCGGGATCCAAGCATTTGAAGCCTTTGTGCAGGTGACTGTACCCAAGGAAAACGCATTTTTTTGAACCAAATTGAAGTTTTGTGGAATTAAAGGGTCTGAGGTTTGGCCAAACGGCACACCCAAAGGTGCGAAGAATAGTATAGTCTGGTGGTGTCCCATAGAGCCGCTCAAAAGGAGATTGGTTTGATAGTATTTTAGGAGGAAGTCGATTAATGAGAAAAACAGTAGTGAGAAAAGCTTCATCCCAAAATTTTAAAGGGATGGATGCATGTGCAAGGAGTGTAAGACCCATGTCTACAATATGTCGGTGTCTGCGCTCTGCTGACCCATTTTGTTGGTGTGCATATGGAAAAGAGACATGGTGGGTGATACCTATTCATTGAAAAAAGTTACTCAGAGTTTTATATGCTCTCCCCCCAATCTGATTGGACTGAACGAATTTTATAATTAAACTGTCGTTCAACAAGATTTTCAAAATCTTGAAAACATCCAAAAACTTTAGATTTTTGGCCAATAAGGTAGATCCATACAAACTTACTATAGTCATCAATGAAACTAACATAGTAAGCATTTTTTCCAACTGAAATCGGGGCAGGGCCCCATACATCTGAAAAAATGAGTTCCATAGGGCTAGTGGACACACTACTAGACCTAGGATAAGGGAGTTGATGGTGTTTGCCTTGTTGACACGCATCACATACTTGATTATTTAAATCTTTGACAAAAGGAAGGGAATGACGACTAAGAACTTGGTGTATAGTGGAAGGGGAAGGATGACCAAGCCTAGAGTGCCATAGGGAGCTGGAAGGTTTGGTCACGCCAAGTCCTTGTTTATTGATCGATGACTTGAATGGGTAGAGACCACCTTCAAATCTGCCGGTATGAAGGATTCTCTGTGTCTGCTGGTCCTTGATGAAAAATGATTAGGGTGAAATTCAAGATAAGCATTGTTGTCACGTGCTAGTCGATGGACAGAAACTAAACTTTTACTAGCTTGAGGGACATGAAGAATATTGTGTAAATTGAGAGAGCTAGTTGGGGATTGCAAAGTACCGTGACCAATATGACCGATCTCCATACCTGATCTGTTGGCTGCATGCACTTGATCACCACCCATGTACCAGTCACAAACAGTGAGCTTGTTGAGTTCGCCGGTGATGTGATCTGTGGCTCCAGTGTCAAGGTACCAATTGGTGTCAATGCAATAGGATGTTGTGGCAGACGAAGCGGATCTTGAAGGTGCAGTGTAGTTTGGATCAAACCTGTTGAAGCATCATTCGGTGCCATGACCTTCCTTCTTGCAAACTTGGCAGAACACACCGTGCTCAAAGTTGGGTCCATGTGTGAGCCCGCAGATGTTGCAAGGCACACGATTGCGTCCGCCGCCACGACCCGGAGATCCGCCATGGTTGGGACCACCGCAGTGATGGCCACTGCGGCCATGCGCCTGGTACTGATTCCTACCACCGCGGCCACCCCGGGACGCGAGATTGGCGGAGGAGCGGCTGCCCCCTGCACGCAAGTTGATCCGCTGCACATGGTTGACAAGTTGGGTGAACAAGTCATGAACGGTGAGCGGCTCAACGCACAGGGAAACAGCAGACACGACTGGGTCAAAAGGTTCATCTAGCCCAGTCAGAATGTAGGAGATGAGATCATCGTCATCGAGCTTCTTCCCGGCCGCCGCCATCTCGTCGGCGAGGGCTCTCATCTTACCGAAATATTCGGTGATTGTAGATGTTCCTCTGGACACATTTGCCAAAGCCATGTGTGTGGCGATGACTCACGCCCAGGATTGTGCTTTATGGAGCCCTTCGATGGCGGCCCAAACATCGGCCGCCGTTGTCTCGATGCTCACTTTACCGAGAATTTCTTTGGAGAGGCCGTTCAACAGGTAACTGAGAACCTGCTGATCCTGAGCCTTCCAGACAACGTAGTTAAGATTGGGTGTAGTTTCATCTTTGCCCTCGGCATTCTTTTTGGTGATGGTAGGGGATGGAGGAGTGGCGTTTGGGTGGATGAGATGATCGGCTTGAGTGCCATTGATGGCAGCAGTGACTTGGGCTTTCCAGGATTGGTAGTTGTGGCGGGTGAGTTTATCGGAGATGGGGATGAATGCTAGGCCGAGGGAGACAGCAGTCGGAAGAGTGGATGAAGAAAAGGCCATTGAGGATCGAAGAATGTTTTCCGTGAGAAGTAGGCTAGTCTGATACCATGTGAAAATTGGAGGGTAACGAGGATGCCGTCCTGGCTGGCCTCGGTTTCATGTTATAGTAGGATGGGGAACAGCCCCCCATTGGTGGCATCACAAGTGTTCGGAGTACATTGAGTTTAGCTGAATACAAGAGTCAAGTTTGATCCTAGAGACTAGGGACTATTCTAAACTAGTGGTCATTACATCTGGATCATTGCATGAATACAATAGACACGGTATTACATTGACCATCATCTAACAGCTTCCAACGCCAAGCTCTATTTTGACCCAAATTCTCACACTATTAGGATGGTCGTTTTCTGTCCTTGATAAAGAAAGAACGAAAAAGTTATTTGTTTTCTCGCTTAACTTTTGTGAAACTTTGTTTTTCTCCCCGAACCCTAAAACTAAGCAAACTGACTCCTTAAAGTGTCCAAACTGTGTACTTTACATCCCTAGAGCGGTTTTGAAGGCAGTTTTGTCTATTGCTTTTTATTTATTTATTTTGGAAAGCGCATTAAGGTAAAGCGCACGGTTTGAAAAGCGAGTAGGTTGGTTTGTCTGGTTTAGGGTTTAGGGAGAAAAAGATGAGTTTAGCGGAAGTTGAGGAGGAAAAGTGGACTTTTTCTTAGAAGGAATGATATGCTATTTTTGATGATCCACTTTTCGAAAAATTTGCTGCCATCCATGCATGATGGGCTGTTTTCTGGCTGGAAAGCGTGTCTGCTCAGTTTTCTGTTGGGCACTGGAGCGTTCCGTCTCATTTGTAGGCTTCGCTTCGGCCCATTTTATCGGTTTTTTTTTTTTTTGCCTGCGGACAACAGGATGGTAGGACTTGACAGTGGATGCTGCCCGTTTTAGATGTGATGACATGGCTTCATTAGAGTGCATGCAATTGTCCGGTATATTTTCTTCTTATAGTATGTTTATTTAAAGTAAATCGGGGACTCCAGATGAAAGCGGCATATGACAACTGTGCGAGAAATTCTCGGTTTCCAATTCACCGTCCAAATTTTGCTGTCATACATGCATCATTCATTCATTCATAATAAGCTGTTTTCTAGTATTTGGCAACCATGTTGGTTCTATGTCGTGTTGGCCTTTGCGTCTCATTACGGCTTCGGTTCCACCCATTTATTAGTTTTCTTCCTACCTTATTTTCACCTTCCTTGCTTTACTTTTTGCTGCAGACTTAAGATGAGAATATGAGATGACCTGGCTTCTAGGAGTGCCTGCTTGTGACTGATATATTTTCTTTATGTTAGTTATTACTTATTAGAAAAAATGGGCAGCTTCAGATCGGCTACAGTCCATCTGAATTTTTACTGAACTTTAGATAACAACTTCTTCACCTGCACCACTGCTAAGCTCACCATCCGGTACTAAATATTGACAGCCAAAATTTCAAGTGATACAATCCAAAAATTCCAAATAAATAAATCCCATGTGGATGATGGTGAATGGTGGACTGGTAGGGAATTGTCAACACGCCTGTCCCCACGCAATGAATCTGATTACAATTATGCAAATAAGAAATTTCGTGTCATGTCTTTTCATAGAATTAATGAAACGCAACAAATACATGAGACCTGTTTTTCAAATCTGGCGGCATATGACGACGACTGGTCGAGAAATTGTGGATGATACTATTCAACCAAAACAACCAAGACATTAACTGCGGAAACGAATGCCACCAAATGAGATAGAACTGAATGGTGAATGCTATGCCAGTAGTGCACTCATCCACATACGTTCCCCTTCCTCATATATTTGCCAATAGAAGAGGAAGAAGAAACAAAAGGTGTGCAGCCGCTTGAAATGGCTGCACTCAGGTTCCTGTTTCTCAAAGCAACAGCCATAATCTGGCTGCTTCTGATCCTGCACAACAGGCCATCCACTTCCTCCCTTCAAGCTAAGGGATCGCATGGGAGATGCATCGCTAGTGAGAGGGATGCACTGCTCTCACTCAAAGACAGCTTATTAGATCCTATGGGCCGACTCTCGTCATGGCAAGGAGAAGATTGCTGCCAGTGGAAGGGTATCCGCCGCAGCAACAAAAGCAGCCATATTGTCAAGTTCGATCTTCACAGGCCCTGTTATTATTCTTTTGACGATATTCTTTATAAAAACCATTCAGACTGTGGACTGGGAGGTGAGTTGACCTCCTCTTTGGTTGAATTACAACATCTGAGGTATTTGGATTTCAGCTGTAATAACTTCAGTAGCACAAGCATCCCAAAGTTTATTGGTTCTCTTAAAAGTCTTGAATATCTTAACCTTTCCTGTGCGGAATTTTGGGGGAGAATACCTCCACAGCTTCGTAACCTATCCAAGCTCGTCTATCTCGATCTGAGTTCTTCGAGCTCTACGACATACTCGGAGAGCCTTTCATGGTTGTCACGTCTTTCCTCTCTAAAGTACCTTGACATGAGATTCACCAATCTTAGCAGTGCATTAGACTGGATTCATGCAGTTAGCAGCCTTCCTTCGCTGGAAGTTGTTCATCTCAGAGGCAGCAGTCTAAGAAACACAATTGCTAATCTCGGTCACTATAATATAACCGCGCTAAAGGTGTTGGACATTGGAGACAATTCTTTTCACACTGCGATATCTCCTAATTGGTTTTGGCATATAAAGACGCTGACTTATCTTGACCTCTCCTCATCTGGATTCCTAGGCCCACTTCCTTATGAGATGGGAAACATGACCTCACTTCAGCATGTTCATATAGCTTTCAACAATATTGTGAGTACGCTACCACCAACTCTGAAGAACCTATGTAACTTGAAGATAGTGGATATTTCAAATAATAATATTATTGGAGATATAGGTGTTCTGATGGAGAGGTTGCCAAAATGTTCGTGGGACAATCTGTACGGGTTGGATTTTTCTAATAACAACATCGGTGGGGACCTGCCAACCTGGTTACAACCTCTAAATAATCTGAGTATTTTAAATTTGTATGGTAACCATATCACAGGCGCTTTACCATTGTGGATAGGAGGGCTCCACAATTTGACTGTATTAGATTTTGGTTCTAACCATCTGGTTGGTGAAATATATGAAAAACATTTTGAAGGATTGCCAAAATTAAAAGTAAAAGTCTATCAACCCGTGCTCCCGCACGGGCTAAATTTGAGACACATAAGAAATTGAAAATCATGTTTAATGTATATTTAACTAATAAAAATAACTCTATAAATTACATTAGTTCGAATATAGAGTGATATGTGCAAAGAATTGGTATTTGGTGTGGGCATTGATTATTATTTTGTTATAGATAAAAGGCCATAGATTTAGGTTAGAATTTTTTTTCCTGCCCGTGGGCACACTCTGTTTTGTTTAGTTAGAACTGATTCAGTTGTCATAGAAGTTTGAAGTGATATATTTCAACATGAGGATACTATGCATAGTACAAAGCATGAGGCGTGGTTTTATACCACTATCTCACGTGTAGCAACTTTTTTAAACTTTTATTATCTTCTAATAAGCTAAATTAATTGAAAAGTAATAACCATTACTATATAAAACATTGATTTGGATTCGTGGTTTGGTTTTATGTAGAGCCTAACTAAGTTTAAATTATGTTTAGATTAAATTAATGTTGTAATATTATTTTTGTATATATTTATGTTAATATTTGGAATGGTACTTATTTTTCTCCAATTGTAACATTCTTACATATTTGGAATGGTATTTATTCCGATGCGTAATGTAGTGCTTATTCTGAAGTTTTATTTTCGTTTTGTTGAAAGAATATTATAGGCACTAGGGTACATAGTGGCATAAATAGTTATTCCAGCATGCATTTTGACACTCAAAATAGTTTCATCTTAATGTCAGTGGAAGTGTGAATTTCATATAGCTTTGTATATATATATATTATACTTATGGATGTTGAATTAATTTTCATAAAAGCATACAGTGGCATTTACATGGATGTATATTTGAGACATTTTTGTTAATTTTTTTTGTAGTGGCTGAGATAGATAATTTAGGTGCAAATTACATTATGTTTCATAACTACCAGGTTTGGTTAATTGAATGCAAACTTTGAGGTCAAAGCAATATCTTTCATAATGTTATAGAGTTGAATAATTTATAAAAATAAATACTATGAGATCCGGTAATATTGTAAACTCTGAACTAATCTAATGAAATCATGGTCAATAAGGATTGTATCAAGACTTATTTGTCCAAAGCAATCAAAGATTCTTGCCTTCATTTTTTACAGTTCTTTCTATGCTCATCTCACCTAAAGCTTTACTAACAATATGTACCAAAATAGTATAAAATAAGTACTCAGAAGAAAACGAATTAAATTATAATTATAGACAAATTTAAAAGATCATAGGAAAGAAGGTGAATTATAATTACAGGATCAAGCGAGAGTCAAACCTTAAGTTTGCAGGTGTGGCCAGCGTCGACGTTGATGTAGTTGTCGTGAAGGATTGTGACACCAGGCAACTTGCATGCTGGTTCTGATCGTCCTTCTTGGTCCAGGCTCCTAGTCGCGATACAAATGTGCGGTGAGGCCGCCTCTGCTTGGTTGCCTTCCTCCTTGATGATAAAGAATCCGGGTGCCGCCATGGCCATATTTGGGGGCAGGAAGCCAATTACAAATCTAAGATTTTATCTAATAATATGCTATTAAAAAATATTATGATTGGCTAAAACCATTTTAAGGATTCAGTAACAATTTGTAAAATTTGCTATGTCATTTGGTATATATGCACTAACCAACTTAACAGAGCTTAGTTCCAAGATTAATTTAAAAACATCCACAAATTATGAGAATATAAATTTTTCAAAATATGCATATAAAAGACAGTAAGAGACTTATAGAACTACTTATCTGACATTTTACCCGATGATTTCTGAGGTAAGTACATGCATATCTTAATTTTGTAGCATCTACATCGATTTGGAAGAAAAAAATCCCGCTCAACACAAATAGAGACACGTGCTTCTGAAAAAGAGATACAATGGTAAGAAAACAGTGTCAAATAAGTAAATAATTTGCCCTTGTGGAGATTGAATTCTCGATGAGATTACATGAACACTCACATGCTGATGAATCTGAAGCATCCTGATGTTGTGACAAATTTATGACATTAGTAGATATGCTAACGAAAGTCAACAGGAATTTTCTAATTAAGGGAAGACGCGATGAGTAACATTGATTGAACCTCACCTCGGTGGAATCAATTGCATGGAGATGCGTATTCGTAGGCTAAGCCAATCTAGGTAGGCAGACGGGGAGCGAGGAGTGGTCGTGCCTCCGTCGCCGGCGCGGGCGTGCGGCCATAGGGCGTCGCCATTCGTCGGCGGCATGGAGGACGATTATTGTTCGATCGAGTCAATGAATCTGAGGCGTCGCCCGTGTACTTTAATATTAATCATGATCTGATCGTGGTTACCTATGTTGGGGCAGAGGCAACAGGATACAACATCGGATCGGTATAACGGAGAGGACCCTAGCAGCATAGCACGTACCTGTACGTTGGCGCCGCCCAGGACAAGCAGGATGAGTCGAATTGGTTCTTCACCGGAGTTGTTGCCGCTGAAATCGAAACAAGCCGGCATGGAAATACATCTATTGGGATAACACGACGGCAGGAAGGATGAACAGCCCTAACGTGTGTATACTTAATTATTAGAAACGGTGGCCATATTTTAAGTAATATTAAATAAATAAATAATAATGGCATTGGTGGGTAATTATGTAGAAAACTTATAATAGATCCAATGGTTATTGTGATTAGGCCCAATCAATTCGACAGCTAGATCTTTCTTATTATTGTGAGAATTTTTAGGATTTTATCTTTTTTCTTAGCGCGTTTGGTGAGAATCAACGTGAAGCCTCCTTTGAAGCCTCTAATTAAGATTGCAAATGTCTGATAACTATCTTTCCTTGATGGTGCCCTCGAATTGGATTCCTTCATTCAAATTAGATGTGCTCAGTCTAAAGTCCTGCCTGCTGGGACCTGCATTTCCTGCATAGATTAGATGGCAAAGGAGTCTCAATGTTCTTGACATTTCAAATGGAACCATAGATGATGATAGAACTTTTTTATTTTTAATTTTTTCTAAAAAAAATTTACAAAAATAATCGGTGGTTTCAAAAAATGACAGAAGTAGTCGCCTGCAGTGGGCGTTTTTTAAAAAACGCCCACTGTGTGGGCGTTTTTTGTGACGTGGCAAACGTCCGGCCGGCGCCGGTGCCGGCGTTTGCGGGCGGCCCCCAAAAAACGCCCACTGTGTGGGCGTTGTTTGGCGGCCAGGGGGCCGCCTGCAAAATGGCCGGCCTGTTTTGCGGGCGGGCCCGGAGCAGTAAAAAAACGCCCACACAGTGGGCGTTTTTTCCTCCCCAGGGGGCCGCCTGCAAAACAGGCCAGGCCGGCCGCGCTGTTTTGCAGGCGGCCCCCTGGATGCCAAAAAAACGCCCACATAGTGGGCGTTTTTTGGCCACCTGGGGGCCGCCCGCAAAGCCGGCCGTGCACTTTTGCAGACGGCCCCCTGGCCGCCAAAAAACGCCCACACAGTGGGCGTTTTTTGGCCGCCAGCTATATATACCCAGCCCCCCTTCAGATTTTCATTATATTCACTAAAATTTTCAGAAAAAAAAAGGAGAAGAGAGGAGGGAGGAGAAGGAAGTAACGGCGAAGCCCTGCCA